>CM046657.1:83320057-83920057 GCA_025594165.1 Tamias sibiricus | reverse complement strand
GTCATTCACTTAGTTTTATGGGGGGAAAATTCTACTATCTTTTTCTTTACAACTGTTAAACTCATCTGGATATAGAGGGATTTTGTTTGTTTGTTTGTTTTAAAGAAGTAATTCATAGATGAGAAGAGAGGTCAACTTGAGTCAAAAATTACATCATAGTTAAAAGTCTCTAGGGTAGCCATTGGACAGAAACCAGTTAGGATCATTTACAATTCATTACAATTTATTATGGCAGGAATAGAAATTCACCAACTTTAGGTCTTACTCAAGAGCATGACAAGAGTAGTTTAATTTTTCACTAGGAAATGATTACTTGTCATTATTGATTATTGTCTGATTGCTTATAACATGATCATCACTATTGTTTTCATCTGAAACTTTATCAAAATACATGATTGGCTTTTTAAGTAAGTACTTCACCAAAATGTCATTTTTAATTTTTATTTATTCATTTATTTTTGTGGTGCTGGGGATTGAACTATGGCATAACACATGTTAAGCAGGTGCCCTACCACTAAGTTACATCCCAAGTCCTCATGTTTTATTATTAAGTGTAATTGCTCCCATGGAATGTCCAAATTCATAGCCCTATTATAATTTATTAATGATAAAAACCAAACATTCAAATTAGAATGACAGGTTTTTATAGATGTACGAAAAAATTGTTCTGATTCTCTGCCGTATATACTTTTTTTAGGATCTTATTTATTTATTTTATTTATTAAATGATTTAGTTATTGCAATTTGTTATATATGATGGCAGAATGCAATTCATTTCATATTACACATATAGAGTACAATTTTTCAAGTTTCTGGTTGTATACAAAGTATTTTCACACTATTCGTGTCTTCATACATGTACTTAGGGTAATGATGTCTGACTCATTGCACTGTCTTTCCTACCCCCTTGCCCCCCCCTTCCCCTCCCTCCCCTTTGCCCTATCTAAAGTTCCATATATACTTTTGATTACTTTAAAGACATTAAAAATCCTTATCATTGCCTTGGAAAATTGGGAAAATTGTATAATCATCTTTTTGTGGTTGTCTATTTTTATTCATATGTTTGTCTCATGAGTAATTTTCTTTGAGCTTTCTTTACTCAGCATATTTTTTCAAGAGTACTTTTAGATATAAATATCTTTATTAATGATCATGTACTTTGAAGTCCTCAAAAATAGGCAGTTTGGGATTTGCCACTTACCTGTACTACCACTTGGTAATTTTTTAGAGAAGACAAGGAGGTAAACAGGTAAACAATTACAATATAAAGAGTTAGGTGCCCTATGAGAGATATGGTAAAAAGTGAAAATAAATTACTAGGATAGATGTCCCACATCTGTTAGCAAATGTGAAGAGGAAGGAAAATTTGAGGTGTAAGTGAGGGCAGGAAATGGAGTTCAGTTCATCTCAAACTGAACAGAGCCACATGACATAAAAGTATAACCAAGTGGCCTTATGGTATGATCAAATCAATTTGATTTGTGTAAAGCCTTGGAATAGGAGATGGGACAGGAAAAAAAAAAGTTGGACTAGATGACATACATAGTCTCATCAATGAGCTAAGATGCCTATGGGAGTTTTCTTCAAATTGAGTATTGCTCATTTCCAGAGCAAATCCTGATTGCCAGAATGACAGCAGGAGTATGGGAGAGTAGGGGAACATTTGCTATCCTTGAGCAATAAGATGGAAAAAGTTGGTCTTGCTGATCCTAGATCTGAGCCAGATTTCTTGGGTAGTCACGTTTAATATTCTCTTTTTCTAAACTAAGGGTATTGAAGGAACATCTCTTAGGCTCATTCATCCATCCATCATATAATTACTAAAAGTCTAGAACTTTTTTTGAATTCGTTAGATGCGGATGAATGAAATAAAAGTTCAGCTTTCATACCTTTAATTGGAATGCCGCCTTTCAGAGCTAAAGGTGGAAAGGCATGGCAAGAGTGATCTTCAGGAAGCTATGTCATGATCGCATTTACATTCTGAAACTAGATCAGGTTTGTAGAGGATTGGGAAATAGGATGATGATAATAACTTCTGTAGACTTATCACTACATTTAGGTACTGCATTATGTTCTGTATTTGCTCACTTAATGTTTATACAACCCTTTTGTATGAATTTGTTGTTGTTGTTGTTATATTTTGCAGGTGAGGAAAATGAGACTGAGATAGGGAAAGAGAATTACCTAAGGCCACACAGCTATTGGAGGGGCTTGCTTCACACTTACGTTTGTCTGACATCAAAATTATTCTAAAACAGTGACTACCACGCCTGGCTCTGTGTCCTACGGACCCCACCTCAGACCTAAGAAGTCAGAATTTCAGAAAGAGCAGCAAAATTATGTTTGTTTTAAAATTTCTATCTGTAGTCAGATTTGGGAAGCCCTTGTGAAGATATGCATAAAATTACAGAAAACTATATTGTCTGGAGAAAAATATAAGCAACTGTAAGAGAAAGTATTATGTTTTGCAGGAGATGAAGAGCTTGACTCACCTTTCTTTCGTGGATTGATGTATGGGTAGATCAATGACAATGTGGAGGGGGACCTGGGTTCCTATCCTTGCTTCTTTATAAACTGGCAATGTAAGTAAAGGCACATAGGAGTATGGTCTGATAGCTTGTTAGCCTATGAGAGAGAGAGAGAGAGTTCTGTGGCTCTAAAACGTGTAAGAATTAGGTGTTGTATAGGCTGCACTTGATTGGATCAAAAATACGTATTTGGGGAGAAATCAGTAAAATTGATGTTAGAGAGTTCAAATTTACTTATTTTTGGACAAACACAAATACCAAATCACAATACAAAAATATTTTGTAAACCTGTAGGGTTATTTTTACTTCTCTGTTTTTTCTGGAAATGGCTTATTGTTGATTCCCCAAGAGGAACCTAGAAAAATGACCAATTATTCAAGTCTACTATTAATTTAATACCTTTCTGGCATTTTCAAATTCCTTTAAAGAATACTTTTATGTAGGTATTTGCATGTCACATATCATATTATATTCCCTTAAATTTCTAAGCAAATTCCCAGTTGAGAGCAAAATGTTTGCTTGAAAATTAATGTACCAGAAAGGTAGTTTGTGAATCCTCACTAGAGTCAGCTATTTCATGGGAATTGTTACATTTTAATAGCTTTGTCAAGAACTTGGATGAAGTTGTGGAAAACATGAATGTAAAATTTTTATTTGGCTGGGACTAAGTTGAGAGGGGTAAATGTTAGAATAGAATTCACATCCAATATAATTTAATGGACTGAAGCCAATAAATTATATACTTGCTTTGTCCCACCACAACTTTTTCTTTCTAGTATAGGAAAGAAGGATCATTTCTTGATAGCAAGTCATGTAAAGAAAAGCAATACATTATAAACTCAGGAAGAGTCATTGTGTGACATAATTGCCATATAACGCAACAGTGTTAGTATTGACAAATGGCATCTGAAACAGTGATGATGCTCTTCAGTACCACTCTGTACGATCAATCTATGTCAAGATTGTGCTCAATAGGTGCATTAGGAAGTGTCACAGAATGATGAGGGCTTATTAAATTATAACAAGAGCTGTAGTGGCAACTAATTATGTTCATGAAGGAAACAAGATTGGGCTAGGAAACCATACACCTTTTATGTTAGTATTTTTTTAATGTCTGTTTTAGAAAAAAATACTATCCAGAGGAGTTCTGTGGGTGGAATTACAGAGACACCAATTCTATCTCAGTGTCAGAAAATAAATTGGAAATTTTTGACAGTGGGACAGCCTGTTGTCTCTGGAAGAATTCAATCTGAGGTTACCTATGGTTGGAAGCTATCAGAGAAGAGATTTAGATGCTGGGTGGGAGATAGAGGTGGGTGAGGCCCTTTTCCAAATTTAGAATAATATGTTTTTAGTAAAATATTTGCTAAAGTAAATGTACTGGTAAGTTAAATATTTGGTGAAAACTGAATATCTTCTGTATGTAAGATTCGAATATAATTAGCTTTAAAAATTTGTTCTTGTATTTAACAAGATTTTTGTGATTATTAACTGCACAAAGTAACATAATTGCCAAAAATTGCTTCCTTCCAATCTGTTCTCCACACTTCATTGAGAGTAATCATTATTAAATAATAATCTCGTCAGTACCATTTCCTGTTTAAATATAGTTACTGTGCTCTGCTCTGAATGTTTGTGCTCTCCAAAATTCATATATTGAAGTCATAACCCCAAGGTGATGGTATTAGGAGGTGGGACTTTGGGGTGACCTGGTGATTAGGGAACCAACTAGGTTAGAGCTTTCCATGGCTAGGACTAGCACCCTTGTTAAGGAGGCTTCAGAGAGCTGGCTAGACATCATGTGAGGAGTGAGAAGGTATTACCTATGAGGAGGTGGTCTTTACTAGACTGAATCTGCCTTTAATCTGTAATTTCAAGCCTTCAAAACTGTGGGAAATAAATGTTAATTTTTATAAACCACCCAGTGTATGGCTGTTACAGCATCTCAAGCATAGTAAGGCACTAGGCTTTGACTTTAGCCTAAAGACACATTCTTACCACAGCCTGCAAAATCCAGCAAGGGCTCCCACCTGCTTCTCCAGCTTCCTGTAGCCTCACCCTCCACTTTACCCCTACCATATTGGTCCACTTTAAATTTTTTTAAGCACACACAACATTTGCCATGTGTCATTTATCACAGTGTTTTCTCCTACGAACATGGTCTTCTCATTCTTGGGTTACTTTGACTCTCCTTCTCCAGAACTGTTTATTTTTTTCACTTCATTAAGGAAGGCTTACTGATTTCCCATTCGGACCTCATTTCCTGGTACACAAAATAAATCACTGCATTTATCACTGTTACAATTCACACTTGCTTATGTAGCCATTTGATTAATATCTGTTTTCCCTACTAAAATATGGGAACACTAAAGGAAAGGGCATTTTCTATTTTTAGTTCACTCCTGGTACCCTGCAGTCCGTGCACATCACAATAAATACATGTCGAACAAATAATGTAAATGGAAGGGGTAAATTTTACTGTAGAAATACAGAAAAGAGGTTAGAGAACAGATGTGATAGAGTGGCTCTAAGACTCTAAGTTACTTTTATATACTACTAATAGTTTAGACTGTTGAAATATCAGTTAATTAGCTCAAGATTTATAGCTGTTAAGTATCTTAAGAATAGTATTTAAGGTAAGAAGATACATGTCTGAGATTTTAGGACAATAATCATATTTGTAGTATCTAAATGTTGTATTCTTTTATAATTTCCTTCAAATGGTGTAACTTCTTATAATTTTTATAGTACAGTTTTAGTTTGAGCTTCTGCAACAGGATGTCATAGACTTTTTAGCTTAATCAACAAACATTTGTTACTTATAGTTCTTGAGCTAGGAAATCCAAGATCAAGCTGCCAGTAGGTTCACATCTGAAGAGGGCCTCCTTCCTAGTTTGCTGATGGCTTCCTTCCTGCTGTATCGTAACATCAAGATGAAGATAGGTAGAGAGAGAGGGAGAGAGAACAAGCTCTAGTCAGTTCTTCTCCTAAGGGCACTAATCCTACCATGGGGGTACTATCCGTGTCACCTAATCTGAAGCTAATTACATCCCAGAGGCTCTACCTCCAAAGTCTTTTACACTGATGACTGGGGGTTCAACAAATAAATTTGGGGGATAAAACATGCACTCCATATAAAGGATTGACAAATGGGACTTTCTCGCCCATGTCTCCTATAGGCGATGGAAATGGAGTTCCCCTCTGGAATGGGCTGGGTGAGAAATAAAAGCTAGGAAAAATAGAAAGGCAAAAAGACCCCACAGAACACAAAGTAGTTTCAAAAGAAGGGGTTGGATGGGCAAGCTGATCAGACAGATCCCGCTTCTAGACTATGGCAAAATGGAGCCTGCACCTGCTTTGTTTATATTGGGAAACATCAAAGTCCTTCCACAGAATATTATTCTCCAAGAGAGCTTAAAAGTGGGCTGTCTAGTTCCCAACGGGTTACACCCATTCCTATGAGGGATCTTCCTAGCAGAGTGGAGATAAAGTTCACGTGCATTGGGCAATGTATCGTTACGGGAGAGCCACAGATAGTTCACAATGCCAAACCTAAATCTCCCTGGCTACCATACTGGCTACCATACATACACATAATTCAAGGATGGCTTCTCACAAGACTTGAAATGTGAAAATAATGCTGCCATCTAGTGACAACTCACTGATCAGATCTGAAAACAAGTAGCAAATGAGTGTAAAAGAAATGGTTCAGCTAGGGTAGGGTGGATAAAGTAGGGCAGAGGTTTCAATTTAGTGAAAATTTTAGGTAGTTGGTGCTTATGGAGCTCATGGATTAATGGGGACTAAGTGGAGAAAGTGTACTTAGCTACTACAATATTGCCCATGTAGAAATCAGATAAAATGTTTTCTTACAGTTGTGTCTTTGAACATGGCTCCATTTCCTTTTTTCTCACTCTCCACTGCATCTGAAAGAACATTTTTACTATGACAAACTGGTAAAACAGAAGTTTTGTTCCTAGTTTAAAGTCACTGAGACTATTCAAGAAGAAACATGTGAAGAAATTTCCATTTGGATTTTTTAGCATCATAAGGAAAAGGTAGAATGCCAAAATAAACACCAAAGGGGCACTTAAAGCCACTTTAAATTACATCACTGTTTGATTTAATGTAAACACAATAATTAAGCACTTCTATACCTGCAACAAATAGTTAGAAAACTAAAAGTATACAGATTTTCTTTGACGCATTGACCCTCAATTGAATTGTAATTTATTTATGTAGCTCTTAAGTCTTCAACTTTTTTGATAGATTTTTTCTGATTTACTTTAAATGAACTTATTGTCATGATATATTAAAATTGCAGGTAAAATTGTCATCTAAAAATTACTTAAGCCAAAATTTTCTTATCATTTGCGTATACCAGATCAAAAGAAATATCAATTATTTAATTTCTCTGGAGGCATGCATAAACAACAAACAAAAAATTCCATCATGCTCAAATCATAATAACTTTGCTGATTGAGGTGAGAAAATTATATTTAAGATCTTTATTAGATAGTCCAGAGAGGATTATTTTCTTATTCATTGACTCTAATATTTACTGAATGGTATTCTAAGTTGTTCTAACTCATAATGTAGGAACAGCCTAACTGGACATATTTATTATTTTTTAGATCTTTCAATAAAAATTATTGCTTTCTTGACAAATGCTAATTATCCTGTCTCTCCTTCAGGAACAATATTCCATTTGCTGACAATAAACACTGTGTAAAAGTGTTCAGTTGGGACTCTCAGGAGCACAAATAAATCAAAGATAATAAAAGTATCTGCCTTACTCATATTCTTAATATCATTTTGTGCCTACTTCAGGATAGTATCCCATCTTGTTTCCTGTGATATACTATCTGTATAAAGAATGTAGATAGTACTGGACATCAGCAGTGACAATCTAGCAAGAGTTTGATTTGAAATTATTTACCCAAAAGAGTTGTATCAATACCTAATGGTTATGTTTCTTTGAAAATATGTGGTGCAACGTGGGTATATTTAATGTATACAAGGTATAGGTGATCTGGAATTCAGTGGTAACCCAGAATATACTGTTCCTGTTATTAATATCCAGCGTTCTTTGAGTTCTTGCCATCTAACAGACATTGAATTAAATGAGATGTGTGTGTGTGTGTGTGTGTGCGTGTGTGTGTGTATACTATGTATATATGTATATATATAATATTTTTATTTGCTTATTTTAAATGAACAGAATCTAATTACTATTAGTCCTCAGTTCCTAACATAGTCTATTAATTTAGGCATGAACCTCATTGATGTTTCTATACATCATTTAAAAATATTGTCTATATAACCTGTTACTACCATAGTATACTCTCCTATGACATATTAATTTGTTCATAGGGTGTTTGAATTTTCTATGGTGCTATATTCGTTATCTTTTTCTTTTTTTTTTTTTTGGATGAGGCAGTGTCAGTTTTGCATCTTTTAAGTTATAATCTTGGTTTTATAATTCTCTCTCTTTTTGTTAGCACTGGGGATTGAACTTCAGTGGGGCTTTGCCACTGAGCTACATCCCAGTCCTTTCTAATTTTAAATTTTGAGACAGAATGTCACTAAGTTGCTGAGGCCGGCCTTGAATTTGTGATCCTCCTGCATTGGCCTCCTGAGTAGCTAGTATTACACCACCTAGTCAGTAATTCTTTTTTATACAGGCATATCATCTTCACTACTTATGACATAATGAAAATACATGGTTGAACCTAGAATTAAAACATTATGAGTACTATACAACTATGCATTTGCTCCTTCCTTATCATATACCTATCTTTTTCTCCTGATTTTCTACTAGAATGTACTATTATTCTGAAGTTTGGGTTTTTCATTTCTCTGCCGTTTGAAAAAAGTAGTTTTAATTTTGTGCATATGTGTGTATTCAATGTGTTAGTTTTTTTTTTTGCTTGATTTTGAGTTTTTTTGTGTCTTGAGAAATTCTCATCTATGATAATGTGCTAAAGATTTACATATATGTTTATTAAAAGTTTCAATTTTTTTTTTTATATTTAAGTCCTTAATCATTCAGGAACTAATGTTTTGGAGAGGTTTGAAATAGGAAAGTCATCTCATTTTTTACATATGCATGACCAATTTTCCCCTAATTGAATAGACACTTCTTTTTCCAGTATCTGCCATGCCATCTACACTCGCTACCATAGTTCAATATATATTTCTGTTTATGTGTCTTTGTTTTGTTCTACTAGTCATTTGTCTATCAACAACAACAACAACAACAACAACAAAAATCCCACACTCTAAACTACTATGATTTTATAAGTCCCATTTTATAGAGGCCAAATTCTTCCTCCTTCTCTTTTAGTGTTTTAATGGTTTTGCTTTTCCATATACATTTTAGAATAAGCTTGTGACGTTTCATAAGAAAATACCCTGCTGCAGTTTTGATTGGAGTTGCATTAAGTTTATAAATTGATTTTTGAGAGATTGGCTTCTTAACAATATTAAATTGTCCTATCTAAACCATGGCATATCACAACAAATTCTTAGGCTTTCTTTTATTATTTTTAGTTTTTGTTTACTTTTTGCATACAGAATTTATATTGATTTTGTTAAATTTATTTCAAGAAAAATTATAATTTTATTGTTTATATATAATGCAATATTAAAAATAAATTTGTAAAAATATTTAGTGCCATACAGCAGTGTTCTTAGCTTTTTAGTAATGACTGTATATCCTGCCACTGCCATCTCCTATGATTTATCTTAATTTGTTTATAAGGGTGTTTAAATTTTCTGTTTTAATCTTTTCTTCCCCATTTATTTGGGTGAATCACTGTTATTTTTGCATCTTTTAAATTAGAATATTAGTTCAGTAATTCTTTTTGAATATTAGCTTTTCAGCTTTAAAACTGCTAGCTTTTTAAAAATGCTGAAATGATGGATTTTAAATTATTGTTTGTTCCTAACATTTAAGTTAATTACATTGTTGGAGAAAGTGATCCGTATGGTACCTATATTTCATAGTGTATTGATATCAGTTTTATCTCCCATTCTTCAGAGAAATTTATAACTTGTTTATAGTCAGCTAACAAATTTTATGGTTAGACATCTCAAAAAAAAAAAAAAAAAACTTGTTTGAATCCAAAGTTTGTATGTATAATAATTTACCATGAAATTAAAGAATATGTCTATACTGACTATGTGAAATAAATCTTTGGTTATGCAGCCTGAAATATCTGATAAGTCTTTGGTGAAAGCTGATCTCCATTTTGTTTTGCTGTCCTTACAAATTATCATACATATGGTGCTTTAAAACAATACAAATTTATTATTTTGTAGTTCTATAGGTCAGAAACTTAGCAGCTGATTTCTCTATTTCAAGCTCACAGGCTGAAATGAATATGTCAACTGGGTTCTTGGTGAGGTTCTGGGAAGTACCTGCCTCTAAGATTATTTGGGGTGTTACCAAAATACAGTCCCTTGCATACAGAAGACTAAAGTCTTTTTTTTCTTGCTGGTTGCCAGTCAGGGCCACCCTTACTTCCACAGGCTTCTCATTATCCTTACACAGGGGCCCCTACATATCAACCAGTGAATTCTTTCTTATGGAATTTCTCTTACATCCCTTTCTGCTCACTCTCTATTCCATCCAGTGCAGAAGGTTCTCTGCTCTTAAATGCTCACATGATTTGATTGAATCTACCTGGTAATGTAAGATACTCTCCCTATGGTTGATACTCTCCCTGTGGCTAAGGACCGTAACCTTAATTACATCTACAAAGTCCCTTTTGATAAGTAAAGCAAATATTCACAACTTTTAAAATTAAAATTTTTAAAAAAATTTTGAGACAGGGACTTGCTAAATTGCTTAGGGTCTCACTAAGTATCTGAGGCTGGCTTTGAGCTTGAAATCCTCAACTATTGGGATTTCAGATGTGTGCCTGGCTTAGTACCCATTTTGATGGATAAATTTTTATAAAAATTCTGAGGAGAAGGATAATGGAACTCAGAATTTTTTTGAGGTGTCTAGTTTTTGTGAAAGACAGATTTTCTCCTTTGTCCACATTTATGACATTGTATTTCATGTAAGTAGAGAGACTTTATCTTCCTGATGATAGTGGGGACTTTCAGTGACCACTTCCTAATGCTTTCCCATGATACTGTGAGCTATTTTAAAGTAATTGGTAGATATAGAGGATTCCTGAATAAAATATGAAGATTATAAGTATGTGAATCAAGTATAGTGTTGTAATCAAATGAGATGACTATCAAAGCATGGTACGTGTGTTTAAAAATTCAGTGCAATTCCACATTATTGGGTATAGCCATTGTGTTAGGGTTTAGGATATAAAGCTATAAATTCCAGAATGTTGCATTTGAAGAACTTGTGACATGGTATAAAGAAGGAGTAGAAAAATGTAAACCAATTTCTGTCGTCCTAGATCTTAGAGTTGAGAGGTAGATATAAAGAGGGATGAGGTGCCTTTGGGAGATCTGCCTCTCTAGGACTGACCTCGTGAGAGTAGGTAAGAATAAAGGCCATGCAGTGGAGCTCAGAGAAGTTTGAGTCTAATCAGATACAAACACGTTTATGAATATACCAACTGAAGAGGAAGTAGTGCTGGTTAGGGTTATGGGGGTATTTCATACCCAAGGAATGAAGTGAAGCAATTGCACTTCATGGGAGCTGAAATTCAAGACTTTGGCTTGACTAAGGAACTCCGTTGCTAACAAAGTCATAATGTATATGGCCCAAGGGGGCTATAGGAGCAGGCTTTCCCTACATTTATTAATAGTTTTCCTTGTATAGCCTTCTGTGCCTGTTTTTTTTTTTTTTTTTTTTTTTTTTTCCTTGTTTTCTTTTTTGGCCTTGATTTTAACCCAAGATGAAGAGAATCACATAGTCCAGGGTACAGAATTTATCTTCTACTAGTTGTGTGACCTTGGGGAAAGTATCCAGCCTCAAAGATCCCTACATAACTCAGTTGCGAAGTGAGTATAATAATTTTTATCTTGTAACATTTTGAAAAGATGTTCTATGGTCCATTAAAGCACTAAGTGCAGTGCCTGTTCTGTGTTAGACAAGAAGAAATAAGCCTCCTGTTAGCTCTTCCTCACTGTGTCAGATTTCTATACGTGAGACCTTGTTGTTGTCACTTTTTAATTTAAGCATATTTAGAATAATTTTGTTTCTAAATATGAAATTTTAATTTTAAAGCTAGTTTGGCCTGTAAATTTGTAAATATGAAATTTCATTTGCTCATTATAATTTAATGACTGTTTTTGTTTTATAACTTATGAACAACAAAATTTAGCTAACTAGTTTATGACTGTGATTTTTAACCCAGGTTTCATATTAGAATCAACTGGGAAGCTTTCAGAAATGTTGGTATCCATGCATTACTCCAAAGCATTAAATTCAGAATTTTTGGTTGTGGGTGTAATTATTATTATTTTGTAAGAGCTCTTTATCTCTGAAATGGAAATAATACTGCCTACTCAGCCTGTGTTACAGAGCTGATCTGAGGATTATGTTAAAAAATCTATTCAAAATCAATTAATGAGAATTGAAATAAAACATAAAGTGATCTTAAAGCATTTTAGAACTATTTTTTCTATTCTTGAAGGATTTAACATTCACTTAAGAGAAATAAGATGAAACATAAAGTGTTCAAAGTAATATGCCACGTATTAAATGGAAGTAAAGAAGAATAAGAGTGCTAGGAATCCCCTCCAAACCTCAGTGTGTAGGCAATCCTCAATGAACATGTTGCTGTGACCTTCTCTAATAATCTCATATATTTGTACCTAAATTTTTTCAAATGATAAAAAACAAGAATAATAATGGTCTTGTTGATGGAGAGGAGTATAAAGAAGGAAATTTTTATCTAGGTTGGTTTTCTAAATTTCCTTTCTTCAAATGTAAATTCTTCAAGTTGTTCAACAAAATATTTATTGCCTACTCTGTGCCTTCTGGGTATTTTCTTTTAAAAAGCCAACTTGAAGAGGGTGTCTAAAGTGGTTCTTCATGGCATAGAGACTCTGGCTGGAACTTCTGGGTTTCAATTTTGGCTCCACAACGTCATTTTTGTTTTATGTTAGGTCTTAATGTTATTATGATGTAACATTCCCCTTTATATAAGAGTAATGCTAAAAAGATATTATTTCTCAGAGTTGCAGGAGAAGGTTTGATATGTTAATAAATGAAATATGTTCATCACTGTAACTGTGCATGGCCAGTAATAATAGATAACTATGTGTTTCCTAACACCACTGGATTGTATTCTATAATATTCATTTAATTTTGTAATTAGACATTATTTTATAATCAGAAATTAACTCTGACCAAATGGAAATAGTGCCCAAAAAACATGTATGCCCTGCTTCCAAGACATACTCAAATATATAAATTCCAGTTTTCTAAGGCACCATCTTATTTAAGATTGAATATCACTAACAACATGAATGAACCTAGAGGACATTGTGATTAGTGAATTAAGCCAGACACAGAAAGAGAACTACTGTATGATGTTGCTTATTTTTAGAATCTAAAATAGTTGAATTCTTGGAAGTAGAGAGTAGTCACCAAAGGCTTGGGGCAGGGTGGTGGCAGGTGGGGAAAGAGGAAATGTTGATTGAAGGGTGCAAAGTTTCAGACAGGAGGATTAGGCTCTGATGATGTGTCGCACAATGGTGACTCATAATAATTCTCAGCAAGTTTCAAAATAACAAAAACTGGATTTTAAATGTTCTTACTACAAGGACATGATAAGTATTTATTTGAGGTGATACATATCTATTAGCCTGATTTGACCACTCTGCAAATTATTTCGTGTTAAAACATCACATCGTACCTCATACATATGTACAGTAAATAAAAATAAAATGAATTATAAAAAGAGAAGATTGACAAGAGTGTTAAAAAGACATTATAATAAAGTAAGGACAGAAAGCAGTGAAAGTGTTTATAATAGTGGCATCTCTCCTGCTTTCAGGTCAGGAGTAAGTAGAGCTTACTTAGAAACCTGAGGATGAATAGTTAGTGAGGTGAAGAGCTTGCAGTCAGGTGGTTCAGTGTAAAGGAGTGGCTTATGCAGAAAGAATTCCAGAGGGAGGATACAAATGAAAGCTCTTTAAAGTCTTGAGGGTTTATCAGTGAATAAAAGATCCAGTGACACATGAATGTGGAGTTGCAGAAAACAGTGTTGAGACTCTCTCTAGAGCTCTCAAAACCGAGAATAGTACAGTGAGGACAAAACAAGAAATTGAGCTGCAAGAATGTATTCATTTGATGACAACACTAGCTGACATAAGAGGAGAACTAAGTTTCACAGCCATTCGGAGCAGAAAGAAACCAGTTTTTCTAAGGAGGGGTTATGGTGAGAGAAAGGAGGAGGGCTGTTGAAGACCATGGAAGAAGTTGGCATTTACTGTGAGTCCTCAAGGGAAAACAGGGAGAGACTTGTAGCTTGTGGGTCTAGGTCAGTGTTCTTTTGCTTTTGTGCTTGACTATGTTTTGACCCTTGCCTTGTTTGTTCAGCTAGGATTGTGTCTAAGCAGAGCTTCAGCATCTGTTCTTAACTTCAACTGCAGCCTTATCCTTTTACCCATGTGCCGAACACTCCTGGCTTATCTTCGAGGATCCCAGAAGGTAAGAAAAAGAGAACATCCTCATTATGGATTTCAACATAAAATCAAATGTCATGGTCATGTCTTAGTTCTGCTTAATTTTCATGGTCTGACTTTTGTTTAGATTGATTTCTTCAAAAATGATGGTAAGGGCCATGTTAACTGTCAAGATGATCCATCAGTTCTCCTACAACACTTGATCGAGCAGAAGATCAGAGAAAAATTATTAACTATTTTTAGGCACTGTGCTGAGCACTTCATGCACAACATAGTGAATCCTTACCAAGAATCTGCAATCAGGTACAATCAGTTCCATTTTGCACATAAGGAACCCGAGGCTTGGAAAACAGAAGTGACTTGACCAAGATCATGACTATTGAAGGTGGAGCTAAATTCACCCCACTTCTGAGCTCTGTGTATCACACCTTGCCTCATCATAGTCCTGTATTTCCACTTAGCTACAACCAGGTGAATGAGTTGGAGCCCTGTGGACTTTGAGCAACACATGATAGTGATGGCACCAAATCTCTACTTAACACACACACACCCATTTGGAGCTTAAAAAACATGTCTTGATCAAATTAGTGATCATGATGTGCAATATTTACTGTTGTAAAATGAAGGATTAAGAAAACAACAACAAAAAACCAGTCTATCAAAGCTAAATTCTTTTTGTCTTTGATTATTCTTGTGTATATGTGTGTGTTGATGTGTGTGTGTGTGTGTGTGTGTGTGTGTGTTTGTGTGTATGTGTGAATTCACTTGTCACTAAAACAGTAAAGCACTACTGGACAAATAGTAATTTCAAATGAATTTTTAACTTGAGGTAGCTTTGATCTGTGAAGTTCATATGTGCAACTTATTCTAGTAGAATTTCTCATTCTTTTCATGTAATTTTATTTGGAAACTTTATTTTTAAGGCAGTAATTTGTGGAAATAACTCCTTCCCTAGATTGCCTACCATTGTAAAATGCTAGGTTTTGATCCCTATGGCTGGCTATTGGCTTGGCATGAAAAAAGAGAACATAAGTGGCAGGAACTAAAAAGTGCCTACTGAAGTCTCGCAGTATTTAATAAGTCTTTAAAAATTGTTTCACAGTGTGAAATACAGATATTCAAAGATGCTTGACATTTATTTTTCTACAAGATCAAGGCAGACATTTAAAACCATAAATGAGATTTCCTCATTTAAAAATAATCTTATTTTTCGGCTACAAAAGGAAATCATATATACTGTGAAATTCAAACATCACAGAAAAATGTAAAATAGTCAGCTACTACTGATGATAGTTTAGAGACATTAACATCCAATGCCATTAACTTTGAACAACATAGAATCCCAGTGTAGTTTGTATTTTATAACTTTATTGCCTAACAATATCTTTCATTTTAAAAAAATCAATAACATAATCTTTTCACGTTATTTTTAATGGTTTGAATGTTTTGTTGAGTAGGTGTATCATAATTCATCCCATTAATTTTTATTCATAGGCTTCTTCTATATTTCCAAAATTTTTATATTATGAGCAGTGTTACAGTAAAAAATGTTGTACATCTTAATTGTTGCATCTTATTTACCATGTTAAATTATTTTATCTAGGTACCAAGCAGGAGAACAAGAAGATTGTTGGATAAAAGCAGAACATTTCATATAACCTGTGGTATTACTATCTGTATTTTCTCAGGTGAGAGAGCCAGATGATATTAAATATTTTTTTTTTAGATTTATACATTTTACTAGTGTTTAAATGTATCATTTTATTCTATACATTATCTGTTGTTACCAACATGAGCTTTTCTTACATATGTTAGTTTATACTCTTCCATGAGTTTAAAGACAGTTGTTGAGGGGAACTACAGAAAATGGGTGTTTCTTATGACTTTTTCATTGTGATATCCAAACATCCACACCTCCCAGCCCAGGATGATAGGGACTGTTTCCTGAAAGTAGATAATTTCATTTATAAATATTGAAAGAAACAGACCAAAAGTTTCCAGGCTCTAAAAGTAATGATACGATATGAGTTTAAATGCTTGAAAAATAGAATGTGAAATATTCATTTACAGAATATGATTCCCCCAAAACTATATTTGGTAACTATGTCCTTGATATTAATATAATTTGGGTGTAAGAACAGATGTCAGAATTTTGGAATTTTATCTTGATCTATTTGAAGTTAAATATGTAAAGTGAGAGTCATTTCATTTTAAAAAGTCATTTTAAAATAAAATTTTTTTGAGTATTCATATGGTATATTTCAAATCTTTGGAACAGAAAGAAATAAACATAGTGATGTTGTGATGGGCTCTAAAGACAGGTTCTGTAGGTTCTACCCCCAGCTATCATCTGCCTTACTGTGTTAGATCACCTCTCTGATCCGCAGTTTGTGGCTTCTTTAAGGAGTAAAATGGCTAGACATGATGGCACATGCCTATAATCCCAGTGGCTCAGAAAGCTGGGGCAGGAGAATTGCAAGTTGGAAGCCAGCCTTAGCAATTTTACAAGGTCCTGAGCAGCTTAATGAGACCCTGCCTCAAAAAAAGTAGAGAGCTGAGGATGTGGCCCAGTGGTTAAGCACCCTTGGGTTTAATCACAATACACACACACACAAAAAAAGTAAAATTATTAATATAGCACTTACATTACTGACTGCACAATTTTAAGGGTAAAATGAGACCATGCATGTGGACTTGTTAGAGCATGATGGGTTATTGTAATTTACAATTCCAGAGGTTAATTATCCCAGTGTCATAATACTTGACATTTTTATCTGACCATTATTTGATGTGACATAACTGTGTTGATACTAAAGTCATTTAACTGGACATTAATGTATGGACCACTTTTACTCAGGAATGTTTTGCTACAGCTACTACCAAGAAATTATTAAACTTTAAGCTTTTAAAAAATTATCAAGCACTTTTAAACAGGCATCTTAACTGTTTTATCCCAGAATATTTTCCCACCACCTCTGAAGGTGACAGATGGGGAAAGAATTTCAGGGATGGATTTAGGACTCTGGTGAAGTTTAGGCTGGAGGGAGACTGGGGGTCTAGGATGAGATGAGGACCTACGCTGTGGTAAGGGTGGGATGTGTCAGAGGTAGGAGTGTGAAAGATTAGAAATGGAGGAGTTAGGAACCTGTGCCATATTTATTACTTGATTTGGTATAAATTGTAATTGTGTCCAAATATATTGGGTGGATTGAAAAACAACATAGAGATCAAGATATTGTAGAGTTCTACTGGATGAACTTTTGTCCTAAAGGGTTCACATTCTGCCACTTGTTAGTGGCCCACTTTGGATGTTACTTTTTATTATTTGGTACCAGGAATTGTAGCCAGGGGTGCTTTACCACTGAGCTACATCTCCAGTCCTTCTTTAATATTTTATTTAGAGACAGGGTCTCGCTGAATTTCTTTGGACCTTGATAAATTGCTGAGGTTGGCTTTGAGCTTGTGATCCTCCTGCTTCAGCCTCCCAGCTGCTGGGATTACAGGCATGTGCCACCACACCTAGCTAAGCTGAGTTTTCTTATCTGTAAAATAAGAATGATTCTACCTACCTCACTGTTTTGCCGTGAGAGTTAAATGAAAATATTCACATAAAGTTTTTAGCACAGCTTCTTCCCAGCTGCCTAAAATGAGAAGCAGAGGATTCTTCTGACTTAAAAGCCTTTTAAGGAAAGTTTATATCTCAAGGATGTCTCTTATATGTTTTTTATGTAGGACAGTTTTCTCCCTAGGAGAATTCAGAATGCCAATTCTTCCAGGGTGCTTTTGTATTTTTGTACCAAAAATATGTATTTAACATATAAATTAATATGCAGTTAATTTAAAATTAGAGTTGTTTTTAACTATTGATTTCAGTGCTGACGAGGCTACAGAACACAAAGTTGTTTATAAAGTTTTATGCCTGTCATAGTCAAATCATACCACAATCTGTTTTACTTCTTTTGAACTTGCTTGTTACACTGTTTGCTTTTGTCTTTTGTAAAAAAAAAAAAAAAAATAAAAAAAAAATTATTTTTAGAACAGTTGTAGGAGGTTCATAACAAAACTTAGAAGTGATTTTCCATATACACTCTGTGCCTACCACCTTTATACACATAGCCTCCCTCATTATCAACATCTCCCAACAGAATTGTACAATCAATTTGTTACAATTGAGTCTACGTGTGCACATATTTATTACTAAATGTCCATAGCTTATTATTAAATGTCCATAGCCTAACATAAGCTATGGCCCATAAGCTTTGGGCCATCATAATAGGTATAAAATGGTATTTTGTTGTCATTTTAATTGTGTTTTCCTGATGATACATGATGTGGAGCATCACATCACTCTTTTAAAAAAATAATTGTTATTTTTAGTTACATATGACAGTAGAATGTATATTGACATATCATACAAAAATGGAGTATAACTTCCCATTTTTGTAGTTGTACATGATGTGGAGTTACATTGGTTGTGTATTCCTACATGAACATAGGAATTTTATGTCTGATTCATTCTACTGTCAAGGGCTCACTCTTGGTGTTGTGAAATCTATGGGTCTGGACAAGTGTATATTGACATATATCACTACTAGTATCATGGGAGTATTTTCACTGTCCTGTGTTTCTGCTGTGCTCTGCAGTTCATCTTTCACTTCTGTCTAATTCCTGGCAACCACTGATCTTTTTATAGTTTTTTATAGTTTTACCTCATTCAGAATGTCATACAGTTGGAATCATATTGAACATAGCCTTTTCAGATTGGCTTTGTTCAGTTAGTAATATGAATTTAAGTTCCTTCTACATATTTTTTTTATGACTTGGCTGCTCATGTCTTTTTAGCTTTGAATAATATTCCCTGGTCTGGATATGCCACAATTAATTTATCCCTTCACCTTCTGAAGGACATCTTTAGTTGCTTTCAACTTTTAGTAATTATGAATAAAGCTACTGCAAACATCTGTGTGTGGGTTTTCATGTAGACATAGTTTTTTAACTTGTCTGGAAAAATATGAAAATGTTCTATTGTATGGAAAGAGTATGTCTGGCAGGATTACAAACTGTCTCCCAAAGTGACTATACCATTTTGATTTTCCACTATCAGTGAGAGTTCCTATTTCTCCACATCTGTACCAGGATTTGAGTTGTCAGTGTTACAGGTTTGGGCCATCATAATAGGTATAAAATGGTATTTTGTTGTCATTTTAATTGTGTTTTCCTGATGATACATGATGTGGAGCATCACATCACTCTTTTAAAAAAATAATTGTTATTTTTAGTTACATATGACAGTAGAATGTATATTGACATATCATACAAAAATGGAGTATAACTTCCCATTTTGTAGTTGTACATGATGTGGAGTTACATTGGTTGTGTATTCCTACATGAACATAGGAATTTTATGTCTGATTCATTCTACTGTCAAGGGCTCACTCTTGGTGTTGTGAAATCTATGGGTCTGGACAAGTGTATATTGACATATATCACTACTAGTATCATGGGGAGTATTTTCACTGTCCTGTGTTTCTGCTGTGCTCTGCAGTTCATCTTTCACTTCTGTCTAATTCCTGGCAACCACTGATCTTTTTATAGTTTTTTATAGTTTTACCTCATTCAGAATGTCATACAGTTGGAATCATATTGAACATAGCCTTTTCAGATTGGCTTTGTTCAGTTAGTAATATGAATTTAAGTTCCTTCTACATATTTTTTTATGACTTGGCTGCTCATGTCTTTTTAGCTTTGAATAATATTCCCTGGTCTGGATATGCCACAATTAATTTATCCCTTCACCTTCTGAAGGACATCTTTAGTTGCTTTCAACTTTTAGCAATTATGAATAAAGCTACTGCAAACATCTGTGTGTGTGTTTTCATGTAGACATAGTTTTTTAACTTGTCTGGAAAAATATGAAAATGTTCTATTGTATGGAAAGAGTATGTCTGGCAGGATTACAAACTGTCTCCCAAAGTGACTATACCATTTTGATTTTCCACTATCAGTGAGAGTTCCTATTTCTCCACATCTGTACCAGGATTTGAGTTGTCAGTGTTACAGGTTTGGGCCATCATAATAGGTATAAAATGGTATTTTGTTGTCATTTTAATTGTGTTTTCCTGATGATACATGATGTGGAGCATCACACATGGCAAGTATGCTTATTTGCCATGTATATATCTTCTTTATTTTATTGACTCATCTTTTAATCAGATTTTTTATTTTCTTATTGTTGAGTTTGAAGTGTTCTTTGTTTATTTTGGGTAACAGTCCTTCATCAGATAGGACTTTTTAAAGTATTTTCTCCCAGTCTGTGGCTTGTCCTTAATGAAGTCCAGCTTATCAATCTTTTTGCTTCTTTCATGAATCACGCCTTTGGTGCTATATCCAAAGGTCATCACCAAATTGTAGATTCAAAACAATTCCCACCAAAATACCAATGACATTCTTCATAGAAATAGAAAAAAATAATCCTAAAAAGCACATGGAAGCACAGAAAAAAATCCAGAATAGCCACAGCAATCTTAAGCAAAAAGAACAAAGTGGGGGCCTCTCACTATCTTACTTCAAAATATACTACAAAGCTGTGGTAACCAAAGCAGCATAGTATTGGCAAAAGGCAGACACACAGACTCATGGAGCAGAGCTCAGGAATAAACCCATGAGTATACAGCCAACTGATTCCCAACAAAAGTGCTAAAAGCATATGTTGGAGAAAGGAAAGACTCTTCAATTAATGGTGCTGGGAAAACTGAATATTCACTTGTAGAATACTGAAAGTTGACCCCTATCTTTCACCCCCCCCCAAAAAAAAAAAATCAATAGTTCAAAAATCTAAGTGTAAGACCTGAAACTATGCAATTTCTAGAAAAAAGAGGGAAACATTTCAAGACGTTGGAATAGGCATACATCTTTTTTTATAAGACTCCCGAATTCCAGGCATTCAAAGCAAAAAACAGACAAGCAGGATTATGTTATACTAGGAACTTTCTGAGGAGCAAAGGAAATAGTCAACAGAGTGAAGAAACAATCTACAGAATGAGAAACAGAGTTTTAGAAATTATTCACCCAATGAAAGATTACTATTCAGAATATATAAAACATTTAAAAACAACCCAAAACAAATAATCTAATTTAAAATGGGTAAATTATATAGATACTCCTCAAAAGAAGAATAATACATTTGAAAATATCCTGAACATTATTAGCTAACGGAAATACATATTGTATACTCTTTCTGAGATGTCACACTGTACCTCCTCTTACATGTGTACAGATATTACGTGTTAAGCAAAAATTTTTAAAAA
This sequence comes from Tamias sibiricus, assembly GCA_025594165.1. Classification (NCBI taxonomy): domain Eukaryota; kingdom Metazoa; phylum Chordata; class Mammalia; order Rodentia; family Sciuridae; genus Tamias; species Tamias sibiricus. Next base: position 83,898,612 of record CM046657.1, on the reverse strand, counting down.
TGTTCAAGAACATGGACATGGTAATTATCCTGATTTAATCACCACCCATTGTATACATGTATTGAATTATCACACTGTGCCCCATAAACATGTATAATTAAAATGATAATAATTGATTATAAAATGATAATGATTGATTATAATAATAAAAAGTCATCATCAAACCCAAGGTCATTTACATATTCTCCCATGTTGGCTTTTGGCGTTTCATAATTTGGAATTTTACATATAGTTCTATGATCCATTTTGAGTTAATTTTAATAAAATATGTGAGGTCGGGCTGGGGTTGTGGCTCAGTGGTACAGAGCTTGCCTGGCATGTGTGAGGCACTGGGTTCGATTCTCAGCACCTCATACAAACAAATGAATAAAATAAAGGTTCATTAACATCTAAAAAATATTTAAAAAAATATGTGAGGTCTATGTCTAGACTCATTTTTTCTTAAATGTCAATTTTCAACTGTTCCAAAACCATTTGTTGAAAATTCTATTTTTTCCCCTCCATTCCACTGCCTTTGCTTCTTTGTCAAAGAACAATTGATTTTATTCATAGTCTATTTTTGGACTTTTTATTTATTCTGTTCCACTGTTCTGTCCTTTTACTAAAACCACACTTTCCTCATTAACTTTCTAATAAGTATTCATTTGTCTACTTTTAATGTGACCCTTTCCCTACCTCTAATTTGATTACCTACCTTATAAGTCCTTTAAATCAACTTTGAGGTTATTTAGCATTCAGTCCCCTCTTACTTTCATTAGTCTTTGTAATCTATAGCTCCCGGTCTCTCTGTATTTTTATTCTGGCTTGCAGGTCTACCTTCTGACTTCCATCATAGAGTTCTTTAATTTCCAGGCTGTGTCGTCTTTTGAGTGACTACATTCCATACATTGTTGGAAACTATAATGGCTTATTAAGCAATTGCAGAGCACTTATCTCAAGTCTTTCATTTCTGTCACTATCATTTTATAGAGAAATGTAAACTGAGGAACTGGTAGACAAGCAATGTGGTCTAGATCACAGGATTTTAGTTAACTGTTGTTCCTTCCAATACATTATATGCATTATAATGTTTACCCATTTCATACCTTATTTCACCCACAAAAATAGGTTGAGAATGGAGGAGAGTATGGGTGATTTGCTCCTTCCTTGCTCTATCTCCTCAAGATAAAATTTTCTCCCCTGGTTATATTAAAATGAGTTTGTCTTGAAATCTCTAGTAATTTCCTAATACTTTATCTTTTGTATGAGCTCTGAGTCAGCTAAACACTCTTTACTGTGCAATTATAGGAAGGTCATTTATCAAATGGTGATCGTTATTTTCCAGAGTTTTGTTTCATGAAGTGGTTACCAATGTTTTGTTGTTGGGATTAGGACATTATCTATGGATTGTGAAAATTTTCAGTTGTTTAAAAGCCTTTCAGTGGGCCTCTATTTTATGTTGTATGACAATGAGGTGTATAAGATATAGAAAGGTTTGGAACCATGGGAGAGATCAAGGATGTCGAACACTTAAAATATCCAGGAGTACTTTAAGCAAAAAAGCAAATGTCAATGTTATTAGACTTGCATTTATAAAGTATGTATGTGTGTGTGGTGGGGTGGTTGAGTATGTATCTTTTTTTTCAAATCTGAATTACCATGGCTATTTCATTCCAACTTTTGAAAATTGGGTAAACAGTCAATATTCAAGGGTTTTAAAATAAGCTTTACTTTTCAACATAATATTCCATTGCTCATGTAGTTCTCAAAGTTTGCCCCTATTTTACATTGTGGAAGAAACTGACTTCTTGTGCCTGAAAATCTCGTTGACATGCACCTGGTGTTTTCTGTAGGTGTGCATGTGGCTGCCCATCTGGTGAATGCCCTCAACTTCTCAGTGAACTACAGTGAAGATTTTATTGAACTAAATGCAGCAAGATACCAAGATGAGGTGGGTGGTCTCTGTCTTCCCATTTTCCTTTCACTTGTCATTAAATGACTAATGAGGGTCTGTGATTTTCACAGAAAATTTGTACCTTGCTGCTCCTTTTGAGTGCTTTTAAAACACAGTTGTCAGGTTGAGTTTTATTCCCTTTCAATAGAAAATATAGGTAATTACTATTTCATAGTCACTCCTGCTGAAAATGGGAGTTTGCAGAGTGTCTACTTTTATATTCTGCAATGTTCAGATGGTTGCCACTCAGGTCTACCTTCTGACTCCCAGCAGCTTTTGTCTAATTCCTATCATTTATTTGAGCGTTTTGACAGTGCCATTATAGGGTAAAAATACTTTAATAACTCACATACTATGTTTTGGGGGAAAAGGGCACAAAAGAAGGCTATTTGTGGATCATGGGTAATCAATAATTTAACCTAAAAAATATCAGTGAGTTTCCATGATCCCTCCAACGCCCCCACCCCACACCCCATGGTATTGGGGATTGAAGCCATGGGGACTCTACTACTGAACTACATCCTCAGCCCTTTTTAAAAAATTTTTTAAATTTTGAGGTACTCTTGCTATGTTGTGAAGCTGGCCTTGAATATGAGATCCTCCTGCCTCAGTCTTCCTAGTAATTGGGATACAGGCATGCACCACTACTCCCATCATTTTTCCTCTTTTTTTTTTTAATTAAAAAAATTATGCAGTGTTGTTGTATATATAACAGCATGCTTTACAATTCGTAATACACATAAAGAATACCTTTTTACATATCACTGTTAGTATACAAAGTATATTCATATCTTTCATGTCTTCAAACATGCATTTAGGGGCTGGGGTTGTGGCTCAGCGGTAGAGCGCTCACCTAGCACGTGGGCGGCCCAGGTTCGATCCTCAGCACCATGTAAACATAAATGTATTGCATTGTGTACAACTAAAGCAAATAAATAAACATTTTTTAAAAAAACATGCATTTAGGGTAATGATAACCCTCTCATTCTACCATCGTTTTTTGTTTTTCTTCCTCTCTTTATACCCTCTTACTCCCTCCCTTGCTGTCCCTCCCCATTGACCTTTCTGGTGATCCTCTAATCTTCCTATGCTCCCCAACCCAACCCCACTGTGAATCAGCTTCCTTATATCAGAGAAAACTTTTGGTATTTGGATTTTTGAGATTGGCTAACTTCACTTAGCCTTATCTTCTCCAATTTCATCCATTTACCTGCGAATTCCATTATTTTATTCTCTTTTATTGCTGAGTAAAATTCCATTGTGTATATATACCACATTTTCTTTATCCACTCATCTACTAATCCCAATGACTTTCCTTATAGAAATAGAAAAAGCAGTCATGAAATTCAGCTGGAAAAATAAGAGACCCAGAATAGCTAAAGCAGTCCTTAGCAAGAAGAGTGAAGCAGGGGGCATCACAATACCAGACTTTAAACTATAGTACAGAGCAAGAGTAACAAAAACAGCATGGTACTGGCACCAAAATAGACCTGTAGACCAATGGTACAGAATAGAGGACACAGAGACTAACACCCACAACTACAGCTATCTTATATTGGATAAAGGTGCCAAAAACATACATTGGAGAAAAGATAGCCTCTTCAACAAATGATGCTGGGGTAACTGGAAATCCATATGCAACAAAATGAAACTGAACCTCTATCTCTCATTATGTACAAAACTCAACTCAGAGTTTATCAAGGACCTAGGAATTAGACCAGAGACACTACAACTAATAGAAGACAAAGTAAGCTCTAATCTCCAAATGTTGGACTAGCCCCCAACTTCCTTAATAAAACTCCTATAGCACAAGAATTAATATCAAGAATCAACAAATGGGATAGATTCAAACTAAAAGGTTTCTTCTCAGCAAAAAAAAAAAAAAAAAAAAAAAAAAAAAAAAAAAAAATCAATAAGGTGAATAGAGAGCCTACTATTTGGGAATTTTTACCACATGCATATCAAATACAGCACTAATCTCTAGAATATATAAAGAACTCAAAAATCTTAACACCAGAAAAACAAATAACCCAATCACTAACTGGGCCAAGGAATTGAACAGACACTTCTCAGAAGAAGATATACAATCAATCAACAAATACATGAAAAAATGTTTGACATCTCTGGCAGTTAGAGAAATGCAAATCAAAACTACTCTAAGATTTCATTTCACTCCAGTCAGAATGGCAGCTATTAAGAACACAAACAACAATAAATGTTGGAGAGGATGTGAGGAAATAGGCACACTCATACATTACTGGTGGGACTGCAAAATGGTGCAGCCATTATGAAAAGCAGTATGGAGATTCCTTGGAAAACTGGGAATGGAACCAGCGTATGACCCAGTCATCCCTCTACTGGGCCTATTTCCAAAGGACTTAAAAACAGCATACTACAGGGACACAGCCACATCAATGTTTATAGCAGCACAATTCACAATAGCTAGATTGTGGAACCAACCTAGATGCTCCTCAGTAGATGAGTGGATAAAAAACAAAAAAAAACCTTTTTTCCTCTTTAATTTTAATACTTGAAATAGATGATCTTGAGCCAAATTCTATAGCAGGCAATATCTGATTTAGCTCCTTTTTTCTATGTGAAACCACCCATGAAATGAAATTTTTTGTACAAGTGGTGGGCCAGAGCCTGATGCACAGTGTGTGTACAGCTGTGGTTAGTTAGGTCTCTGTTGCTCAGTACTTTTACATTGTCTTTAGGCTGCCTTTGCTTCACAATGCCAAGATTGCATCAAAACTGCTCTGCCTCATTGCCCTTTAGTATTGACTGGTAGTGACAACACAATTGTTCTCCATCTTCTCCGTTTTCTCTTCTATATATCATCTGAATTTTCAGGGTCAGTACTGCTATAATTATATGCTTGACCTCCCTCCCAGAACAAAACAGAAGAGAAAGTAACAATAAATAGAGAAAAAAAAATCACTAAATCTAAATATCAAGTAACTTTTGGTAAATCTCTTGCTTCTGGTGTTTTTTTTTTAAAAAATCAATACTATTTATTTGGTCTGGATTAATCATTGGCATTGATATATTCAAAAAGCTCACCAGGTGGTTATAGAGTGTATCTAGTGCTGAGGACCACAGAAAAAAAATCCAGCTCCTTAGCATGCCAATGATTACCCTCCATATGATTTCAAACCTAGCCTAAATTTCTACCCTCCTTCTCCCTTTCTGCATTTATCTTCTTGCCCTCTGCCCACATTACTTCTGGTTACATTTTCTGCTCGTACTACAAAGTTTTCTTATTTTCTTCTTTTCTTTCTAATTCTGTGTTTTGAACCCAGGTCTTTGTAGATGCTTAGAAAAACCATCTAATGCTGTTACTTCCCCAGCTATTTCCCCTGTGCCTTTGCTTTCTCTCTTTTAGAATTCATATGTCTTTAGTACCTATAAAAATATACTCTTATTAACATTTCTTACATATTTTAGTAATTTTCTGGTTTTTAGTTATTAAAATTATTTTATGTTAAGCAATATACTTGGTACAAAATACTAAAAATTTGAGAAGATGAAATTAAAACTGGAAGTTTTTATCTTTCAAAGCTAGTCACAATTAATCATTTTCTGTTTCTTTTAAGATATTTGAGTAGTATTGGATGATACCTATTCCTCTGCAATTTACTTGTTTCCATAAGTATCCATATTAAGGCTGTTTCACAACATATCTGTCTCATTCTCTTCATAAGAATGTGCTACGATTTAGTTTTTAGCTTTTTCCTTATTCATGGGCATTTAGGTTGATTTCAAGTTTTGTTATAAACCATACTTCACTAAATTCTTGGTGACCCTGATACTTCTGCCTCATCTTGTATCTGTGAAGCTGTTGCTCACTCTACTGTTCTGTCATCTTTCTCTGGCAATAGTAATTGTTCCATCTTCTGGATTTCCATATTTATTTATTTATATTTCACTCCCACTTTGCTCAGCTGATTTCTTTTTTTCATTCTTTCATTCTTTCTTCCTTTTTTTTTTTTTTTTTTGCTAGCTATTTGTATTTTGGGTTTCTCTAGATCACACTTTGTCATGTTTCTAAAACCAGAAAGATAAGTCATTTTTCCTACAGCAGGAGGTGAGAAGCTACTCCAAGGCAAGTGGTGCTTATTCAAACCCCTTTAATTACACCACATAAATGGTTTCCTATTTACTACACAGCCATATTCAATGTGGAACATAAATAAAATACTTCAAAAACTTGTGTAGGGGACTTGGTATGTAGCTCAGTGGCTGAGTGCTTGCCTAGCATGTATTAAGGCCTTGATTTGATCCCTCACATTGCACAAAACAAAAAACAAAACAGAACTTGTGCAATATTAAGCATAATAAGGGTGCAAATCAAATCCACTCATTTACTGAAAATTGACCTAAATTTTCCAGAATGTAGAAAGAGAGTTAACTGTAGTCCATTGCTGCATGAGAGATGTAGTTTAAAATAAATATTACAATAATAATGTTTTATATTTTCAAGTATCAGAAACATATCCTCCTTCTTTAAGTGTCCTCACAATTTTCACATATTTGAAATATAGTGAGTTTTCAATTATTCATCTTTGCAGTGAGTTTACAGTGTGTAAACCCCTGACATTTTATTGGTGTTGGTTCCCACCGTCTTGAGGATGCAGTCTGGCAGTTGCAGTAGATAGAGTATATATTAATATTTCAACATTATAGTTGAAGATGTTGAGTCTCAAAATTGTCAAAGGGTGGAGTTTAGGACCAATACCACTAGCTTATAAGTAGTCATTAAGATAAAATTCTAGCCCTTTTTACTTATCCAGTGCTCAGCCTCTCTCAGATTAAACAAAAAACTTCTCTGTATTGGATTCTTTTCCTTGTTCTAATCCACTCTAGCATTATGAAAATGTGGTAAAACTTAGTTGAGTCTCTTTCACTTAAACTGGAAGAACACTACTTTACATGCCTACTACATGGTTCTTATACCCTGCAAATTTCTTATAGAAATTCATATCAGTGTTTATTTTCAGTCAAATATTTTTTTTTTTTTCCTTTTCTCAGGATCCTAGAAAACTACTCTTCACAACTGGTAAGTTGTTATTTGTTGGCTATCTTTAGATTCAGGAATGTCTGAAAATAAGCCCAGTCAAGTTGTGCAGCAATTAGAAGAATGTTAAAATACACCATTTGGAAAATTTGCATATTAGAACAAATATTAAGAGGTCAGGCATGAATGAAGACAGAGGGACAAGGCACAGTTGAGGTATGAATGAACAGAGAGTAAAAGCAAGCAAACACATATCATATGTTTTTCCAGTGAAAACTACAACCCCACATGCTTGTTGAGGGCCTGCTTTGTGTAGCTGTTGTGACAAGTGCTGTGGAAGATGGTACACATGTAAGGGTTCCTGCTCTCAAGGTGTTGGAAAGAAACACTGAGCCCTCCAGTATCAGTTTAGTTCATATATTTCTGTAATTTAGCACAATGTTTTGTAATCATAAAATATAACAGAGAGGAGAAACAAGTCATCATTAACATCAGTCATGGTTGTGTCTCCTTTTCATTTGTAATTTATTGTTCTATCTCAAGCATATTGTCCATGAAATTTCAGTGGAGACCATCAATTTGTTAAAGAACATTTGAAACCTCAAAAAATTTTTCCTGATGTTAATGTTAATTCTTATAAAAATTCTTCTCTTTCTTGCCTTATATTTATAAATATGAAGAGAGGAAACCGTATTGTGGGGACTGTCAGCAGTTATTTCAGAGACAAGGATGATTGGGTAATTGATAGGATCCATCATAAATGATTGTGATAACTCATTAAGGATTAGATTTGCACAGTAGACTGAGGCACATTACCCTATCAAATGCATTGTTTCTCTTTAGAACCAATTTCATGATGAAAAATAACAAAAATTCAGGTGCTTTATCCCCCATGTCATGATCATATATACATATTAAATTCTTAAAATGTATTTTCTTTCTGCCTGTGGATTTATATTTACTGCTTGTAAAGTATTTCATTCTTTTCTCTTCAGTAACAATAGTTTTGCTTACAATTTTGGTCATCAAAAACATTTTTTTAAATGTTTTTATTTATTTTTTTATTTTTAATTTATAATAGTAGTATGTATTACAATTCATAGTGCACATATATAGCATCTTTTATTTAATCCTCAAGGTTTGGATGAGACATAGGACAGAAAAAAAGCAGAAAAACAAAACTTTATGCATGAGTCAACTATGTTTTGGTTCATATGAATTAATTTAGGAGAAATAAAAATAAAACAAAAATAAAAACAAAGATCTTTGTATTAGTACTGTTTTCTAGAGCACAAAGTTTGATTGAAACCTTGGGACATTTAAAATGCTTCAAAATATAGTTTACAAAGATATAAAAATTTTCTTATAAGACTAAGATATTACATTGAGAAAACTTAATATAATTGATACTACTGGATAGGCCTATGATCCCCCCATTTTGCATAAAATGCCAGAAGTCTCTGGGAGTGGTGTTAGACTCAAAAACACAATTTTTTTGGCTTCATCTTAGGGAGCCTCTGGGAGGGAATTAGTAGTGTGTTTGTACTTGTCTTCCCTGGTACCTGGGAAGCTACTGTTCTGTCTTGTGGAACATTTTGTCATTCTCTTGAGCATACCTTCTTACTATGATCTACATTTTGCCTGAGATAGTCAACTCTTTGTTTTTTTTCTTTTCTTTTAACCTGGTCGATGTTTGCTCATTCTTAATCACATTTGACAGACTGTGATTCTACCAGGATGTAGAATAGTTTATTGCCTTAAAAATCTGTCTTTTCCTCTTGAAGGTGAACCTCTTCAGATGTGTAGCAGGGCTGCCTCTGTGGTATTCAAAACTCAATGAAAATTACTTTATTTGTTTTTTCCTTCTTTCTTTGATGGGACTTCTCTTAACTTGAACAATTTGAGTCATCCCAAATTAACCATTTTGGTGGGTCAGTTCACATATTTTCATCAAAGAAATACTGTGCTCGTGAGGTGCTGCCCAGGCAATGAACAGGGAACTGAAACTTTAGACAGAGCTTCCAAATCTTGAGTCTGAAGCTTTTAGGACATGTGGCTGAGCCCACTGAATAGTGGCACATGAGAGCACAGTGGATCCTAAGGATGGCAATGGGATGAGAAATGCCACCTCCACAAATAGTCTTAATCCAATTTTATATTTTTACTATTGACCGAAATTACTCCACAGCCATCTTTGAATATTCTCAGATATAGTGCATAGGAAAAAATAAGTTCTTGATGAAGGAATACATGCATGTTTTAGATTTTTGTAGTGGTAAAGAATAATTTTTTGGATTATAGTGTGGTCAGTGTTGCAGTCACATCTCTTTGTGTCTAAAATGTTTTTCAATATAATTTAGATATAACATACAAGGATAATTATGTTTCCAATTTAGTTAGAAGAAGTAGAATAATTGATAAAAGATGGTATATTTCTGATCACATTAGGCATGGGTGTAAGTGATCTCTCAAATTGATCTAGAAATGACAGTAAAGTGCAATTATTCATTTTAAAGGCTACAATTAAAGAATTTAACATGCATAGTTAAAAACAATAGGAATAAATATAGAAACTTATATTTTCCTAAAAATACAAGTGAATGTTTGGATTCATAATTTGAAGGATTCAAAGGGTTCAAAAGATAATAAGTGTAATTCATTTAGACAAGTAATTTTGCCTAGTGCAGTTAGACTAATATAATAATTTTCAGCCTGTTTTTTCTTGACTCTTGGAATGTATAGCAATAAGGGGCTGATACAAAGTGACTTGGCTGAGTTGCTAGGCAAATCTAGGTTTAGAGTGCCCTAGAAAGCACTCCATGCTTGGCTCTCTTAGCACTTAACGCCCATGTTGCAGTTGCCTGCTTAACCTGCCTGTCTTCCCCCACTGGGCTGAGTGTTCTTTTAGAGCAGGATCCATTTATCTCTAGTACTTAACAGTACACTATAGATGTCTACAAACAACTTACTGAACAAATAAGATATTTGTTTAACTATTTTATGTGATGCACAGATCTCTATTTCAGTTAGTAGGTTGGCAAGCCTCTGCTTATTTACTTCCAATGGCTACACTTGGAACTTCTTAAGTTAATATCTCCCTCTCCTGTTATTTTTTATTTATTTATTTTTTTTGTACCAGGGATCAAACTCAGGGGCACTTGCCCACTGGGCCACATACCCAGCCCTTTTTTGTATTTTATTAGAGACAGGGTCTCACTGAATTGCTAAGTGCCTCGCCATTGCTGAGGCTGGCTTTGAACTCTCAATCCTCCTGCCTCAGCCTCCCAAGTGCTGGGATTACAGGAATGCACCACTGTGCCCGGCCCCCACTCCTGTTTTTTTAACCACTCTAATTATAGTAAGGTTTTCTTTTTTCATTGTAAAATTTTCTTCTTCATTGATCGGAAGTTTGTAGCTATAAAAATTATGAAATCTAGTCTTTTAATACATTTGGGAGATAGAAAAATGAATTCTTTAGAAAAATAGACAACTACATAAGGAACTTTACAATTAATGAATTTATTCTTGTTAGTTTACAAATGAGATTCAGTGAAATTAGAGTTTTGCCTAAGGGATAGGCCATAGTATAAGAGCTATATACCACTGTCCAGGTAGTCTATGCTTTTCCTTTATCGTCAAATGACGGAAGTCAATAATTTTATACAAGTCTTTTGGTTTCCTAAGTGTTCTGCTCTAAAGGGAATGCATTTGTCTGTTCAAACAAATTTGAGGAAGTATTTAAATTTACATGTGTTTCTTGACTTTAGTACTTCTTAGAGACTTCTATTTTATTGGTGTGTCTTGTGTGTTTTCAAGGCATGGTTATGAGATTTTTGAGTAAAAGAAAGTAGTATCTCAGGAAATTAATATTTGAATAGTACATTTTAGAAATTGGGGCTCTATTGTAAACATAGTCAGTGTTTTCAAGTGTCTTTCAGTGAGGCAATTGTAGATGTTCCATAATATTGGAATATCAGCCTATTTAGAATCACATAGGAGACTCTATGTGTGGATATAGTAGAACATTATTAAAGGCCCAATAAAATTATTGCAGAGGCACTTCTTGCCACAAATTTCATACTGTATATGTATCTGTGATTCTAACCTTTAGTTATTCATTTTGTCAAATACGGGTGCTAGACAAGAGGAAAAGTGGAGAAATTGGATATTCTTCTCCAGATAACAGTCTTCCTGTAGCTTTCTTTGTGGCAAATTTAAAAGTCTCTCTGATGAGATGTTTAAGACTTAGCTGTTGCTTGTGTGATTTTCAGACTAAAAACTGTTGCATAGACAGATAGGGTATTTAATTTGTTAAGATATAAGAAAGGGATATATTGAGATTTCAGCTGTTTTAGGAGTGATATATCAACTGTTCATTTGGACAAACTACATAGTCTAATCGTAAATTTGTAGCAATTTACCTGTCATTAATTTTGACACGTTTGTACATTTTATTCTTTTTAAAAAAGAAACATCATGCCATGTGAAAAGCATTGATTTTTCACATACTGTGTTTCCCATACTAAGAGGAACTACCTCTGTAAGTATTCTTAGAACATCAGCACAGTATTTTGAAAAAAGATTTTTTTTTTTTAGTTGTAGATAGACACAATACCTTTATTTATTTTTATGTGGTTCTGAGATTGAACCTAGTGCTTCACACATGCTAGGCAAGTGCTCTACCACCGAGCCATAACCCCAGCCCAGCACAGTATGTATTTTTTTCTTGACATCTACAATTTTTGTTCCACATTTTTTATTTTAAAAAGCTTTAGGTTTTATAAAGATATTTTTTTCTTTAAATTTATTCCAGGTAATGAATTCTAAACACAGTCATTTGAAATTGAAGCCAGAGGAGCTTCTAACTCCATAATGGGAGGAGGAGAGAGTAAAAGAGATTGAGTATTATGGTGGAGAAAACCAAAACAGCAGTGTGCTAAATGTTAACTTTGTCTCCTTGCATCAATTACTGACATTTGGTGTTATATGTGCCTGAAAAAAAAATAGGTATATATTCACAATTTTGAGATGAATATTTGGGGATACAAAAAAGAAATCTATTAAAGGAAGAAAAGACTCTGCCTTGTCTTAAGTACTGTGGAACTGTGCTGATTTTGAAAAGGCTCGTTGGAGGAGAACATACATGCATATATGCAATTTCAGCTTGGTTTCCTACAAAACAGTATAGTACTTTGTATTTTAAGGAAAAAATCTTTTGTGCATTGTTTCCTCAATGTGATTTAAGTTAAAACTTACTTATGTACATTTTTATAGTTCCTGGCCTAACAGGAGTCTGCATGGTGGTGGTGCTATTCCTCATGATTACAGCATCTACATATGCAATAAGGTAGGTGTCAGAGTTAGTTTTGTTATCTACTTGTTTATGTTATTGATACTTTCTTTCCATCATTTTCATTTTCATATGTAGGAAATGTCTTGATAAGCCAAAGCTTTTAGCCAATGCAATGTCCTAGTTCATGGACTATTACAGGTAACAAAGATTGAAGTAAAGATGATTGTATATATCACAAAGATTGAAGTAAAGATGATTGTATATATCATTTCCTCTTCTACAAAACCTCTTTAATAATGAAGGAAATTTGAGTTCTTCAGAAATATATTTCTGAAGGACAGTTTATTTCTGTGGGACAAAGGCTTGAATTCAATTGCACACATGTGGACCATTGTTATTCCTAAGAATATATGACTTAAAATTATTTTATAGCTAATTTCCTGATATCAATTTGCTTTGCTGTAAAATAACAGTGTTCCAAACACAGCTATGTAAATATGGTCAGTTGATAGCTGCTAAAATAATTGAAGATGCATGCATTCATACTGGTTTTCATACTAAAAGATTTTGAGCAATTTCAGAGATACATTATGAGGAGCACTTGTATATTATTTCAGATGGACACATTCTGTGTTTAAGAATATTTATAGTGTCTTATGTTTATGATTAAACTTTGTTTAAAGAAAGAAAAAACAAAAATTTCAGAAGTCTATAATTTTCTATTTGCGGAGGTGTGAAAACATACACAAGCATATATATGCTATGAAAATAATTGCCCCAAAATATATTCAATTGAGTCAATGCTTATATTTCCAAAGACACCTACTTATATTCATACTCACTCCCCAAAACCTCAGAAGTAAAGACAAGACTTATTACCTTCCTCCTCCTGCCTTCACCAAAATCAGTATTTCTCCTTCACAATTCTAATCTTTCTCTTTTGTCATATATCTATGTACTTCCCCTAAAATAAGATCATATCTTAGTATTATGTTCAGCCTTCTCTTTATTTAAATATCTGTGCTGAATACCTTTCACATTAATATTTTTTAACATCTTCTTTAGTAATGGCATAATATGTCACTATATAGATATTATTTTCCTAGTTCCATACTGATGGGTGTTTTGGGTTAATTCCATATTTTTACTATTTAATTCTGAAAAAAACACCGCCATGCATATGTCTTTACATTCTTTTCCAATGACATCCTGAGGGAAAATTCCTACATGTAGAATACTGTATTACACGCTAAACTTCTAAAACTCAAATACAAAACAAATATTAAAAATGTTTTTTTCTATCATAGCTCCAACCAGTTTGAAAATTGAATAAAATAAAACTCTAACATTCACAATTGAAACAAAACACAAAATATCTAGGAATAAATTAGTTATTGTTATGGTTGGATATGTGGTGTCTCTTCAAAATTCATATATGAGACAATGTAGGAATGTTCAGAAGTGAAATGATTAGATTATAGAGCTGTGCCCCAATTGGTGGATTAAACAATTTGACTATATTAACTGGGTGTAGGTAGGGTGTGGCTGGAGGAAGGAGGTCACTTCAGGCATGCCTTTGGGGTTTATATTTTGTCTCTGGCGAGTGGAGCTCTCTCTGCTTCTTGGCTGTCATATTCTGATCTGCTTTTCTCCTTATTTTATGCCCTTCTTCCATGATGTTCTGCCTGACTTTAGGCCCAGAGCTATGGAGTGGGCCAACCAGGGACTGAACCTCTGAAACCATGAGCCAAAATAAACTTTTCCTCCCCTAAGTAGTTCTTATCTGGTCTTTGGCCACAGTGAAAAAATTGACTAATATAGTAAGAAACTACGAGTGGAAAACACACCATATAAATAAGTTTACTGAGAGAAATAAGTAGAGATTTGAATAAAGGCTGTATTATATATAGGCATATTTCTTCCTCAACTATAATTTAGATTTGTTACAATTCCAGTGAAAATACCAGACGTGTTATTTTCTTTGTTTTTTGAATTTAGTAAAGTGATTCTGTAATTCATCCAAGGAAATATTCAAATGCATGTTGCAAAATAAGAATAAGGAGATATGTGCCTTATTAACATTGAAATGATTAAGCTTCAGTAACTGCAGAAATGAATGAAGGGACAGAGTCAATAGATAAACCAATGAAGCACCTTTCTATGTACAAGACCCTAAATGATAAAGATGCCATTGCAAGCTTATGAGGAAAGTAAGGTAAAAGTAGATGAAATTCTAGATGAATTACAGTTAACTGTAATAAAATGATACCATTAAAAACTTAAGAAACTTTAAGTAGATATTAATCAGTCCTCAACGTAGACAAGAAATCATGTAGGAAGTATTTGTCTACAAATATGGAAATTAAAATTTCTGCTTATCAATATCAAAATTGAAAATTAAGTATGATATTTGAAAAATTATTACAATCACAAAGGATCAGTACATTTTTAAAAATGTAAATATTTTTCTCATTAGTCACAGAAGAGTTAAAAGTAACGTACATATGAAAAAAATACCCAATACCATTTATAAAGTTGGGCCTGGGTTTGTAGAAACTTCTATTTTGTGGTAGGACTTGGAATTTATATTTTTAATTTATAAATATATTTTTCGAGAGCATTGAGCAGTGTGTATCAAAAACATTGATAAGTATGTGGCCTTTGATCTAGCAATTGGACTTTTAGGAATTTTTATTAAAAAGGAAATATGTGCAAAAGTATATGTTGCAACAATGTTAATGATATTATTATGATAACAAATAGTATAGATAGATTATATGTCAAACATTGGCTATTACTTAAATGAGGAATAATTCTAAAAGGTTCTAGGGGAAATCAGAGGCATATAGGAAGCTTTTGCAAATACCTGCCCTCTACCTCCAACATTCTAATATATAAATATTCACTCTAAATATGTGACTACAATGATTGTTAGTTTTTGTACTTCTCTCAAACATTCAATAGATTTTGTTTACCTTCCCTTTCTTTTCAGAGTCTTTGTCCTCCCCCAGAGCAAGAACACTAAGGTATCATTCTTAAGTTACACAGTCCAAGAAAAGAATTTAAAATTTTGGTCATTCAAGTTTCTCTCCATTTCATTTCCTTTGAACAATTCTCAAAATACGAAATGGGATAGGGACTTTGTTGTTTTAGGAATCATTTGAAAATTGAAAATAATGCTAAAAAGGGACAACAAAAGCATGAATTAGCAGTCTACTTACATCTTAGCCTTATGTCATAACTTTAAAACACACACCTTATTTTAATCCTTTATATGTGTCTTTGAAATATAAAGAACATTTAAAATGATAAAACTATTACTTATAATTTTTCTCATTGCTCTTTGTGTGGTATGTTAGTATTTTAATACATAAACTCAAAGTTTAGCTTTTTTAAAGTGGGAGATATGTTTGAAACAATTTATTCTCTCTTTAATGAGATGGGCTATAAATTAGTAAGATCAAAACTAATTATTTTTTTCAGAGTTTCTAACTATGACATCTTCTGGTACACTCATAACCTCTTCTTTGTCTTCTACATGCTGCTGATGTTGCATGTTTCAGGGTAAGTTTAAATACATATTTTTAAAAAAAACAAAATAATGTGTTCCTAAAAATGGGGTAATGTAACTCACTGCTATAGATATTTTCATGGGAAGGGGCTAAAATATTTGATGATTTTGAATTAAGGATAGTGTTAAGAGTGGGAGACACAGTTCTATTTTTAGCATGGCATGGTTTATTGAAATCATTATTAAAGTATATTGAAGTTGAACTCTAGAGTTGCTTCTCCCACAATGACATAGTTTTAAAACTCCCTATAGATCACTACTAATATATTCTAAAAGAAAATAAGAAGTGAAGAACTTTAAGAAGATATTTTAGTGCTTGCATTTTTAGAAACTATCTTTCCATTGCAGAATTTATAACACTGGAGTTACTAGTATTTTTTTTTTTTTAATTTTAAAAGGTCTAGAGTAGTTGCAATGAAAACAAAGTATTACAATGTCCAAAGACAAAAATCTGCCAAAAATGCAAATGAAGAACATCATGAAAGGGTTAAACACATATTCTAAGCTTTACACAGAGAATATGTCCCAAATGATTTATAAATTATATATTCTCAAAGTTGTTTAAAGTAATCCATGGAGAAGAATAGATAGATGATAGATATGAAATGACTTTCTTTATCCCTTCTGACTATCTTTGGTTTGAAGTCTACTTTATCTGATACGAAGATGGAAACCCCTGCTCGTTTATGTGGTCCTTGTGAGTGGTGTGTTTTTTTCCCATCTTTTCTCCTTCAGTCTGTGGATATCTTTTCCCATTAGATGAATCTGTTAAAGGCAGCATATTGTTGGGTCTTTTTTTTTTTTTTTAACCCAATCTGCCAGTCTATGTCTTTTAATTGATGAGTTTAGGCCATTAATATTCAGGGTTATTATTGAAACATGGTTTGTATTCCCAGTCATTTTGATTTATTTTTGGTTTTTAACTTTACTTGGTTTCTCCTTTGATTGGCTTTTCCTTTAGTGTTGTTCTTCCCTTTGCAGATTTTCATTGTAGGTTTTCATTTCCTCCTCACGGAATATTTTGCTGAGACTGTTCTATAGTGCAGACTTTCTAGTTGTAAATTCTTTTAACTTTTGTTTATCATGGAAGATTTTTACTTCATCATCAAATATGAAGCTTAATTTTGTTGGATATAAGATTCTTGGTTGGCATCCATTTTCTTTCAGAGCTTTGTATCTGTTGTTCCAGGATGTCCTAGCTGTGTGTGTGTGTGTGTGTGTGTGTGTGTGTGAGAGAGAGAGAGAGAGAGAGAGAGAGAGAGAGAGAGAGAGAGAGATTATCAGCAGTGGACTTGGTAGTTTGAATTTGAATTTAATATTCAGAGTCATAAGATAATAAGCTGTTAACTGGCATCAGGTACACTTGGGTCAGCATAAAGATACAGGACGGGAAAGATAGACTCTCTACATCGTGATGTCAGGTGCTTCTTCAATGGCAGTCCCTGTAGTTGCCCAAGAATTCATTTTCCACATCCTTCTCCTCACTCCCCCTATAGCAATTCAGTTTTAGATGAAGAGACTGCATGGGAAGTCATGGACTACCTTCCTTGGATAAGGCTGAGGCTGCACAGGAACCAGTTACTTTGTAACAGCTCGGGTTCCCTCAGTGGATACCATTAGTCACAAGAAAAACACTGCTAGGAAGGAGCTAAAGTCTGTCAGTCCCAAAATGATTTTCATAATTATTTCAGTGTCCTCCTACTCCATTTGTATTTCACAAGTAATAAACAGTGTTACCTGGAAACACAGCTATAGCATTTCCTATTTTTATTGCCTAAAATATTTCCAGGTAAACAGTGTTTTGAGACAGGTTCAAACTAGTGTTTGTTCTTTCTTCAGAACATTTTATAATGTAATCTATCAGTACAATAGGTAATTTCAGGTACATTATATGTTTTATTTTGGGGTACATATCCAAAATATTGGCATTTCCCTTCTGATTTTAGAGACCACTGGTTAGGACAGTAGTATTAAATGGATTTATCTCTAGTGTCCTGGTTAGCTTTGTTTCTAGAATGTAGAGTTCTTCTGGAAATATGGCTGACCAATGTAATTGTGACTTCCAGCCAGCCATCCCTGTCTCATGAGGGAGAGAGCTAGTGGGTTTGATTTCCATTAATTTCCCTTTGTGTGGATAACATATTCTGTGGAGTGTTGAGATACCAAGAAAACCCTGGGTAAAGAGGATTTGCTTTCTGTTCTATTCTTTATGTGACTAGTTTGCTGGTCTAGGATTCTAGACACAAAGTATGTTATATATAAACAGATACTACTCAGGACGATAGTTATCTAAAATACAATTGTGTAATGCTTAGTGTATGTCAAATACAAATTCACAAATGCTTTATAGACTTTCTATTTAAGTGCTCTGGGTTTTATGTGAATAAATAATATTGTTAAAATGTCTTTACAAGTGGGAAAATGAGGCTGAGAAAAATTCAGTAACTTGCTGAAGTTCACTTAACTGATAAATTATGGATTCAAACTCAAGCACTCTCACTTAAACTCACTTGAAAACTCTTAACTACAAGGCCATATATGTGTGTTTGTTTGTGTATTGTGTATATACACCCCCCCCACACACGTGTGTGGGTGTGTGTGTGTAGACACTTTTTTTGAGAGCTTTTTATGACTGAGAATTTGGTTTTAAGATTTTCTTTTTCAAGGTTGTGATCTGGAGTTATCTGGGATTGTAAGCTTTTCTTTCCTTCCTTTCTTCCCTCCTCATACTCTTCCCCCCTCCTCCTTCCTTCCTTCCTCTCCTCCTCTCTCTCTCTCTCTCTTTCTTTCCTTCCTTCCTTCTCTTTTCCTTCCTTTTTTCTTTTTCTGTCTCTTTAGTTCTATCAGATATGAGAAAATTCATAATTTTCAATATAATTAATTATGCATTCTTTTGCCTTTATGTTCTACTGAATCAAAACTCTGAAAAAAGGTATTCCTTTGCAATTCAAATAGTCAATTTTTAAAGGTTCAGGAGTTCAAAACGACTTTTTAAGTTTAAAAAGGATTCTATTATGAGTTACTTCTCCATTTTTTTTGTAAGTAAAAGGAAGGCATATTTATATTTAGCTTTCAATTTTGTAGAGCAAGGGTCATAGGCAGAAAGTATCTGTATATAAAACATAACCAAAAGTGATTTTATAAGCTTTTTTAAAATCACGGAATCTTAAAAGATCTTGAACAAACTTGTTTCCCTAATGTCAAGGAATTTTCTTCTACTTATATTATTTTTAAGTGACAAATAATAATTGTTTACATGTATGAAGTATGTGTGATGTTTTAATATATGTTTGCCTTGTGAAAGGATCAAATCAGGCTAGTTAGTGTGTTAGTCAACTCAAATACATTGCTTCTTTTTATCTTTACTCTGATATATCCACAAAGTAAACATCTGATTCTGAAGATATCCATTCTGATTTTGCAAAGCTCTAATTCTCACAAAGTTCTTTGTTTTTCTAACTAGAATTTATTTTCCTATAACTTCTATCTAGTGACTTAAAAGTCTATGGAATTCAAGTCTCTCCCCTTGTCTAAATTCTGTTCTTTTGAACAGAATGACATTTTAAATGACAGTTTTGAACAGAATGACATTTTAAATTTTATCATTATACCAGCTGGGCCTGGTGGCACACACTTGTATTCCCAGCTTCTCAGGAGGCTGGGGCAGGAAGATCACAAATTTAAGGCTAGCCTCAACGCCTGTCTCAAGATTAAAAAATAAATAAGGGCTGGCCGGGCGCGGTGGCGCACGCCTGTAATCCCAGCACTTTGGGAGGCTGAGGCAGGAGGATCGCGAGTTCAAAGCCAGCCTCAGCAATGGCGAGGCACTTGGCAACTCAGTGAGACCCTGTCTCTAAATAAAATACAAAAAAGGGCTGAGGATGTGAGCCAGTGGTCGAGTGCCCCTGAGTTCAATCCCCGGCACCACACAAAAAAAAAAAAATAAATAAATAAATAAATAAATAAATAAATAAGGGCTGAGGATATACCTCAGTGGTAAAGTACCCTTGTGTTCAATCCTTTGAACCACACAAAAAAAACAAAGCAAAATAAATCACCTCATTATTCTGAAATTTCTCCTTTGGATATATTAATAGTTAATATTTGTGGAATGTGTTGGATTCTGGGCAGGGAGGCTGTGCCTCCCAGGTAGAAGGCCACACCTCCCCAGGTACTTTGTGAAAAGACTACATTTCCCAGGTCCCTCAGCCTGGTCAGTGAACCTGGCCAGCAAGTGCCCTCGACACTGCCTCCTGACCTCCGGCAGCCTATGGAGACACTTGCTCCAGGGGTCTCTCTGACCGCCAGTTCGCTATTTAAGCCTGCTCCAGACTGAAACTCTTTCTGTTAGCCCTGTTCTCCCTTGTTCCGTGCTCTTCTAGTCCTACCCCTTTCCCATTCCCTACCCTACTTCCCCTCCCTTCCTTTCCCTGCCCTTCCCCATGTGGCACCCCAATAAACCCTTTCATTTCACTAACACAGCGTTCCTGGCTAAGTTAACTTTGTTCAGCATTTTCCAACAGAATGCTTATATTTTACTTATGTTTTATCCTATTAAACCTTCCCAGCAACCCTGTATTTATTGTTATTGTTATTATTATCCCACTGAGAGAACAGGGCCAGTGAGAGAGAGACAACTCCTGAAGGACATAGCTAGTAAGTTGAAGATCTTGGATTTTAACCCAGACATTCAATTTCAAAACCCCAAATCCTAACAATAAATTATGCTGGCCTTCATTTGGCATGGCTTCTTTATATCTTGTTCTTTTTTTTTTGTTTTGTTTTGTTTTTTAAGACTATCTTATATTAGACAAAGGCGCCAAAAATGTACAGTGGAGAAAGGATAGCCTCTTCAACAAATGGTGCTGGGAAAACTGGAAAGCCATATGCAACAAAATGAAATTAAATCTGTATCTCTCACCATGCACAAAATTCAATTCAAAGTGGATCAAGGACTTAGGAATTAGACCAAAGACAATATGCCTAATAGAAGAAAAAGTAAGCTACAATTTCCAACATGTCAGATTAGGCCCCAAGTTCCTTAATAAGAATCCTGTAGTGCAAGAATTATTACCAAGAATTAATGAATGGGATAGATTTAAGCTAAAAAGCTTCTCAGCCAAAGAAACAATAAGTGAGGTTAATAGAGAACCAACTAACTGGGAACAAATATTTAATACATGGACATCGGATAGAGCACTAATTTCTAGAATATATAAAGAACTCAAAAAACTTGACACCAAAAAAACAAATAATCCAATCGATAAATTGGCTAAGGAATTGAAAAGCCACATGATTAATCAACAAATACATGAAAAAATGCTCAACATTGCTGGCAATTAGAGAAATGCAAATCAAAACTACTCTAAGATTTCATTTCACTCCAGTCAGAATGTCAGCTATCAAGAACACAAACAACAATAAATGTTGGAGAGGATGTGGGGGAAAAGGCACACTCATACATTGCTGGTGGGACTGCAAAATGGTACAACCATTATGGAAAGCAGTTTGGAGATTTCTTGGGAAAATGGGAATGGAACCACCCTATGACCCAGCCATCCCACTCCTGGGTCTATTCCCAAAGGACTTATACTATACTTGTGCATGATGAATAAGTAAATTAAAAAAAAAAAAAACAGCATATTACAGTGACACAGCTACCTCAATGTTTATAGCAGCACAATTCACAATAACTAGGTTGTGGAACCAACCTAGATGTCCCTCAGTAGATGAATGGATAAAGAAAATGTGGTATATATACACAATGGAATTTTACTCAGCAATAAAAGAGAATAAAATAATGACATTCGCAGGTAAATGGATGAAGTTGGAGAATATAATGCTAAGTGAAATCAGTCAATCTCAAAAATCCAAATACCAAATGTTTCCTCTGATATAAGGAAGCCGGTTCACAGTATTGATAGGTCGGGGTACATAGGAGGATTAGAGGAACACTATAATGGTCAAAGGGAAGGGAGGGTGCAAGGGGGGAAGGGGGAAAAAAGTGGTTGTATAAAATGGATATCATTATTCTAAATGCATGATTGACGACTTGAATGCTGTGAATATACTTTGTATACAAACTGTTTTATGTAAAAAGATGCTATATATGTATAGTATGAACTGTAATACATACTACTATAAATAAAAATAATAAAAAAAAGAGATGGAAACCAAATTAAGCACTGACAGGGATCTTAGAGAGTGTGATATGATATTGGCAGAGGGAAGCCTCATTTTCCTCACTGAAAATGCTCCATCAGTGTTATTTAGGACCCAGCTATTTTTCATAATCATCTGTGTCTTTATCTTAAACTAGTTTTCATTCTTGTTACCTATATTTTAGATTATTTTCATCATTTATAAGCAAGTCTATTGTGTGCCACCTTAAAAAGCTACATTTCACATACAGTAAACTCAGATGTTTCTTTTGAGGGTTCAAATGGATTTCAAAATAATTTTCCTTTGCAAGATATCTGAATACCATGGTGGTGACAAACTACATTACTTAATAGCTGACAATCTTTGGCAGATAATTTTCTTTTTCTTATTTAGTAAGTGGGATAAAGAAAATCATCTTTTTTATAAGTTTGAATAAAGAAAGGTAGTACAAAAAGAAAAATATAGACGTATAAACTAAATGTTAGAAAAATCATACTAGTACCAGTACTGATGAATATACAAGGAAGAAACATCACAATTAACTGTCCAAAGAATGTCTTTTGTTTTTGTTGTTTAGTAATAAATACTTTTATTTTTCAGTTATTTCAAAGTCACAGCCCCCTTACCTCCCCCCTCCAGTTTAAAGAGTTTTAATTTCAATAGCTTAACAATGAAGGGACATACACTGAAATCAACACACATACCTAGCATTTCAGTCTGTTTGTCCAGGTACACAGCTGAAATCATTTATAAGTTATGGCCTAATAGATGCTAGGGGAACTTTTTTTTTTTTTTTTTTTTTTTTTTGTGGTACCGGGGATTGAACTCAGGGGCACTCAACCACATCCCCAGCCCTTTTTTTTGTATTTTATTTGGAGACAGGGTCTCACTGAGTTGCTAAGTGCCTCGCCACTGCTGAGGCTGGCTTTGAACTCGCGATCCTCCTGCCTCAACCTCCCAAAGTGCTGGGATAACAGGCATGCGCCACCGCACCCAGCGATAGGGGAACTTTTTAAAGTAGTTTTTCTAGGTATTAAAAAAAAAAAAAATTCTTGTACATTGAAGTCATCATACATACAGGGTAAAGCCAGAGATTTTTTTTTAAAAATATTTTTTAAATATTTGTTTATTTGCTTTAGTTGTACACAATGCAACGCATTTATGTTTACGTGGTGCTGAGGATCGAACCCGGGCCGCGCAAGTGGTAGGCGAGCGCTCTACCTCTGAGCCACAACCCCAGCCCAAAGCCAGAGATTTTATATTTGCATTTATTCTTCATTTAACTTTTAAAACACTGCTATAATCAAATGTTAAAACCAACATAGTAGCAAGTAGTGAGCATATTATGATTACAGTCCTTTACTCATTCACTACTGCATATAAAATGCCTGCAGTAAGTTTTTTCCACTGGCCCCATTAAGAGGTTTGCTTGCCAGTCGGACCTGGATGAGAGGTGTTTACCATGGTTTTCAGTTTTCTAGAGTAGATATTGGCTTTCAGAAGCCATACAATGCTTCTTTAACCAGCTGTATGTCCACACAGATGAAAAGGAAAAAGTCATCTCTCAACTAAAAACAGCACAGTTCTTCTGATCTGACACAATGAGTATATCAGTCTTGTTTCTTGGTCCCCTTCACCATAGACTATTATGTTTTATCCTTCTTTCATGCCTTTGTCAACATGAACTTCTAGAATCTTCTTCCCTCCAACTACCTTCCATGACAGTGTTTATAACTATCTTTTTTTTTAAATATTTATTTATTTGCTTTAGTTGTACACAATGCAATCATTTATGTTTACGTGGTCCTGAGGATCGAACCCGGGCCGCGCACGTGCGAGGCGAGCGCTCTGCCGCTGAGCCACAACCCCAGCCCTGTTTATAACTATCTTTAAGACTGATCCCTTTCCATGGCCCCAGCACTCCATGCATACAGACTAAATTTGCTGAACTATTCCAGGTCCTATCTAATGGATTCATATTTGTATCCCAGTACCTGGGAAGTTGTGACAGCACTCTGCTGCTCATTTTTTATCACCTCAATCTTTAACATTTGTCATAAATCACATTCTTTTGCAGAGCCAGTTTTCTTTTTCCACCATTATTTACATCTTCTAACATTACCAAGAGTTTATGCACAAAATTTTTACTTCTCCTTTCTCTATGCATCCTTCCTCCTCCAAAAACATATCAAAGATGTCCATGGGGGAGCCCACGCTGCTACCTGCTCCATGCTTCTTAATTGCCTGTTCTTCTATGTCATATAATTCCTGTTTTTTTTTGAAATCAGAACTTGATAAGCTTGAGAAATCTGTTTAAATTTCTCTCCATCATTTGGATTCTTGTCAGGATGATACTTCAAGGCCAGTTTCCTCTAAGTCTTTTTCAATTCTGCCTGAGTGGCATTGTGTTTGACCCCCAAACATCATAGTAAATTAAATGGTTTCTTTCACCTTTTTTTTTTCTTTTTTAAAATTTATAATAGTATGTATTACAATTCATAATGCACAAAACATCTTTTTACATACAACTGTTTGTATACAAAGTATATAAGTACCATTCAGATCTTCAATCATGCATTTAGGATAATGATATCAATCTCATTCAAATTCACCCTTTTCTACAGCCAACGAGTGGGCTGAGGCCACTGTGCTGAAGTGGGAAGGAGCATGTAATCGTGTGAAACTTGGGCAGCCACTGCTCCTCTGCCTCTCACTGAGTGTTCTGCAGTTACATAGGGTCACAGCACTTTTGAAGAGCCTAGAGTTTCTTATAGGCTAAGTAATTTGGTAACTACATAACATAGTGAAAACTGCTTAGCATATCAAAAGAATATTCCTTAAAAGGGCAATGATAATTATTACACTGCAGTTTCTAAAATTCATCTGATTTTAGCAATAAATATTTATTCTGGAACTTGCAAAAGAAGCCTTCTCCAAGGGAATATTTCTTTTCTAATTTTAATACATGGTCTAGGAAGTTGTTATTGTTGTGTTTTATTAAAGATATTTCAACTCAAAAGACATTTGGGGGAAAACTAGTCAAAACCATTCTCTCTTTCCAGATGTGGATGGAACTAGAAGTTTCTTTTTTTTTTTTTTCATTTGAAAAACTTATTAAGAGGCGATACATATTGCATTCTCACTTCCTGATAGAAGGGATATGGAAAATAGATTAGAATGTCACAGAGTCTGAGTTTAAGAGCCTAACCCTGCCTTTTTGAAAGACATGAGGAATATGCAATGTAAATGAGATTTGGCACCTGAGCCTCTGCAATCTTGCCAGAGTCAACCCTCCTACTGATTTTAACATGAGAATGTTGGGTGGACACTGATGGTATTTTGTATTTAAATGAGAAACAGTTTATAGTGTGATAATTCTGGTTAAGATTAAAGGGGAAGGTCCTCCTCAAAGGAATTAGATATTGGTTAAGATAGAGGGGAAGGTCCTCCTCAAAGGAATGGCTGCCAATGAGAGCAAATTTACAGTGCAAATAATGTTTTTTTGCCAGCTAGACTCCTCTGACCATTGTTTAATATATGATTGACACTTGAATTATTCTTTTAAATAGTTATCTGCCAGTGAGGACTATTTGTTGGCAAAGACTAATCATAGAGCATGATTTACAGTCCACTTGAATTATGTTTTCTAGGGAATTTAGAGGAATAGTTTTCTTTGTTTCTGAAAACACTCTTTACAACACTGGGAACACAGTGGGTGGCCTTTGTCAACAGTGACTTTAATGTACCAAAGGCAGTGTCAGCTTCACAGGGAAAGCTCAAGAAATGAACCAGGGCTGAACAAATATTTGTAAGGATAAGTTTATTGTGTTGATTTGAAGTATTCTGCATTTATTATGCCCTCAGGAAGAGGAAATTAAGGATATGCTGTTAGAGAATAAAGGCCTTTATGCCACATTTTTAAGGGTTAAAATTTGTGCTGAGCCAAGTATATTCTCTTCTAGAAGCCATTTTCACTGAGGCCTCTTTTCACTCACAGTGATGTGGAAGAAGGAAAGGCTTTATTATCTTCTGTTGGTGGGAGGCACTTGCTCTTAGAAAATTAAATGGGAACTTGGGTAGTCTCCAGAGAAATCAGGCCCAGGGATTGTATGTTAACCCGTCCTTCCTAACCCTGAGGGAGAAAACTTTTATTTTCCTGTAATTCCTTTTCAGTTTCCCTTTCATTGCCTCTAGATTAGCAGTGACTATGTAATTTATTCTCTGAATGAGGAACTTTAAAATTTAATTAATTAATTAACTAATGATTTAGTATAGGGGATTGAATCCAGAAGTACTCTATCACCAAGCCACATCGCCAGCCTTTTTTTTTTTTTTTTTTTTTTTTCATTTTTTATTTTGAAAAGGGTCTTGTTAAATTGTTGAGGCTATATTCAAACTTGCAATCTTCCCACCAGTCTCCTGAGTTGCTAGGGGTAAAGGTGTGCACCACATGCCCAAATAGACTAGGCACTTTTGAGAATGAAAGGGGATGCTACTACTAAGTAAGCAGGGAATGTGGGTAAAGCAGGAAATATGGTCATTCTACCTGTTCCTAGGCATTGGGGAAAGTTCCTCAAAGGTTTATGGACAGTTTTAATGTCCACTTTGCATCAGAATCACAAAAGGAGTCCTTTGCTCAAACAGGGCCTCTGCGTGGGTACTTAGGAACTAAAACCCTAAAGTAATAACACTCTATATTGTTTAGCTTTGGCCCACTTTTGAGATTGTAAGTAGATGCTCACAAACATCTTAGGTAGAGGGTTGAGAATTTGGCTATTTATGATAGTGTATAAATCTTCTGTGTACTCTGTCATTCTTACAGGTGACTTATTTGGATATTTCCTAGATCTAGATGTCATTTTTTGGTGGGTGGGGATCAAGGGCACTTAACCACTGAGACACATTTCCAGCCCTTTTTTATTTTAAGGCTGGGTCTTGCTGAGTTGCACAGGGCCTTGTTAAGTTGCTGAGGCTGACTTTGAACTTGTGATCTCCCAACCTCAGCCTCCAGAACCCCTGGGATTACAGGTGTGTGCCAGTGTACCCAGGTTAGATGCCTATTTTTAAATGGATCTAATGACTTATTATCAGTATGATGCCTGTTATTTGTATTAAAATAATTCTACTTTTTCCATACAGAAAGGATTCTTGGATTCATAATCCTTAGGTAACATTGAAGGGATTCAGAGGATCTGTGAATTCCTGAATCACACACACAATCTATAAATATACATGTATTTGTGTATATATTTTAGGTTTGAGGCAAATGCATGCATTTTGTATGAGGAAGGTTTCCCTGATTTTCATTGGAATCCCATAGGTTTGTGTGGTCCTAAAAGGCTAAAATATTTCTGAGATGAACACTTTCAAAGCTAGATTTTAACCAGAGACCCATATTATATTTGCACATTTCATATCACTTGCTTAAATTTCTCCAAGGTTAAAAACGCTGGATTATAAGGGGGAATGAAAAACACGGGGGTGGTTTTCTTCTCACACAAATGTTACTGGAAGAATTTAATATGACTTATACAGTGACCAACTTAACAATTGTGCTATCATTTAAAGGACAATAATGAAACTCTTCATAATCATTCCCAAGGTTTAGATAGCACTTAATGTGTATTAGGGACTTAACTTTTTATGCATGCACTCTAAGAACACACACTAGTTTTTTGTTATTGTTTTTTGATATGCACAGCCCTGGATGGTAAGTGGTGTTATTTCCATTTTACAGATGGAGAAATGAAGTGTACAAGGTAAATTAAGTGATTGTCCCAGGCTAGTGCTTGAAGAATGCTAGTAGTTAGCATAGGAGATCTGGCCCCAGAATCTATGCATTTATTTTTACCCTTTTCATGAATTATTGAATTATTTATTTATTTAGAATGTATCCTCAACTGTAAGTGAAATGTTTTAATGTTATGTGAAAATCTAGGACATCTTTTTGATTTATCTCTGTAAGTAAATGAGTATACATGTTTATCTTTGAATGTTTTAAGTAATAAATTCAATTTTGCTTCAAGTTAAGATAGATTGAAAGGTTTTTGAAAAGGTAAAATCTGGTGTTCCCAGAAAGCAGAGTTAGAAGAAAATGCCTTCTTTTTGGTACTGCTTTAAAAATATTTCACAAAATATATGACCTTGTTATGGTATATGATAATAAGTATAATTACTTTATATGGAATACCTTAACTCTTAAATTTCTTTCAAATTACCTGAAAATAACAGTGAAAGAAGCTAGGTTGTAGACCAAAGTTTATAAAAATGCTGTGGAAGAGAAACTTGTATGAGGATTTGTACTGCTACAGTGTATCTTTGTAAAGAGATTAAATCAAAACAAAACTGGGATTGTGGCTCAGTTATAGAGTGCTTGCCTAGCACACATGAGGCACTGGGTTCCACCCCAGCACCACATAAACACACTAAATAAATAAAGGTATTGTGTTCATCTAGAACTAAAAAATATATATATTTAACAAAACAAAACAAGAAAGGCAAAGGGAAAATAATTTATTCACAATATAGGAAAGTACACTAAATACATGGATTTAAAAAAAAAACAATGCCTTTAACAAAATTTTGCAATGAATTGCCTATGAAGTTAGTATCCCAATATGAGTGATGAATTTGATAATGGAATCCCACAGTAAATATAGAGTCCCAAGTAAACTTGCAAATTTGTCGATTACCTTGATATTCCCCTTCCAAACATATTGCTGTCTTAACCTTAAGTATACTGAACCAAACTGCCTAATTCCCTGTATTCTAATAGAAAAGAAGTAGGATACATGGGTCATTGTAGTATGCTTTTAATTCTTTAGGTTAAATACTGAGGAGTAGGACAGCTGTGTCATATGGTGCTTCCATGCATAGTCTTTTGAGAAAACCTCATACTGATTTCCATAGTGGTTGTACTAATTTACAGTCCTACTAACAGTATGAAAGTGTTCTTTTCTCCCCACATCCTCTCCAGCATTTATTGTTGTTTGTATCATTGATGACTGCCTTTCTGACTGGAATGACATGAAATCTCTAATATAGGCCATAAGGCAGTAGTGTTGTTTTGTATTTCCCTAGTTACTGAAGGTGTTGAAAATTTTTTCATGTATTAGTTGATCATTTGTATTTTTTCTTTTGAGATGTGTTTGTTAGTTCCTTTGCCCATGTGTTGATTGGATTATTTGGTTTTGTGATAAGGTTTTTGAGTTCTTTGTGTGTTCTGGACATAATCCTCAGCCAGAAGAGTAGCTAGCAAAGATTTTTTCCCCCCATTTTGTAGGCTCTTCTCATTTCCTACTCATAAGATTTTAATTTTTATTAAAAATGTGATTTTTTTGGTATAATTAGAGATTAAGGATTTATGGCTTATTTACATGTGCTGATATTTTATCCTATAAATCAGATAGTTTTGAGGATTGAGGGCATGTGTGTATATGTATATACATACATACATATGTATATACATACACATATGTATATACATACATTTGTATATACATACACACATATGTACATGTGTGGATAGATAGAAATAGTATATATAGAGCATTTTCATATATATGAAATCATTCATGCTATAAACTACATAGATTAATGCATTTTTAATCTTACCAGCTATGAGTTTATTTTTCACCCATTTTGGGGAAGGAAGTATCAAGTTTCAGACCAAATGATTTTTGTTATTTATTAATTTTTTTTATTCTAAGTTGTTAGAAATGACAGCAGAATACATTACATTTCATATTATACTTATAGAGCACATTTTTACATATCTCTGGTTGTATACAAAGTATAGTCACACCATTTGTGACTTCATACATGCACTTAGGGTAATGTTATCCATCTCATTCTACCATCTTTTTCTCTTCTTCACCCTTTCCCCCCCCTCCCTTCCCCTCCCTCCCCATTGGCCATTCTAGTGGTCCTCTAATCCTCCTATTCTCCCCGTCCCAACCCCACTGTGAATTGGCCTCTTTATATCAGAGAAAACATTCAGCATTTGGCTTTTTGGGATTGGCTAACTTCACTTAGCATTATATTCTCCAACTTCATCCATTTACCTGTGAATGCCATGATTTTATTCTCTTTTATTGCTGAGTAATACTCCATTGTGTTTATGTACCATATTTTCTTTATCCATTCATCTACTGAAGGGGCATCTAGGTTGGTTCCACAGTTTAGCTATTGTGAATTGTGCTGCTATAAACATTGATGTGGCTATCTCTGTAGTATGCTGTTTTTAAGTCCTTCGGGTATAGAGCAAGGAGTGGGATAGCTGGGTCATAAGGTGGTTCCATTCCCAGTTTTCCAAGGAATCTCTATACTGCTTTCCATATTCAGACTAAATAATTTTTTTATAGAATTTTCATCTCAATTTTTCTCCTGGGAGTTTTTAAAATTTTTTTATAATAATAAATGGTTCTGCCTGGACTTATAGGGTGAGAATGGTGAGAAGGAAGGAGAAACAACAAAAGTTTCAAGTAATTTAAGAAATATTCCCAGTACATTAGTATTTTTTAAATATTAGTAAGCAACCATTATTTCTTAGTATATTATTTTCTTAACATATCTGTGAACTAGGGAGGAATTAAGGTTATCTCTCTTTTTTTCAATGACAAAACAGTAAAATGATATACCCAACATTAGAATCTTGATTCTAATTCTTTACACGGTGGGACTTCGATTTGTAAGCTGCATAGAGATCATGACAGGACCAGCTGTTTAATTTGCAGAATGAAAATGCAGGACTTCTTGATCAAAAATTATTACTCACTTGGAGTGGAAATAACTGGAGCACTTGGTTTTGCTAAGAGCAAAGGTTTCGTGTGCTTGCACAGATCACAAACTCATGAGCCAGCCCTCTCTTTTAAGGTTGGACATTCCCTCCAGTAAGAGACAGACACAGTTCCTGCTCTGGTTGAGTTACATGATCAGAAGACTCTCAGGTGTCAGAGGCAAGGACCCTGCAGGGCCAAAGTGGGGAAAGGAGTAAACAATGAAGTTGGGTGGGTGCTCAGATGTTCAGGACTGCTCAGACTAACTACATCCCTAGCTGAGGATGCTCCTAAGGATAGGCTGGAATATGGTGACAGCTGTTTGCTTAGGGTAGGTTTGGCTTGGGGCATGGAAGAGATTTCTTTCAGGTTGGATTTAGCAATTATAACTAGTGAAGAGGAATGATGTAAGTTGCAGACTGACTCAGTGTTATCTTCCTGAACTTACATGGTTTATTTTACTAAATAGCATTTACTAAAATCTAGACCTTTTTTGAAGGTTGAAAATGAGTGTAAAGCTCTTTCATTCCTCTCATCCCCTCTCTCTTGCCTTTATAAGTTAGTATCTTCATATCAAAGAGATCATTTGATATAGATGAGAGGAATGAAAGAGCTTTAAATAGAACAAAGAGGGGGGAGTGGGGAGCAAGGGGGTAGAAATAATGGCAGACTGAGTTATCCATGATTACCCTAAATACCTGTATGAAGACACAATTGTAAAAATACTTTATATAAAACCAGCAACTTGAAAAGTTGTGCTCTTTATAAATAATATGAAATGAAATGTACTCTGCAATCATGTATAACAAATTAGAATAATAAAAAATTTTTAAAAAGTTCATCACAAAAAAGTAAGCACTTAAATTTAAAAAAAAAAAGAAAATGAATTTAAAATGAATTTTTGTTAAAACCAGATGGCTACTCAATCATGTGTTTCAACAACAATAACACCAAAAAGTTGTTTATACGTTCCTAGTCACTTGTTTGTTAAATGACTATTTAGTTGCTATAGGTCATAGGCACTATGTTAGGCACCAGAAAAGTAGCAGTGAAGCAGGACAAACCCTTGACTTTCAGAAGCAAACATTCTGGTGGTTTCCAGAGAAACGGGAGAGTTGTGATGCATTTTAAAGTAGAGAATTTGGAGAGAATTTGGTTTTATTTTCTGATGTAAAGATTTTTTTTTTTTTTTTTTTTTGGTATTTTAAACAGCAAAAATAACTCTCAGAAAAATTTATATTTTTTACTGTAAAAAATTTTTGTGTTATAGAATACTAGGAAAAATATGTTCCTAAGGGACAATAATTTTGCTGTCCTATTTAAAAAGGATGCAAATCACCAAATACATAAAGGTCACCTAAATGACACTGCATTCATTATAGATTCTTCACATGAAGTTAAGGTAGGAGTGATTTTTGTGATCGTTATTTTGGCAGCATGGTATTTTCTAATATTTAATTTTTACCATAAAGTAGTTTTATAATTTGTATGCAGGATTCATTCAATGTACTATATTATTTTCTATGACCTTGTGACAATGATGCATTAAAACAAAAACAAAAACAATACATAAAAATAAAAAATCCCCAAATAGGATAACTCTAATGCCTCTTAAGAGAAAAAAAAAAAGGAACAACAAACTCACTCTACCCTTTTGAAACACTGTTGAATGTTGAAAGCAGACCCTGTGAGCACAAAAGCAATGCATTCACAGCCATGTATTTTGATGGATACATAAAAAGGATTATAAAATCCTTTATTTTTCATGATGGAAGAACACTAGACATTCCACAAGTATTTCAGAAATTCTCTTTTGGATCATAATACATTGTAACAAAAAATAATAAAAAAACATTTCTGTCCCCTGCCTCCCCTCCTCAGTCCCTCACAATGTCACTGTCTTTACCTGGCCAGGTTTTGTGTTTACCATTCATTAGCATCTTTTCCTTTTCCTCTTTTTTAAAAATTATTGATTATTTATCTACAACAATACATATAAATTTTTTTCGTATTTTGATTCCTAAATGTCCATGCCATATTAAAACAAATTATGATTCCTTGCTTTTAAAATCAATGCACAAGAAAGGCATGAGAAATATAGTACATGCAAGAAATTTGCTGAAGGGATGGTGGGTTTTGGTAGAATATGGTATATGAGGCATAAATGCATAAGACATGATCTCTTCTATTAATAATGGGAAAAAACCATGCAACTTTGTGCAGCCTGCTTCCTATACTGGAATGTCATTCTCCTATAATTGTTGGACTATGTAATCCTTTAATTACCTTTCTCTAGTAAGCTCTTTCCAGGATTTCATAATCCAAGTTCATCACCCATCTTTACTATTCTTAAAAGGTCTACATATGTCCATATATCATTAACCATTTTGCTTTTGTATTCTTGTTGCTTTCATGTTTGATTATATTCATTAGATCTGTGTTGTAGATGTTCTATTTAAATTAATTAAAATGAACTATTAAAATTTCAGTTTTTCACCTGTACAAGCAATATTTTGATCACTTGATAGCCACATGTAACTACTGAAAGTTCAGATTTAGACCCTTTTCACCATCACAGAAAGTTCTATGGGAGAGTGTGGCACTAGATTAGGCAGTTCTTGAAGGTAGGAACTACAGAATTTAAATTAACAAGGTTAAAAAATAATAAAGTAATAAATGTGAAAGATGTATATCTTGGTGGTAATCCAGGGCAAAAAGCATGGTCAGTATTGCTTGGCAGATAAGCTTCAGGCTACTTAAATGGGCTCTGTTGAATTTGAGAAGATTGCATTGAACTCTTAAGAAAGACATGCATGTTATATCTACTGAATTAAATAAAGGTATTGGAGATTCAAATCAATAGTAAAAACTACATAGATATCTCAAAGTTTCACAAATCTTGTCAGGGTGAAGACCCTAATGTATGAGCAGCCCCTTAGTGATAGTATCTGATTTTTATCCATCAATTTGAATATTCCTAATATTGGGTTTACATTCCTATTTAAAATTCTTCAGAAAGATTATTTTAATTTCCATTACAATATGATTTTAATAGAAATTTTATTCTAGGAATACGTATTCTAAGACTTCTAAGAAATTTTGCACTGGTGCCAAAGAAATGGGCACTTTTTGTTTTTAACAAGTAATGAATGAAGTTATGGCATTCAGCTGAACTTGAAAAATGACACATAAAATTACTGGTATGGTAGAAATATGCTGCTTCCTTTTTTAAAACCTGGAAGCATGTAGAGCTGTAAGATTTTGATCAATGCATGTATTGGTCTTCAATTTCAGTATTTTTTTTTTTTTTTTCTTTTCCATGAAGTACAGTGGATGTTCTGCAAGGGGAGGAGGCCTGGTATAGTGGAAGGAACATGAATCAGACTTGGGAAGCAGACTGTCTGTGCTTTCAGTCTCAGCTCTGCCACCTGCAGTGTTGTTTTGGGCAGATTACTTAACTGCTGCAGACCTGTTCACTCACAGTAGGATGGAGCCACCCACCATCTATTACCGCAGACACTTAATATAAGTTTGTGTAAATGCTCATGGAAGCAACCAACACCTGACTGGCATGCTCAGCATCTGTTCTTTGAGTACTGAGTTCAGAACTTGCCAGGGCCCTCCCTAGTGAACCTTTCAGTACCTTCACTAGTGAATTATAGCACAATAATCTGAGATTCTATAATTTTTTTTTGATGAATGCTATTTTTCATTATTTATCATTATTATCCATGCTTTTGTGATGACAAAAATACCAATTAAGATAAAATAAGGAAATTTTAAATAATTTAAGCTATTTTTCTTGAACATAGCTTAAAATAACATAAAACTCTCAAAATTAAAGGGGATTTTAGAATTTTATATGTCAATAATTGCAGCACTATTATTTTATTGACTTAAGAGGTATAATTTAGAGCAGAAATACCACCATTCTAAGGACCTCGAACATGGTAGGACTATGTCACTTGAATATTGTTAGGGCATGGGAGGAAAGATTGACAGCATTCCTTTGCCTGAAATTAAGACCCTGAAGTATAAGGTGCCCCTTTCCAGCATGCATGCATGTGCATGTGTGTGCACGCGCGCGCCTGCACACTGACACACAAATACACGGGGTGGGGGGGGGCGGTGCGGAGAGCTTGCCTTATTTCAAAGGATTTCTTCATTTTGAACCTCTTTGACATCCATTTCTTAAGCCACTGACATGATTTTCATGTAGTGAGAGCAATTTGGTTTCTAAAAATCATACTTTTACTACCACCTAGTTAATTTATCTGAATAAAAGCCTTGCGTTTTTCATGTTTTTAATGGGGGAGAATACTTATCTAGTATGATTATTTTATTTTGAGGTTTAATAAAAAGATATTTAAAAAATTATTGACATGCTACTTTGTTAATATGTATTAATCTTCCTCCTTCTTACCTTTTTCAGAGGTATGTTGTGAAGATCCATTGACCTAATGTGCTGTAGTTTGAGAGGAGAAGAACATAGAATTTGTGTGAGCTGGGTTCAAATCTTAGCTCTGTTATTTATCACACACACACACACAAACACACACAACTATTTAACAGTAGGGTATTACTCAATCTTTTAAAATAGTTTCCTAATTTGTAAAATTAGAATGATATTTCAAGTTCATATTTTTTTCAAGAATTATATGAAATATGAATATTTTATCCTTGACCTGGAGTCTACCATACCTTATGAAACTATTATTAAAAGTCTATCATAATTATTATCTGTGGTTTGACTTAAGTTTAGCTTCTCCCATGATATCTTACAAACTAGATTTTAAATTTCTCGAGGGCTATGGAACAGAATTCATTCCTCATTGAACTCTAGCACCACCTACAATAGTTCTATGTACACAGTGTCAGTGTTTGTTCAACTTATGGGCCGTAGAGCAAATCAGAATATTGACAGACTTACCCGTCAGCCACTTACCATTGGGATGACCAGTGGGAACAAAATGTTTGGATAAATCATTGGTTTTAATGGAAAGTGAATCAAATGATTGTGTTGTTAAGTACAGTACATAATTTTATTCTATAAATAGAATGCTGTGACTAATGACAAAAATATTGACTCAGATTTAATTTCTATTAATTTATTCCATACCTAGGCTGTGTCGGCTGTATTCCTTTAAAAGTTCTAACTGTACGTGTGGTCTCCTATGAATGTTATATAATGCAGCCCAGTATTTAGATACCTTTAACTTGTACTGAAGGCTTTCTAATGATTTCATAATGACTAGTTTTAAGGAACAGAGTGAAATAAAAATGACTAGAGAAAGGAAACTTACTGTGATCAAAAGGGAAAGAGGAGGGTGATCAGACCAGAGAGAGATGGCAGATGCCACCACAGCCTTGGCCTTTGCCTTCTCACCATCATATATTCAATCCAATGGTTTCATTGTTCATGCTATAACTTTTGTTCTTAAAAAAGTTATCAGTTTTTAAAAAGTTATTGGTACATTACAGTGATACATAATAGTGAGATTCATTGTTGCATATTTGTACATGCATGCAATATAATAATATAATTTAGCCAATTTCATTTGCAAGTACCTCTCTTTATTCTCCTCTTGTTCCTCCCTCTGGTACTGAAACTCTACCGCTCTCTCTTCTGTTTTCATGAGACACCCCCCTACCCTTTTCCCCCATTTTTCCTAACTTCCACAGATGAAGAAACTATATGACCCCGACTATCTGAACTTAGCCTATTTCATTTAACATAATGTTCTCAAGTTCCATCCGTTTTCCTGCAAATGACATAATTTCATTCTTCTTTAGGCTGAATAAAATCCATTGTGTATATATACCACATTTTCTTTATTCATTCATCTATGTATAGACACATAGGCTGGTTCTATAATTTGGCTATTGTGCTGTTATAAATAACAATTTGCATATATTATTATGACCTTAATTCTTTAGGATAAATACTGAAGGGAGGCATAGCTGGGTCATATGATTGTTCCATTCCTAGTCTTTAGAGGAACCCCTATATTGATTTCTATAGTGGTTATACAACAGTATAAAAGTCTCTTTTTTCTCACATCCTCTCCAGCATAAAATAGTGTCTTTATAAAATTAGTACAGTTCTGTGACACTTAAATTGTCTTTAAGCTACCAAAATTTATTATTTGGAGCATGAAATGTAATAAGATATTAATGCATTTTTACCCAATTAGGAAAGATTAACTTTGTAAATAAATTTACTTTTGGTGTCCTTTAAAATAAAAATAAAGTACAATACAATATTTTTAATGTTTCTCTAAATCTGACTTTTTTCTTTATTGTTTTCTTAGGCAGCAATGATAAGAAATGTAGAACACAAAATTTGGAGGTCCTAAAGTATGAAACAATGAGAATAGGATTTTAAAATGTGGTCTCTCCTGCCATATTCATTATTTTGAGCTTTTTATATGGTTGTGTTTGTGGAGAGATTGAAAAGAAAAAAGATTTAGGGGTTGATTGAGTGTAAGTTGTTTTCTGAACATAGAACACACAAGCTTATGGTTCCTACTATTTTTGTTTAACATTTCTCTGTACATCAGTAAGTCATGTTTTATTCAGTCTTAGCCAAATCAAATATGATCCCTGTATTTTTCCTTTATGTTTGGAGATTACAAAGTAGTCATCTTTGCAGTGTTTATTGAAGTGAAAACTTGTATATGATTTCACAAATGCCTAGCAGACTTGAAATAAAGACTGTCAAGTTTAAAAATACTTCGAAAAATTGCAAGTGTTCTTCCCTACCATATATTTATTGCATTTGTTTGGAAGTCCAAAAAGATTTTGTCTAGTCCTTTAGCAATGAAGTTATTAAAATTAAAGACTTTTTGATTTATCCTAAATATGACACAAGGGAACACTTTTCAGATAATGCTATGTAAATTTAGCAAGAAAAAGAGACTATTTTCCTTTATTACAGCCAATGATTTTAATCTTTCCCTTCTTCTTTTTAAATCTCCCTATGCATTTCTAATTTAATTTTAGTGGACTGCTGAAGTATCAAACTAATTTGGATACTCATCCTCCTGGATGCATCAATCTTAACCAAACCCGCTATCAGGATATTTCCTCATTGGAATATGTCTCAGCACATTTTCGTGAACCTTTTCCTGGAGGATTTTCAAAACCAGAAGAGCTTAACAGGAACACATTTGTGAAGATTTGTGCAGAAGAACCCAAGTTCCAAGCTAATTTTCCACAGGTTAGATTAATTACATATTTGATCTCTGCAAAGTCTATGTCTCCATATAATTGATCAACATCACATTTAAACATATTTTTGACACTGTGCATTTATGCACAAGATATTTCAGAATACTTGTTATTCCATCACAGTAACTGGCAATCCAAGGCAAAAGACATGATATTTGAGACTATAGAAAATTTCTGCCTACTAATTTTATGATCTTTGCATACTGTGCTACTAGTACTTGGTACAAGAGATACAAAAAGGATATTTTCCCAATACACTGAGAAGTGCTGGCTGAATACTAAAAAGAGTACTAAGACAACTATATACTAATCCTAATTATTATTTCATTGTATGTTATTATAATACTTATACATAATATCATCAATGACAAATGGTAAAATTAATTTATTGAGTGTTTAATATTCTAGGCACTGTGCTGAAATGTTCTATATTAATAATTTTTTCAATATTCACAATGACTGTTAGAAGCAAATACTGTTATCCTCAATTTTCTAATGAATAAATTATTTTAAATGCATAAAGTATCTTGATCAAAGCCTCTAAGACAGTAAATGGTACTGGTAGTATGCAAACCTAGTTGTTTGACCAAATGCTTGATCTTGGAAAACTTTTCCAAGTACTTAGCTAAGAGTTTAGTGAGGTCCCTAATCTTCCCTTATAGCTGTGGGAGCTGCCCACATATAAATCCCACCCTGGCTCTATCTGTTCTAAATAAAGGTAGGGAATACTGATGTCAAATTCTACTTTACAAAGAGAAGAATTAGCAGTCAAAAACTAGAATTTGTAGAAGATTTTTGAATAAATATGCTATTTTTATGGGTTTTAGTAATAATCCTCTATCTATCACACTTTATTATTTACAAAACTTTTTCTGAGCTTCACATAATGCTTTGTATTGGATAGGGCAGGTATGAAGACTGCCATTTTGCTTATGCAGAACCTGGTGCTTAAAGGGTGACTGAAGGAGCCCTAATTAGGAAGGGCTATTGCAGCTAGCTGGAAGCCATAAGTTCCACCTGATATGTATGTGACGCACCTGTAGGCACCCGCAAAGCTGAAGGTATATAACCGGGTGAAAGCGGTCCGAGTTAGGAGAACGGAGAATTCAGTCAGTCGGGCAGTCACTCGGTCGGTCAGAAGAATCAGAGCGGCCAGAACGTAGGCAGAGCGGTTACAGAAGAGAAACCAGATAGAAGACAGAAGAGAAACCAGATAGAAGAAGTAATGACTGGTCAGAGTTAGGCCGAGGCTCCTGAGGAAGACAGAAGACAGAAGAAAGAAGAAGGAAGAAAGAAGCAAGAAGAAAGAAGCTCTAATCTTTCTCTAAGCTAAGCTCTATCTTTCTTTCTCTCTAAGACTCTAAGCTAAGACTCTACTTTAAGCTAAGAAGACAAGAAGCTCTATCTTTCTTTCTCTCTAAGACTCTAAGCTAAGAAGACAAGAAGAAAAGCTCTCTTTAATCTTTCTTTCTAAAAATCTTTCTTTCTCTCTCTAAGCTCTAAGAAAGTAGAAGTAAAAGTAGTAAAAGCTATACTCTGCCTCCGAGAGTTTTCCTCCCGGTTTTCGGTACCAGGCAGCTTACAGGTGACTGTTTCAAAGTTTCAAGATGACTACATTGCAGAACTTGCCCTTCCATGTCTACTCTTCACACAGTGTCAGGCTAAACATATAAAGAAGAGGCTTGCTCTGTCTTCATGGAAGGAGGAAGTTCTGGATCAACTATGTAAATAAGATTTAAGAAATGACCATTAAAGTAAGATTTAGTTAGAGTCTTCAAAATGATGATAGAGATACAGTGTGCTGTTGTAGAGGAAGCATTGGCCCCATGGGCGGCAATTCCCAGTTTTTAAGTTGTCATTTTTATGTAAGTATTATGTTCT
Organism: Tamias sibiricus; assembly: GCA_025594165.1. Taxonomy (NCBI): domain Eukaryota; kingdom Metazoa; phylum Chordata; class Mammalia; order Rodentia; family Sciuridae; genus Tamias; species Tamias sibiricus. Next base: position 83,858,748 of record CM046657.1, on the reverse strand, counting down.
GCTCATAGTATATTATTTAAAAGTAAGTTGTGAGCAACATGACTGGATGTTTCATTTTTAAAAGATGTATGTGCATATAATAATATTATGTGTGTACATTGTATGTGCATTATATATCACACACACATATACATACATACACACACACACTATATGTGTTAAAATATCTAGGGCATTATCTTTTTACTACACATTGTACTCGTGCTTTTTTTTTTTTTTTTTTTTTTTCCCTAAAACCATCCTTAGATAAATATGAGGTTTCAGTTTGCTTTTATTTTCTTGTACAGAGAGATGTTGTATACACATATTATATATTTGTTTGCATGTATGGATATAAGAAAGAATGAACATGTACCTATTAATGGTGGTTATACCTTGGGTGTGGCTTGAGGTTGGGTATCAACAAATTTTATTTTGCACTCTGTTTTTGTTTGAATGAATTTCAGTGAGCATCTATTATTTTTGACTCATTTTTCTTTGTATTTTATTATTTAAAATACAAGCTAAATTATTATTACCATAATGTGGAAAATAAGCTTTTAGGCAGAATATACATGCTTACAGTTCAAGTCTTTTGAAATGTAATTTCAAAAATTCTCCTTTAGACTTGGCTTTGGATTTCTGGACCTTTGTGCCTGTACTGTGCAGAAAGACTTTATAGGTATATCAGGAGCAATAAGCCAGTCACTATTATCTCAGTCACCAGTCATCCATCAGATGTCATGGAAATCCGAATGGTCAAAGAAAATTTTAAAGCAAGACCTGGTCAGGTGAGTCAATGGTCAGCAACTTGAAAAGCACCCTTAATTCTTAAGTAATTATAAAAAATATTAAAAATTAGTACACATAGCATCATTGGGATAGTTGAATTTCTTTGTCAGTCATTTAAAATTTATCTGTTTGTTGCTTTTTTAGTATGTTATTCTTCATTGTCCCAGTGTATCTGCATTGGAAAACCATCCATTTACTCTCACAATGGTAAGACACTTGTTTCTTGATTTTTAAAAATTTTAGAGTGCATTGGATTTTTTATGTGTGTTTTAACCTCATTCTACAAATTATTCAAGGCTTTTGTAATATTCTTAATGTTTCAGTAAACTATCTTTTCACAAAGAAATGTATTCATTCAGAAACTTTGGTTGTTTATTTTTTGGTATTTTCTGACGCTTGACAATTTGATCAGCAACATACTTCAAATATATTAAAGATTGTTCATTCAAAACAGAAAACTTATGAAATATTTTCTCTTTCACTTTTATGAAGTATGTTTGAAAATAAAATTCACAGTTTCTTTAGAGAGGTGGGAAAAGAGGATACTCTGAGTTGAAGAAGAGGAATTAGAAAATAAGATTAAGGATATGAGAATCAGAAAACAAGGCAGCATTGCCCACATGGAATATAAAATTGGAATCTTGGAGACTTTAGGAAAACATTGGAAGCCAAGGAGCAGGGCCATGTCTATTGCTCCTCCAGGATGTGCCTATGACAGAGGGCTATTCTTTTGCATACCAAAAGCAAGGGGCTTGTTGAACACATCTCATTAACAGAGCTTAGGATCTGCGGTTTCAGCTGAATCATCTTTTATTTCTGACAGTTATAAGACATTTCCCTTTCTCTGCATTCATATGTCCCATAAACATGAAACTGGTATCATACAAAGACGAATGAAAAAAAAGAAGAAAATGTATAAGTAAATCTGTCTTTACTTAAGTAGTATGAGAGTTGACATAATCTTATAATGATGAGAAATTTATTTCAGAAATTAACCTTTCCTTGTGTTGATATTCATTTTGAAAATTGTTTCCTTACCATAGCATGAAATAGTAAACATGGGATAAGCAAAGAAAACAGTTGCTGAGTCTCAAGTACAGAGAAGGGAGCCTTTATTTTTTTTTTATAAAAATAATTTCCAATATGCTCAAAAGTAGTATAGTACATATAATAAGCTACCCATCAACAAACACGTAGAATATATCTTACTTTTTGGCATACACTACCACTGAAAACTTTTATGCTCTCTCAAAACAGGAAACCAAAGAATTTCTCACCTATAGTACACACTGAGTAGAGACCTCTAGGTCCAACCTCCTTCTGCTAGTCTAGGCCTCTTCCAGGAGGCTAAATGAGAAATACAAAAGGAGTGGAGTGAACAACCTGAAGGGCTTTAAGCAAGTGCCTAATGTGGGCTACACAACTTATTAAAATGCGATTGTGGAAGGATCTGTGACAGCCCTGTCACTGGCTTGAGAAAACAATAGGAGGGAAATTAGAAGGAGAGAAGGGAATATAAGGAACAGACAGAAGAAATGAAACTAAAGAGAGAATTGAAGGGAGACCAAATTATATGTCAAATAAAATGATAGTGTGTGTTTGTATAAAGGGCATGAAACTTTAAAATTCAGTCACAGCTGTCACTTATTAGTTCTGTATGTGTGACTATATCTCTTAACCTCCCTAAGTTTCCATTTCTTGGTCTGCAAAATAGTGCTAGTGGTACTTATCCAATAAAATAATGTGTGTACAACCTTAATTACATGATTGCTGCCTAGTACTTGGTAATTATATTACTATTAACTTTGATAATATTAAAATATCTTCTTTCAATTTGGATCATTTTGTTCACTTCTGAAATATACTTTTAAAAAATGTTTTTATTATCACATAATACTTACACGTAGTAGTGGGTTCATTCTGACATAAATAACCACACCAGCATGGAATATAATTTTCTCCATTACAGGACCCAGTACTTCCTCTTTACTCCCTCCCCCATTTCACTTCCTTTATTCTACTAATCTTTCTTGTATTTATTTATTTTTAAAGTTATGCTTTATAGATATACATAAAAGTAGATTTCACCTTTATACATATATTTATGTTTATGTATAATATAATTTGATCAATTTTATTCTGCAGTTCCTCCCTTTTCCTATCCTTCCTAATAGGGAAACTTCAATTCCCTTTCTCATATTTACTGATGTCCCTTCCATTTCATGGGATTCCCCCCTCACACCTTTTTTCCTTATTTTACACTAACTTTCATACATTAAAGAAAACAATTGACCCTTAAGTTTCCAAGCGTGGATATTGTGAATTGTGCTGCTATAAACATTGATGATTGTGTATCACTAAGTGTGATGATTTTCATTCTTTTGGAAAAATACCAAGGAGTGGGATAGCTGGGTCATACTGTATTTCATTCCTAGTTTTTTGAGGAATCTCCATACTGCTTTTCAAAGTATCTGGTAACTTGCAGTCCCATCAACAATGTATGATTGTGCCTTTTCTTCCACATCCTTACCAGCATTTATTGTTATTTGTGTTCTTGATATTTGACATTCTAGCTGAAGTGAGAAGGAATCTCAATGTAGTTTTGACTTGCATTTTCCTGATTGTTAGCGATGTTGAACATTTTTCACATATTTATTGGCCATTTGTATTTCTTCTTTTGAAAATTGTCCATTTTGTTTTATTGCCCATTTACTAATTGGGGTATTTGTTTTTAAATTTTTTTGGGGGGAGGGGAGTCTTTATATATTCTGAATATTAATCCCCTGTCAGAAGAGTAGCTGGCAAAGATTTTCTCCCATTCTACATGCTGTTCTATTCTATTCCATTGGTCTTTATGTCTATTTTGATGCCAATATTATGCTTTTTTTAAATTTTTACTATTGGTCTGTTGTATAATTTGAGATCAGGTATTGTGATGCCTCTTACATCATTCTTTTTGCTGAGAATTGCTTTGGCTATTCCAGTTCTCTTATTCTTCCAAATTAATTTTAGGACTATTTTCTCTAGTTCTATGAAGAATGCCATTGATATTTTGATGGGAATTGCATCAAATTTGTATATTGCTTTTGGTAGTATCAGCATTTGGACAATATTAATTCTGGCTATCCAAGAACATGGAAATTCTTTTCATCTTCTAAGGTCTTCTTCAATTATTTTTAAAAAATATACTGTAGTTTTCATTGTGGAGATCTTTCACTTGCTTTGTTAGATTTTTCCTCCAATTTTCTTTCAAGGTTACTGGGGGAAAAATACTTTTCTTGATTTCTGTCTCAGCAGCTTCATTATTGGAGTATATGAAATATATTTATTATTTTATGTTAACCTTTTATCCTGCTACTTTGCTGAATTTGTTTATCAGTTCTAGAAGTCTTCTGGGAGTTTTTTTGGGGTTTTCTAAATATAAGATCATGTCATCAGCAAGCAGAGATAATTTGACTTCTTTTTTTCCTATTTATATCCCTTAAATTCCTTCTCTTGCTAGATTATTCTAGCTGGAGTTTCAAGAACTATGCTGAATATAAGTGGTTGAGAGTTGACATCCTTGTCTTATTCCTCATTAAAATGAAGTGCTTTCAGTTTTTCTCCATTCAGTGTGATGTCATGTTGAATTTGTTGTATATATTTTTTATAAAGTACAGGCAAGTTCCTGCTATTGCTTGTTTCTCCAGTGTTTTTAACATGCATGGGTGGTGCATTTTGTCAATGTTTTTTTCCTGCATCTATTGAGATGATCATGTGATTCTTGTTCTTAACTCTTATTTTTGTGGTGAATTGAGTTTTTTGATTCACATATGTTGAGCCAACCCTGTACCTCTGGGATGAAATTTAGTTGATCATGGTGTACTATCTTCTTAATGCATTTTTGAATGCAGCTTGCTAATATTTTATTAAGGATTTTTGCATCTTTGTTCATCAGAGATATTGGCCCAAGGCTTTTTTTCCTTGATGTCTTTGGTTTGGTATCACAGGGATATTGGCTTTATACAATGAATTTGGCGGTGTCCTCTTCCTTTCTATTCCAGGGAAACTTTGAGGATACTCAGCATCAGTTCTTCTTTAAAGGTCTGGTAGAAGTTGGCTGAGAATCCATTCGTTTTGAGTGTTTCTTTGAGGGCTTTTTATTGTTGTTGAAACCTTATTGCTTGATGTTGATCTGTTAAGGTTTTCTGTATTCTCATGGTTCAATTTGGGTGGTTTGTATATGTCAAGGAATTTGTCAGTATTTTCTAGATTTTCCAGTTTATACAGTTTAAATTTTTAAAATAGTTTCTAATGACTTTCTGTATTTACAAAGTGTCTGTGGTGATGTCTACTTTTTTACCTATAGTTTTTGTTTATTTGGGTCTACTCTTTTGGTTAGTTTGGCTAAGTGTTTATCAATCCTGTTTATCTTTTCAATGAACCACCTCTTTTTTCTATTAATTCTTTTTGTCTTATTTCTTTGTTATTTAATTAATTTCAGCTTCAGTCATCAGTTTTTCTTGTCTTTTACTAACTTTGGGATTAGTTTGTTCTCTCAGTTCTAGGGCCTTGAAGACTAACATTACATTATTGTGGATCTTTCTGCTATTAAAAATATATATATATATATGTAGGCTCTCAAATCTAAAACTTTTCTCTTAGAACTGCCTTCAGATTGACACAAATATTTTGATATGTTATATTTCTATTCTCATTTGTTTCTAAGAATTTATTTCTCTCCTGATTTCTTGTATGACCCTCACTCAAAAATTTTATACTTAATCTCTAGGTGCTAAAATGATTTCTATTTTTTTTAACCTAATTATTGATTTCCAATTTCATTGCATTATGATCTAATATGCAAGAAATTGTCTCTTTTTTTATTTGCTAAGATTTGTTTTGTGTTGTAAAATATTGTCTATTTTAGAGAAGTTTCCATGTGCAGCAGAGAAGAAAGTGTATTCTGTTGTTGATGGATGAAATATTCTATAGATGCCTGTTAGGTCCATTTGATTAATGTTACTTCTTATTTCTGAAGTCTTATCTTGTGTATACTGACTGGGGTGACCTATCTATTGATGAAAGAGGTGTGTTGAAATCACCAAGTATCATTGTATTGGGGGCTATTTGATTCTTCTCTTGGGTAGGATTTGTTTTATGTGTGTAAGTGCACCAACATTTGGGCATGAATATTTAAAATCATTTTATCTTGTTGTTGGATGATTCCCCTAACCAATATGGCATGGCCTTCTGTGTGTCTTCTGATTTATGTTGGCTTGAAGTCATCTTTGTCAGCTATGAAAATAGATACCCTTGCTTGCTTTCAGTCTCCCTTTGCATAGTATAACTTTTCATCCTTTTACCATCAGCCTACAGATGTCTTTGCCTGTAAGGTGAGTCTCTTGTAAACTACCTATGGTTGATCTGTGTTTTAATTTACTCTGCCAGTCTGCTTTAGTTGGAGAGTTTAGACGTTTTACATTTAGTTTTATTATAGAGAGATGATTTTTTTCCAGACATTTTGATTTATTTGCTTAATTCAGACTTGATTCTTCTTTAACTGTTCTTCTAGTGAGATTGATCTGTATGCTGGCTCTGATGTTTATTTTTTTTCTTTGGGGCTAGTTATTGAATTCAGGAGTGTTTTACCATACAGCTACATCCCCAGTCCTTTTCATTTATGTTTAAATTTTGAGCAAGGGTGTTATTAAGTTGCTGAAGTTCCCACTATGTTGCTGAGACTGACCTTGAACTTGAAAGTCTCTTGCCTCAGCCTCCTGGGCCCCTGAGCTTGCAGGTGTGTGCTATCATACCTAGTTTCTGGTATTTGTTTTTCATTTCTTCTTTATGGAATATTTTAGAGTATTTTAGAATATTTTGTAGTGCTTACTTGGTATTATAAACTGTGGTAATTTTTGTGTATCATAGAAATTTTTATTTCATCTTCAATTCTCAAGTTTAGTTTTGCTGAATATAGCAAACTTTGTTGGAACCCGTTTTTCAGGGCTTGGTATATATTATTTCAAGACCACCTGAAGGAGAAGGGGAGAGTAGAGGGAGGACAGGAGGATAAAGAGGAAGAGAAATGGAGGGATCATGTACCAAAATCAATTTCCATGTATGTATGAGTTTGTCAGGATGAGCTCAACTACTATGTAATCATAAAGCTGCAATAATAACAACAACAATAATAGCAATAACAACAACAAAAACAACAAGGAACCTGAACAAAAATATGAACTCCAATAACATTGTGCACTATTCTATGCTTTGCTAATGTGGGATTGTTCTGTTTTTGTTTATTTGTTTTGAGAGGGAGGATTTGTTTCAGTGCATCTACCATGGTTAGAATTCAGGAAGCAACACAAAATATATTGAGTTTACCTATGTGAATCTCTTTTTTATAGGTTAAAATTATCTAATATCTATAATTTCATATGGCTTAACCTCACATTGTTTTAAAAGCCTGCTTTAACTTTTGTGAACTATTGTTCTCTGGTTTTGGCCAATTTGTTATTGTTTTTATCTATGGCTGACTTTGGGGATCTGCATAAGTTCTATTTAGTTCTGTTACTAACATGAGGAAATACTTTAGAATTTTTTTGGAAAAATTTTAGGCACATTTTTAGTGTCTTCTTGCAATGAAAATTAAATAGTGTTCTTGCAGCTTTGAAAAGCTTTTGTGGCTTTATGTGTATATACACATACAAACACACACACACACACACAATTCTTCAAGAGAATAGTTTATAAAATATTGATAGCTCATATGTAGAATAAATTTTATAGTGCTTAGCATTTAAATTTTGTTATAAAATTGATGTAAGCAATTTAGAATTATGGCCTTATTCTCATGATAAAATAATTTATATTATATTTGATCATTAATTTAAAAAAATCTCTTGGCTTTTAGGGTCTAGGATGAGAAATCAACAAAAATCTAACTGGCTTACCTCTAAATGTTACCTCTAAATGTTTTCTCTTCCAACTTTTAAAATTTTATCCTTGTTCTATGTATTATACATTTTAATTACAATGTATCTTGGAGAGCAACTTATTAAATATTGTCTAAATAGGCTCTGAGTGCATCCTGTATTGGGGTTGCCATCTTATTTCTAGGGTTTGGAAATTTTTCTGATATTTCATTGAAAAGGTTGTACATTTCTTTAGTTTGTATTTTTGTGCCTTATCTATACCAGTGATTTATTGGCTTTCTCTTAATGTTATTCCTATCTGCTGAGCCAATTATCTCCTACTTTTATGCAAAAGACTATTTAGTGAGCTTTTTGTTCTTAATGCCCACAGGCAAAGTGAATATCCAAATATTGATACTGCCATTCAATGTATCCTTTGCTATGCCCAATCTCAGCAACACTTGGAGAGAAGATACTAAACACTATTAACTGCAAGCAGTTCAGGTCAAAGCCACGTATTCATAAACCTCAGGAAAAATAAAAATAAACTTATTGAAAATATTTTTCATTGTTCCTCTATTCCAAGTATAAAATTGTAATAATTTTCTTGAATAGGTTTAGAAATTGGTTATTGAACATAGTAAGATTTCTGTTACACTATATAGGTGTTGAAAAGAGAAGATTAGAAAATGAGGGGGAAAAAAAGAGAGAGATAATAGACAAATTTATGAAGCAAGATATAAAAAATGAGATTTAAGGTAGGAGATTTAGCATTTAAATTTTGTTATAAAATTGATGTTAGCAATTTAGAATTATGGCCTTATTCTCATAATAAAATAATTTATATTATATTTGACCTTTAATTTACAAAAAAAGGAACATCAAAAATCATGGATAATGCAAGAGGGAAAAAAGAGATTAAGAAGAGTAAGTATAAAGCTTACTAGGAAAGCAAAGATAAAAAGAATGATTCCAGTTAATGCTCTAAAACAGAATAAATACAATCTATTGGGTTGAGCAATGTAATATCAAATAATGAAGGAACATGTATGTATTGATTCAATATGAAAAGTAATATTTTAAGATCAAAATTGATGTTCCAACTATTTCTGATATTTAGTGTCTAGGTGGGGAGATTTCTTATTGAGTCTTCCTGATTTGAACATTATAAAGATTTTGAGCATAGCCATATAAGTGTATACCCACTGTCAGTTTTGTTGCCATGAGTTTTCATTCACATGTAGGGCACTCTATACTCTCATAGTCACAATGCTGGTTCGTTTGTTTCTCTCTTTTTTCTTTCTTTTTTTCTTCAGAGATTTTATAGTTGATGTGGTTATTTATTTTGGCTTTATTTTTAGTTGACATAATAATCGTACATATTGGGTTGGGGATGTAGTTTAGTTGTAGAGAATATTCTTAGCATGTGTAAGACTTTGGCTTCAATTCTCAACACAAAAAAACATCTATTTTGTGGGTTTTAGCATGATGTTTTGATATGTGTGTACAACGTGTAATGATCAAATTAGGCTAACTAGCATATCCACTATCTCGAATATTTATCTTTTTAAAATGGATAGAAGAGAGGATTTTGAAATATCTTCTGTAGCTGGTTCTTATCATTCAGATGTCACCTCAAATGTTGTTATCTTTCTTCTCCATCTCCTTATCTAAAGTAATTTTTTAACTGTTATCCTTAAAGCTCATTCTTAATTGAAAGGATTAGATTTAAAATTTTTTTCATGTGTTTTCTATTTGCCTTTGCTTCTTGAGAAAGCGACATACCTGAGCGAAGGACCTGTTCTATCCTTCTCCGTGGCCGATCTCTCCATCAGTGATGAGAACTATGCATGGGGAATAGTAGGCGCTCTGAAAGATTGTGGCTGGGTGAATTAAGGTGGGGGGGCATGTCTAGAGCTGCCATTAGATTCTAAAAATTTAAGAAATAGTCATTGAATAGACTATTCCAATTATTTCTGTCAGTAATTTGGAACCTGACTGTATAAACCCTCAGCTGGCAGGCTAAGGAGTTGACTAGATCAACATAAAGATTTGGAGTGGAAAAGTATATAAAGACTGCTCTATAGGCAGCTCCACTGAGCACATTTCTTCCAGAAAGGCCTATGTTCTATTTCTATGGGATATTTAGAGGGAAAGAAGACTGGGGTGGTGGGCTTGAATTCTCCAGCAGATAGTATTGAAGGCCTTAGTGTGATGATGGCAGACAAAAAACAAAACAAAACAAAACAAAAAAACCCAAACAAAAAACAAAAAACAAAAAAAAAAAAAAAAAAAAAAAAAGAAAAGAAAAAGAAAAAAGGAAAAGCCCCACTGTAGGAGAGAACTGGCTCAAAGTCAAAAACTGTGACACAAAATCAGCTTTCAGTTAAAAAACAAAAGCAACAAACAAACAACAACAGGATTTAGGACCTTTAAGAGATGCCTTAGCTTTACTCTAAGTTTTCTCGGATAAGGAGGTAGTGATCACACTCTGATACAATTCTGGGAGGCGCCTTCTGATTTTTGGTGTATTCAGGTACTTATTAGTTTTCTGCTAATAGAAAATTAGTTCCTAATTGTTTGTGCCTTAGCAGCCAGTTACCTCTCTGTTTTGGAGATGCAGTGTTATTTGCCCTCCTGAAGAAAAGTTTCATGTGTTCAGCACTGTCAAATTCAGTGTGGATTCCCCCATTTATATTTGGGAGTGTGTGGGGTGTGGCAATCTAAGATAAAGTTATTGTAGTCTGGTTGACATGGTGCTGGGTGGCTCACAGAGGAGTGTGGGGCCACTGCCCCTCTGGAGTGCATAGGAAACAGGTTGGTGGGCTTGTATCTGGGCACACTGGTTGGTGGGCATTAGCTGGTATCTGTATGATGCTTCTCTGAAAAGCACTTTTGTGGGTTTTTGCAATTTTTCTCCACTAGTTGCTCGGGGGTCATCCTCAGGAATTGCCTTCTGTTGGTCTGAATTTCATCTGATTAGAATTGAGTTAACTGGCAACTCTGGAACTCCCATCTGGGCTCTTGGGGCACAGGTGCTACTTCCCTGGTTGCTATAGTTTTATCTAAAGTAGGTGCTTGTTTATCAGCTCAGAGGCTTGAATCTGCATATGTTGAGGGTACTGAATCTTCTTGCCGTTTTTATTGGGTAGGGGGCATGTGGTGCAGGGCTCAGGACTATTGCTGTTGTGGAACACTGAATGCCTGTTCCTCTGTGCAGTGCTTCTTTATAGCATCATACAGCTTCATCATTGTTTGCCTCTGTGGGTCCTGTGAATATAGGCTCTCTGTGGGTGATTTTGTGGCACACTGAGGTGCCATTCTAGTGACTGGAGTAGAGTGTCACTTGACACATCTGAGCTCCTATAGCCAGTGATTGTGGATCACTGTGCACCCATTTCTCTCTGCTGGGGCTTTTTTATAGTGGTGGTGTCTAAGCACATGGTGACTGTCTGTAGCTGTGGGACCTGTGGCTGAAGCCTTTCTGTGTACATTTGAGGCACAGAAGTCTCCACCATGGCAGGTGCAGCTCACCTGGCTTTTACTAGTCAGTGTGACTCATCTTGGCCTGAGCTACTGACGAAGCTATGAGGAGCCCTGGGTTTGGGTTAGCACCCCCCAGGAATTATTTGCTTTTGGGTTAGCTCTACCCACTCCTTTTGTCCAAGGTGAGGGAGTGGGGATTTTGGTAACCTCCAGCTAGCAGTAATTCCTCTACAGCTTCCTTCTAGATGAATTACTGAGACAGCCCATTTCAGAGACCATCTCAAGAACCAGCATTTTTGCTACTATAGGTGAGTAGAAGCTTCAGTGATTTAATTCATCCTAGGGAGAGTGGCTAGCTGTGGGCTTAACAAAATGACTGTCCTACCTGGCACAGCTTTCTGCCCACAATTTGGGCTGAATTGTATGATTTCCTTCACTGTCTTTGCTGCTTCTGTCCAACTATTTTTTTTAAATGGACTTGTATGTGTCTTCAGATACATAATAAAAGAGAAAAATAAGAATTCTTGCTTTAATGTGTCCTGAACATAGACTATTAGTACATTTTACCAACTCTGTTAGTTCATGGCATACATTAGTCTTCTAGTTAATTTATAAATATTTTTTTTTTGCATTTTAAAATTTTCTAAATTTTATTTAAATTAACAGATGAAATTTTTTAACGTGATTTTTTTAAGTTTTTAAAAAAAAATTTTATTTGTTCATTTTAGTTATAATCACAATATAATGTATTTTGGCAGATTATACATACTTAGAGTATAACATATTCTATTGAGGGTCCCACTCTTGTGGTTGTACATGATGCAGAGTTACCCTGGTTGTGTTTTCAAATACAAGGCTAGGAAACTTATTTCTGATTAATGCTACTGTCTTTTCTATCTCCCTACCCCCATCCATTAACTTTATTTCCCTTCGTCTAATCCAATGGATTTCTAATATTCCCCTCTCCAACCTCCCTTATTTGTGTTAGCATCCACAAAATAGAAGATTTGGCCTTTGAGTTTGGCAGATTGGCTTATTTCACTTACTTATTTCCATTCATTTACTGACAAATACCATAATTTCATTCTTCTTTATGGCTGAGTAATATTTCATTGTGTATATACACCACATTTTTTTTTTATTCATTCATCCATTCACCTGTTGAAGGGCACCTAGGTTGTTTCCATAGTTTGTCTAATGTGAATTAAGCTGCTATAAACATTGATGTAGCTGCATCACTGTAATATGTTGATTTTCAGTCCTTTGGGTATAGACTGAGAAGTGGGATAACTGGGTCAAATGGTGCTTTTATTTCAAGTTTTCTAAGGAATCTCTACAGCTTTCTAGAGTGGTTGCACCAATTTGCACTTCCACCAACAATGTAGGAGAGTATCCTTTTCCCCGCATTATCTCCAACATTTATTGTTACTTGTATTCTTGATAATTGCCATTCTGACAGGAGTGAGATGGAATCTCAGTGTAGTTTTAGTTTGCATTTCTGTAATTGATAAAGATGTTGAACATTTTTTGATATATTTTTAGACCATTCATATTTGTTTTTTTCTTTGAAGTGCTGGTTCAGTTCCTTTGGCCATTTATTGACTGGGTTATTTTCCTGGTGTTAAGTTTTTTAGGTTCTCTGTATATCCTGGAAATTAATGCCTAATCTGAGGTACTGGTGATAAAAATTTTCTCACATTCTGTAGGATCTCTGTTCAGTTTCTTGATTGTTTCCTTTGCTATGAAGAAGCTTTTTAGTTTGGTACTATCCCATTTATTGATTCTTGATTTTATTTCTTGCATTTTAGGAGTCATATTGAGGCAGTTGGTTCCTAAGCCCACATTTTGGAGAATTGGGCCTACTTTTTCTTCTAGTTAAGTGTAGGGTCTCTCGTCTAATGCCTAGGTCTTTGATCCACTTTGAGTTGAGTTTTGTGCAGGGTGGGATATAGAGGTTCAATTTTATTCAATTACATATAAATTTCCAGTTTCCCCAGCACCATTTGTTGAAGAGGCTATCTTTTCTCCAATGTAAGTTTATGGAGCCTTTGTCTAGGATGAGATAAAAGAAGAACAAATCAGCACCAAAAGCAGTAGAATACAGGAAATAATAAAAATCAGAGTCAAATTAATTAAATTGGAAAAAACAATTAAAAATATCAATGAAACATAAAGTTGGTTCTTTGAAAAAATAAACAAAATTGATAAACCCTTAGCTAAGCTAATAAAGAAAAAGAGAAAACCCAAATTACTAAAATTAGTGATGAAAAAGGAAATATCACCTTGGACATCACTAAAATACAGACAATAATCAGAAGTCACTTTGAAAATCTATACTTCAATAAAATAGAACATTGTGAAGATGTTAACAAATTTCTAGAGCCATATGACTTACCCAAATTGAAGCAAGGGACATAGAAAATTTAAACAGATTAATTTCAAGCAATGAAATTGAAGATGTCATCAGAAGCCTACCAACAAAGAAAAGCCCAGGACCAAATGGATTCCTAAACAAATTATACAAGACCTTCAAAAAAGAATTGTCAATATTCCCCAAATTATTCCTTGAAATAGAAAAGGAAAGAACCCTTCCAAACTTATTATGTGAAGGGAGTATCACCCTGATACCAAAACCATGCAAAGACACATCAAGGAAAGAAAACTTCAGACCAACATCCCTGATGAACATTGACACAAATATTCTCAATAAAATACTAGCAAATTACATACAAAAACATATTAAAAAGATAGTGCACCGTGATCAAGTGGGGTTCATTCCAGGCATGCAGGGTTGGTTCAACATATGGAAACCCAAAACACAGTTTGCAATGTCAACAGAACTAAAGACAGGAATCACATGATTATAGCAATAGAGGCAGTAAAACATTTAACAAAATTTAGCATTCATTCATGCTCAAAACCATAAGAAAACAAGAACTAATACCTTAATAGGGCAAAAGCTATATATATACTAAACCCAAGGCCAAGATTATTCTAAATGAAGAAAAACAGAAAGCATTCCTTCCAAAAAATGGAACAAGACAGGGATGCCCTCTTTTACCACTCCTATTCAACATAGTCCTCGAGACCCTACCCAGAGCAATCAGATAAAAGTAAGAAATTAAAGGGATAGAAATAGGAAAACAAGAGCTCAAACTATCCCTATTTGCTGATGACATGATTCTATATTTAGAAGACCCAAAAAACTCTACTAGAAAGCTTCTAGAACTCATAAATGAATTCAGCAAAGTAGCAGGGTTTAAAATGAACATTAATAAATCAATTGCATTTCTATACACCAATGATATATGAGCTGAAAGATAAATCAGGAAAACTATCCCCTTTATAATAGCCTAAAAAAAATTGGAATCGACTGAACAAAAGGGGTGAAAGACCTTTATAATGAAAACTACAAAATACTAAAGAAATTGATGAAGACTCAGAAAATGGAAAGATCTTCCATATTCCTGGATAGGCAGAATCAATATTATCAAAATGGCCATACTACAAAAAGTGCTATATAGATTTAATGCAATTCCTATAAAGATTCTAGTGATATTCTTCACAGAAAAAGCAATCATGAAATTCATTTGGAAAATAAGAGGCCTAGAATAGCCAAAGCAATGCTTTAGCATGCAAAGTGATGCTGGTGGCATCACAATACCAGACCTTACATTACACTACAGAGCTATAATAACAAAAACAGCATGGTATTGGCACCAAAAGAGAATGAAGACCAATGCAACAGGAGACACAGAGACACACCCACATAAATACAGCTTCTTTCCCATTTTAACTTGGTCTGCTTTCTTTCCCAACCATTGTTAAGAAAATAAGTTTATAGGCTTTTCCTGTCCCTCTTTATCTCTATTATCCCTTGATCCCCAAACATACCAGGGTTACAGTTCAGGATCAGGGAATTCTTTCCTTATTTTCTGCTCCATTAACCAAGTTCCAAGTTCCCATAAGTCTCAAGCTGTCCAATACTGAGTTTCAGAGTATTTACTCTGTCTCCCCTCTCTTTGGTCAGCTGGCTATTCTTTTCCCACTTTATTTTGGGCTGTGGAGAAGCCAAAGGTTGCTGCCTAGATCCCCTCCACTATCTTCAGTCTAAGTTCAAGTCCTAACCTGGCTTGCTGAGGATTGCCAGGTAAAATTATACTTTTGTTGAGAAAGATGTAAGATATAAGCATGTGGCTTTTCAACCTGAAAATGAGAAACTGTGGGGATATGACAGAAATCATAGTCATATGAAAATTTATAGTGTAGATGAAGGATTCATAGATTCCTTTTTTTTTTTTTTTCTTCCTCTGGGGTCCTAAGCTCTGGAACTAAGACTAATAGGTAAAAAGATTAGGAATATTAATTTTGATTCATATAACAAATATATATTTACCATAAGAACAATATGGGAATTATAAAAAGCTATCTCACAAGACATAGCAAGGATATTGTGCTACATTAGGATTCTTTTAACGTTTGCATTGCAGACATTTTGAGTCAGATATTTTTTTGATTGTGTGTTATACTGTGCAGAATAGAATATTTAGCAAAATCCTTGTCTTCTGCCCATTAGATGTCAATAGTACCCGCTACTTGCGACTACCAATAATGTCTTCAGACATAGTCAGATTCACCCCCAAGGGATGAAGCTACTCTGTTGAGAACTGCTGTACTAGAATATAGGTATCTAACACAGCTTAAAATTCTCAGGAGCCTCAAGGTGCTTGCTTCAAGGCCACTGTGGGAAGGAGTCTAGGAGGCAGTGGAGAAATTGGGAAACCTTAAATTCTGTTCTGGGAATTCAATCTCGGGTCAGCAAGAGCATCCTGCTTTCAACTGGTCTGCATATAATGATTCTAAACATCATAATCTAAAAATATGTTTTGCTTTCTCAACTAGAATGCTTTTTATAATTCCATGAGAATTATTTTGGTTACCATGAGTTTCTGAATATTATCATGTGGTACAGAATTTTATAAGAGGATTTGATTACTTTTCAAATTTAAAATGAGTTTTTCATAGTCACTGTCATGAATTAACAATAAAAATGTTTGGATATGAACCTAAAGAAAATTAGGATAATAATCTAACAAGTTGATCAAGTGTTTAAAACTTTCATTATTTTTCTATGAAATCCCAAGGTGTGGAAATAGGAACATACATTGTTCTTAGAGAACAAACATTGGTTTACTGACTACTTTGGGAAATAAGTGATTGGATTGGTATAAAGAGACAGTAGAAATTTTTGTTCTTTCAGAGAAGTTTCATTAGGTGCACAGGGCTCCTGAATCTCCCTATGGGTAGCATTCAACAACAAAGGACAGTGGCCCTGGGTGTTGATCCCTGGGCACTGAAGTTCTGTGTCCAAACACGCTTGTTCAGAAGATGCAGATTCAGGAGGATGTTGGATGGAATTAAAGATGTTAGGTGCCTGGACTCAATAACATTTATTATTTTTTTCTTATTCACTTTTTTCACTTGAGAGAAGGTTTTCCTTATTTCTTCTACTTCTACTTGTACCAGAATTTCTCAGCAGAGTAGCGATTAAGAGGAGGAAGAACAATAGTTGTTGGAGTCCATATCTTTAGTTGTCTTAAAGGAATATTGTTCTCTGAAAATTCTCAAAGAAAGAAACAGATAGAGATAGACATGCAGATAAGAAGAACAGGAAGGGGGAGGAGGGAGAGGAGGAGGAAAGAGAAAGGGAGGGGGGAAAGGAAAGAAGAAAGGAAAGAAAAGGCAATAGTTTAGAAAATGCTGTTTAATATCTATCACTTTTAGAAACCCAGAGGGCCTACTAATATGTTAATAATCTTGAGAAGTTCTTTAATATAATCTCACTGTTTTATCCAATTATTTAGCTAATATTTTCTCACTTGCCTATTTTTGAGTCTTTATGTAAACAATATCTTCATCCTGGGAACTATCCCCTTTTTCTTTCCCTTATTTACACCCCAAAGCCTGGGAATTCTTATTTGTGATTCATATCTTAATATTATTTCCATTGGGAAGCTCTCACTGACCTTCCCTATTATGTTGTTTTTATTTTTTTTTTTAAACTCTTCCTCTTGTGAGTATCCTGTGGACTCTCTTAAACATCAGCGTCATTAAATTATTTGCTATTTCCTGAGGTCTTCATAGAGCATTTGATCAGTGAGCCCTTTCAAAGATTAATTTGTATCACATTGTATTGGGATACTATGTGCTAGACAATCTGTTGAAAGAGTGAAAAACACCTGATATCTAATTAGTGTCTGGAATATTACTTGAGAAATCCTCTATAGATAGTATCTCTTCTACCTCTTTCTATTACACTCTTAATTGGAAAATGAAGCCAGAGAAAAGGTAAAGTTGGAGGGTTAAGGAGAAAGGAGAAATGCTTATTGCTAAACTTGCTATCAGTCAGGGAAGACTTGCAAGTCAAGTTCTAAGTCTAATCATTGAGGTCACAATGCACATTTCTGTGTGCCTATGACTACGGTGAAGGTGGTTGGTAAGACCACCAAAGACAAGACCACATAAATGCTGGGCTATAACTGGTGTAAATGGAGGTCATTTTTCATCTCCCTTCTCCCATTCTCAGGGCTAACAACATGGAGCATTACTTCCTCCTAACTTCTAATCTGATAAATGTTTTAATATTCCTTAGATTTGTCTAGTAATATGTAGGTTGAAGTGGATCTTGACTCTACGTTTGGATTTTGTAGTCACATAAGACATTCATTGCTTTTGTCTTATCATGACTCAGTTTAACTTATAACTGCATTTTTAAATTTATACTACTCTCAAATTATTACAACTTAAATTGTTAGAATAATTTGCTTCCAAAGAAAGTTTTAAGACAAAGGAAATTATTATCAGAACATCTGTGTACCATGTAGTGTATATAAGCATAGGAAATGGTATATAGCCTTCCCAGATTCGGGGGGCGTGGTGTGAGGTGGCTGCTAGCTAGATCAATCATATTATCCCCCAAGGGAATTTTTGTTTTCTTAAATGGAAAAATAAGCATTTTCTTTGCCACCTAGAAATGAATTTGACTAGAATGAACATTGTTTAAGCTAAATTTACCTTATGATAGTATGTTAATTTACTGTCTTTTCCTGCCATTTTCTTCCTTTTTTTCCAATTATGTCTACTTGACACTTTTATAAAATACATGCTTTCAAATATTTTCATTGCATCGCTCCCTGAAGGGTTTCATTAAAGTAAAACAAAGCAGCTTCTCATATGGTGATTGCCACTACAAAGTGGGTATACATCTTGTTTGTCAAGGATAATAATCCCTACAAATTAAGTGACTAAAAGGTTCTTTCATAGTCCTTACAACTATTATTTCAATTCATGTTACATTTCCAAGACATGTATTATTAGCTCTATATGATACAGGAAGCAATGTGACATAGTGAGATTCAGTTATCTGCACTAAGTTACACAGCTAGTTGTGTGGTGGAGGTGAAATGCAAACAGATTTGCCTTTGGTCATTCATGCTTTCTGTCACTCTACCCCTCAATTATTGGGACTTTCATGTTTCTAATATTTCTATTACTTTTGGAGATTCGTGCTGTTGGAGTTAAAACTAAAAAATAAAACAAAAAACTTACCACTTAGGAGAGACATTTGTTTAAATATTAAAGGGCATTTTCCCTAGAAATATGTAGTAGTTTTAGATTGTCCATACTACTAAGCTCTTCTAATATGTGGAGAAGTGAAATTCAAATAATAAACTATCCTGCTTGAAAACAAGTAGTAATTACTTTCGTATACTATGCCAGTGTTAGGAAAAATCAAATCTATAAAATATACAACTGTCACAATTTCAGTAGTCTGAGTTTCATCTCTCTCTCTCTCTCTTTTTTTTTTTTTTTAATGGAGATTAAGCTTTTAAAGCTGAAAATAGTACAACTTCGAAGTATAGAAGTTAAGGTACAGAAATGCTGTTTTAGTTAAGGTAAGCTTAGAGCACTGTTTTATTAGGAATGCTTATTACATGACATCTACTTTATTCTAGAGAAGGGAGACTTGATAATTTAGTGGGTTTTCCCAGACGTTGCAACTGTTCTTTTCTAGGTATACCAGTGATCTCTCAAGGTTGAACCCTAACACGTTTGCTAACAAGATTGATGGAAAAAAAATTAGAAGGCAGTGAACAGGGTTAGACCATGGATTTTTGAAATCCTACAACTTGGGTGGAGATCTGGATCTCCTATTACTAGTATTATGACCTCGGATATGATAATCAACATACTTAACATTTGATTTACTGCTTCAAATATGGGGTTAAAAGTAACAACTTCTCTATGGAGTTACTATAAATATTATTTCAAAAGGTATAATTGAGTGCTAAGTATGATGCTTGGTGTGTAATAAACTCTCATAGTGGATGTTGTTACAGTTGTAGTTTCAGATTTTGACTGAGGGACCAAGACACAAATTAAACTGATTTTGTTGGCTCATCATGTACTATATTGTAATTGACGAAGCTCTGGCTACAGGTTCATTTAGAATCAGTCATTTGGGTGATATATGATTTTCCCCTGTGGTTTCTTGCTTTAATGATGAATGATGTCTTAGGTTGAGTTTCCCGGGAAACGGATCAAGAGGCAGATATTAGTACATAGGAGGTTTGTTGGAGATTTTGCTGTGGACAACACCCAATATGATTGAGGGATGAAGAAGACAGGCAGAACTTGAACTATCTGATAGAGTAACAGCAGAGACCTCAGAAGGTCTGACAGGTGCTCTGCAGAGAAAATGATAGTTCAGAGTTGTTCTCTCTAGAAAGCAGGGGACCAAATGTTTTTTCTCCTAATTGTCCAGTTCTTGTGTCACACAAGTGGGGAACTAAAGCTCCAAATCTTAGTTTTTCTGTTCCAGTGGAAGAAAATTTAAAGTCAGATATCAAAAGCCATGCAGGAGAACTTTTGTAAGTGAAAGCACAGTGAGAAAGTAAAGTGAGACTCAAGCAAATAGCACTCTCAAAAGAGAGTGAGTGGTCTCTGAGCAGAGAAGGATAAAGGAGACAATGCCACTTCCAAATTTATTGCTGTTTCATGTTTGCCTTAAGAACTGGGAACACCTCTGCATTCTTTGCCAATCAGGTGTTCAACTCCTCCTTTGGTGGCAGTTTTTGACCCTAATTGGTCCTCTCAGTAACTGCTATTGTGGCCATCCTATTCAGGGATGCTTCATCTATAAGTCAATCCCATGTTAATGTTAATGTGGGTACTGGGGTCAGTGGCCTGTCAGAATTTACCATAGTGTGACTGCTTTTCTAAAGAAACCTCCCTTCTGAAATACACAACTACACTCATGGCCATAACTTCTAGCTTTACCCTGACCTCAGTGGGCCCTATCAAGGATTAGTCCCATTGATTTATTCTTCTTTTTGGAGACATTTCCCCAATTAGCTCCCTTTGTTTCCATCTGCCTATTCTTTTTTTTTTTTTTTTTAATATACAGCATCTTTTTTTAAAATATTTATTTATTTGCTTTAGTTGTACACAATGCGTTTATTTGTACATGGTGCTGAGGATCGAACCCGGGCCGCGCACGTGCTAGGCGAGCGCTCTACTGCTGAGCCACAACCCCAGCCCCTCCATCTGCCTATTCTTAAGGTCTGTGTGTCTGGTATTTTTTTTTTTTTTTTTAACAAGTTATTTACTAATCTGTCTTGGAAGTTGTTTAAAGAATACTCTAAAAATAACTTAAAATCTGTGACCTTTCCAAATATTTCACTGTTCATTACTAACTACTACCTAACACTTAAATTTGGGATGGCTTCAGTGCAAAGCACTTAGACATGAGTGAGGTAGCTTTATCCTGTGAATAGAAATTCCTGGGAAGAGTCCCAGAAGTGAATGTTCAGCGGGCAGCACTTGCAGCAGCTGGGAGAATGATGAATGGGTATTTTGATCCAGGAAGTCAGAAGGACATGGGGAGGGAATCCAAGCTGTGCATCACAGTGTACATTACATACAGTATTAAAAATATTCATTTGCATGATAATTCTACTTTATTTTTACTTAAAATTGAGACACACATAAATCCCAGTTTATGTAAATTCATTGAAATTCAAAAATTTGCAGTCCAAATTTATTTGCGTTGGAGAAGTCTAAAGCATATATTGTTTAAGTGATCCAAATCACCAAAATGGTATAATTCATAATGAAGTCAGAACTAGAAACAGGTTTCCTGATTCTTCTCTGTCTTTAGACCTTTACTAACATAAAATCTGTGTAGAATTTTACATTTTTCCTCCTTAACTATGCAATGCATCTCTACAAGTATTTTTTAGCTATGCTCTGTAATTATGATGGTTTAGATTTTCTACAAAAACACATTTTATTAAAGTGTGCTCTCACTTGATTTAGAGGTATAAATCAGAGATCATTTTTAAGAAATTCAAACTTCAGAAATCATGAAGGCTAGGGCTTGCTCCAAAATGTAACATTTCTTCATATTTATCTGATGTAGAAATTATTCTCCTTAGTATTTTTTATGGATTCTCAGTTATAGAAATATATGTAGGCTCTGTCTTTTTAATTATGGTAATTGATTGAAACATATATGTATACCTCCATATATCCTTCCATTGTTATTTTTATTAAGAAAGAAAGTGCATTTCTGACATGTGTATTCAAAGCTGAATGACTATTGTTTTTAAGCTTTGATAAGTTGATTTCACATGTATTTTACATGTTTTTCCATCTAGCTGCTAGTTTGTTGTAGTTTTACACAGAATGCCTACATTTGCCATCATTTTTCTACTTTGTGTTTTTAATCTTTCAAATAGTCACTTTTAGAATAATTTTTCCAATTTTCAACAAAAAACAAAAAGAATGGCCATGGACTTTTCAAGGATCTGCAAAATCATAGTCTTATTATTAATTTGTTTTGTGGAAGTAACTCCACATCAGCTGTCTTGATCTCTGGTCTTGCTATCACCTACTTACCATGTAAAATTGTTTTACTCATTTCACAGTTCTTTTGCTGGGAAAACTTAGGAACTCAGCTGGGTTATGGTTGATTAGCATAACAACACTGCCTCACAACAGGTACTAGGCACAGTGGTGGAAATTGCTTCAGAAGGTCATTAGTGGGAACATAGCAGGACATCTGAGTTTTCTGAGAATAAAACATTATCTAACTGCTTTAGTTTGGATGTTTTCCAGATAAAAAGAAAATATTCTCTCAGTTCCCAATGATAGTCTCCATGATAAGTATGAATTCAAACAGGTCAGTAGAGTCAGAACAAATCTGTGGTTTGATATTAAACTCAATTTATTCAGTTGAAATTTTTGGATGCCGCTTTTTACGTGGAACGAATTAAATAAAAGCTCTATTCTTAACTCATATCTTATAGTTACTGCCCCATTTCTCAACTCTTCAACTCTTTTCTTCTCATTCTCTTTTAAATCCACTAACATTTTGTCCACAGCAGCATTCCAATGAAAGATTTCCAAGATGAGTAATGACCACATTATTGCTAAATCCTTTGGTCATTTCCCAGTGTTCAATGGGCCGGATTGATTAGCAGCCTTCTGCGCAGCTGATCATTCACTTTATTGAACTAACTTTCTCATTTTGTTTCCAAGGCATCCACCCATCTGGATTTTTTAATTTTCTGATTACTTGTACTAAGCCTTTCTTTCCGTTGTTTTTCTTTGCCATTCCCATGAGTTCCAAATACCAGAAAACTCCATCACCTCTTCCTTGAACCCCTCTCCCTTTCTAGCTATACACATTTTCCTGATAATCCTTCCAGTCTTATTGATGCATCTATATACATACATATATAGTCTCTCAAATTTTTATTTCCTACTCAGATTCCATCTCTGAAGTTCATGTTCATATGTGCAAGTATCTACCAGACATTTAGGGCACTGGCTTTTGCTTTGACTTAAAAAGGAGCCACTTGAAGTTCTTTCTGAGTAGTGAAGTGATTTCATATGGCTTACTTTTAACTGGATCATTTTGGCTAATGTATTAAGGATAGATGAAGGTAGAAGGAGCAGAAGATGGAGGGGGTCAGTAGGAGGCTGCTGTGGTCATCCAGTCAAGATATGATGATGGCTTTTTGAACAGAATAGGGACAGTGGAGGTACTGAGAAGGGTCAGATTCTGAATATATTTTAGAGTTTGTAGGATTTCTTCCATTGATTGAATATGGAATGTAAGAAAGATAAGGTTGTATTCAATAGTAAGAGATGGTTCAGCAGGATTAAAATGGATGAAGATTAAGCATGGAAGATAAAGGTAAAAAGAATTTGGAACAGATTGTTAGATAGTAGTTAGTAATGAGCAGCAGAACGCAAACCAATACCATGGGTCACAGATTTTTTCTTAAATTACTTTAAAAGTAAATGAATAACCGAATAACTTAACAAAATAGCATGTGCATAAACCTTGAGTATGAACAGGTGGAAATAAACAGGTAAGAAATATGTCAAGAAAGAAAGATCAGTGGAACTAACTCCTGATAGGATCTGTTGGGGTTGTTGTAAAGTTAGGTTTTATGACCATAGGTTTCTCAATGCATTTCAGAAGATAAATTTATTTAGAAGCACAGGCACACTAAGGTAAATTTTGTCTGCCAGTGACCCCAATACCCACATTAACATAGGATTGACTTGTAGATGACACTCCCCTGAATAGAATGGCCACCATCACAGTTCCAGAGAGGACCTATTAGGGTCAAAAACTCTACTGCCTATTGTGAAGAAGGAATTGAACACCCAGTTTGCAGAGTGCAGAAGGTGGACCCCATTTCTCAAGGCAATCATACAACAGCAATAAATTTGGAAACAGTGCTATTGTTGTTCTCTACTCAGAGATGACCTGCTGTTTCTCAAGAGTGCTTTTTGCTTGAACCTTCCTTGGCTTTTATTTGTAATAAGGTTCTCTTGCTTGGCTTTTCACATCTGACTTGAAATTTCCTTTTGTTAGACCACAAGAATCCAGGTTTTGTGCTTCAGCTCCCAACTTTCTGTGACAAGATGTGTTTGGCTATTGGCCATAAGAAAGAAGAGAACATGTGTGTTTTTCCAAAGGGGGCAAAAATGATTAATCAATAGATATTGCTGTGAACAGACATTTTCTTTGGGGATATTATATGAAAAGACTTGAAAATTGATTGAATGCTGGTAGCAAGAGAAACAGGTAATAATTTTTATGATATTTGAGCCTCTGTTCTGAAAAGGATTTAGGTTCCATTTCCAGATATAGGAGAACAGGAAGAAGAAGATAATTTGAGAGCTAAAATAATAGCAATTATATTAAATTTAAAGTGAATTTCAGGTAGATATGTCTAGGAGATAGCAGAAATATGAAACTAGAGCTTGGACAGATAGTTAAATTGAAGACCTGACAAAAATGGTTAAAGAATACAATATCATGTGATTATTTTATATGATTTAACAAATTTGGTTATGTGAAAATGTAGATGTTATTATTTGAATCATTTTTATTTATTATTTCAAGGATCTTGATTTAAAAACAAAAGCACTGCAGCTCTTAAAATATTTTTTCCATGTTGAAGGAATCTTTGTGCAGCAACATCATTTTTACATTAATTCCTAAACATAAGATAAGTTACACAATATCTTTTCATATTTTTGTGAAACTATTATGAAATCACTAGTCATTTCTGCATATTAAAAACTCAATGCCATATTGAACAAATAATTGGATAGAAAAGATTATTTTATCCAAGGTATAAAAATATACATTCCTATAGGTTTATCATTCCTTGGCACTTTTCATTTCTTCTATCTTTAAGCTTAGGTGATATGTATTTGATGTATCTGTTGGGGCCTGTGAACTCCATATTCTGCATCTAGGAAACTGAAGTAATACTCAGTAATGTACTAATGTCTACATTTAAATTAAAATTTTAAAATATTTTAAAATTATAGACAACAATGGCCCATAATAAAAATAGATGTATATGTATATGAAATAATTATGTGAGCTCTCATTTTTTCCTGTCTTCAATTTACTTCCTGGCAGTTAATATTTCTAGTATCTTATTATGTATTCTCTTCAAATATTTTTCTGTAAAGAGAAACTCATAAATTTCATCCATTTTATCTTAATGTGAACTTAACCACACATTTTTACATAATTTTTAACTGAAAATTGTCATGAGCATATATTTCTTTATTAATGTTCTAGGAGAAACAATACATATCAACATTTCTATTATTTCTTCTCTTGGAGAAGTTTTCCATACTATTACAATATCAGTGACGAAAATTTTAAAGAATCAGCACACTATGGTTTAGACATTAGTGAATCTGAATATTATTTGTACACAGATAATAAAATGAAATTTTAAGACCTTCATTCGTTTTTTTTTCATACCATATATGCTAAACCACACTATGTTTTTCTGTGAAAGGCCCTTTCAAATATGTGTTGGTATCCTTAAGTAAAGATGTATTAAGATCTGTTTCTTAAATCCTAGCTAGTTGAGAGATGGATCAGCGACATACAAAGGCATAATTCCTAAGAAGTTGAGAGATACTTTATTTTATGCATTCAAAATCAGACCAGCCTCTGAAGCCTTGTGTATACATTCGCCCAGCACATTGGAGAGGAAGGTTTGCAGTCTCCTATGAGACCAGAGGGGATGTTAAACATTATATGCAATTACCTTTTACAATGTCTGCACTGAAAAGCATGGCAAAGAGGTTACTATTTGGTGAAATGTATATTTTCTTTTAGAATTCATTATGAGATTAAGTCAAAGCCAGATGTCCACCAAGGCATATACAATGTTGAATCTTTTTTGTCCTCCATTCTGAGATCTTCTTGGCTTACATCACATCTTTTCTTTATTTTGTTTTTTTGGTAGCAGGGATTGAATCCAGGGCGCTTAACCACTAAGCCACATCCCCCACCCTTTTTAATATTTTTAGAGACAAGTTCTTGCTAAGTTACTTAGGGCCTCATTAAGTTGCTGAGGTTGGCTTTGAACTCGAAAAACTCCTACCTCAGCCTCCTGAGCTGCTGGGATTATAGTTGTCTGCCCCTGCATCTGGCACATTACTTCTTTTCATAACCTAAGATCTAATTTCCAATGAAGGAAATATCAAATGACATTTGGATGATTAAATTGATAGCTCGGAACTCTGTTGAGTTTCTTGATTTCTGCAAGCTACAAATATTATTACTGGAGGATTTTGGTCAGCTTTAAGTAGTATGAAGTAAAAATGGTAGATGGTATTTATACATATCATTTTATTTGGAAACTCACTAATGACCAAATTGGTTGCTATCAGAGCTATTGAAACACAGAATGTAAATGAAATAAATATAGAATAATAATTATAAGTGCAAATTATAATTAAATTAGTATAAATGATGTTTTAAATATCATTTAAAAACATTTCAATTTGTTTTGTATTTCATACTACTGTTAGCAGTAATAATCCTCTCAAAAACACTGATTTTTAAAATAGTAGTTTGGAAATTCTGTGCTACATTAATTCACGTCCTTCAATATAGGTCATATACTTTTAGTTAATTTATAATTTATTCTGAGCAGATGATTCATACCTATATTTTTATTTAATGTTTTCATTGATATTCAAACTTCTTTCACTCTTTAATGAGTACTTGACTTATTTACAAAGTATTATTTTCTTTTTATCTCCTTTTCATAGAGCAATCTTAAATGACCCACATTAATTGGTCAATACAGTTGGCTCTGAGGTCTTGAATTTTCTTTATGTAATCATGTGGCCTGCCAGAACACTGTCATTTTCTCTTATCTTTATTTTAATCCCTCCCATTTATCTTTAATTCATATTGTTTTAAATGCATTCTGCTAATCTTCAACAAGTATCCTTTTTCTTCTGATTCTTTTGATTTCTTATGTAATCCTCACTCCCGTTCCCTATCTTTGCTTTAATGAAGACAATGGCTTGCCATAGTTAAAAACCCTGTAGTCTAATAGGTCTAGTTCAAATTCCATCTTGTCTAGTTGTATGGTCTTGGAGATTTAATTTCTTTTCAGTCTCAATTACTTCTTTAATATAAGGCAGCACTACAAGGTTATAGTGAGATTTTGGAAGTAAAGCAGCACCACCTCTGGTAAATGCCACTTAAATAACACTGAGTTGCACAGGCAGATAAGCTCTTTATACAAAATCCTTAGGTTAAATGTATTTTCAGAATTCATAATTATTCATGGTCTTTAAATGGTATACATATTCCATATATTGCTTAAGACTTCCAATAAGATGTAAGCCGACATTTGTAAACAAATTGATAATTCTTTAGGACAATAATTCTGTGTGAATTTTTATATAGAAATATTAGCCTCCTATCTTTAGTCTTCTATCAGTTGAGGTCAGAGGTCTGATAGTACCACCAAATGGATTATGAAAACATTCATTATTCAAACTTTTAAGGTTTGGAATTATGGCTAAGAGGCTAAGAATCTAGAAAAGGTGGGTTCTTTATTGCCTTATTTATTGTGGTCTGATTTTTTTTCTTATTTTGAATGCCTGAATGTTTTCTAGAGTTTTTTAAGTATGGGATCACAGAAACTTCTTCTTACCTCCAGTTCCACAACTAATTTTCTTCCACAGGTATCCTCCAGATTCCTTTTGAGAATTGAGGAATGAAATAGAACTATTTTAAGCATGAACATATTTAAATGTCATGTAACATTTAGAATTTTTTTCCTTTCTAATTTGTCACAAAGTGAAGAATATAATAATAGAGAAGAAGATACAGAAATCATTAGTCTTCATTTTTTTTGGTTTATGAAGAAGCCTGACTCCTTTTATATATTTTAATTGGAAGAATTGGAAGATGATTTGGCAGAACTTGTAGTTAAATAAATACAGGTTGTATGTATTTTATTGTTTTACATAAATATTTGTAAGTTTTTGAGAAATATAGATTGTCTTATTGATGAGTTAGCATTGCTTTTTCCTTCTGAAATATGAAGGTCAGTATAGATTTAAGTTTGTTCTCTCATTATCTACTGATTTGGGAAACTTGTTATGAAAATAAGTGTTGTGATTAAATCATAATCTGGTAATATATAATTATTAATCAAAAGAAATTATTTTTTTTCAGTGTCCTACTGAAACCAAAGCAACATTTGGAGTTCATCTTAAAATAGTAGGAGACTGGACAGGTATGTAAAACATAGAGGGTTAATATTATATGTTTTGATAATAATGGGTCATAGCAATAATTTGAATGTGTTTTTATAGTATAATTACTGATATGTATGGAGAAGTGTATGTGTTCCAAGCTGTTGTTCTGTTTTCTTTCTTTGCTTCTACAGTTTTGATATGTAAGTTTTGTTTTTATAAGATGCATTTTTTTTTTAATCAGAATACCTTGGATATCAGTAACTATCATCAACTCATAGTTTTTTGCCTACTAGTCAGGTATACTGGAAATAGTGAGAATGCTGAAATGTGTTTTAGAAACCATAATTTTTAGAATTTATGCTCAGGGGCTGGGGTTGTGGCTCAGCGGCAGAGCGCTCGCCTCGCACGTGCGCGGCCTGGGTTCGATCCTCAGCACCACATAATCATAAATGCATTGCATTGTGTACAACTAAAGTAAATAAATAAATATTAAAAAAAAAAGAATTTATGCTCAGTTTGACTCTCAAAATAGTCAACACCTGGTCTGAGATAACACAAGCTTTCCAATTCTTAATATGACCTTTTGTGTAGTGAATCTGTGCATACATTAATGTCACAGCATCTTTGAAACAGTGGTTGCTTTCAGTGGCAAAACTATTGGTAATACTTTATTCACCTGTTCAATAAATATATTTTATTACCTGACAGATGCATTGTATTAAGAGTTCTAATTAAATAAAAGATATATATACACATATATATACATATATATGTGCATATATATTCCTTTGACCCTCTAGAGTGACTGACACGTAAGCTTTAAGTTGTTTTTTGAAGGAAGGAATGAAAGTATAAACATGAATATCAATATAAGTTAGAATAGTTCTATAGCTAAGCACTAGGCAAAGAATTACCTTATAAAATCTTTGTGTAATCAGAAAAATATAGATTCAGTGTTGTATAGGGTACAATAGAAACTTCATAGAGAAGATAGAATTTGAATTGAATCTTGGAAATCGGGCACATGAAGAAATATGTAGGTAATAAAGTGAAATTTACAGCATTGTCAAAAATCAGTGAAGGTAAGGACTAAACCAAAATTGGAAATGATGAGTCTATCAGCCTTCAATCCATCAAACAAAAGGCAAAATCTCTCACATGAAATAACAACAAAAAAAAGTCAACCTAATAAAATCAAAGATTTTCTTGTGGAAAGTACTATGGAAAAGCCATTTTGGGTCACCCTGGTGAAAATTACTAATGCCTCCATCAGATATTAGAATAACCTAGATATCCTAGGGAACCTTTGAGGACTTTGGAACACTGATGAAAATGGTATTAATAAGCTTCTATTCAGATGGATTAGAATCAAGTGAAGACTTGTCGGTTCTGAAGGTGGAGTGGAAGTTGTGGAGGGGTAGAGATGGACAATAGAAGTAGATTTGTGAGCACAAGTTAAGAAGGAAGCATTAAAAAAAAAAGAACTAGTTACTTTTGAATATCAGGGAAGGATAAGATGTTGGTTAATAAGAAATATTTTGGCATGAAAAAGGTGTAGTTGATATAAGCAGGTTATATAATATAGTTGAAAAATAATAGCAGTGTGTATAAAATCCTCTATCTTTAAAGCAGTCTAAATGACTTGAAATTCAACTGTTTAAAAGATGAGAAAATATGCACCATAAAATTCAATGGAAAAAAAACTAAATAAATTCACAAGAACTTTGAGCTGTATTGGCCTACTTGGAATCATAAAAATCAGGCTTAAATAGCTAACGTTCATATGGTAGTATTCAAAAGAGACCAAGGTAGTCCATAAGTAGAAAACATGCTATAGCATGAAGTATTAATTCTAATGTTATAACCAGAATCAGTTGGTAAAATTACAGTTGTTTTGGCCCTTCTTGGGAAATAAAGAATGAGGGAAATTCTTTACTCATAAGAATTATAATATAGTAGAAATTAAGTTCAGTGATAAATGTTAATTGATAGAATTCTACATCTGGAAGAACAATAAAGACATAATTTAAGGGTAAGTGGAAGCTTCATGATGGTTTATTACTAGCTATTGTTTCTAAGTTTCTTCTCAAAATTATTTTCTATCCATAGCTTATTAAAATAAATGATTACATAACCACTTATTTTAATTATCTCTATTAGGAACTCATAATGATGTTAATTTTATCCTTCATTTTAATGTACTGTACCATTGAAAGGAAAACAAGATCATTCTATTTGGAGAGTAAAGTTCTAGTCAGATGCTTTTCAATTAATAGACCTTCTTTACTGTTGACTTGAAATATTTGTTGGCTTAGAAAAAAATGTCAAGCATTTATGCAGAGAACACCTAAATAATTCTACCACTGACATTTTAGTTCAAAAAAAGACTTGGCTGCCTTAAAAATAAAATGGGATTGCAATTATTGAGGGAAAATTGAGAACATTTCTCCTGAGATCAAGCATCACTGGTTTTTATTCTAAAATTGATTAGAACTTAGTATTAAGCGCAATAGTTATAGGAAATATCAGAGGTGCTAAGATGTTTGAACATCAAAGATTTGTTTTTCTAAATTGACTTAGAGATATTTAATAGTAATGTTTCTGTGGTGGTATACCTTCTGCATGTGCAACATACATAATATATATAAAGAGCAGGTTTAAGAGTGTTCCATAAATATCTTTCCAAAATAAGTTGACTACACATATTGTAGAGTTCCTAAGAAGTCATGAAGAGCTGCATAACACAGAACGAGGTGGCATGTAAGTTTCACACTTGTTGTCTAGGTTTTTATTTTCACTAGGTCTCTAGTGTGAGGTCTCCTAAGTGTGCAAGAAACCTATTAAGTTTGGAAGATTCTTAGTATCCCACAAGCACAATTAGGGTTTTTCCTGAAATGATGAGAGAATGGAATAGATTACCCAAATATGTTTCTCTTTTGATTGAAATATTTTTGATATTCTAGAATCAATCATGTTCTCCATTTGCAAACATATGGTCCTAGATTGCCTGTTGACTTGGTTATCATCCTAACTGTTGAAAAAATGTCTTATTTTTGTTATATATTATTACTGTGGAATTTTCTGAGGTATGTTACATCCTTGATTATTTTAGTGGTCTAAATAGCAGCTTATTCCAACGATCATTGAATTTAACTGCAAAGTATATACCGTCACACTAACTAACCTGAAATTTTACCATTGACATAGTCAATAATTAATGGATAGGAGAGAATTGTAGATAAACATGCAATAGAGGACTTGTTGTATGACAGATATTCCTGGAAAAATTTTTCATATTGTTTATTGTAGATGGGGTATAGAACATTGTGGATTTGCCTTGATGTCATCATATTGATTACTCACAGAGCAAATAATCTTAGATGCAGCTTTAGTTAAAGACTGGTTAGTAAAAGAGGAAATAGCTGTTTCTTTTTACTTATTTCAACATAATT
This sequence comes from Tamias sibiricus, assembly GCA_025594165.1. Classification (NCBI taxonomy): domain Eukaryota; kingdom Metazoa; phylum Chordata; class Mammalia; order Rodentia; family Sciuridae; genus Tamias; species Tamias sibiricus. Next base: position 83,827,022 of record CM046657.1, on the reverse strand, counting down.
ATATAAGCCAGGCATATTTCAGAAATCATTCAGCTGATTTTTCATGAAGAGATGTATTATGTGTTTAAAGTAATTTAAGATTTTTTTAATGTACTCCTTATAAGTAAAAATATGACCATGATAATTATACTAATGTTATTACCTTATGGTGACAACACATTTTAGGTCAATTGTATCATCCACTTCATGCTAAATATAACAGTGAAGAGCTTTGGGTTGCAAAAATATAATAATGTTCCTATTGAATGTTGTGCCCATTTGAAAGCCATACTAAAGAGAATATCTAAAATAAGTTGGAGCAAAGTAACTTCGTTGAATAATACAAATCATATTTGGGTATATGAAATGTCAAGCTTTTACATAATTCATGTTCGCATGATGTAAATATTACTCTAAGACCACCATAATAAATATTTATTATCAATGGCTATATCCACAAAGCAGTAACTGCAAATGTACTTCATGTTGTTGTTGTTGATATGCCTAGAGAATTGCAATGGTTAGTCATTTGTGAAAGATGATATTTAAACTATTTGTTATTTTAACTAAAATGAAATATATATTTAATACCTACTATATTCTAGACTCTGTTCTAGCCTCTAAGAATATAGCATTGACCAAAGCAGACAAGGTTCCTTCTCGTGTAGAGATGTATTCTGGTCCATGAAGACTTCCAGTAGTCAACAAAGAGTCAGTATATTATTAGGCTTTTTCAGGATTTCAGTGTTTTTTTTTTTTGTTTGTTTGTTTGTTTGTTTTTTTTAATGTAATGGCTACCTATGTAAGGACTTGGGTGATGATCTGACTCATGTTTTGACAGGATAACTCTGGATGCTGTGTAGAGAAGGGGAGAAGTAGGCAAAAGTGGAAATAGGAAGATGAGGTAAGGGAAGCTTTTGCTGAAGTCCAAGTAAGAGAAAATACTACATTAGTTTAAGGTAGTAGTAGTTAGAGGTAAGGGAAGTGAGAAGTGGGTGGATTTTGCAGGTACTGTTGATCACAGCTTTTGTTGATGCATTGGAGTTGGAATGTGAGAGATGTTAGGAATTAAGGAAGACTCCAAGATTTTCAGCTGGATTAGTTGGATAGTACAGCCACTTATTGATATGGGGAGTACTACTGCATGTTGGGGATCACAAGTGGATACTGAAAATTCAATTTTGTACATATTATATTTAGATTCCCAAGAGGAAAACTTGTAGGAATTTGCATATACTTACCTTGAAGATACTGCATGTTTGGTTCCAGACCACTGCAATAAAGCAAATAAGATAGGTCTTATGAATTTTTTTTGTTTCCTCATACACACAAAGTTATGTTTACAATATACTTATTCTATCATGTGTACAGTGGTATTATGTCTAAATATGTACATACCTTAATTAAATATTCTTTCTTTATTAATTTATTTAGTTGTAGTTGGACACAATACCTTTATTTTTATTTGTTCATCTTTACGTGGTGCTGAGGATTGAACCCAGTGCTACTAGTGATCATCTGAGTGGTCAGCAAGTAATAATCCTTTCTGTTGGTGGAGGGTCTTGCCCTTATGTTATTTTCTGCTGAATTGTCAGAATGATAGTTCCAAAGGGATGACTGTGGGAGTTTCTTAAAATGAGATAGACTGCTACATCCATTGATTCTTTCTTTCTCAAAATAATTCTGTATTATTTGATGCTATTTAATGGGATTTTTTCCCCATAGTAGAACTTCTTTCAAAACTGGAGTCCACTCTCTCAAATCCTTATATAATATTCTAAATTCATTGCTCACATTTCAACAGTGTTCCCAGAATCTTTTCCAAGAGTAATTTCCATCACACAAAATCATTTTCTTTGATCATCCATAAGAAACAACTCCTCGGCTGTGGGAGGTTTACCTTGAGATTACAGCAATTTAGTCATGCTTTAGATTACCCTTATAATTCTGGTTCAATTGCTGTTTCCACACATCTGTAGTTACTTCCTCCATTGAAGTCTTTAGCCCTTGAAGTCATCTATGGAACATGGAATCAACTTCTTTCAAACTTCTGATAATGTTGATGCTTTTACCCTTTACCATGAACCACAGTGTTTTAGTGGCATCTAGAATGGTAAATCCTTCCCAGAAGGTTTTGAATTGACTTAGCTCAGATCCATCAGAAGAATCACTGTCTATGGCAGCTATATATAGCCTTACAAAATGTATTTCTTAAATTTTAAGACTTGAAAATTGAACTCACTTCTTGATTTGTGGGTGGCAGAATGAATGTTGTATTAGCAGGTATGCAAATAACCTTGATCTTGTGTATCTCTATCAGAAATTTTCTGTGATTGGGTAAATTGTCAATGAGCTGTAATATTTTGAAAGGAATCTTATTTTTCTGAGCAGTTGGTCCCAATAGAGTGCTTAAAATATTTAATAAACCATGATAAACCATGTTGTAAACAAAAGTGCTGTCATTCAGCCTTTGTTCAATTTATTGGGCATAGGTTGAGTAGTCAGTATAACTCTGAAGGGACCTAGGAATTTTTGGAATGGTAAATGAACATTGGCTTTAGCTTTAAGTCATCAGCTGCATCAGCCCATCACAAGACTGTCAGTCTGCCTTTTGAAGCTTTGAAACCAGACATTGACTTCCCTTCTCTAACTAAGAAACTCCTAGATGGTATCTACTTCCAATATAAGGTTGTTTCATCATCTACATTAGAAATCTGTGTTTTAGTGTCACCATCCTCATCAATTACATTAGCTATATTCTAGCTTCTTTTTTTAAAAAGATATTTTATTAGTTGTTGTCAGACCTTTATTTATTTTTTGTGGTGCTGAGAATCGAACCCAGTGTCTCACAGGTACTAGGCAAGCACTCTGTCACTGAGCCACAAACCCAGCCCTATTCTAGCTTCTTGCTGCAGCTTCTACATCAGCACTTGCTGTTTCACTTTGCACTTTTATTGTATGGAGATGAATCCTTCCCTTACGTTCATGAGTCAATCTCTCCTTCCTTCAAACTTTTCTTCTGTGGCTTCCTCACCTCTCAGAGTCATCATAGAATGGAAGAGAGTTAGAACCTTGCTCTGAATTAGGCTTTGATTTAGGGAATATTATGTCTGGTTTGATCTTCAATCCAGACCCCTAAAACTTTTCAGCAATAGGACTATTTAGATGTTTTTTGTTAAATACATGTTCACTGGAGTAGTACTTTTATTTATTTTTTTCAAGAACTTTTTATTTTCATTCACAACTTAGCTGCTGTTTGGTGCAAGAGGTCTAGCTTTTGGTTTGTCTCTCTTTTTGACATGCCTTCCTTACTAAGCTTAATCATTTCTAGCTTTTGAATTTAAAATAAGATGTGTGACTCTTCATATCATTTAAATACTTAGAGGCAATTGTAATATTTTTATTTTATTTTTTATTTTTTGGTACCAAAGATTGAATCCAGGGGTGCTTAACCACTGAGCCACATCCTCAGCCCTCTTAATTTTATTATATGTTTTTGTTTGTTTATTTACTTTTGAGACCCAGTGTTGTTTGGTAGCTTCCCATCTTTCACAGTGAAAGTATTTATTCTATAGAAATTAACAACCACTAATGCTTTGATGTGACATTGTCCCCTAAAATTCATATTTTGAAACTTCATCACCAATGAGATAGTGTTAAGGCTAGGGGTGTTTAGAATGTGGTTAAGACATGAGGGCAGACCTCTCACCAAAGATATAAAGTGGTTGAGGGCGTAGGTTTGCTCCTTTCTGCCACTTCATGTGATGTGGTAGAATTCATCCCCTCTTGGCCCTCCTACCTCTTGCCATATGATAATGCAGTAACAGGGCTTCATCTCAGAAGCAGAAAGCAGTCCCACCAGACATCAAGGTACCTCACTCTTTGGCTTCTCATTTTCCAGAACTGTGCAAAACAAATTTCCATTGTTAACAAATTACCCACTCTGAGGTATTTTGTTATGGCAATACTAATGGATTAATACAATCATAAAGAAGTACTTTTTTTTTAATGATGTATCTGTTACATATCTATTTTTAGACCTGACTATGGAACATGAGCCTGAACACCAGTGAACAAATTCTAAGGAGTTTATAATACAAATGAAATGAAGAAATAGGTCAATAGCTAAAGGGAGATTCAGGACAAGTCAGATATGATATGGGTATTTCATTATATTATGATAATTACATTGTAATAATTATAACCTATTTACATATTCCTGGGAATGATATGAGTAATGAGAATGAAGTGAGAAAAGTTTATCTTGCTGGAGAGAGAGAGAAAGTACAGCTACAGGAACAAGTCCACAAGAGCCTCCTAACAGATTCCGTACCATTCAGATCCCAATGTACAAGGGGAAGAATTCACTTAAGCTATGGTGGCATGGGCACTCACGCTTTTTAACATAAGGGAAGCAGAGAATATGGTTACTGAGGATGGGTGTTGGGTGGCTTTGGATGGAGATAAATGAAACTTCAGTTTTGTTTCCTTCTGTTTCTCACTGAAATAATACGGTTATCACTGAGAAGAAGGAAGGGGGTTAGGTGTGGTAGAATTTTCAGTAAAAAGAACAGGCAGTGCATCATTTGAACTAGTATATTGATGAGTGAAGCATGGTGGTTTGTCTGAATTGTGCAAAGTGGTTTTCTGTGGTATGTGTTCCTAAATTCAAAGTGAGACCATTCAGAATAATTGTATTCTTTTTGTAGTAACATTCACTGCTCTAGTTTAGCAATTGAGCAGGTGGAGAGTTGGAGTCTAATCAGCACTGGTCCACTCCTGATTAAATTCACTGTAGTTGTCTCCTCCAATCCATTCTCTGCACTGTAGCCATAGAAACCTCAGTGCATGAATCAAATTAAATCACTTCTCTTACTTAAAATCCTTTAATAGCTTCCTATTGCTTCTAGGAGAAAGACAAAAATCTTTACTATGACCTAGAAGGGGCTCCATGCTCTGACCCTGTCTACTTTTCATGCCTATCCAATTAACTTATTTTATGCTCACAACAACACCAGCCTTTGATTCTTTTTAATTTCTTTTTCTTCCTTCCCCTGCCATATATGCTCTGGTCCAAATATTTACCCACCACCATCATTGCCCACTGCCACCTAGGTGTGCACTTAGTCTCTGTATCACAGTTCAGGAGGCAATTGCTCCAAGAAAACTTCTATATACCTCAACAGAGGTGGTACTTTGTATAAGCTACCATCATGTTTCTTTCACAGCAGTTCTCTCCATTGGTAACCATATAGTCAAAATGTGATCATTTGTGTAATGAGTGAACCATTGAAGACTCTAAGCACTATCATGTTAGCAATCTGTATCTCTTTTTGCTCATCATTACTCAATTTACAAGTTGCTCATAGTAAATGCAAATGTTTGCTAAGGGAAAGGAGGGAAAGGAAAGTGGGAAAAAGGGAAGAGGAGAGGAGGGAGGGAAGGAGACAAATAAATTCTCTGCTTCATGAAAACTCACAAGGTAGCTGGGCATGGTGGTGCATGCCTATAATCTCAGCAGCTGGGGATGCTGAATCAGGATGACAATGAGTTCAAAGCCAGCCTCAGTAGTGATGAAGCACTCAGCAACTCAGTGAGCCCCTGTTTCTAAATAAAATACAAAAAATAGGGCTGGAGATGTGGCTCATTGGTTGAGTGCCCCTGAGTTCGATCCCTGGTACCAAACAAAAATCAAAACAACAACAACACACACACAAAACAAACAAACAAACAAAAAAACTCAAAAGCTAGTGGAAGTAGGGTCAGATACACAGAAATGCATGATATACAACCACCCAAATAGAGGATGCAGCAGTTTGGGGAGGAATACTTAGGAGGCTCTCTGTGCCAAACTCAATGACTTGCACAATGTGGTAGATTATTCTGGGGAGAAAAATAGCTTGAATTGTTCAGATAAATGAACTATCATAGAATGTCAGGATAATGTTATGTTGTGAGGACAGTCTGAGGTAGCATCCAGAGGGGAGAGCATGAGCAGCTTGTAGGAATTTCTATTAAGTTTAATCTTTCTCCTAAAGATGGTGAAACACCAAAGCATTTTAAAATGAAACTTATATCAAATTTGTAGTTTTTATGTGTCACCCCATCAGTGGTCTACAGAATGGAAAGTAAAGAAATATTTCTCCTAGTGTTAAGGAAGCAGAAGAGTTTATCTCCTGAATTCTGAGAAGGGGACATCTATGGTGGCCAATGAATATGACACAATGATAGCAATGGAAGGGAATTACTGCTAGCTTGATAAAAATGTTAATGGCACAGTGGAAAGGAAAGAGTGGGGAATGGTATCGATTGCTGAGAACTCCTGAGTAAATTACTAAAATAAGCAGAAAAAGTGTAAAAAGATGGTAAATAGGCCCTACAGTAAAGGGCCTATTTCTAAATTCTTCCTGTTTCTAAATTGCTCCATAACTTTGCAATGATTGAATTTATAGTGATCTGGCCTATGATTAGCAGTGGGAGATGTATAGTAAATACAGATGCAATTACCTGTGTATTTATCTTGGTAGACCTGGGTCAAGAAGAAGATTAACCTGCTATACCTTAAAGCATCTGTGATTTGAATCATGAAACACTGATTCTAGCTTTGCATGAGTCTATGTGTGGGAATCATTGAAAATGATTAATTTAATGAAACTTAACACAGCTTATTTACTATCCTAATAATCCATTCAGTGAATGTCTGACTTTCAGTAAAAATTATGAGGCTTCTAAATGGTAACAGCACAGTTTGAAGAAACAAAACAAAGATTGAAATTAGTGCTAGATATAACAGTGATATTAGAATTATCATACTAAGAATTTTTATAAAACTGAATAATATGCAGAGTTTTAAAGGAAAAAGTAGACAACATGTAAGAGCCGATAGATACTGTGGGCAAAGAAATGATACAGGGATGATATTGGTTAGGAAACAATACTACTTTCCTTTTTCTTAAAAGAATGGAAAGATCTTTGTACACCAAGCCAAAGACATTGGACTTTGTTTTATATTCTATATCAGATGAAGAATCTCTGCTTCAGTGCTTAACCTCATTATGCTGTAATGTCTCCCTATTAACAGAGAGCTCAGTAAGTATTCAATGAAAATAGAGATCATTACTGTTTGAAATAGTTTTGTGAAGTCCTTTACAAGAAGTGGGGATTTGGGTTCCACTGGACCTTAAATCTTGGGCAGGGATTAGTTAAGTACAATAGGTCATGGCAGTGGGATAGCACATGCAAAAGGAGTCAGAGGGGTCAAGGAAAACCCAGTTTTGTCCAATACAATGGAAGAAGATTCATGTATTTGCTTGTTGCTTTTTCCCTATTCACACATTTCATACGCCCGATTTTTGTCCAGGATGTGTTCTATTTAAGAACAGAGAGGACTAACAGCATGGTTGGCTTTAATAGGTTTTAAAATGTTCATATATGTATATCTCATACCATTAATTTTGTTTGTCCAGAGTTTTTACATTAGAACTTCATAAAAACAGAAAAGAAAAGCTGCATGTTTGGGGTCTTGGATAAAATTGCCTATTCCTGTTTTGAATATGGTATTCAGAGTTTGTGCAGAAAGTGGGAACTGAATTAGTATTAAGCTGAGCCTTGATCACTTTGAGGTGTTTCTTTGGTTGAATGCCAACATTGTTAAGGAAATGCATTTGCTGTGACAAATGAAAATACAGCATTTTCCTTAAAAGGTGTATTGTGTTGTGGAAAGCTTAGTAGCAGTAATGTGTTTATCCAAAAATGCCTGTTTCCTTTCACTTTCCTTGAACCTCTGTTTTTCAGCCCCTGTCAATTTTTGTTATGGCTTAGCCTTCATGGCAATAAAATGGAATTTATATTTTATAAGAAAGCAGGTTATAGACATTGATTCATTGATGTAGTTTAAAGGCCAAGAAGTCTGTTTGTAGTTCTTTTCAAAAGTTGCTTTTGATTTTTAAAATAGTATGTTTAACAAGTGGAGAGCAGAATAATGAGTGCCGGAGGAATAGACTTCTATCACTCTGCTTCCCTTGAAAATATAAGGATCCATTAAATAATTTTCCTTTGTGTAATACTGCATTTTCTACTTTAAGACCTTACAGTTTTTAAAAGTACCAGGTGTTGAGGTATGCATATTGCATTTGACCCTGCTGTGCTTTTCTCTTATTATGTAATCCTTAGGCAAGAAGAAAGTAAAGGGAGTGGGCAGAGAAAAGGGAGTGTTTTCTTTCAAGAGAATGAGGCAGTGGAATAAACACTGAACTGTGAGTTTTGTTTTGTTTTGTTTTTGTTTACTTAATCACTTCTTGCTGTCCATATGAGCTTGGGACTAGCAGACAGTGGTCTGGTTTTAAGTTTTCTCATCTATAACATACTGAATTGAGGGCTTTGTTTCCTCATTTCTCAGCTCATTTTTGCTTTAGAGAGAAGTATTTTTTTAGCATGTGGCTAATTTAATGCCACAAAAATGGTAGTGATAATAGACACATTTGGGTATAGTTGAGGAAATCTCACAGGAATAACACAGAGGATATATGCCAAGTACAGGATTTTTGTTACTTATTTTTCTACATCCTCTTAGTGTTCTTATTTGTTTATTAGCTCTGGTTTGTACACATATTATTCTCAATGTTCTTGTTTTCTGAAAATTGCATACACAGACTTGTTTATTTTTCCTTATATAAGGAGAGAATAAGACAGAATAAGATTTAATTTTTCTTTTTACTTTTATATTAGCCTTAATATTTGGGAAAGTTTTATAAAAAAAAAAAATTGCACTGATTGTTTTTTCTTCTTAAATTGCTTCTGTCTGAATTCAGTCACAGAAACGTGACCATACCTTTAATAAGAAAACATTTTTGCTCTGTAACTAGATTTCTTGTTTTATCTAAAGTAGTATTAATTTGAATGCCTTTGTTGCTTTGAAAGCAATATTTTAAACAGCAACTATTGTTATCCAATACTTGGTTACCATGGTAATAAGGGACATTCATTTGATTTAAACAAACTTTTCAGAAAATGGAAATTTATGCTCTATATCTTTCCATTTGGTATGGATGCACTCTGTCTACCATTTAATTCTCATTGTTTGTAGCGATTTGTTTTTCTAAATTAATGCACATATTTCTTTTTCTAAGGAAAATAAAGCATCAAATTTTGACAAACCACTAATTTTGAATCCCTAGGAGTAATGCTCTTTTTTCCCTCTTTAAGCAATTTTGTAATTGCATTTTTAAATCCTTTTTCAAGTAGCAGTAATGGCATTGCGATTCTTTTATTGTTTTGGCATTTCTTTTAGAAAAGCAGAGCTGCCTTGATAATTTGTTTTATTTATAGTATGTGACAAATAATGGCTACTCTATATAAAAGTTTGTTAAATGAGTGGATAAACGAAAAATGAATAAAATATAATATAATTGATAAAGTTCTTTACTGCCCAAAGTATCGATCTTACTCTTAATTCTAAATTCTCTTCCAATGGAGATTATTGATCTTTGATGATATAGGAGAAAAGGAAAAAATATTAGCAAAAATGTTCACCTCATCCAGCACCTTGGATCAGAAAGACTTCCTTTGTTCTTTTATTTTACTTTTTTATATGACCTCCCTGCTTGTTCTTCTTTTAATTTTTGTGGGGTGGGGTACTGGGTTTTGAACCCAGGCATGCTTTAACACTGTATCAAATCCCCTGTCTTTTTTATTTTATATTTTGAGACAGAGTTTCACCAGATTGCTCACACTGGCCTAGAACTTGCAGTCCTCCTGCCTCAGCCTCCTACATTGTTAGAATTATAGATATGCCTGGATACTTCTTTTGCCATTTATTATCTGCATGTTCAGCAAAGTTGGCTGTTCTGGTCTTTTGGATTATCAGAGTATTAATTTAGCCCTTATTTATTTATAGTATGTATAATTTTTGATAAAATGTTTCTCTTCCACTTGTCCTAACTCACTGAATATATAAATTATTGCCTGACTTTTAGTACATGATCAACAAACATTTCTGAAAAAATAATTTTAGATGTGCACATTTAAGCATATATACTTAAATAATACTTTCAAACTGTTGCTGAGAATTTATACCATCTCTGTTGAGCAACATGTACACATGCGTATATTCGTGTATACATGTGTGTGTGCCTACCTTGGTGTGGTATAAAGGAGTGCACAGTGCTCTAATATCTATAGTGTAAGAAGTGTGAATGACCACCCTGAACATTGATTACATGTATTGGGCACATCTATGTGCTATATCCACTTTTAAAAATTTACTACATTTAGAGCCGGGCGCGGTGGCGCACGCCTGTAATCCCAGTACTTTGGGAGGCTGAGGCAGGAGGATCGCGAGTTCAAAGCCAGCCTCAGCAATGGTGAGGCACTTAGTAACTCAGTGAGACCCTGTCTCTAATAAAATACAAAAAAAAAAGGGCTGGGGATGTGATCCAGTGGTCGAGTGCCCCTGAGTTCAATCCCCAGTACCAAAAAAAAAAAAAAAAAAAAAAAAAAAATTACTACATTTAGATAAGTACTAAAAATTAAGATTTTAAAGAAAATATAAAATTACAAATTCAAGAAAGATATTGATAAAATAGGTATGGATGCACTCTGTCTACCATTTAATTTTCTCTTTAGCCTCTGATCCCTGTCATATTCATTGTTGACTGATATACATGCTACAGATTTTAGACTTCATATATATATATATATATAATATATATATTAGACTTCATATAATATATATATATATATTAGACAAAGTTACTTAATACTTTAGAGATAAGGGAATGTTGGAGAAAACTTACTGTGTATGACTGTTCATCAACCTCCTACCAAAATTCTTACAAAGATTACAGAGTCTTTGAAAGAAGATGGTGACTCTTTTCTGCCTGAGAATGAAAGTGAGAGAGGTTGTCACTGAAGCAGGCTCCATGAAATCAGTAGGGATGATGAGTTTCCCAAGAGATGGGGTCGTAGACACAACACCACAAACTGACAGAATCAAGGTGGGCATGGTTATCATAACAGGTAGCATTACTGGAATAGTAATCAAAATGGATTGATATGTGGATATCTTTGGTGTTGAGTAATTGGTCATGGTGTCCTGAAGACTCAGATAAATGAACAACCTAGTAAAGTCTTACTTACTTTATATAAATGAAGTAAAACTCTAGAATTTGTCAACAGAATCATGCCCTGAATCACCTCAAGAACTATAGTACTTTGTCCAATTCCCAAACTTGAACCAGTTCATAGATTCTGAGTCCCTCTAGTAAAAGTCCTCTTGAGAAGAAACCCTGTGTGTGTAAAAAAATAAAGTGTAGACTCTTAACTTTTCCCAGAGTCACCCATAGCCACTTAGCAGGTCAGCTGTGCATTATAGAAATACCCAGTTTTATGAAAACTGAACATTGTCTCTAAGGCTACATTATTTCCTTAGAAAAGACAATGTTGCTATAGTTGGCTGGTAAAAAATAGGGGCTTAAAGAAAACTAATGGAATTTTGGCTGAACTCAGAGTCATTATGAATCTACTCCATTATTGTTTGGTCAATTCCAGAATGTACTATTGGAATAAGCATATTCAACCATAGTCAAAACTCTCCTATTTATTGAATCTTCTTTTTCTCCCTCTTATTATATAATGTTTTTTCTTTATTCACTGTTGACATTTTGTACTTTTAGATAAAAAAGAATCCCACACTCTCTTCCATTTTACTGCTATTCTTAACTTTACCTTTTTGTCTGTGTCATTCTTCTTCTTTAACTGCCATAGTCAACCTTCATTCTTTTATATTTGTATAAATGTTGTTAAATTGTAACCTTTAGCTCCTGTTTCACCCACCAGAACATGGGCAGCTTAGTTTATTTTGCCTAACTCATCTTCCCAAGTGAAGAATGTCTTTATTGTCTGTGATAGGGGATACTGATTTTGTACTTAAGGTGGTGGGTAGAAAAATGATGAAATAGAAAAGTGAAAGAAATTTTCATTGGAAGGAGATTTTATTATTTTTAAAAGAACAAATATTTGAGGGTAAGGAGGTTCAGAAGTACAAGAGAAAAAAAAGAGTGGGGAGACTGCCTTCTAATTAAGAATGCTGAGATAGACAATCAGTGGGAGGAGAACTATGGGGCATGTTAATGCTTATGGACATTTGGAATGTTCTCTTTCCTAACTCCTACTCATTCTCCAAAGTATTACTTGTGGGTTCTTTTTAATACTATAAAATCAGAATTGTTTTATCATTTTGGATAAATGGCTCATCTTCAACTGGACATTATTCACAGGGATGAGGTCATTTAAATCCTCATGTGTTCATTGTACCTTAGTTACTGGTTTTGTTCATGCCATTTGTCACCTATCACACCTCTCTATGTTCAATTGCTATTTTTGGACATAGTTTTCATAAGATATGTGTCACTTTTGAGGTACATGTTGACTTATCATCAATATCTTTGTGTGTTTTTATATGTTCAGTGAAATCATGTTAAAAAAAAAAAAAAAAAAAAAAAAAAAAAAAAAAAAAAAAAAAAAAAAAAAAAAAAAAAAAAAAAAAAAAAAAAAAAAAAAAAAAAAAAAAAAAAAAAAAAAAAAAAAAAAAAAAAGTGAAACCAAGAGTGTGAAATCTTCTAGGAAGGCAATATTGACATATAATTTGTTCACATTACACATTCATTATTCACTTTCTTAAAATGAGAAAGAAACAATGTTGAGGTTTATTAAACTTTGTTTTTAGTATATTGGTATTAAAATTATTTGTCACCTTATAATAAATGTACATGAGTGTTCCAGCTACTCTTTGTATTTCAGGGAAGGCTGTTTAACTTTTATTTCCTATGCATTTTGCACATCAACATAAATTATAACTTTATACATTTTCTACTGACCCCAGGACTTGGAAGCTTAATGGCTTTGTACATCTCATGGTCTGCCACCCTGGACATGCCACAACTAGCTAGTTGACCATGTGGCCTACAGCACACTTGCCTATTTTGCCTACCATCAGACCATATCAGATGGTGTTACTTGTCCTGGAATACCTGTGTCTGAGAGTATTTTATTTTAATAATGAGCAACTGCACATGCAACAAAGGTGCCATTTATGAAACATCTGGAAAAGTGGAAAAAGGGAAATGGTTTACTGCTGATCTTTGTTCTATTTAATCACATACGTATGTGTCTCACACAGTTGTATCCAAGAACATGGTAGAAGCTTTTAGGACAAAGGGAAGGTCTAATAATCCCATCTTTTTTAATATCGTGTTCCCAGATAGAAGCTGATACTGAGCAGTGTATGAATGTGAAATGTTTTTCAGGAATCAACACCTGTGAGAGGAAGGTGAATGAAGAAGTAGTAGTTGAACCCCCATACACGGTTGGTCAAGCCCAGCTAAACTGGTGGCAGCTCTAGAGCAAATATTACTCATTCAAGTTGTCTGTGTGGATCTAAATTTTCCCTGGCTTGATCAGTCTGTGGCTGTGAGCTGTTTGGTGAAAGTGATTACATTTTTTTAAAAAATATTTATTTATTTGCTTTAGTTGTACACAATGCAATCCATTGTATGTTTACGTGGTGCTGAGGATCGAACCCGGGCCGCACACGTGCGAGGCGAGCGCTGTACCGCTGAGCCACAATCCCAGCCCCAAAAGTGATTACATTTTCACCTGAGGCAGACCCAGACAGAGCTGAAGGCTGAAGGCCGCATGCTGCCTGCACTTTCCACAGCTCAGCAACTAGTCCTTCTCTGAAGGGACTTTGGGGAATACTTTCCTATTTCAAACACAACACCCCAAGCTTATTTTTTTCTTATTAATTTTATAAAATACAATTCTGAGATGAATACTGTCCTAAGCAAAGTAAAGACTTACGGCCTCTTTCCCTTTCAGAGACTTTGGCCACATTCTCCTAATTTCCCCAAGCATAGGTTCTTCAAGGAACTCAAGGTCAAAAAATCCCTGAACTCATCTGACATAGTATCACCAGAGAAAAGGAATTAAGAATAGAAGTCAGAGGCCAACAACTCAGGATTTCTGATAAGTTCAGGGACTATTCTTTTTTCTTTTCCCAAAGAAATTTCTATTTTCCTCTTTAAGTAGAATTGGCTAATAAAAGCTGTATATATTCATGGTATACAACACAATGTTTGGCTTACATATGCATTGTGATTGTAGCAATCATGCTACAATCAAACTAATCAACATATACACTACTTCATGGAATTAAAAGCCTGTGTAGGTATGCATGTGAGATAATACTTAAGATCTCTTATCAAGCATCTTTTCTATAATAGTTGCTTTAAGTACTGCAAGCTATAAGTAAAAATTTGTCCCTTTATCATCTATACTCACTTATAATACTTCCTGTTTTATAAACTAATCCTTAGCTTTTTATTTTTTTTTGCAAAATAAATGTAAAATAATATAAATATTATGATAGAATGATTTTAAAAGTTAGTTTTCTATGAGAGGGTAATGCAAAATAACTTCCTTGCAAAGTAACTTTTGATATTACATATTACATTATATATTTTAAAGCTAATGTTAAGTCTTTAATGGGCCTGTTTAATGGACTTGCTTAAGAACTACATTTCAGGTCATTTTGAAAAAATGGGCAAATTGAGAGTAATGTATTAAGAGCAAGAGGAGAAAATTTATACCTATTAAGAAAAATGTAAGGAACTTCTTTACAGTTGTTTGAGGGATACAGTCACTCTTTAAGATGTTTGAGTTTCTCTCCTCACCATGATAGTGTAATATTCAACAGTTGAAATATTTATTTTCATATTGGAGACAATTCAGAGGCAGTTAGGGAAGGAGAATCACTTGCAAGAAAGGTGTAAACAGTTACCTGTCTAATGGCAGGAGTTGCTGTAACCTGTCTGATGGCATCCCTCCACAGCTCCTTCTTGGTTCGTTACTGACGAATATAACGCAGTGGATATGATTGAGTCTTTAGATGTTAAAGATACATATTTGCTAAATTATTTAGTGTTCTAGCTATTAAACTCAGGGGTTCTCTATCACTGAATTTCATCCCTACCCCTTTTATTTTTCATTTTGAGACATTGTCTTCCTAAATTGCCAAGGCTGACCTCAAACTTGTGATCTTCCTGCCTCAACCTCCTGAGTCACTGGGATAGCTATGTGTGAGGCACAGTGCTGGAATAGTACTAATTAGCCTGACTTTTTCCCCCTTAAATTATTATTTTTTTCCCCTTTAAAAATATTTTTGTTTCAAGCTAAGTTTTACTTTTGTTCTCATAGCAAGAATATCTTTGTGTACATTTTGTTGTTATGTAAATCATTATTACATTTGCCATATTCTTTATATTGGTAATAATTAGAGATTGGTATTCTTCCATAAAGAGGGAGATGAACTGGGTCACAGTATATATATCAAAAAGTTTGGATTAGAATTAGAGTATTTTATATTTTTTATCTTTGTTTTTTAAACAGTTAAGTATATTGTCTCACAATTGATCGTCCAGAGAATGCAAATTGACATAACTGTGTAGTGTGGTCCAGAAGCCTCAAAATCTTTTTGTTGCTTGAATGAAAGGAAGAGTGGGTAAAGGTCTACAAAAACTTGTGTTAATTAAGGTATATCTTCTACTGATAGAAAATCATATTCAGACATTATCATGTCATTAGTCAGCCCATCACAATATCACATTGCAGAAAAGCCTCTGGTTCTTTTCAGTGGATTTAATAAAATTGTTCCAAGAAGCCCTGCGAGAGGACTGAACTCTAGCACTGGATACTTAAGAAGTAATTTAGGCCCGCTGAAGAAACAGATTATCTGGCTTGACATCTTACTGCAAGAAAAGTAGCATTTTACAATTTTTGTTTCTTAACAAAGGAAAAGTCACATTCTTTTGGTCTTTTCTCCAGAATCAGATGAAGAATGGGATGCAATTAAATAATTTATTGATAGAAGTTTGAGAGACCAAAGAAAAACTAATATATGAACCATAAAAAATTATCTAGGAGTAATTTTTATCATTAATATTTATTCTCTCAAAGTAAAAAATGAGCAATCAATTTGACTTCATGGGATAAAACTAATTGTTCACATTTAGAAATTTGTGAATACAATGAAAAAAATAAAAAAATTGAAAAAGTATGTAATTTCAAAGTATTATGTAAATTTTCTTTTGGCAGTCATAGCTATTCAAGGGTTTTAGTTCTTATTCATTTCATGTTTTTCACATTATGATATTTAGATTTAAAAGAGATTTCAATTGTTCTAATATTGTAGATTTCCTCAAGCTTTGCTTGCTATGTAAGTGATCTTTTTTATAGATAGCTGTTTTTGCTAAGTATGTTTGTTGTGTATATGTTTTTAATCTTTTTTTTTAATTCAAAGTTGTATATATAACAGTAACATGCATTACAATTCATAATACACATATAGAGCACCTTTTTACAACACTATTTGTATGCAGAGTATATTCATACTAATATAATATTATATCCAGAGTTTTTTTTTTTTTTTTTTTTTTTCCTCAAGGTTTACAAGCAACTATCCTCAGGTATTATGTAAAAAGAGACAGACTTACTGATGGGGAAATGATTTCTTTGTGTGGTATGATTATATGAATCAATAATTCTGATATTTGTTTGCTTTTTAATAAGTTTGGGAATCTATTCAGCAAATCTTATTTATGGTATTAGCTCCCAAGACTATCATATTCAATATACCCATTTGACTGAAGAGTTTCTTATTTGACATGTGAAGTTCTTATTTGCTCTTGAGTTTTGACTTTACTCTTCAACAACTATTTTAGAAAAGGGCTAAATGGGGAAAAATGTAAAAGGGTAAATACTGTAAATAACTCATTTAGTGGGTATCTCATAATTTGAGAAGTGGACTGAAAAGCAATCATCAGAATTTATGAGTCACCTCATTGAAATGAATATTAATTTATACATTAAAGTAGCAGTATATAAGTTCATAATAATTGATTTAAAAATATGAGCCCAAATTAAACAATAAGTATAAGTAAAGGAGAAATGATTCTGTTCCGAATCTCTAGACTTCAAAGTAAAACCATCTCTGTTTCTTGGATCTTGTTATTTCTTCCCCAAGTATATGACTATCAAAGTGGCAAAAACAAAAATCAGAGTGGAAGCCAGTTAAATACTCTGATATAATGTTTGAACAAAAATGAAGATAGAATGTATGCTCTGTTTCTCAGTAATACTTTGTAACCACTATGCTGACAAATAGTTAACATGCAATTACTCAGTAACTGGAAAATAGCAATTGTCATTATATGTACATTTTTAGTATTTGGTGGAAGTTGCTCACTTTTAGTTAGGGATGGATTTATTGTAAGTGGGAGCTTTAGCTTTGTAGTCCATCCTGTTTTGACTGTCAAGGCTAAAGTACAGGTTTCCTTGATTTTCTGTCTTGTCACACAACCAGTTGGTCTATTCTAAGAGTCATGAAGATTTATTTACCTTGACATTTTTCTCTGTCAATGGGAGTTAGAAATTTTTCTTCAACAAATATTTATCTACCATTTGAATACATATCAAATAATTTTCTGGTATAATGCTCATCTACTAGAAAAGAGAGCAGTATATAGACACATTTATACAATGATGACATTATAAGACTAAGCATAAACCAGGAGTGGACAACAGGAGCACTGATTCCAAATTTGGCAGGCAGAAAGAAAGAAAGTAATGGAGAGATCCAGGAGACCTTCCCAAAAAGATGACTCTAGAGGTAATGAATACCTAGTCCTAAAATATGGGATCAGCATTAGAATAGAGAGACTAATCTATGCAATGAGGATAAGAATGTAGTGTAAGTATTTCCAATTCACTGAGGATTCTTCCTCCCTCCTTACCTCTTTGTTTTTCCTTTCCTCTCTTCATTCCCCCTTACCTCCTTCATTATGAGCTTTATATGCACTTAATTTTCTTAGTCCAAACTTGATTCATGGTCTACTGTCATTATCTGACTCTTTTAACCCTCCTTCTTTCATGTAAAATTAATACCTATGAAACATTAACAATTATTTATACCTACCTTTTTGCTTGTATTTTATTCTTCTACCCCTCATAAAAGGTAAACACTATCCTGAATTGTGTCCATCATTTCTGTCTTCAATAATTTGCTTTGTTTCATATATAGCATACCTAAATAAGACATTTCTTAGTTGTTTTAATTCAATAAAACAGACTTCTTTTGAGAAAAAGGAAAAAGAAGTAAGTTTTATTGCTTTGTTAGCAAAGGAGAAACACAGAGGACTCTCTTCCCAGAGGTTGTGATTCTGCCCATGGGGGAAATAGGGGGCTTTGAAAGAGGTGAATCAAAGGCTACAGTCCAGGTGTTTTCTGTCTGCAGTTGTAATTCATTTGTTAATTTGGGAGATAGTCATTTCTTAGAATTTCTGGTGCCATCCCCAAATCTGAATTATTTCATTCCTCTTGCGGGTGTGTGCTCAAGGACAGATAATTACCTAGAATGGGGAAAAAAAGGTAATCCTGTTTTCCCCAAGATTAGGGAGGAGGAGAGATTAGTGAGGAGGAAGAAGAGGAGAAAGAAACATGTCCATTTAAAAAATAAGTTGTAGTGGCAGAGCAGCAAAGGCATAAAGTGGACCACTGTTGTTTCTCCACTGTCAATATCTACATTCCCATTCTATGGAAAAATGGGTGAAGACATTTCCTAGCTGTTTCCTGCTGAGAGAGTGGAGTAGAGTAAGTGACCTGAAGTCCTTGTTCTCTATTGGGTGGGGCATGGAAAGTTAAGGGGTTTTAGCATCAGGGCAGTCCATAGGTCCATAAACATGGTCATGGACTGTGCTTTGGTCATATTCGCCTGCCAGGTGTTTAAGATCAAGTTGGTCAAAACTGACCTTGTTCTTATCTACTCTTAGGGTCATCTGAGATTTCTCACAGATCACTCTTGAGAACCTGTGAGAAGCCTCTTGCCTCCTTTAGCCTTCCTCTAAGAGTCCTGCCGTCTGCCAGGGTGGGTCAGGATTTTGCTGATCATATGTGGTCTCCTTTTGAAGCATTAGCATGATACCCTTTCCAATGATCCTCCTCTTTGCAGAATGTGTACTTGCTGGCTTCCTCTGCATCCCCCTGATCTGTACCAGAGTTGCAAGGCCCTTAGAAGTGTTCTGTCATTCTCTGGGTCCTGGCTGACCTTAGAGGGCAGGGGAAAAAATATTGGCTGCTTTTTCCTGGACCTATTATTTCCTTGACTTTGGTCTCCAAGTTTTTGGTTTTAAACATCCAGCAGAACAGTTTCTCCAGTCATAAAGTGGAGTAACAGGTTATACCTTCAATATATATAATTTTAGAGTTACTCGTTCCATTTTTGGGGTGCTCAGTACGTATATTTTACTTTATTTTAAAACTCTTTTACAGGATTAGGGATGTAGCTCAGTGAGAGCACTTGCCTGGCACAGGTGAGGCACTGGGTTCAGTCTTTAGCACCACATAAAAACAAATAAATAAATTAAACGTTAAATTATTAAAAACTTTGAAAATTTGCCCAAATCTTTACTTATGTTTTGTGCTATATCCCCTGATTATTTTGAGATCATAGTAATCTTTAAAACAACAAAAAGTAACAACTTTAAATAAGCTTAATACTTTGGAGCCATCCTAACATGGAGAAGGCAGAGCCTTAACTCAAGTGAGGCTGGCCTCTTGACAAATCTTAAAGTGTTTTATTTCTGAAGTTGACCTTTGCCCTTTTTTAAAAAAAATCATTCTACAACATTCTGATGTATTATTCCTGAGTATATCTGAATATCAGTTAACTTAATACATTACATGTGAACATGAATCAAAGGTTAAGAGTTCTTAACTTCCTTTTTGTGGAAAAAGTGGCAAAATGTTTTCATGTTCTACATTGTCGACTTTTACAAATCAGACTCTCCTATTACCTTCTAAAAAACATTTAAATTCCCATCTCAGTGTAAAGAGTGACACACACACAAAAAATTATATATAACTTCTTGACAACAGGTTACCTTTATCCAGTTATAAAACATTAAGTGACACAAATAAATACCAACGAAACCTGTTATTTCTGTATAAATCTGAAGGAGACTGCTACAGATAATTTAGTTTGGGGAACACCAACTTGGTAAAGTGCTCTCCTAAGCTTTACATTTTAAAAGGCTTGTGTACTTGAAGAACATGAATGCATCTAATATACAAAGAAGCCAGTAATGGTTGGCAGCACAATTACACAGATGTTCTTATATTAACTAAGTTAAACTTTTAAAGTAAAATTTAGAATTCATAGTATATAGTAACAATAATCACAGGTCTGCATAGGTTATTAATACTTGCAAAAATCAAAGGATCTACTTAAAACTCTTATACATTTAGGAAACCATGTTAATGATCAGAAATGGACTCAGTCAAAGCAAACAAATATAAGACAGGTCTTCAAATGGCAGTGTGGCCTTTCTATGTCAGATACAATGGATAAAAGTGAGCACTTATTGGTTACCTTGCTGATAAACCTATATAAATTTTCATTTTATAAACTTTTACATAACACTTAGACAAGTGTTCTCAAATGTATACATATCTCTAGTCACATATATTTAGGGTGTAAACTATTATTGTAATCTAAAATAACAGCTGTTTATTTAACCAGTTACAAAGTAATCATCATTTAAAAGACTTTAAAATAGTGGCTAGAGTTGTGGCTCAGTGGTAGAGCAGCTGCTTAGCATGCATGAGGCACTGGGTTCAATCTCCAGCACCACATAAAAAAATAAAATAAAGGTATTGTGTCCGTCTACATCTAAAAAAATTTTTTAAAAAGGCTTGAAAATAAATACAAACCATAATTCCTTTAAGTTTACTTTTCCTAAGCAATAAAACCTGATGAAAGAAAATTGATAAGAACAAATCAATGTTTCAGACTTAGTTTCATATCAGTACATTAAAACTCAAATGACTGTGCTAATTATAGCCAATTTAATCACATACACAAACGTTTTGAGATTTGCCTTCCACAAACCTTCTACAACTTACTCTGATATTCCAAAACTTGTTTCCATCCTTAGTTTTGGCCTCTTTTTAATCTTGGACTTCAAAAAAAGAATATTTATCATTATAAAACACTTTCTCGTCCAGAAACATTTATTTTATCTTCTAATTTTCTACACTAGAATATATTACCATACATAAAACTTTCTTATATCTCTTCTGTAGTTTCAGACCATTTCTTAAATTCATATCTGAAACAATCCATATGAAAGTTATCTGTGCGTTTAATTCACACAACAAATTTCATCCCAGGAGAGATTGAATAATCCTTTTAATCCCAGATTGCATTCAAAAGGTTGGATAGTTTTGAGCCTGGCCTGTTTTACATATCATTATCACAATGCTATCAACTTTCAGTGAGGTCCCCACTGAAATTATACACAGGGGCTCCTTTTTGGCCTTTTTCTTACAGTAAGCATATTGATATTCAATGGAGGAGGCCCTTTCCATACTTTTCTTTAGACTTCCTTGAAGGTCCCTTTGCAGAGGCTGCCAGTAAAATATGGGTTGGTTTTAGTTTCTGGTTGGATTTTTTTTTTTTTTTTTTTTTCTGGGTACAGTTGCTTATCCTGCCAGTCTCCGCATGCATTTACTTTTATGGGATACTGTCATAGCAGGAATTGCTCTGCCCCAGTGTTGAGCTTACTCTGGCCAAATGGGATGTCCTGTCAGATCTTAAAAGGGGAGACCATTCTTATCCCCAGGTCATAAACTAACAGTGCCACATCCTTTGTGGCCAGCAGCCTCCACAACCCCCACCCCATCCCATGGGCAAAAGGGGCTATAAGGGAGGACAGAAGCTATCTCCTCTTTTCCCATTTTTCTACAGCCAGGCAGCTTTCCTGTTTTTTTTTTTTTTTTTTTTTTCCCAAGCTCAGGAAGGATGTCCCTTACCCACCAAGAGATGGTCTGCAGCTGCCTGAGGCCAGTCTGAGAAACAGTGCTGGGAGTGTGTGCACTGGATTGAAAGGATTTAAATATTTTCTTAACCCTTTCTTCTGGTATACTATTATCCTTGCACACCAGAGGCAATGCCTTTTGCACCCTCAACTTAGTTTCTGACTATTCCGGCTCCTTATTATGCAAGTGCATAGATGCCTATACATATAGAATCTCTTCCATTTACTTAACTTCTGACACACCAACTCTAAATATGAGATTGTATAATAATCTAGAAAACCATTCAAAGGCCAGATCCTTACAGTAAAACGTCATTTTTTTTTTTTTTTTTAAGATAGGTTTATACCTATAGGTGGCCTATAAATCTTGGCCAGTCAAGATTTTTCCCAAGAGACTATCTGTAGGATCAAACACAACATTGCCCATATCTTTAAGAACCAATAACAGATAAAAAAAAAAAAAAAGCCGGGCGCGGTGGCGCACACCTGTAATCCCAGCACTTGGGAGGCTGAAGCAGGAGGATCGCGAGTTCAAAGACAGCCTCAGCAATGGTGAGGCACTTGGCAACTCAGTGAGACCCTGTCTCTAATAAAATACAAAAAGGGCTGGGGATGTGGCCCAGTGGTTGAGTGCCCCTGAGTTAAATCCCTGGTACCAAAAAAAAAAAAAAAAAAAAAAAAAAAAAAAAAAAAAAAAGAAAGAAACAATGAGAGTAGTTCTTAAAACTAAAGCCAACAAACAGATGAAAACTGAACATAGACCAGAAGGGAATAAAAATCCCTAGGTTCTTGATTCCCATTTAACCATGTCTCCTACGCTGGCGACATCACAGATGTCTCCACAAAGAGGGACCAGAGGTTCCCATGAAAAGGCACCAGTGTATGGAATCAAGAGTCTCAGTGTACACACCAAGAGACTTACCAGATGGCCAAGGGTGTCAAGACTTTACTGTGTTATTTCCTTTTTCTCAAAGTGGACCTAGATGCAGCAACATGAATCATTCAGGAAGAGAAGAGGGGAGTTCCCTGATGCAAAAGGATCTTTGGCAGTTGCTGGGACATCCCTCAATCCCTTTCTTTACTCATAGGAGCCTTGGGGCTCCTCCAGTTTGCTCCAAGGAAACTTATCCACCTGTCTAGCAGTTGGCTCTCAACAAGTTCTCCAGCCACCTTGTTACTGAAAGTTCAGTCCTTATCCCTGATGTCAATCCAATAATGAGGTTTTGAGCAAAAGAAAAAAAAACAACTAAAAATTATATTTGGTATTTTTCCCACACGCTATTATATTACTATGATTCACTATGTTTTTATTTGTAAACATTCCTTTTCACTTCAATTTGTATTCCTTTGTATGAGTATAGCACACATTGTCCATCCTGTTTCAATGGGCAATTGAGTCATTTCCATTTATGTTGTCTTGAACAGTGCTGCTATGAATGTCTTCTACTTGTTACCAAAGACCCATGTGAAGGTTTGTACCATGTATATATATACCTAGAAATGTAACTGTTGAGCCATAATATATGCAAAAGTTAAACTTAAAATATAATGCTGAATTGTTTTCCAAACATTCACAATTTGCACTCCTACCATTAATGTTTGAAAGCTTATTTAATCCCCATTCTAACACTTGGTCTTATGAGACTAATTTCTGACAATGGAATGCCGTGTAATGTGAAAGCAACCTAATGGTGTGTGGTTTTAATTCACATTGCTAAGGTTAATAATGAGATTGTGCATCTCTTGGTATGTTTATTGACTATATATGTTTTCTCTAACCTTTCAGTTGTAAAGTTTTATTAGTCTTTAATAATGAATACTTTCTATTTTTGTATTTTCAGGGACAGCATTATTCTAATTACTATATATATACATATATATATAGTGAACTATAGACTGCACTAATCTAATTACTATGTATATAGTGATTAAAGAGAAATTAACATACATTTAGTATATAAAATGATGGGTAAATTTCAAATAAAAGACATATAGTCAAAATGTCTTAACAAATAAAACAATAGAAAGTAATTATATTTTGAAATTATTTTCATGACTTTTATTTTTTCAGAGCTTGATATTTATTTTTCTTTTGACAGAAAGATTTCGAGATTTACTACTGCCTCCATCAAGTCAAGACTCTGAGATTGTGCCCTTCATTCAGTCTAGAAATTATCCCAAGTAAGAAACAGAAGTTTGTTGGGTATGGAGAAGGGAAGGGGCACTGGGAGAGATTTGGGCAAGCAAAGACAAAATGTAAATGTTTCTAGTATATTGAAAAATCCTGGGTAATCTCACTTACTGACTAGGGAATCTTCTGTACTATAGTATCTTGAGACCCTCACAGATGGTTTAGAGAAGAAACACCTGCTTACAAGTGCAACCAAGCTGTGACAGGGAAGTTTCTGCCAACTGTAGGCATTAAGCTCTCTACATCAATGTCTGGTGTTGCTTCTTTTTTGCTTCATACTATACCAGTGGGGACAGACATTTTGGGGGTGATCCCATATCTGTTTTCCTATTTTCTGTCCTTTAAATGTGAGAATTCATTCATATTTTAATAGTTGGTTTTCAAAACATGTAATTACATGTTAGATATGATTTTAATGATTTCTACATGTTTCTCTTGGCCATCTTTATTACTGGGGCAAATGAAATCTTCTGACCCTTCTTATCTGGGACAGATCTTTTTCTCTCACATATGCCACAAATGTACTTATTGGTTGAAGAAATATGACTTCATCCTCCTGAAGGATAAGGAGTGTCAGGTCTTTTATTACACATCCTCTTTCCTAGAGGCTGATGGATGCTGAAATCTTGATCCTTCCTGTGGAATCTTGGAACACCTTCTGTGAGTTTCTACTTCTCTTTACTAGCTAGTATGCAACAAGCTAAAGAATGATGGCACTTATATATGAAATATTAAAGGAGGTCACCAAGTTAAAGAATCGGTTTGAATATATGTATGTGTACATATATATATGTATATATACATATATATATATATATCTCAAACTAATCACTGTACTACTTGACTCATTACTTGATTGTTTTGGCAGTTGATTTAAGTACACACTGAACTTCGTTTTCTGGGGGAAATTTTCCTCAACTATTTAGTTTTGACAGACAATTCTGGTAACAAAAATATATATAGAATCCTAACTGTCTTGCTTATGTGTCTTTTCAAACACTAATCCAAGCTTAGTCTTTTGCAATAACCTTCCAATCCCCTTATAGTACACAGGGACATGCACATTCCTGTATAGACTTGCATTCGTATGTTGTTCCTCAGGTATAGGTTGACAGGGAGCCATGGATGTGCATGAAGGGATCGTGTGACTCTCAGTATTTTCACTCATGGCTCCTGTTTGCAGAAGTTGATGATGTGATGATGCCTACTCTTCTCCCTCCTAGGTTCACTGCTGGTCATCTCTGCTTGAAGAGGGAGTCACAGTGGTTTTTTTTTTTGATGATAATCTATTTGCTGCTGTTTTCCCTTATTTTCTTAACTGAACTCCCCAGCATGTATACTTCTTGTTCTTAGATTACTTTTCTGATAAAGTCTTAGGTTGGGCTTCTATAACAAGTCACCATAGACTGAGTATCTTAAACAACAGAAATTTATTTCTCACAGTTCTGGAGGCTACAAAGTCCAAGCTCAAGTTATTGACAGATCAGGTGGCTGGAGGAGGCATTCTTTTTGGATTTCAGATGGTTGTTTTCAGGGTATCTTTACACACTGATTCCATCCTAATGTCCTGTTTATCTTCCAAATGTTTCATTTTCATATACCATCACATTAGGGCTTCAGCATATGAATACCAGGGAGACACATATATTCAGTCCATGGCAAATAATTATGCTTTAATTATTAACAGATACTGTATGACAGTGCTTCTTCAGTGCGTACACTTCGGGGACAAATATTTGTTTTGGCACATATGAGATAAAAGAACGAAAGTCATCAATTGATATTATACACACTATCAAGGCAAGGAAGATCATAGACTCTGTGGTAGATTGTGATAACAGCTGGCTGGTCCCAGGGCAACCTACTGCCTTTGTGTTTCAGCTATACCTATGTGGACTGGTGTTGAAGAAAACATCTAATACTCAGGGGTATTATGAAGAATAAATAAATTAATGAATATAAAATACTTAGAACCAAACTTGGCATGTAGCAAATTCTCCATTTAAGTTGCTAGTGCAATTCATTATTCACTAAAATTTTTATATATATTTAATTAACTAGATTTGCATATTTCTATACACCTTGGGAAAATAGGTTGTCCATTGATTCGAAGGAAGTTCTATCTCAGGATACTTTTGTCAGACTTCTCTTGTTAATATGTGGGGAGGAACTAGTATTTGATATTTCTAAATTATCCCCAGAGGCTAACATGAGGCACTGTTTTGCTAACCACTTAACATTCTTATGAGCTTTGGTTTTCTAAAGTATCAATTGAAAGCATGTCAATTAAAAGTTTCTGGATCTGAATGAAATTTATGTGAATGATTCTGTATTAAATACAGTTTACTTAAATTATAGAACATTAAGCGTTTTCATCTTTCCATTCAGTGTCTAGTTTGATAATAGAATTTTAGGAGGTGTAAGACAAAAGATATTTGAATTCTGTCTCTCTGTGCTTTGCCAAGGGTGTATTGAATTATCCAGGGAAGAACAAGGGAGCAGAGTCCAGGCATGTAAGGGATAATGGAGAAAAAGAGGAGAGAGTTATGGTAAAGGCCAAAGGGATAAGAATGTATAGGCAGAGATTTGTGTATATCTAGACCTAATTTTAAATAATTGTTAATTATCTGTGGTTTATTTTCTCAATTATGTTCTCTCTAACATATACTCTGATTTATTCATTATTGCAGATAACCGAAAGTCAGTGAATTTTTTTTTTAAATATGACAGAATTTTTTTTTAACATTTTTATTCATTTGCTTTAGTTGTACACAATGCGTTTTACTCAGCGCGTTTTATTTGTACATGGTGCTGAAGATCGATCCCGGGTCGCCCACGCGCTAGGCGAGCGCTCTACCGATGAGCCACAATCCCAGCCCGAGAATTTTTTTTTTTGAAAATCGAAAATTTAGTCAGACAATTAGAATTTGTTTCTTTCATTCATGACATAATATCTCTATTTACATTGAGATTTCCCTCTCACTTTTCTGGTTGGTTTACTGATTCATTAGATAAAGATTCTATTAGAAATATATCTTAAAATATGGGTTAAGCAGCTTGTTTACCACATGCTATGTAATGTCAGAGAGTTAACTTTATAGAGTAAAACCTCAATATAGACTCACAGCTCACTGGTGAATGTAGGCTGTGGTAATTTGGATTTGTGGTGGGATTTCTAAGTAGTCAACATAATGCCCCTATAATCTTTAGAATCTTGTTATCAAGAGAAATCTAACAAATAATGAAATGGAAAAATGCATCCTTTATTAGTTGAAAAATGCTAAAGAAGAGCAAATGTGAAGTTCCTAAAGAGAGAGAGAGTGTGTGTGTGTGTGTGTGTGTGAGAGAGAGAGAGAGAGAGAGAGAGAGAGAGAAAGAAGCGGGGAAGGAGAGAAAGTTTAAGGAAAGGCCATTTAAAATGTACTATCTGTAGTGATTATGAGAAATATTGTACTTTAGAACCTATTCTTTATCTAATGAATCAGTAAAGTATAATAATGTGCATTTATCATGTTTTTACATTCATGAGCTCTCAATGACCTATTTCCAAAGCCTGGGACATCTATCTCTCATCAGGATGTAATGGTAGATAGACATTGCTCTGTAAAAATTTTCAGAGCATGAATGTCAGAGATGTGTAGAAGAAACAAAAAGAATGTGTACTTAACACAAAATGCATGTTGATTTATAGGTTGGAGGTAAGAAATGAGAAAGTAACAAGTTTTACTGCTCATTCTTAGTGAATTTAGGTTTATAATCTATTTAGAATAGAGGCTGGTTACAAAATATTCTTATCCTTATAAATGCAGCATGGATTTGTAAACTGGTTGAGGATATTGGCTGTAATTTTATCCACAAATGACATGCAACAGTTTTGGCAATTAAGCCAGCAAAACATGACCCAATAGTTCTGGAAGGTTTAATCAAAGAATGTAAAAAATACCACTGTGAAAATACAGGAATAAAACATTCCTACTTTGTTCTTATAGTGATCAAGTTCTCTGAACTGCCTAATATCAGAACTGTTTTGAGAGGAAGATTGTTAATTACAAAATTCAGAGCTGTTTTTAATTCAGTTTGCTGCCAAAGAACAGCTTTGATTATTTGGAGAATAAAAATAGTGCCCCAGCCCAATCTCATTTTCAATTGGCGGCTTCAAAATGGCTTTGACTGGTGATGTTGGGTAATATCCTTAAACTGGACAGCTGCTGATGACCTTTCCAGATTTCATCTGTTCTCCAAATTATCTTCCTTTCCCTTCCCTAACAAAATTTTAAATTCCACTTCTAGAAACCCTCATGGTCTCTTCAGTAATTTTTGTAAATATTCATATCTTTTTTACTTAGTTTTTATTGTTTTTTTAAAGTTATATATGAGAATAAGATTCATTTTGACATAAGAGCATGAAATATAATTCATTCTCATTCCATTCCCAGTATACATAACTTTAATGCACTTATTACTTAACTAAATTACTCTCATCTATAATAATAAAGAAATAACAGTGATACATACTGAATACAGTACATGCCAGGAATTGTGATATGTACATTATTTCACTTAATTCTTGTCATCCTTCTATGAGTTAGGTAGAATTATTTCCCCAATTTTACAAATTAGAGGGCTGATATTCAAGTAAGTAAATACCTTACCCAAAGTCACATGGTACAGCTAGCTGCTTCTTAAACCCAGATCTGTTTGCCCCCAGATCATACTTAATTCTATGTGCTGCCCCATTAATTCACATACCCATCCTTCCATTCATTCACTCATCAAATATTTGTTGAATAGTTACCATTTCCTAGAATTAGTCATAATTACTCAGGACATAAAAGCGTTTAAGGCATATTATGTGGCTTTAAAGGACTGAGAGTCCAGTGAGGGAAAAACAGAGATGTTCAGTTGATAGATTATAGAAATGTATTAAGGCCTACTTGTAGAGAAATGCACTATATTCTATTGGAAGAGAACAAATTCTCCACCTAATTTATATTATGTTTAATTATTGCCTTGAGATAAATTGACCAGATGATGAGGGTATTTTTTTAATTTTATTTTTATAATTTTTAATATGTACAACTCATAGTGCGTGTATATAGCATCTTTTTACATACAACTGTTATCATTTTCCTAAATGCATGATTAAGACCTGAATTGTATGAATATACTTTGTATACAAACAGTTGTATGTAAAAAGATGAGGGTATTTTTAAAAGACAAAACCAAGAGCATAAGAGCATGTAGGATCATGGAAGTGCATGGGTCATTGAGGGATTGCCTCTAAGTGTCTGATGATTACACACACACACACACACACACACACATTCAAGGGGGGTGAAATCGTAAAGAGAAATGTAGACAGAGTCAGTTCATGAAGGTCCTAGACTACCATTTAAAGTAAGTTTGGATTTTGTTGTAAAGATTATGGAGAACCTTGAAAGGACTTTAAGCAAAGGGGAAATATAATTAGATCTACATTTTCACATAGATATATCACAGAGCCAGAGAGGAACCCAAAATACCACACAAGGTGGCCAGTACATTGACTAGCTGGCAATTTTATTTGGATATAAAGCAATAAAAGATGCACGCTATCAAAATAGTAAAATCAGATTGGTGTCTTAGGATGTTAGTAGGCACAATTAACAGAATGTCAGAAATAACCCTTTTTAGTGTGTACCTGCCCATGTGAGGTGGGGCTGTTCTGCTAGTATCCACAAGCACAGTTACTCATAACATTCTGTATACTACAGATTTTTTAAGTTTCATCTATATTAATCTATATTAAAAGATTATTGTCTCATCCCTAAATTTAGTTTTTTTTTTTTTTTTTTTTTTTTTTTTGTACTAGGTGATATTCCAATACCTAGCTGGTGAGAGAACTAAAAGTGGTAATATGCTGACTCAGTGTGGAATGTTATTAGGTGAATTCCCAATGCAATTGATACTTGCAAGACTAGGCAAGTAAGATGTCAGAAGGAAGCTGGTCTCAGCAGCTAATGAGTTATAGTCCCTGTGCTGCTGCTCACAAATCAGACTGGAAAGCAAGGAAGATCACTACAGTTGAACAATTAGACAAAATCAGAAGCACTGTTGAAGTTGTCAAGATTCTGCTACAGAGTTATGATAAGTCAAGGAGATCAGTTAGTGTGAGGTTAATGGCAAGCAACAAGGATGTATTATTGCTGAGTGATGGAGTAATTCTTTCCTGACTCAGATGAGTTGGTTCCAGATGGGCCATACTGAGGCCATAGCTGGATTAGGTGGTGGAGAAGTATGAACAATCTGGAGAAGTGAACTTTCTAGTGGATAAGTTCAGCATGTACAATTCTCCATCAGTTCTGTGAGAGTCATTTACTTTTCTGGTTCTGCCCCTTCCTGAATAATCAGCTATTACACATCTTTCAGACTCAGTTGATTTTAGTTTTAGGGGATTTTTAGTTTGTTTTGGAGTTTTGCTGTGTTTTTGAGTCAGAGATTTGTGTTAAGAGAGACGTGTCCTGAAGTTCTTCCTTTATTAAAAGTATTAATTCCTGAGCTGGGGATATAGCTTAGTGGTAGAGGACATGCCTAGCATGTGTGAAGCCTGGGGTTCGATCTCCAGCACTTAAAAATAACAATAGTAAAAGAAAAATTTCAAAATTCTCATTTTAATGTCACTGGATAGAAGTGGTGTTCATTTAATCAAAAGTGATTTATAACTTCAAAAGTATTTTCAGCTCTGGACAAAGGAAATACTATCAGAGTCAAATCTTGATTCAGAATGATCACCCCTTGCACCAACCAGCTCCCCTCTACCAGCAACATCAGTCTCATTCGGGATAGTATTAGAAATAAAAACCTCAGACTTTAGACATACTCACTTGGAAAGTCTAAGAGTAGGATCCAGCACTTCATGTTTTAAAAACCCTCCTGAAAATTCTGATAAACACTAAAGTTTGAGAGCCATTAGAATGAGGCAGAATGATTTTGAAGACCATTTCAGGTGATTAAACACCCCTTTTATTTTTTTCACTGATATGATTATTTCCTTAGACTACAGTGTTTTAAATTGCAATAACATCTTCTGGAGAACAATTGATCACCTCGTCTTTTTGCCAGACAACGAAAGAATTGTTAGATGATAGATAGCCCAAAATCCGCCCCCCTCTTTTAAAAAATTTTTTACTTTATATTCCTAACAAAAATAATTGATAGTTGATTGTACTGGATTAATATCTGATTATTAAGAATGTTAAGCTCTGCAAACAGATGCACAAGGGATTTAGCAACCATCCTTACTCTTAATATAAGAGTTGTGGCCTCCATAAAATCACTTCACATTTTGAATTTGAGTTTCTACTCCAATAAAATAGAGATTTTACTTTCCTGTGAAAGTAACTCTATGAGTTAGGAGTGAAGAAGTATGCAGAATAAGTGTATAGGTCTGGATAAAATAAATTAAATGTTCAATGAAGAATATCTGTTGTGTTTATACCTTATTTTTTGGTTTCTGAGTAGGAGTCTCATATTTTTTTTTAAATTAAAGAACTCTGAAATAAAAGCTGATCAGAAAAAAATATAAGAAAGGCAAATCATTTCCTAACAATTATATATTTATGTCATCATTATGCAGATGTATATAGATTAGAACAGTTTATTATTAATAAGAGTATCTAATATTTTTTAAATGTTTGATATGGCTAGCCTCAATGGTAAAAGCTTTATCAGGTATATTTGCACTTGGTTACATAAAACAGAAACATAGCTTGAAAATGATGGGGTTCTATTTTTCTCATGTAACAAAAAGCAGAAAGATAAGTGGTGGCTGGTAAATGGTGCAGGGTCAGCAGATTATATCTGAGGTGTCTGCAGTTAATGACTACAAGATTACTCTTCAGCTCTGTCAGTATGTCTTCCTTCCAGGCAAGAGAAGCAGGAGGAATAAGTGGCATAAAAGGTACATGCTAGAGGAGTTGACCTTGCTCTGAAGAAGGTTCCCAGAAACTTGACCCCAGATTTCTACTCAATCTAACCAACCTGAACTGTGTTTCATGGCCACCACCATTTGCAAGAAAGGGTAGGAAACACCTACCTTTTTTTTCTCAAGTGAATACATTACTATAACACTACCCCCAAATTGGGATTTTTATATAACAGATGTTTTAAAGTAAACAATTTTTTAAGTATCTGTTTAACACATTTTCCAAATTGATTTGACAATAACATACTTTTAATTTCTTGTATTACTGTTCTTTACAATTCCTTTTGGGACATACTGGTTATAATTAATAACTATTTTTAAAATTAATGTAGTCCCTTAAAATTATGACTAAAAGCAAATAAATATTTTTTTTAAAATTATGATTACCTTTGTCCTCGGGTATCTAAATAAATTCTATTTTAATTAATTATGTTATCAAGGTGTTTGGGAGGAGTCATTAATAAGCATTGGAATACAGGATTTTAAGAACTATTGATTATACTTTTATCATTTTAATATAGTTCAATTAACTATATTCATCATAACTGATGAATTTCTCCCTTGAGAGAAGTTGTGATATAAATGGTCAATCAATTCAATCTTAGTCAATGAACTGATTAAACCAGTTTAGAGAATATTAACAAGTTCTACTTTCAAGGGCAAAACTTTATAAAAAATTTTTAAAAGTTTATGTTTTGGTGGCCTTGGGAGGATCTCTCCTTTTCTCAGATTTTCATAAATCCACAATCCTTTAAAGAATATTTTAATTGGCTTTAAAATGAAAATTTCAAATGTCAAGTTGATCTCATCTCATGTTGTTACATGACTGAATAGCTGCCTTTAATTTCTAGAATCTTGTTACATATGTGAGAATTACTGTTCTTTTTAAGACTAAGATAAAGTCACTGCTTATGAATTAAAAGTAATGTACTTTGCACATTAGTCAAGATAAATATGTAAAAATGATTTGTTATTTTTGTTTCTCTTTTTGACTTCCTTAAAAAACTAGGTGTTTCCAAGTAGTTAACTACTAGTAATTTCATGCTAATCCTTCATCCAAGAAAATAAAGATTTTCTTACCTTATGCAAAAATGTAGAATGGTGGTTACCAGTGGTTGGAGAGGGTAACAAAGAGAAAAGAATGAGGAAATATTGACCAATGAATACTAAGTTACAGGTAGATAGAACTTTTGATGTACTGTTGCATAGTAGGGTGACTATAGTTATCAGTTACACGTTGTGTGTTTCAAAAAGCTAGAACAAACTATTCTGAATGTTTTCACAATAACGAAATTGTAAATGAGGAGATGGATGTGTTTATCCTGATTTAAACATTGTTTAACATATACATGTTCAAAACATCTCATGGTACCTGACTTGTTCTTAACAATTTTTATTTTAAGGTATCAGTTGAAAAGAATTTAAAAAGCATTTGAAATAAAGAACAGCTGATTCTCTAAGATCACTAAAACAAAATTCCACACTGTGGTTCCCGTCTCTGAACTTAGTCCATTTCTTGTATTCATATGGGGTCTCTCAGATGGTTCAAGGGTACACTCATTAGTATCATTAACAAAACAAAAAAAAAATGATATTTGTGTGACCCTTGTGTTTCTTAGCAGGCTTTTTATTTTTGTGTGTGTGTCATTACTTCTCCTTGACTCTTTTATGATGAAGGAAATCATAAAAGGGCAAGTAACTTGTTTGTGATCCCACTCCTAGTAAATGGCCAGAACTCTAAGTTCTCTTCTCCTTGTCCAAAGTTATTTCAAAATATCAGAGAATAGCTATGTGGGGACTGGAGAGGGTGTGTTGGTTGGAAAGAAGACAAGTAGAATAGAGATTTTTTTTTTTATGATTCCTCTCACTTTTTGTTGGTCAGATAAAGAAAAAAAATTTTTTCATCTTTTAGAAGATCACTACATTAAAGCATTTTTTTTGTCCTCATCCCACTTAATGTGGTTTTCAGATGAAGATGCAAAACTTCTTCATTTTTATTTTTTTAATCAAAAATAGTGTTATGTTACCATCATGTTATCCAAATAAGTGGAACTCAGTAGGTCAAGGGTCATATGTTTTCTCTGTATGCAGAAGCTAGAAAGGAAAAAGGATAAGAAAGGTGGAGGTGGGTCTCCTAAAATATCAAAGAGAGATCAGTAGAAGAAAAGATGTTGGGGGGTGGGAGAAACGGAGGGAGAGGGGAAGTGCTGGGGATGATAATGGCCAAATTATATTCTTTTATTGTATATTTGTGCATATACAAATATGTAGCAACAAATCCCATCAATATGTGGAAAAAATAGTGTCATACAAATAATTGGTTACAAAGTACATGTTTATTGAGTAAACTATAAAATGTGGATTAAATGATATAATAAGTATTGTACATATTGTAATTATGTGACCTATCAGCATTTACTAATGTTCTGTTATATTTAGAGTACTACATTAAGTTTACCAACTTTGATTATTATTTCTTGAGATAAGATACATCTTTCATACATATATGAAATATTTGGTACCAGGGATTAAACCCGGGGCACTCAAACACTGAGCCACATCACCAGTCTTTTTTATTTTGAGAAAGGGTAACTAAGTTGCTTAGGGCCTTGCTAAGTTGCTGAGGCTGGCTTTGAACTTGTGAGTCTCCATCCTCCTGCTTGAGCCTCCCAAACTTCTGGGATTACAGGTATGCACTACTGCAACCCAGCTACACACACACACACACACACACACACACACACATATATATTTTAAAGCGGCTCTCTTCAGTTTCCCTTTAAGACATGCATTAGTCATGATCGTCTAAGTTCTGCTACAGTAGCTAGTTGAACTTTAAATATCCCTGAAAATGTGAAGAAACACTAAACAGATTTATTTCTGTCTCATGCACTCTCCTCTCTGGATACAGTGGCTCTCTAGAACAGCACCCTTTGAGTGATGGCTCAGAGATTCAGTCTGTTTTTCTCTTCTGGTTCAACTCATTGCTATTAGTTCCCATGGAAGGGAAATAAAGTTTCCCTGCCTCATTCTGGAAATAACAAGTAGTGCTTCCAATCACTCTGGTCAGAACTAGACACATGACCCAATCTAACCACAGAAGCCAGGGGAGTGTTGTCTCTTAAGTTAAAGAAAGAAAATCAGCAGCAAAAACTGGTAGAAAAATGTCATAGAGCTCCAAGTTCAAAGGAATGTCCATCAATTAATTTATTTAATAATAAATATTTCCAAGCAATTAACTGCTGGATCCAAAGATGCATAATCTCAATGGATCTACCATTGTAGTGACTTCTAACCATAAATGACATGTAGATCATAATGCATATAAATTTACTTTTTGGAAAACTTACTAATTTCTGGAAAGTTGTTTTTATAAAGGAAAATAAGTGTTTTTTATGAAGACATCGGGAACTGGGTAGTCCACAGAAAGCATGGTGATTCTGCAATCAAAGATAATTATTTAGATGATAAAGTCAACATCCAGACACCAGGGAGGAAGACAGATGGAAGAATAAGGAGATGAAACTTCTGGCTAAGACAGATTCTTATAAGAGGATTTCCCATTTGTTGCACATGTACCTCCATTGTATACCACATTAGCCCAAACACAGCCACTCAGCCAAAACAGATGAATGAATGGAATCTGAGAAGTGTAGTGTTATGGCTGGGGATTTTGCTTCCCTGAATAAAACTAATGTTCTGTTACTAAGAAAGGGAAGATGAGTATTAAGTGAATAATTAACAACTTCTGTTGCAGTCAAGAAGGGTTTCTTTTTTGCAGATATATGCATGAACATACACATATACACATTTGAATACACAAACAACAAGAAGAATAAATACAGTTCCTTTGTGATTGTTCTTCAGTTTTTATACTTACAAAACTAAGTAGGGCAAGAGAAAAAGCAGTGTTAGATTCCTTATTTTCCTCATGTGATTTTTCTGTTCATATAGTAAATGATGTAAAGTCTCCTACAGGTCTCCATTAAAGTAAATACTAGTGAACTTGGACATTGTAAATTGTTATTTTAGCTTACTCAAATATAGTAATATAATATTACCAGAACTTTATCTTACTGATGCAGCATGATCATACTTAATTTCTTTACACTTAAAACTAATTTTCTTTCAGAAAAAGTATGCTTAGAAACAGATGTACTTGTTTTAATATCAACAGCTAATACACAACCTTTCTTACTCTTTTAGGCTTATGAGAATCTATTAGACACAATGAAACAAACATTGAGTCATTGACATGCCTAGAAATTGGACTCAGCATGCTTGCTTGATACATGTCATGGAAAATTGTTTTCATTTTTCCAAACTTTGTCTACCTTCTCCACAGGCTGTACATTGATGGTCCATTTGGAAGTCCATTTGAGGAATCTCTGAACTATGAGGTTAGCCTCTGCGTGGCTGGAGGCATTGGAGTAACTCCATTTGCATCAATACTGAACACCTTGCTGTATGTCATTTTGATCCATTTTATCAGTTTAAATAAAGAGCTTCCAATATTTTAGACATTTTCCTTTGTAGTATAAAGTACTTCCATACAGAATTATTTCACTCATATTTCAAGGAATTCCTCTAATTAAGGAGGAAATAATTCAGTGGTTCTCAACATGTGGTCTGTAGCTCCCAGCATACTCCTTGTAAAAATAAGTATCACAGATATTCATTCCTCTGCCCTTTTACTCTTAAAAGTTATTCACCACATCCTTCATCACTGGTAGGTGGCATTACTTATTCATTCAGTCAACAAATATTTTTGAACACCCATGTGCCCAATTGATCTTATAGGTACTGGGAACACAGCAATGATTGGAAACAGGGTCTCTGCCCTTAAAAAGCTTACATTTAATTGTGACCAGTAAAAAAAAAAATGAGAAAATCATAAAGAGAACTATTTCTGAAAATGTTAGAATTATGAAAAATGTTTAATGGAATGTAGAAATAAAGGACTGGACTTATTGAAGAATTATGGTCAGGGAAAACTTTTATGAGAAGATGACACATGAACACATCATTCCTTGGTTTATTACTTAGCACATTTACAACAGACTGAAGGAAAGAAATTTCATAGGTGAGACTGCCTAACTAGGAAATAATCTTCTAGTATTTTAGTTCCCGGATTATAAGCAAAAGTTAAACACAATTTGACAGCAGGAAGTCACTCTCAAATCTATCCCATTCACTTTTCAAGTAGACACAATTTGCATTCAAAATAAGTATGTTTTATGAAGCAATGAAAAATAATAAGTCAAAGTGATGTGTTTAAATGGTATTTTATTTCTAGATGTAATTTCGGGACTTTTTTTGGAGGATCATACAAAAATGCCCATATTCCAAGCCAGAAACCATTTGTTTCTGACAACACATTGCAAGTTATTTGGATACTTCATTTTATGAAAAAGAAAGAATATTTTCTTAACCTCAAGTATATTTCATAGTTATAAATAGGAATCCAGACTTGGAATAAAGAGTTGCTGGAACACATTACATAGTATGTGGTTGTGAAATCTCTTTCTTTAATGATTATTAAGAATGGGATAAACAACCAAATTTCTGGAATGCTTTAGGCTCATTTTGCCTGGAAGTCAGGGCAAGACCAAATGAACTTTGGAGTCCTGTTCAGTGATAGAATTCACTGAAAATAGAGGACTTGTTTTTCTAAGAGTCAGGGAAAATATTATTTTGATCCAAGAGTTAAGTGTTTGACCTCAGATGGAAACAGGTGATATGCATATGATATTCAAAGGCATAAACACTCAAATTAATGATATATGCCGTGCCTTTGAGTCAGTACATTGCAAATTGCATTCATTTGAGAGTAATGGTGTTATATCAAATAATGGAATGTAAATGACTGATTTTTCTATTGCTTGCTTACTATAGTGGAAAGCAAATTTTCAAGAATGCAAGTATTCTGTAATTTGTTCTGTAATCCTAATAATTACCATGTTGTTTTAATTTTAAAGGGATGACTGGAAACCATACAAGCTTAGAAGACTGTATTTTATTTGGGTGTGCAGAGATATCCAGTCCTTCTGTTGGTTTGCAGATTTACTCTGTATGTTGTATAACAAGGTAACAATAGGATTTTTTGGGGGGGTTTGCAATTTTTCATTAAAAATAGTTATTTTATTGTATATTACAAAAGCAGTAAATATTTGCTGTAGTATAAGCAAAAATTCTCTTGACCCTAAATAAAATCAGAGATAAAATCTGTTAATAATTAGATACGCTTGATTTTAGATAAGTGTATGAGAGTATGTGTAGGTATGTATGATATACTTAGAAACATTCATTTCTACATTTTAACATAAGATGTTTAACAGATGTGTTTGCATATGGCTGGAGGTAGTGAGGGAGACTGATGGGGAGGAACATCAGTAGGCTGTCAGGTTCAATTCTTTTTTTTATCATCTTTTTAAAAGATTTAATTTGTTATACGTGCTTGCAGAGTGCAATTCCTTTCATATTACATATAAAGAGCACAGTTTTCCAAGTTATTGGTTTTACACAAAATATTTTCATACCATTTGAGTTTTTATACATGCACTTAGTATATTGATGTCCAACACATTCTGCCATTATTCCTACACCCCTGTCCCCTCCGCTCCCCTCCTTCCCCTTTGTTCTATTTAACATTCTTTCATTCCTCTCATCCCCACTCCCTTGCCCTATAATTCAGTATCATTATAGCAAAGGAATTAATCTACCCTTGGTTTTCTGGGATTGGCTGGCTTCACTTAGCATTATTTTCTCCAACTCCATCGATTTACCTGCAAATGCCATGATTTTATTCTCTTTTAGTGCTGAGTAGTGTTCCGTTGTGTATATATACCAAAGTTTCCCTATCCATTCATCTATTGATGGGCATTGGGGTTGTTTCCACAATCTAGCTATTGTGAATTGTGCTGCAATAAACATTGATGTGGCTGTGTCCTTGTAGTAAGCTGTTTCTAAGTCCTTTGGGTATAGACCAAAGAGTGGGATAGCTGGGTCAAATGGTGGTTCCATTCCAAGTTTTCCTAGGAATCTCCATACTGATTTCCAGATTGGCTGCACCAATTTGCAGCCCTACCAGCAATGTATGAGTGTGCCCTTTTCCCCACAACCTCGCCATCATTTATTGTTGTTTGTGTTTTTGATAGCTGCCATTCTGACTGGCGTGAGATGAAATCTTAGAGTAGTTTTGATTTACATTTCTCTAATTGCTACAGGTGTTGAACATTTTTTTCTTATATTTGTTGATTGATTGTATATCATAACCCACACTTCTACAGTTATCTTATATTAGACAAAGGTGCCAAAAACATACATTGGAGAAAAGATAGCCTCTTCAAATGGTGTTGGAAAAACTGGAAATCCTTATGTAATAAAATGAAATTAAATCTCTCTCTCTCTCTCTCCTTGCACAAAACTCAACTCAAAGTGGATCAAGGACCTAGGAATTAAACCAGAGACCTTGCACCTAATAGAAAAAAAAAGTAGGCCCAAATCTCCAACATGTTGGATTAGGCCCCAACTTCCACAATAAGACTTCTATAGCGCAAGAATCAAAACCAAGTATTAATAAATGGGATGGATTCAAACTAAAAAGCTTCTTCTCAGCAAAAGAAACAATCAGTGAGGTGAACAGAGAACCTACAAAATGGGAGCAAATTTTTACCACAAGCACATCAGACAGAACATTAACTTCAAGGATATATAAAGCTCTCAAAAACCTTTACACCAAAAAAACAAATAACCCAATCAATAAATGGGCTAAGGAACTGAACAGACACTTCTCAGGTTCAATTTTGTTTCCAAAAGCTCTTTAAACCTCATCTCCATCTTTAGTACAAAGACCATTAAATCGCTTATTCATACACTATCCAGAACCTCAAAAATTTCAAATTCTAACTTTTTAACAGAGGTAAAAGTAAGAATCCTTACCTATTCTACCTATAATATTTCAAATTACCTATTATTTCTTCTATGTTTATTCAAATTATACAAGTGATACACATATGCAGCTTTGTTGCAAATATTTCAAACAATTCAGATAAAGTAAAATTTTTCACTACTTTCTTACCCAAGGTATATAATCAGTTATTTTACGAGTTTTCTATCATATTATTTAAATTTTTTTTCAAGTTGCTTCTTTTGAAATTTTTAATTCGTTATTTTTAGTTATATATAACATTGGTGTGTCATGAATTTTTTTTTATATTAGTAAAACATAGAGCTACCTCATTCTTTTACTGCTGTAGAGAATTTCATGGCATGGAGGTATCTCATTTATTTAACAGTTTTCTAATGTTGTATATTTACTTTTGTTTTATAAAGAGTCCTGCAGTGGAATTTATTGCACATGCCTCTGTGCATATAACCACTCATTCAGTCAGTCATGCTATCATTCAAAAATATTTATTAATTACCATGAGTCAGGAATTATATTAGGAGCTGGAGATACATCAGATAACAAAATAAAACCAATTTTCTGATCTTGTGGGGTTTATATTCTAACTTAAAAGCTATGCCCTAAACCAATAACTATATAGGATATTTGAATTTGAGATTTGATTAGGACAAAAAAGAAAAGGAAAATAGGGGTAAAGCAACATTATCTTTAGAGGGCATATTTTCATCTTCACTTATGTTGTGGGTTCAAGAATTAGAATGCCCACATAATAAAATGCTCTAGCATAGAGACTTGAGTGGAGATAACAAGCATGTGGGGTTATGGGGGGAACAAATTTGAGGCAGAGGAGTCTAACTGCGTAGGCAAGAGCACTGATGCAATAGCATGCCTGGTGTGATGGAGGAAGATGAAGGAGGTCTGTGTGCATGAAGCAGAGTAAGCAAGAGCAAGAATAGTAGGAGAGGCAATTGTAAAGAATGGTGTATGTGCTTTTCTAGGGAAAGATAGATAATAGAAGGCTTTGAACTTTATGTTAAAAAAAAAAAAAAAAGCCGGGTGCGGTGGCACACGCCTGTAATCCCAGCACTTTGGGAGGCTGAGGCAGGAGGATCGCGAGTTCAAAGCCAGCCTCAGCAATGGCGAGGCACTTAGCAACTCAGTAAGACCCTGTCTCTAAATAAAATACAAAAAAGGGCTGGGGATGTGACCCAGTGGTCGAGTGCCCCTGAGTTCAATCCCCGGTACCACAAAAAAAAAAAAAAAAAAAAAAAAGAGAGAGAGATGGATTCTGGAAATATGCCGGGAAGAGTAGAAAGCAGGGAGTTCAACTGATACTTGTACACAAATGTTCATAAAAGCATTATTCACAACAGCTGAAAGATGAAAACAACCCAAATGTCCATTGACTAATGAATGGACAAAGAGAATATGGTATATCCATGCAATGGAGTATTATTTAGCATTAAAAAGGAAGAAAACTCTGCCACAATGCTACAGAGTGGATGAACATTGAAGACTAAGTGAAGTAAGCCAGATGCAAAAGGACAAATATTGTTTGATTCCATTTTTATGAAGTACATATAATAGTTTAATTCATAGTGACTTAAAGTAGAATGGTGGTTTCCATTGTCTGGGGGGAGAGGGAAATAGGAAATTGCTGTTTTTCATTTTTGTAGACTGCTGCTTTTTGCAGGTATATTTCTTGCTTCATATATATTTTATAAATGGAAATCCAGTGCTGAATAATTTTAAAAAATAAGAAAAAATGTCTTTTTTGAACTTTTGTTTTGCTTTTCCTAACATGTATAACAAGTATACCCCATATCACTATTGTATTTTTTTTTTTTTAGTGAAAATTATGTTCTTAAGGAGTAAATTCATGGATTACAATTCAAGGAATTTAAGGAATAAAATAAGGAATACTTGGAAAGGATTTATAGAATTCTGAGTATTGTATTTAGCATAGTAGGTTCTGGATCTGTAAAGATAAAGAATTATTTCCTTCCACCACCATCATCAGACCTAATTATTACCAGCAGGGCAGGAGAGTTTGTGAATGTAAGAATCTGTTCCCCACCTACCTACCTACCTACCTACCTATCATTTTCTTATAAATATTTACTGTGATAAACCAGGTTATATGTTAAATTATAGACTCACATATATTATAATGGAAGAAAATCTGAGTGTGTGGAAGAAATTTTAATAAGCCTATTTATTTTTATGTCTCAGTTTTGGCAAGAGAACAGACCTGACTATGTCAACATCCAGCTGTACCTCAGTCAAACAGATGGGATACAGGTATGTGGTTGGATGTTATTGTTAATTAAACAAGCCTCTTGATAGTTGAAGATTTACTGTAGGAACTGTGCTGGATGAAAACTTCGACAGGAGGCTTGAGCACAAGTTTCCTAGAGGAAGGCCTCATTTGGAATATGTCCAGGAAATTCATGGCCTGTCCTTGAAGTCAGCCCTTATGCCTTTCACTTGCCCTACTCACAGCAGGCTAGAGCAGACCTGTTGGTTCCATCTCTCCCACTTCTATATTGCTTTAGGTTCGCTATCTCTGGAGATCAGGC
The DNA here is from genome assembly GCA_025594165.1 of Tamias sibiricus. NCBI lineage: Eukaryota > Metazoa > Chordata > Mammalia > Rodentia > Sciuridae > Tamias > Tamias sibiricus. The sequence goes on along the minus strand of CM046657.1, from coordinate 83,784,475 downwards.
AATTAATAATCTTGAGGTTTTGTTTTTTTGTTTTTGTTTTTGTTTGTCACAGAGGGGAGGTTTATGTGGAGAAAAATTATGAACTCGTGCAAATTAGGCATAGTTCATTCCAAGGAAAACTAAAAAATAGAATAAAAGAGCTATCATGCATTACTTATTTACAATGTGGACACCATGGTAAGAATTTTACATACATTATCTTTTGTAATCCTAAGAGGTTTGAGAAGTAGATATTTCCCTGTTTTTCAGATAAAGAAAATATTGTTTAGAGATGACATTGAACAGCTACATGGGGAGATAAATCTGGGAAATGCTTTCCCAGATTTTTATTACAGTATTTTCTGTCATACATTTTCACAATATTTTGAATAAAAATATAAAGGCTTGTCAGTTACCTCAAAAGTATTCTAGTCAAATTTCTACTGTACTTGATTTGTAAAAAATATTTCATTTTATGATACTTATGAAGCAAGTCAACATCATTTTTCCTCATGGCATAATTATTTAAGATACAAAGCAAATTTATACTTGGTGCTTAGTTTGTCTGCCTGGAACTCAGACATTTTCTCCTGGCTTCTCACTTCACTCTGACTCTCCACTATCAATTCAGAACTAACATTCCTTTAATTGCAGAAACTAGCCCATTACTATCATTTGTTGATAGAGCCAAAATTTGCAGCTCTGCTGTCTTGGGCTATCTTGGCTAGGTATATTTCCCTAAATGCATGATAACAGTGATAGTAATTTACTCATAATGAATCAAATGTGAGAAATGTTTAGACATACTTCAGTGAACTTTAGTTGCTGATCCTTTTTGAAAGTGAGTGAGCAATTAAAATGAATTCTTTATTTTATTTACAGTTTTTAAAAGTGAAACAACTAACTGAAGTCTAGGAAAATAAGTCATGTAAAAATGGCATTCATGGAGACAATGGATTTTAAAGGAAATGATACTTTGAAATGATCGTACTTAATAGGTTTCCATATGATACTTATATTCTTCGTATCACAGCAATTTGGTAGGAAGATAGAACTCCAGCAGAGCTGATGTAAGAGAAATGAGTCATTTATTCACATCTGAAGATTATTTAAAATATAGTACTTCTTTTTTGGCAGAAGATAATTGGAGACAAATATCATGCACTGAATTCAAGACTTTTTATTGGACGTCCTCGGTGGAAACTTATATTTGATGAAATAGCAAAATGTAACAGAGGGTAAGTGATATACCTCAAAACATTTGACATGTGGCTAGTGATTAAATCAGAATATTCCAAAACCATTACATGAAGTATTTAAAAATGACTTAGCAATAAGTTTATAAATTATAACTTAATTTAAGCACAATGTTACAATCAAAGGAGGAAGAAAGGCAGGTATAACCCTATATATAAATAATGCCAAATAATTAAATTTTAACTTAGAAACAGTAAATAAAGGAATTTTTTGGAACTAGACTCTTCTACATACTTTTAAATTTATGTAGACTCATATTAAAATGAGTGTTTCTACCCACATCACGTATCTGATAACTATACAGAAAGTTTTAAAAAAATCATGTTGGCTAACAAGGGAATTTCACCAATAAATCTCACAATGAATGCTCTTAAAAATTAAATTTTTGTACCTTATAATAAGAGTGAATGATTTTTTACAAAACCTTTCCTAGTAATATGAAGACTCTAAACTATAAGTATTTCCATACCTAATTTTTCTTCTTGGAAACTATAATTCTATCAAGAATCTTAGCACTAAGGAAAGGATTTTGAAAATTACATGCCAACTCACACCTTTTAAAGCTTACATTTAAACAGTTGCATTATAAATTTAAATAGCTTCAAAGGATATAGTTTCTAACAAAATGCAAATATTGACATTTTATAATTAAAGTAATTCTTTTAAACATATCCACTAGATTATAAATATCACAAATACCTGATACCAACCTCATTTATTATAATGATATGCAATCAAATTCTTTATTAGCAATTGGAAATTTTTACATAATTTCCCCTTTGAACTTGTATTTCTATTCCATTAACTCAAAAGAAATGTACTGAAATTCAATATATTCTTATATTTGAATTAATTATATATTTATTGCTGAACTACTTCTGCAACAATAATGCATGGATATTGAAAGTTTCACTTTTAAAATCTCATGTGACAATAAGCTCTATCCAGTGTTAATTTTTCTTCTGATTTTGAGTAATCATTATAATTATTAGTATATACAGTTGCTTAACATAGACATCTTCTGAGAAGTGTATCATTAGGCAATTTCAACATTGTGCACACATCATGGAGTGTGTGTGTACATAAACTGAGATGGTAAAGTCTAATGCATACCTGGGTTATTGGTATATATTCATATAGCATATATCTCCATGTATTTCATCTATCTATCTATCTATCTATAATACATCTATTTGTTACTAGAGCCACAATGAACAAAACAATGTCAGATTAAATTACACACAAAATGATGCAATCAAGAGTCACAGTCAACAGATTTATGAAGCTGCCACTGGTGTAATGCAGCATACTGTTTTATATTACTTTTTTCTTAGTAGCATGTTCCAAAATAACAATAAAAAGTATAGTATAGTAAATTCATAAACCAATAACATAGTTGTTATTATCAATTATTACGTACTGTGCATAATTGTATATACCACACTTTGATACAACTGGCAGTACAGCAAGTTTATACCAGCATCACCACAAACACATAAGTAACTCATTGTGCTATGACATGACACCTCTGACATCACTAGGTGATAGGGATTATTTTATTTTCATTGTAATCTTATGGAACCTTCATACATGATACATAGTAAACTAAAATGGCATTAAAATGTCATTATCCAATGTGTAAGTATAGTCAAACAGTTCATAATAATCTCTTTTCTTTTCCTTCTCTTTTCCTTTATTGCTGCTAGGAATTGAACTTAGGGCCACACTTACGCTTGTCAAATGCTCTACCATTGAGCTACATCCCTGGCCCTTTTAGAAGTTTTATTTTGAAATAGAGTCTTATAAAATTCTCAGGCTGACCTGGAACTTGCAGTCTTCCTTTCTCAGCTTCCCTATTGCCTGAGATTACAGTCATGTACCACAAGACAAAGTACAACTCATAATTTTAAAAATATATTTTAATAAACATTCATAAGGATAGTTGGTTATAAATGCATGGGCCGATTTATTGGAAAGTTTTAAAGAGGCCCCCTCAATTTATGAATTCATGGATGAATATTATTTATTGAAAGGACCACTGACTCAAGATGATTCCTGATTCCACCCTCAGAGATTTTGTTTTAGAAATTATGAAATACAGCCTAAGAAGAATAATTTTAAAAGATTTAAAGTCACCTGTGTGGTTCAGGTTGTACCTACATTTGAAATCACTTCTGTTGCTCTTCTCTTCCCTTGATGAAGTAGTTTTGGGGATGAAGTGAAAAGCATTATTTACAAAGCAGAGATCCTTTGCAATATTCATGCTCCTTGTAAAGGTGAATACAGAAAAATATATGTTGGCTTCATTTTTGCTATATTCCTTTCCTGGGATCTCCCTCCTGAGGTCTGATAATCTTGTACTCATCTGACACTTACTGTGAATCCAAACATGTTCCTCTTTAATGAACCTCTGACAAAATTCTTTTATAGTTTTCATAGTATATTGTTGAAAACTTCAACATTTTCTTTTATTCATTTTTACAACTGAATCCCAAGACAAGAAAGGATAATTTATAGGAAATTGGTTTGGGATTATTGGTTTCTTTGGTTAGTTTGTAAGAATTCTCATTTGTTATGCCTTTCATGTTTTAAAGCAGTTTTTAGTTTTATTTGGTGGTTTATTAATTTTCTTGAAACAGCAGGGCTTGTTTAAGAGTAAATGTGCACCCTCTACTGTTGACATTTTGCACAGCTCTTCACTTTGTATTTGGGCTCTGGGGCAGGCACCTGGAAGTGGTTAGTTTTTCAAGGACTTTTGCATAGCATATGTAGGAAAAGAATGGATCAATCTCTTCAGGGTTCATTAATTGGACAAAAAGCTCTGTATAAATGGAAGATTATATTTTAGATATATTTTGTTTAATCTCATATATATAAATTGCTGAAAGAGCATATTAATAGGGATAAGAGGCATAAAAATTAAATTTTAAAAATACTATATGTTTGGCAATGATTTTTAATTTTTAAGAAGTGATTATTAAACCACTAAGCATTTGTCCAGTGTACTATGTAGAATACAGATTTAAATTAAACACTTATGGACCCACAGGTAATAATGGGTAATTCTTTGCTATATATTCTTACAAGGGTTTTAAAAAGCATATGAGTGTACATATACATATTACACATATATTTTAATACATGTTTACATACATTTATATACATATTTATTTAATTGTACATATATATTTTATATTTTTAATTTTTTATTATTCTAATTTGTTATACACGTATGTACATCTATATTTAAAATATGAACCTTATTTTAATAAAAATTGAATAAATGTACAGTATATAATTCTTCAATGTACTTTTTAGTGACTCGCACATATTGATCACAGATAACTTCCATGTAACATTAACTCACAGCAGTTTAGGATCTGGACAATATAACATTACTCCGCTAATGATAGATATTTAGGTTACCTCTAGTTCTTCATTGTTACAAAAAATGCTAAAGTGATTATCTTTGTACAGACTTTCTCATGAGAGTATTATAGTAGATTGGTTAGGATCTTTGAGATAGGATTTCTGGTTCAAAAGGTCTGCTTGTTTAGATACCGCACTGCCCCCCCCCCAAAAAATGCTTGATCATTTTACCTTCCATGTGTATAAGAGAGTGGTTCCTTCCTGTTGTGACTTTTTTTAATTCAGAAAATGAATTATTTGATGGCTTGAGATGACCATGGAAAGTGAAGGAGCTTTGGACATCATATTGATTTCATTACTAGTTTACATATGCACCTGGGACACAAAAAGGTAATGATTTATCAAAAGCTGTGGTTAATGAGTCAGAATTCAGACATGAACCTGGATGTCCTTATTGTTAAGTTTATGTGTATTTTATAGCAGGGCACATTTAGCTTACCCCAAATAATGATGACAGTCTTATTTTACTATGTATGTCTTGGAATGCGGGGTAGGGAGTGACAGGTTGCAAAAAACTCCCATGTTTGCTACATATGTTCATACGTTGCAGTAAGATGCTTAATGTGGTAAAAGTATTAATACCTCATTTTTGAAAGCATAAAGAGATATTCTTAGTATAACTTTGTAGACCCCTTAGTATTGAATAACCTGTCAAAAATTATATATCTAACCCCAAGTCAGTCTTCTATGATTTATAATAATAAAATGTATATCATTTTTTTAAGCTGTTGAATGTATGCATTAAACAAAGGGAGAAAGGATTAACTTTGGGCAAAATGTTTGAGACCATGTCTTTGTTTTGTGGCCTCATTGTTTTTTCAAAACAATATAATACAAAACAATACAAATTAAGCATACCCAGAAGTCCTCTCACATTTGCTCCTGTGTCCTTGGATCAAATCACTCAGAACTTCTGAATCTGTAATATGAGGAGTCAATAAGCTCTCTAGAGTGAATTAGCTGTCATTGTAAGAGATGGCACATTTACATATCTGTATGGAAAAGCAAGTATTGATATAAAAGGAAAACATACACAAACATTGAACATTTACAGAGCTAATAACCAAATATCCATGCTCAAATACTGTTCTTTGCCCAGTACTTGAGTCTCTCCCCACCCATCTTATCAAAGTTTTATAGTTAAATTTCTAGATAATTGTTGGACTGCAGCAACTTAATGCAAATGGATTGTAAAGATTAATTGTAGATATTGAAAAAATTGTATGATTTCTTTAAATTAGTGAAAGTAACATTAAAGAACTCCTCAACTCATGGAGAAAAAAGGATATAGATAATTGAAAAAGAAAATGTAAAAAAAAAAAATCCCAAGATATCCAGGGTGCTTTAAAAATAAAGACTTTATCATCAAGTATTTAAAAGGAGAATTTAAGAAAAATGAAAAACTTGTAAATATAATCTTATAATTGCCCTGTCAAAGGAAGTAATGGGCCAGAGTGGTGGTGTACACCTGTAATCTGACTTGAGAGGCTGAGGCAGGATGATCACAAGTTCAAGGCCAGATAAGGCATTTTAGGGAGATCCTATCTCAAGATAAAACCTATAAAAGGGCTGGGGATACAGCACAGTGGTAAACAGCCTCTGGGATCAATCCTTAGTACTGAAAAAAACAAACCAAAACACAATGGACTTTATTGCCATCATGCAGCATAACAGAATGTACAAAAAGAAAAAAATAACTTATTGTCTTCTCATTTTAATGAAAACCATATTAGGTTTTATTAAGCATAAAATCACTTATTTTCATACTTATTTTCCTTCTGATCACTTTGAATTAAATTAGCTATTAGCTCTTTAACTGTTTCTTTTTATAGTTTTTAAAAAATTTTATCCACATATGGTAAGATATCCACAATGGTAAGATTCACTCTGGTATATTCATATATGTACATAGGAAAGTTAGGTCAGATGCATTCCAATGTTCTTTTCTTATCCCATCCCTCCTCTATCTCCTTGAATCTCCTTATCTAGTCCACTGATCTTTCTTCTATTTTTTTATACTTCCCCCCAGCTTATTTGGATTACCTTCTACATATCAGAGAAAACATTCAATCTTTGCATTTTGGGGTCTGCCTTTTTTCACTTAAGATAATAGTCTCCAGTTTCATTCATTTACAAACAAATGCCAAAATGTACTCTTTCTTTATGGCTAAGTAATACTCCATTGTGTATATATATCACATTGGTTTTTATCCACTTATCTGAGGAAGGTCACCTAGGTTTGGTTCCATAGCTGGCCATTGTGTATTGTGCTGTTATAAACATTGATGTGGCTATATCACTGTAGTATGCTAATTTTAATTCTTTCGTACATATACCAAAGAGTGGAAGAGCTGGAAATTTATGTAATTAGTTTTAGGCCTTTCCTTTCTAATAAAAGTATTTACAACTATAAATTTCCCTGTACTACTACAAATTTTCCTCTAAACACCACTTTGGATACTTCTCACAAATTTTGATATATATTGCTTTTTATTTTCATCCAGTTCTAAATATTTTTCGTGATTTTTATATTTTTATCCATAGGTTATTTAGAAAGATTTTCTTTAATTTCCAAATATGTAGATATTTTCCATATATCATTTAATTATTGTTTTCTAGTTCAGTTGGGAGTTCATCTAAATATATAATAATTGTGACTTTAGTCCCTTAAAATTTATCGAGACCCATTGTGGTCCATTATGGTGAACATTTCATGTGCCCAGAAGAATTTGTATTTCATCTTTGGTGGTTGGAGTATTGTATCAATGTCAGGTAGTTTCAATAGTTGACGGTGCTATTCACATTTTTAATAGTTAACAATTTTCTGTCTACTTCTTCTGTACGTTACTATGAGAAGATGTTGAAATAATTATGATTCTGGATTTATTTATCTTTGCAGATCTATCAGTTTTTGGTTCATGTATATTGGTATTTTTTAATAAGTAGGACTTAGATTATTTGCATTTAATTTAATAAAATACGGTTGGGTTTAAATCTAGCAGTTTCCCATTATTTTCTACTGTCTCATTTGTTTGTTTTTTATTTCTTTTTCTATCTTCCTTTAGATGAATTTAGTATTTTTTATGATTTCATTTTTTTTGTCCAGTATTGGCATATTAGCAACACCTCTATATTTTTTCCTTTTTAATTTCTTTAGGCCCTTGTTTCCCAAACTGCATTCATTGGACCACCATTAACTGAGATCTTGTTAGAAAAACAAAATTCTTGAACCCATAACAAAATCTGCATGGAAAGCTTTTGGGATGGGTCCACTATCTATGTTCTGTGAAGGCCTGAAGGTGATTCTAATGAAGCTAGAACTAGAGAAACGTTGACCTAGGTGTATAGTGTACATCATTAGCTATATCAATCCTTTTGAAAGAATAGTTTGCCCCTTTGTGTACTACCATTCCCTCCTCACACATTTTCATATTGCTGTAACTGAAAAATGTTTTTGTTTAGTACGTAATTTTCCTGATACAAAATGGTTGGCATTTTGCTTTGTCTTTCAGCACTTTGAAGATGTCACTTCATTGCCTTTTGATGTGCACAGTTTGTGACAAGAAGCCCACAGTCATTCTCATCTTTCATCTTCTGTTTATAATTTGTAGTCCTTTTTGATACTTTAAAGTTTTTCTCTTTGTCACTGATTTTGAGCATTTCATTAAAGTTCACTTATTACGGTTTTTCTTTCCCTTATTCTCCTAAGGATTAATAAGATCTTTGGATTTGTAGGCTTGTTTTCATCGGATTTGAGAACAGAATTGATAATTGTTTCTTCAAATACTTTTTATCTTCTCCCTTGTCTTCTCTCTTGTTGAGGTTTCCTATGCATTATGTTAGACCAGTTGTTTTTGTGTTTTTGTTCTCTGTGCTATTTAATTTGGATAGATTCTAATGCTGTATTTCAAAATTTACTCATCTTTTCTTCTGTAATTCCTATTATTCTGTTAACCCATCCAGTTTATTTACTGTAAATTTCATATTATTTCTATATTTTCTATTTAGATCTCCAAAAATATTTTCCATTTCTCTTCTAATCATGTTGACATTTTTCTCTGAACATGTGAAATACTCATATCATCATGATTTCAATGACCATGATGACCTGATAATTCTGTAATTTCTATTATTCTGAAAAGGCCTATTTTTAGTGAATGATCTTCTTTCTTGCAATAGTTTCCTAGCTTTACCATAAGAAGATACCATCAATTGGGTAGATTAACAACAGACATTTTCTTTAGAGTTCTGAAGGCTGGAAGTTCAAGGTTAATGTGTCAGCATAGTTGGTTTCCTCCCTCCTTGTCTTACAGATGACTGTCCTTTAGCTGACTCTTCATATGACCTTTCTGTATGCATGCATAACCCTGGTATGTGTTCAAATTTTCTCTGCTTAAAAGGATACAAGATAGATTAAAGTCTCTATCTCGCTCTTTCTCTCTCTCTTTTTTCCCCTGGAGGTCCTTGGGATTAAACCCAGGGCTTTGTACATGTCAGGCAAGTGTTCAACCACTGAGCTACATCTGCAGCCCTACAGTCTTACTTTAACTTAATTCCTTAAAGGTCCTATCTGCAAATATAATGACATTCCTAGGTACTGCCATTAAGGCTTCAAAAACTGAGTTTGAGAGAGAGAGAGAGAGAGAGAGAGAGAGAGAGAGAGAGAGAGAGAGTCTGTAACCCTTCTAACTGTAGTTCATAGTTTTTTGTTTGTTCTCCAGGAATTGAACTCAATTTCGAGGTTTAAATATCAGATGCCTGATTTTGATTTAGTTCTTTCAGTTGTATTAGACTTGTGCTAGCATGTCACTTGGGTTCAGTTTGAGACTTGCTTTTAAGATTTAATAGCAGAAGTCTGGAATAACCTTTAATCTAATCCTAATTTTACCAACATCCCTAGTGCCCCTTGAAAATAATGTGACACCTTGATGAGAATACTGGCCACTGTCCATGTATTATAGGTCTTTGCATTCTGGTTTGTGGTTACACAAATTATTCACAACCCTGCGTAAACTCTGAGAATTGTTTTGCCTATTGATTCTTGGTAGTTCTGTAACTAAATCCACATAGTCTCCTTTCACATATAAGTAGATATTATTTAGCCAAAGACTTAAAAATAGTCTTCCACAGCACTGTGGACCTTCTTTCTGTGGATCTTTTTTTCCTTCCATATTCAGCTGCACAGATTCCAGCTGTTTTTTTTTTTTTTTTAATGCTATTGGTTCTTTTTAGTTATATATATGGTAGAATCCATTTTGATATAATTATACAAGCAAGGAATAAATCTTAATTTAATTAGGACCCCCTCTTGTGGATATACACAATGGTGGTGTATTCATATATGTGTGTTCATATATGTACACAGGAAAATTATGTTAGATTGATTCCACTGTGTTTCCTTGTCCTAGCCTGTCTCCCTTCCCTTCATTCCCCTTTGTCTAATCTAGTGAATTTGTAGCTGTTTTGACCTGAATGAACTTCTTTTTTTGGTTCAGTGAGACTACATAGGTTTTCTCTGTCTGTGCTGCAGCCTATAGATTACCTCTGGGCAATAAACAGAGGGGATTGCTAAACTTAGCTAGCTATTTTTCCTCCCCACTGGCCCTCAGAGATCATAGTTTCTGTGCTGCCGATTGTCTGGTGCCTGAAAATAACTTGCTTTACATATTCTGTTTGTTCATTTTCTAGGTTTATTTTGTTTGTTTTCTTTTTATTTATTTATTATTGTTGCAGTACTAGGGATTGAATCTAGGACCTTCTATGTGCTAATAAGAAAGTGCTCTACCAAGGTGCACATCCCATCCTTTTTCTAGTTTTTTAATGCAAGAGGATAAATGTAGTCTTCTTTTACCCATTGTGGCTGAAAGTAAAAATTCTATGTTCATAATTATTTGACTTCTTCAGGTAAAAAGTTTTAATGTAACATTTTGTTCAGTGTTTAGTGTAAAATTTAAATATTCATTTAAATAGATTTCCCTCTTTTTTTCCTAGCACTAATTATTCTGAGATAATGAGGATATACTATATATTTGTCCATGAGATGATATAAGATGTTAATGATTTTAATATCCTAGGAATAAGGCAATGCAAATCAACAAGCTTTGGAAGAAGAACAATTTAAAATACTATTTATTTCTTGGGATTTATTTAGTCTATTTGCTAGTCATATGTGTTATTTAACTAACTAAATTTTATGTTACAGAGTAAAAAAAACTGCTTGGTATTTGTCACAATTCTTATATTGCATAACTAAAAAGGAAAAATGTGTTCAGATTAATGTGTTTTATTTCCATGTGGATATGAATTAGTCACTTAAAATTATCCTTTCAAATTTGTAATGCTTTTTCTCACACTTACCTTATTCATCACTACTCATGTAAATCCACATAGAAATTTTTGTAAAACATGTATCAAGTGTCTAATGAAAAAAGAATTTTCATGGTCAAATGTGTTTAATGATTGACACCTATCAATAGTTTCTCTTAATATGATTTTGGCCTTACTAGTGGCAGGTGATAAACAAACTGAAGCATACAACTCCATCTTTGTCTGATCAAGAGGAAATTTATGCTCATAGTTACATTTAAAATTTTTTCCTGAATCTCAGTATGAAAAGAATGAGGTGAATAAAATATTTTTCTGGTACATGTTTACATTTGGAAATAATTGGAAACTTCTTTTCCCCATGCAAAATAGCAAGGAGTTAACTTTGTTAATACCTTAAATCCATACTTATACAGCATACTTCTTGTACTGTTTGGCCTGAGCACCTGATTTTTCCTTTATTTCACTTTCTTCCCAGGAAAACAGTTGGTGTTTTCTGTTGTGGACCTAGTTCAATTTCTAAGACTCTTCATAAATTAAGTAACCAGAACAACGCCTATGGAACAAGATTTGAATACAATAAAGAATCTTTCAGCTGAAACCCTATGTGGTGAACCAGGACTCTAAAGAAGGAATGAGTGCAATTTCTAAGACTTGGAAACTCAACTGAATCGAATAGTTGTGTTATGCCAAAGAGTAGCAAGCTTTTCTTATTTATGATTATTTAAAATGAAAACGCAGAGAATGTGGCAACGTGACAGGTCACATTACATGTTTAATCTGGAAACCAAAGAAGCCCTGAGGAATATCTGATGTGGTGATTCACTTTTCAATGTTCAAATTACAAGAACGCTATTAGATGCACACTGTTAATCTTTATGGCAAATTTGGGAACTCCCTGGTGAGGAGCTGAACTCACTTACTCTGAAGCTGTTAGCTGTGGTCCTCTTAAATTGTTTTTGGTTGAACAGATGCAAGATTGAAAAAAATTAAAAATTCATTGAAACTCAGATTACATTTCCTACATTGCATATAACAGAGTAGCTTTAATTTGGAGAGGCTTCAGGCAAATATATTTGATGTTGAAAATGCAGCACATGATTCTGGTTGATACGGGTACTTTGTGTCAGTATCCAATCTTTTTCACCACTGATGCTAATACCTCTATTTGTATCTGTACACAGCATGCTGACTGAAACTTCTGCAGAGGTTGATATATCATCTATTTTTATATTTTTCTTCCTTGTCCTCTGTCTAGTGAAATCTGCCCTCCTTTAGTATCATTAGACATGATGATTTAATAGATTCTTTTCATCTCCAATTTACTGCATAGTAATGAAAATATCATTACTGTAATTTTAAAGGGATGTATATGCTAATAACTTTTTACCTTTTTCAGTGTTTTAGCCTCTATTATTATTTTTTTTTCACTTTTTTTCCTCCAGATATAGTTTGTCTAAGGTTTTAGCCTCGAAGAACTTTGTCTAATTTGTATTCTGAGACCAAAGAGTACTATATCTGGTAGCAGGCACTGAAATACAAGATTTTTCTTTTTTGTCACAGATTGCTAACCCCAACTTACACTCCCAGTACTAGGTTTGAACCCAGGGGCATTAAGCTACATCCTCAGACCTTTTTTAAAAATTTTTATTTTAAGACAGCCTCTCACTAAGTTGCCCAGGCTGGCCTTGAACTTGCCATCCTCCTGCCTCCGTCTCTGGAGTAGCTTGGATTATAGGTGTGTACACATGTTGACTTATGATGGAGATAGTTAAAGTGTACTCACATTCCTAGTAGGAACCTGCTGTTTTACTTTCTACAAAAGTAGATGCATCTCACTAGCTATTGAAATTTAAGTTTAGAATCAAGAATGGTATTGTTGCACTGGGTGATGTCATTATAAATTATTAGGATTAAAATTACTGTTGGGACTATGTTGTATGATTCCATCAGGTTGCAATGCCTGGCTGTTATATTCTTGGCTTAGAGGGAAAATCCACTTTACTACCCTAAGAATTCAGGCATTTATACAATTTAGTGATTTTGTTCAGTAGACATGTATGAATTATCACCAAATAGAACAAATTTCTGAAATCAGCCATTCATTTGCCTGGTCTTTATTAAAATCTTGCAAATAACACAATATAATAGATGCTATTGTCTATTTTTTTTTTTGCTATGATTCACCAATCGTAATCAAGCATGCTAACGCATTTAATGCTGTTCTTTATTTCCCTGCATTTCTTTCTTCTCCCTTCTGTCAGAAAGTGATTGAAAAATGTGCAATGCTCCTGCAAATTTAGCTCTGAAGGCATAATTAATAACTAGTACATTTTAGCAACACTTTCTAGATTAAAAAGAATTTTCATGAAAACATGTAACAGAAAGAATTAGTAATAATAAACAAGTTTATCCAGTCTTGATGTGCAATACTGACTTTACTGATCATAATGTATTTTTGTGATTTCATTAGAGCATTTAATTTCAGTAATACAGGAATATTTTTCAAAAGAAAGGTGGTATTTCAGATCAGGTTTACTATGCTGTATGAAACTCCTTGCCTATTCTAATTTCCAGTAGATGTTTAAACATTAAATATTAAACAGTTAAATTTTGTTTCTGTTAATAAGAATGAATTTAAAGCACATATGATATCTTCATTTTGCTTTGAAGAACTCTTTCTATAGGATATTGTTGTGGTACAAGTCTTATATCACTAATTTAATGGCAACACACAATAAAATTGAAATGGTGTCCTTGAAATTTCTATAAACTCACCTTTGCAACAATAAAGCTGTAACATTTGTTCACAAATTTTGCATGTTTCAGAAGCAATCTGTTCCTCAGGAATTAGAATTTGAGTGAACACTAGCCTGGTGGCCTTAGGAATTGGGCATCTGGGGCTCTCAGTGTCATAGGTTAGGACAAATTTCTTCTCACACTGGGATTAAACTTTCTGATTTGGACTAGATTGGTAATTCTTAATCTTTCTGAGAACTTAATTCAATATTATGCCACACAATACATTGCACATAATTTGGGGGGCTACAAAAATAATCTTTAGTAGCAAGAACAGATACTTAAGAACTTCTGGGGAAAAAAAAAAGATTATCATTATAGACCTTTCTACCTATACATTTTTTACTTTGGTCTTTTGGAAGAAACAATCAATTTTGTATAGTATCATACTAAGAAATTTATGAGCAAATACATTCTCTTTATATTTTCCAAAACATGTAAACTGTATCAGTTCTTAAATTTCCTGACTCCCCTTATATGCGTAAGGGAATTCTATAGTTTTACATATAAATAAAAATAATAAAAACCTCAGATTTGTACACATGCTTTCATATGTACCTATATTGGGGGCTTGTTTTGCTTTTAACCAGTGACTTTAGGTGAAAATGAAATGCTTGATAGTTCTTCATTTAGGGACTTAAAAATGTCAGTTGGGTGACTGTGTTAGTACAGGCCCCTGAAAAAAAGAAAAACAATTTAGACCAGGCATGGGATGAATTGATTTAATCTACATAGCTATATTATTTAGAACCATCCCTACCCCAATCAGTTTTTACTTGGAGCACTTACAGCAGGAAATGGATTTAAATTATAAAATATTATCAAAAAGTCTTGCTAGAGACAAAAGGGCTATTATTGCAAATAGATAATGCTGATGCTGAAGAATGTTCATTATATTAAAGAGAGAAACTTTTCAGAAAATGTTTGTTTTTCTCCTTAAGGATGGTTGCCCCAGCTGATGAGTGATTTTTCCAAGTCGGTCAATGGGACAAAACTTTGTTTCTACTCATGATAAACAGTTTATTATTTTTGTGGTAGCTTGGATATTTTTCATATTCGATTATATTAAAGAAATACAAAATACTGATAAGCATCCTTATTTTGCATATTTTTCAGCTGAGGAAACTGATGCTCAAAGAGGAAGATTATAACTTGTCTTTAACCATTGAGATTGTGGCAGAGCTGTGACTGGTGCTCAATTTTTCTAGTTATTGCTACTAAAAGGCTCTTTTCACCACCACTCCCCAAATATACATCTAATAAAATATCTAGATATTTTATCCTGTTATTTTGAATCTCCCTATAAAACCTCTACTCAGTGTTTGGTGAAAAATAAGGTACTTGGCAGTAATTTCAGATGCAGATGCAGTCACATTTTCCCAATTTTCTCTATGATTCTAAATTTGTTAGCCTTATATATTTTGCCTAATAGAACATATTTTCAGATATCAGTTTTCAAAACTGATAATTATGCTAAAGATTCTCCAGAACTTTGCATTGGGAGGATACATAGTAGTAAAATTTCTGGGAAATGCTAATACTATAATTTTAAATTAAGTTTTACAAATGAAAGTCACAACTTTACCAGCCTTTTAACTACTCTGGGAAATATTAATATTAAAACAAGTGACTGTTATTCTCTGTTTACATAACTATAACTTGCTTCTTGTCCAGGAGGAAAGAGCCAGCCTTCTGTAAGACAGTAAACAGGGAATAAATGAAATCAAGCATAATGAGATTGGCGTTTATTTCAGCCACCAAAGAACAATGAGAGCCCACTGTATCCCTCTGTCTAAATACAGAGTTATGAAAGTTAGCTAGACTAAATTTTCCAAAGAAAAGACTCAAAAGATTTCCAATATCTAGCAAAGATGAGTCCATTAGAAGAGACTAAAGGTCATGTGAATTTTTTAAAATAAGCAGAAATTAAATAATGTTGCTTTAGAGCAAATGCCAATAATGTAAATGCACTGTGCTACTCTACATATTTAAGAATTGCTTGGTGAGGATAGAAACATTATCATAGAAGCAAAAGTAAAAAGAAAAAAAAACAAGTCAGGGAAACAAAACTTATTTAACACATCAGGATGTGATTTTCCTTTTTGTATCTCACGAGATGCTCAGATTGTGTGGTAAAACTGGTTATTAATTTGGTTTGGGAAAATTTTTAAAGAATCCAGTATCTGATTTGTTTTTAGGGAGCTCTTCACATTTTCATGGGCATTATAATTTAAAAGACATTTTGTCTTTTGTCAAATTATATCTCACTTCTTTTACAAACAGAGTTCTATGAGCTGCTATTTGACCTACAGAAGACTCCGACATTTCTATGAAAATCAGCATTACGTAAATATGCTCATGTACATGGCAATAGAGAAGGGGGCAGTGCCATGCATTGCTTCAATTATACACACCATAATGTTCTGTCATTGCTTGGTGATATTTCACAGCTTTTATCTTTCCACCCAGGGAATGAAAATGTTCTTAATACATGCAGAAACTGAAAAACATAGTCTCTGTTGTATCATAACAGTGTTATCAGTTCATCTCTATCAGCACGTTCATTTGAACCTTGTTATCAATTCAGTATGAATTGATTTTAGGAGTGAGAAGTCTACACAATACATAAAATGGGGACTTTGCTTACCTGGTCATATGTATACTGTGGCCTACACATTAGCTAAGGAGACAGTATTAAATCTTTTTTTTTTTTTTTTTTCCTTTCTTCTCCGGAGAGACTCAAAGGAATGCAAATTACTACATGTATGTCACAATGGGACCTGTGTGGTACTCTATTGTGCTATCAGAATTGCTGCACACATTCCACAGGTACCCAGGGGCTCTGGTTTAAGAAAGTTCCAGCTTTTGAGTCAGCCTGGCATCTTTAAGGACAGATCTGAGTGCTTTCCAGGGGTTATTAACCTTTATTTAAAGATGATGATTACCTACATACCAAATAGCATTAATAGGAAATTATCTTTATTTTCTTCTCTTTTTGTTAAACTGTGTTTTAAAATAAAAGATAAGAATAGCAATGTAACTTTAAGAGGTGGGAATAATAGATTGAGGCTGTTGTACCCTAAGACTGATGAGTGTTAGCATTTATTTCACCACCCCCAAAGTTTGCGGAGTTGGATTTGGGGTTAGGATTCAGAGGACTTGGAGCCTTCGTCCCTGAAATGTATTAGACCACTTACTTAAAAACAGGAAAAATGTCTAATTTATAGGGATAGAAAGAATGTGGGGGAAGGAACAAAAAGGATAGGGAAGACAGAGATTTCCTAGGCAAATCTTCCTTAGTAGTTTTTTGATAACAATAAAAATAAAGCACTATTCTAAGAAAATATAAACAGAAGCTTTTCCATTGTAACTGGAAGCTTTAGTACTTGATTTTGTTTTCTGGGAAAGTTGAGAAGTAGCCACAAGCAAACCCACACCACTATCTCTCTTCGTTCTTCTGAGATCCCCATAAACAAAGTCACCTGTTACATCTATGCTTTCTGAACTCCTTTCTGAATGTTATGCTTTCTGAATTCCTCTTAGCTAATTGTGACCAGGTACAATAATTCTGGAGATGGTTGTATTGATTTACGAAAATTGAGTTTGGAATTGTTGGAGGGCAATATGAGTTCCTGCTTATTTAAGATTTGATTGAGGAAAATGAAGGTGTTTGCAAGACATCTGCTGAATTAAAACCTGTTTTAGAACTAGAAAGAATTCTATAAAAGAAAAAAAAAAAAACTACAGCATCATAACTACTCTTTTCTAGGTGGAAATAAATTTATTGCTTGCTTCCTCTTACCAAAGATGTTTTATCATGTGTTTTCATCAAACCTCACATTATTTAAATCGCATGTGTGCATTTTTATGGTGGATTATAAGAAAAATTGCTTGAGTGAAAATGGAATTTGACAATAGAGTATAGAATAGTTTCAAACTGTTACAGTGTTCCACTGTGGCAGGTTTGCAATTGGAGGAAGTGCAGTCCACACATCAAAATGTGAGGTGTTCCACAGTACAATGTGGCGTTTGAATTTTGTCTAGTTAAATGGAAGTATGAGGTTATACAGTACTAGGAAGGAAGTGCTAAATCAAATTCAATACTTGTAAAGAATTGAAAAGATATATTATTTGTATATATTTTATTATTATAAAATCATAGTACAGAGGCTAAGGATACAGCTCAGTTGAGAGTGCTTGCCTCACATGCACAAGGCCCTGGGTTCAATCCCAAGCGCCACAAAAAAAAAAAAAAAAAAAAAAAAAAAAAAAAAAAAAAATCAGCACATTTGTAGAAAATCTTTATTGCTTTGGGAAAGAACATAGTGCTTAAAAACTAAGCAAATAAAATTTCAACAAATATACTAAACACATTCTCCTATCATAAACTAATTGTGCACTTTGGATAGCAATAATGAAGAATTTTCCCTAGGATTTTGAGAACAGCATAGTATTGTTTTTATCTAGTGAAAGTCCAAATGATCAGGCCAATAATATAATAAATAATACTTAAGAAATGCTCTTTTGAAACACTTTGAGGATGGTTTAATTTGTAAGTTATCAATATTTTTATAATTTTCTTTTCAGTAGGATATCTAGTTGAGAATTATGGAAATCTGTTCACTAAGCTTAATATGCTGAGTTTGGGAGTTTGGTTTTATTTTTTGTTTGTTTTTTAGTACTATTCTAAAATCTAATATTTGTGCCCACTAAAATTGAAACTACCTGTTTATATAATTTTAAAACATCAAAATTATGTTATTCTGCACAGAAATTAATAAAACATAATATGCTTATTATGAGATCCAAATTAGTTTCTATATTCAGTCACTGAGGATTTCAGTTTTACTAATATTGGGTATACTATACATATTTACACCCATGTTATAATTCTTGCTTAGAGGTATCTGTTTTTCTCCAATGCGTTACCATCTGCCTGTTTTGAAAATCTGTAAACTGTACAAATGAGGAATAACAAGAGTTACTCATAGATTTGTCTAACATTTAAATTAGTGGGATTTGAACCAATTGTCATAAGCTTTGTCCTGGAGACTTGCACTTTGAAACCATCTGAAAATCGACTTTCCCATCAGTAATGTGTAGAATATTATTTTCTCTAAAAACCATTATATTTTGTTTTTCTGTATTGGGTGTGAATTTCAGGAGAATGTATGCTATTGTGGTGAACTAGATGAGTAAAAATGCTTTGTATACAAAATCGTGCTCACCCTTAGGTCCTAAAATATGCCTAGCACAGTATACAAAATTGGAATGATTCCTGCATCAGGAGGGTGAAAAGACATTTCTACAGAATCAAAGATATTATTTTATTTGTTTCTAATTGTATGCTTCTTGCATCAAATTATTATGCATTATTTTCTTTAGTATATATGTCATTCATGTGTCCAACCAGAAGCTGTGGTGTTCCAACTTAGAGTTTTATTTTGGTTTTGGATACTAAAGATTGACCTCAGGTGCTTTAACACCAGTCCTTTTTATTATTTTTTAAATTTGGAGAGAAGTTCTCACTAAATCACTTACAGCCTTGCTAAGTTCCATTGGCTGGCCTAGAACTTATGATCCTCCTATTTCAGACTCCTGTATCTCTGGGATTACAGGCATGTGCCACTGCACCCAGAAACTTAGAGCTTTTACAGTGATAACTTTCTGGTAGGGTTTAACCAGGTTATTTCATCAAGTGATACTGAATTTTTCAGTCAATTCCTACCATACTGCAGTCTTTCAAGCAATTTATTTTCAAAGAATCTGCTTTTCTGAGATGGTGTCTTGCCCCTTGTTTTCCCAAAGCTGTCATACATTCTGAAATGGGCATTTCAATAAGTCAAGTTCAAATGCATTTAGAAAACAAGATGATCAGTTATGTGCTCACATTCCCTAAGTGCATTATTTGTTTTGTGTCACATTCAGGTCATGAGTGCATGCTTTAAAAGCATCTATGTCATAAAATTACTCATAAGCAGTGGCCAGTGAGGGAAGGACACAAAAGATAACTGAGGAAAAATGTTTTGGGGGATGTGCATATTTCTGCCATATCTTTTCTTGGAATGTAAGGGTCTTCTGTCTAGTCACTTGTGTAGTCCCACAGATCCTGGGTGTTCTTATTCTAACTTAAGAGTCATCTATTGACTTTTACAAAGAATGGTTCTGAACTAAGCTATTTTTTATAAATAATTCCACTATTGCTTATCATTAATGGCTTTCTCTTCACAATGTATCATGTTGTGGAAACTTTAATGGAGATCTTCACCATCTTCATCTTAGAACATTGATTCGTAGAGTCACTGGAAGATTTATCTCATCAGCATATCTTCACTTCCTGCTGAGGAGTTTCCTCTGAGCAGTTCCCTCTTATTAGTGATTTCACCAGCTTAGGTTCATGATTTTCCTTTAATAAGAGTGTCACATTGTTAAATACAGCTTGTGTCTTTTTCATACTGTCTTCTAAGGGTAAAGTGTGTTTATTCTGTTTTCATTTTTTTTCTCTATTTGCTTAAAGCTATTTTTTTGTTCTTATTGATTTTCACTTTCATTCTTGTATTTAATAATTATCGCATTCTCTCTAGGTATAGGCATTACGCACATAACGACACAGACCTTGTCTTCATGGAGATTATAGTTTTGTAGGAGAAAATGCATTTGATTTTACATAGTAAAATAGATAAGAATGATTAGTTGTGGTAAATACTCTAAAGGAAAAGTATGTGAAAAGAGATCATGAGGGAAAGATCTTAGATAAGGAAGGTTGTTTTGAGAAAATGTCATTTAATGAGAGATCTAAACTGAATTGGAAGCAAGGGTGGAAGAAGTCAGGGTGAGGTCATAAGATGGTAGGAAGAATAATACTTTTAACAGGCTGAAATAAATTCAGTGTGAGGTGCAGAAGGGCATGAGAAAGCACTGGAGAGGCAGGCAGGGGCTAAAATAGGGAGGCCTTTGTTGAGGATGTGTAATCTAACCACAGAGAAATGTTAAGTTGAAGGAGCCCTAATTAGGAAGGGCTGTTGCAGCTAGCTGGAAGCCATAAGTTCCACCTGATATGTATGTGACGCACCTGTAGGCACCCGCAAACCTGAAGGTATATAACCGAGTGAAAGCGGTCCGAGTTAGGAGAACGGAGAATTCAGTCAGCCGGGCAGTCACTCGGTCGGTCAGAAGAATCAGAGCGGCCAGAACGTAGGCAGAGCGGTTACAGAAGAGAAACCAGATAGAAGAAGTAATGACTGGTCAGAGTTAGGCCGAGACTCCTGAGGAAGACAGAAGACAGAAGAAAGAAGAAGGAAGAAAGAAGAGAGAAGAAAGAAGCTCTAATCTTTCTCTAAGCTACAAGAAGAAAAGCTCGCTCTAATCTTTCTCTCTAAAAATCTTTCTTTCCCTCTCTAAGCTCTAAGAAAGTAGAAGTAAAAGTAGTAAAAGCTTAACTCTGCCTCCGAGATTTTTTCCCGGTTTCGGTACCAGATTGGGTCTCACTAACTTACCTAGGCTGGCCTCAAACTTGTGATGGTACCAGGCAGCTTACATTAAGTTTCTAAAATGTCTTAAGTGTGCTTTTGTTGCTTCTATTGCTATATGGATTAGAAGAAGGAAGGAGGGAAGCTAGAATCCAGTTGAGAGGTTATTGCAGTACTTGCAACAATAGATGATAACAGCTTAGACTAGAATTAAAATAGATCACTGTGACACTGACAGCAGGTGAGAATGAAGTGGAGACATGCCAAACTTATTGTCTATTGAGAGTAGAAGGAAAGGACCACCGAGAGATCACATATGAAAAGTGATAGGACATAATGTATCAGAAGAGGCTTACAAGTTTTGGCAGAAGAAACGGCTTGGGTGCAGGTGGAAGACTGGAGGAGGAACTGATCTTTAGAAATCCTAAGAGTTAGCTTTTAGAATTGTTAAGTTTTAATTCCTGTAGGCTATTTAATAAAAGCAAATTATTTGGATAAATTAGTCAAAAGTTCTGAAAATAAGCTTGGACTAGATATATAAACTATATATCACAACAATTTCAGAGATTCACAAAAGACAGAATGGAAGTGTCTGTGTGCAGTAGTGTTGTGGAGTACAGATTGCTCCTTCAGAATCAAAGCACTTATTCTTCCAGATATTGGTGTTGGCTGTTGTTGGTTTACAGCAGGGTCCATCTCCAGGAGCCCCTTCCCTAAGTTTATGCATCTTCACATGGGGCAGCTCACATACAATGATTAGACAAGGTGAGAAAACAAATTCTGAGGACCCTTGCCTTCATGTGGGACAATTCTGAAAGAACATTCCAGCTTTTGATAGCTTTAGGATCAGCTGAGACTTCTGGGGGAACCCAAGTGAAGACAGCTAGTACCAGTAGACTTAGGAAGCATGGGAAGCAGTCTCTTAAAATGTATTCATGCTAGGGCTGAGGATATAGCTCAGTGACTAGAGTGCTTGCCTTGCATGCACAAGGCCCTGGGTTTAATCCCCAGCACTGAAAAAAAAGGTGTTCGTGCTAGATAATCTACTATTTGATTTTCAATGAAAACTTCATCACCAGTTGTAGTTGAAGCTAGATAGCTCCTAGCATGCTGTAGTGGGAAATTATTAAAAAAACAACAACAACAACAAATTTCACCTCTGTAAACTGGGATAGGCTTCTAGGGTAAGCTTCTAGAAGAATGGAATGCACCTATAACTTTTTCATAACTTACGGGTTTGAGAAATTCAAGGGAAATGGCTTTTATTATATGTTATTTGTACACTGAAAAAAGAATACCAAAGGCTTTGGATACTTTCTTTAATATAAATTGTAAAAACCAACAATCCTTCAATTTAAGCTGAAATTTGTAAGCCAGAGAGACTTGATAGAATCTAAAGAGAATCTTGGCTCATAAAACTGGAAGACAAAAAAAAAAAAAAAAAAAAAAAAAAATCTGTGATTAGCCAAGAATCTAATTAAACGGGGTAGCTGAGTTCCTATAAAGTTTTAACTTTAACATTATTCATCCTGATACATGAAACTTAGGGCTCTGTTTGGAAATGCATAGGGTGTTGAGTCAAAATGGAATATTAGTATTGAAGAACTTGAAAATTTTGAACTAACAGCTTCTTCTGAATCCTCAGTGCCAGCAGAAATGGCCTACTCATAATTATTAAAGACCAGTATTTCTCCCTTGCTTAAAAATAATGCCAAGCATGCTTTGTAAACCAACACTCATGCCACTCAGAATTTACCCTGAACTCCTTTCATGGGCTTCAGACCAATAGGGTCAGGTGACAATATAAATTCCCTAGGGAAATTACTAGGTTAGTGCAAAAAGGAATGAAGTATATAAACTGAATGCCTGAAGGACTTAAATAATGTATGCTAAGAAAGACCTGGGAGAGTATATACACATGGCTCTGAGCTCTGAGGTTGCTAATAAAGATGGAAGGAACCATAATGTTGGATAAAGGAGAGTTAACAATATGGGAGAATCTCCTATGATACAGAATTTAACAACCTCAAGAAAATCCCAAAAGACTGTGCTAATCTGTTACTAGGTTCACTCTTGAAAATGATGGCACACACTAAGTGAAAAGGAAATGTCAAAACTCCATGGCTCATGTAGAGGAACAGTCCAAGAGCAAGACAGAATGGAATGAGCTGGAAAACCACTTACTCACTATGTCTCATGGTTAGACTTTGAAAATCCACTTACCAAAGAGATAAATAGTTCCTGGTAACAAGGTCCCAGAACTGTGGATCATCTTAGTGGTATCTGTGATCTAAGTCAGGACTAATGGTAGGAGAAGCAATTACAAAACTGGAACCACTGACACCATTAGGAAACACAGGATAATAACACTGTACCTTGACCATTTGACGGAAAATTGACAAATGCAC
This sequence comes from Tamias sibiricus, assembly GCA_025594165.1. Lineage (NCBI taxonomy): Eukaryota > Metazoa > Chordata > Mammalia > Rodentia > Sciuridae > Tamias > Tamias sibiricus. Next base: position 83,760,810 of record CM046657.1, on the reverse strand, counting down.
AGCCATAGCCAAAGAAAGACTCGATGTCAGAAAGGAGGGTCTTGTCCTCCTGTGTGATGGCTTTTACTATTTTAACTTGGCTTTATTGAAGTACAGTCCCATAATTACCTTTCTGGCATGTTCCTGTATGGACTATAAGGAATATTCTCTTACAGAGCCAGAGGAGAGAAAGGAAGAAAAATACAGACATCTTCTCCAGTTATTCAATCCAACATGAATCTAGGTTTTCTTGCAGATATGTACCCAATCAGTTATTTTGGGCTGATCAAAAGAGAGAATATGCTGGGTGGGCCTGATTTAATCAGTTGTGAAGCATTTTAAAGAGGCCTTGCCCTTCCCTGGGTAAGGAAACCCTCATCTGTGAACAAGTTCCTCAGTGTCCTAGTCTCAGTCTGTTATCTCACTAGTTAGAAAGGACTAACAAACATTTTTAGTCAACCCCTTATATTTGTATAAGATGACTCCATGTGATAAATTCATATGTGTGTGTACATGTTAGTATGTGTGTGCTTGTGTGTGTTCATTCATATCTATCTGAGCTGCTGAGACTATAGGATTGGTTGAAGCCTCTACTGCATTGCATTTGTGTTCTCTCTTGTTTCCATATTCTGCTTCCTTATTCTCTTGGAGATGCTATTCCTGCAAACACTCCCTAACAATGCTCATCTATACCAATTCTTTAGTCTGTTTCTAAGGAAACCACAACTAAGAAATTTTCAATATGTAGGGATAGAAGAGTTGAAGCTGTAAGGAATGCTGAGAAGACGAAGCCAAAGAAGTAGGAAAACCACGTGTGTTATCTCCCAGATTCAAAGTGATTAAGAAAAGAGAAATCAGGAATGTACAAGGGTGCCCAAGGAACAAGTAAAATGACTACCAGAAGTGTCGCCTGATTTATCAACATTATATATTATATAATTATATATTATATAGACTCCATTGGTGACCTGGGTAAGAAGCACTCCAGTGGGAAGGCAGGGCAGAAAATACACTGGTGTAGGGTAAGTTGGAAACAAAGACATATAGCTCACAAATGTAAACAACTCTGTCAAGAAGCTTGGCTATTAACAAAAAATAGAGCAAAGTTTATTGCAAGTGTGGTATTCATGGAGAGTGATTTTATTTCTAAGTTGAGTATGTTTAAATAAGGAAGTGTTAAGTATCCTGAAAAGTACCCAAGGAAAACCAAGGCCTCTTTAAAATGCTTCACAACTGATTAAATCAGGCCCACCCAGCATACTCTCTCTTTTGATTAACCCAAAATAACTGATTGGGTACTATAATCATATCTGCAAGAAAACCTAGATTCATGTTGGACTGAATAACTGGAGAAGATGTCTGTATTTTTCTTCTTTTCTTTCCTCTAGCTCTGTGAGAGAATATTCCTTATAGTCCATACAGAAACACACCTGAAATGTAATTATGGGACTGTACTTCAATAGAGCCATGTTAAAATAGTTAAAGAGTGGGAAGAGTTGAAGAACCAGGAAAGAATGAGGAAAACTAGTGAAGTGAAGGGCCTGGATGTTAAAGCATTGGAATCCCCAAGCTTATTAAGCAAGAAGGATGCTTAATGAAACAGTAGGGTAATAAAGAAAAGAAAACTAAGAATGTAGTAAGTTTTCAGATTTGCTGGCAGAACAATTAAGTGTGTCCTATCCATAATGCCATGTACCTTATGCACATAGTTCAATATTGTAAACTTATCAATAATTCCTAATCCATGTTTCTGCATGTATAATATATAACTATCTGTATTTATCTTTATATATTTACCTATACCAAAGACCTTTACATCTTTAAAGTAAATAGGCAAATGGTCAAATGTCAAGAACTCTCATGAACTATTCTTGCAATTGTTAAAGTGCAACTTTCTTAATGATTTTATCCTTATACTTATCTCTCCTTTCAGCTAGTCTGGATTTCTCTGATTTGGTTTAGACCAGGGTCAGTAAACTTTTTCAATCAAGGGTCAGATAATAAATACTGTAGGCTTGTGAACCATACTGTTTCTGTTGCAGCTATTCTAACCTCACAGTGTGCAAACAGCCATACAGTACATGAAATGTAATGAATGTATGTTCCAAAAAGTTCTTATTTACAAAAACAGGTGAAGGCTGAACTGACAGGCAGCCCATTTGTCATAGTCCACTAACATTTGCTTTTGCTCATGTCATCATTTTGTCTAGGCCATTTATCACCTCATCTACCTCATGAATGAGTTTTGTTCTGTCATCAGCTTGTTTTTTGAAAATTTTTACATCTATCCTGATAGTAGTAGTTGCATACTACTATAGGACCTGGAATATTCCTCCCTTCATGATAGTAATTTAGTATTGCAATAGTTTCCTTAAGGATTAGTCTCTGACAGAATAATCTGCCTTCATTGAGAAGGGAAATTTTATCAACCTTTGTATCTCCTGAGCAGTGCCAACACAGAGTATATGCCCTAAAAATACCTGTTTCTTGAATAACTGAACAATTAGATGAGAATCATCATTTTTCTACTTAAAGAGAATTTTTCTTGCTAGGGAAAGTTTGCCTAGAACATACATTGGTCAAGGCTAGTGTCACATGAACAGGTGGTGAAAATGTCATTTCTATTTCTCTCTCCAGACACATGTATATTTGTACACAAACACATCAATTCTTTATGATTATTCTTTTTTTAAAATATTTTTATTTATTTGCTTTAGTTGTACACAATGCGTTTTATTCAATGCGTTTTATTTGTACATGATGCTGAGGATCGAACCCGGGTCGCCCACGTGCTAGGCAAGCACTCTACCGCTGAGCCACAATCCCAGCCCTATGATTATTCTTGTAAGAATGTTTTATAATGACATGATTTGAAGAAGATAGCCTAAATCCCACATAGTTTGTAGTACTTGTGCAATATTCAAATTGCTTTGGGGCTTGGTATTTGGGGCTGTCCTACCTCTCTATTTCTGTTACATGGTTTCTAGTTTCTCCAAATTGCTGATCCTGATTCTGCTTTGATTCACAGGTATTTTGATTATTTGTTCTTATACTTCTACCTGGGAATGGCTAATTTAGTTGCTTTCATTCCTGTGTGATTCTGATGGCTCGAAGCACTCATACCATTTTCCCTAGCCAATATGTATAAATTACTGAAAATAAATTTTGAGTAGTGTGTTAGTGAGTTTTTCATCATTGTGACCAAAAGACCTAACAAAAAAACTTAGAAGAGCAAAAGTGTGTTTTGGCTCATGGTTTCAGAGGTTCAGTCCATGGTTGGCTGACTCCATAACTGTGGGCCTGAGGTGAGACAGAATATCAAGGCCATCAGGACATGACAGAGGGAAAATGCTTGGTTCACAACAACCAGGAAACAGAGTGGGGGCTTCACTCACCAGGGCAAAACATAAACCCACAAAGACACATCTCTTGTGAGCTACTTCCTCTAGCCATACTCTACTTGCCTACAGTTACCACCCAGCTCACCCATTTAAGTGGATTAATCCACTGATAAGGTTACAACTCCCTATTCATTTCTCCTCTAAACCTGCTTTCATTATCTCACATATAAGCTTTTGGAGAACTCCTCATTTTCAAACCATAACAGGTACTGAATCACATGCATATTACTTCTTATCTAACATTCTTTTGTGAAGGAGCCCTAATTAGGAAGGGCTGTTGTAGCTAGCTGGAAGCCATGGGTTCCACCTGATATGTATGTGACGCACCTGTAGGCACCCGCAAACCTGAAGGTATATAACCGGGTGAAAGAGGTCCGAGTTAGGAGAACGGAGAATTCAGTCAGCCGGGCAGTCACTCGGTCGGTCAGAAGAATCAGAGCGGCCAGAACGTAGGCAGAGCGGTTACAGAAGAGAAACCAGATAGAAGAAGTAATGACTGGCCAGAGTTAGGCCGAGGCTCCAGAGGACTGGTCAGAGTAAGGCCGAGGCTCCCGAGGAAGACAGAAGACAGAAGACAGAAGAAGGAAGAAAGAAGAGAGAAGAAAGAAGCTCTAGTCTTTCTCTAAGCTAAGCTCTATCTTTCTAACTCTTACTCTAAGCTAAGAAGACAAGAAGAAAAGCTTGCTTTAATCTTTCTCTCTAAAAATCTTTCTTTCCCTCTCTAAGCTCTAAGAAAGTAGAAGTAAAAGTAGTAAAAGCTTAACTCTGCCTCCGAGAATTTTCCCGCGGCACCGTGGCTGGCCACAACAGCAGCTTACACTTTTGATCTGAATTTTCTTCAAATTTCAGTAAAAGAAAAAGATCACTAAGTAGACATTATGATTTTAAGAAGATGAGTTCATGAGGGAAGCAGTAATTCAGGTGGTTCTTATGGTCTATAGTTTTCCTCAAAGAGAATTATAGGTCTCCTTTCTTCTCATATGTCTTTCCCCCTTTCATTTATTTCATCATTCTTTGAGAGTTCTTATTTTTAGACTCCTTCTCTTTTATTTTTAAACAAGTTTAACTCTTTCACAATAACTATAGCATTTCCTTATATTTTGGTCTCTGTGACCAGAGAACTTACTCCTGCTATATCCACTGAGGTATTAATTATAGTACTAAACATAAAAACAACAATCAAAGAAACCCTGAGTATTCACTAGAAAGGAATTGGTGTGTTATAATATTTTTCATAATTGAATAAAATTTAATAATTAATTCATAATTAAAAATCATCTCAGAAGAACTGAACTAAAATCCCACTTAAAGTACATGAAATAATGAACAAATTTGTAAATGTGAGCAAGGTTCTTTCCATATAAAGTGTTGGGCACACTTAGAATACAACTATTTAATAAATTGTCACATCTTTGTTATTTATTTTTAAGCATATGAATTATGGTCATGATTATGATAGATATAAGAACTGGTAGATGAAGTTGAAGCAACAAGAATAACTTCTTACATTTCTACCAAGAACTCATAAAATTATAAGATAAATATGAAAACTTTGGAGTTTTAATAAGAATTTTTTAAAAGAAAAATACTTAAATTGTTCCTACATGGTTTTAAATAGCTTAACAATTTGAAAGCCCTTAGGGTCTCAGTGGTTTCCATAACCAATTTTTATTTTCATTACATTGTACAAACTGGCAAATGCTTTTTAAAATAAGCAATACAGAGCTTATAAAAAAATCCCTTTTTATATTTGCATTTCAGCCACTTTCAGAAGGAATCTAATCAGAGTGGGAGTGGAACTTTGTTCTACTGACATGCCCTCCAAAATAGCATAGTCTCACAATAGGTGGCCCCAATGAGGTCCTTTTTATGGTGACAAAACTGTTGCCATAATGAAAGCTTATACAAACAAGGGAAAGGCTATTTAAGAACTTCCACCATCAATGCCAGTTGTCAGCCTGCTGGAGACACTGGTTGAAATGATTTGTACCCATCACATTTATTTCTCCAATGGAGAATTATATATTTGACTTGTTGGAAAGGTTGGATACTAAAAATATGCTTTTTAAACAAAACCCCAGGAAGAGGGAAAAAAGCATGGCAGCTGCTTATTTCTCTCTCTGTAACAAAATGTGACTTATAATGTAGCAAAAAAAAAAAAAGTGCAGAAAATGAAGCAATTTATAAAAGCCACACTAAAAAACCAAAATCATGAATTATAATGTTGATTAGAATTTACTGAAGCTGTCAGATACCTTGAAATATCAGCCAGGTAATTTTGGTACCTTATTGAAAAAACTATGGAATCAAAGTGGTGGTAGTTTTATCATAGATATTGGTTTTTCACAAATAGATACCTTGAACCTCTAGAGATACAAAACAATATTCCGCATTGAGGTGCAGTGGCAATGTAGGTAATTGCCTTGTGATAAAGAAAAGAAAATTAGCTTATATAGACTCCTGTCAGTCACAGTGAAAATTTGTTGGGTAAAATTTTATTTAAAATGCTTTGCAGAAATGATTTTTAAAATATCATCCTCGACTAAAATTTTGCCTTTAAATTAAAAGTAGATAAGAAACTCACACAAAGCTGTTTTGCAGTGTCCCAATGACCTTGGCCTCCACGGAGCCAAACTTACCCTTCTTCAAAAACTTCTACAGAGCATCATAGAAATTTCTTTCCACATTCTTATTTTCTCTTTGATCGAATAGTTCCAATTCCCAACCAAATTGATTCCAGTCTTAAGATGTCATTGCTAAGGCTATGTTTTAAATCTTTTCTCAGCACCAAACTGATAATGCAGTCCATAGCATTAGCCCTCTCCTCCCACAGACCTCCACTGTATCAATTAGTATGCTGCTGCCCATTCCTTGCTTGATTTTTCTCCACTAGATATCAGAATATGACAATGAATGGGAGTTAGAGGATGATAATTGTTCTATTAATGAGTTCCAAGACAATTAGTATTTTATGAGATAACTTCCAAAATAATTGTAAATTTCTATTTATTTCAGATTTAAAATAGTCCAAATCACTTCACCAATGTGTGTACTAGTATGATAGATATTGTAATTTAAACTAGGAATAATGAAATGTAATAATTTAAAAATTATATGGTCTTAACTTTAGATTAGTCTTATCTAGATAAAGATATTTCCAAGAGTTCTGACATTCTGGCCATTCCATTTTCAAATGCATTCAGAAACTATCAAAATGCTATGCTTCGTGTTAGAAAAATGCTGAACAAAGTTAACTTAGCCGGGAACACCGTGTTAGTGAAATAAAAGGTTTTATTGGGGTGCCACGTGGGCAAGGATAGGGAAAGGAAGGGAAGGGAAGGGGGGTAGGGAAGGGATGGACGGGAATAGGGACAGGCAGGAACAGAGAGCGATTTCAGTCCGGGGCTGGCTTAAATAGAGTGGGGGGTCAGAAAGACCCCCTCGAGTGAGTCCTTGCCCTATAGGCTAACAGAGGTCAGGAGGTAGTGGACAGGGCACTTGCTGGTCAGGTTTGCTGGTCATGCTGAGGATCTTGGGAAGTGTAGTTTTTCACGAAGCACCTGGGGAGGTGTGGCCTTCTGCCTGGGAGGCGCAGCCTCCTGCCTGGAATCCAACACTTCGGACCTTGTATAGATTATACTTGTATGAATCAGACCTTGTATGAATACTGACACTGTGGGTGAGAATTACCACAAAGGCCATTAAGATGAGACCCTTTCAGAGATGTGTAGAGGTTCAGGTGCCAGACCCAGTAATGTTGCTGGGAGCCTGGATTAGGTTATTCTCTTTAAAATATGACATCGGGGGATAGATAAAGGAAGAGATGATCAAAGATGAGGCTGGACATGTAAGGTAAGTAGTCATACATAAATGTGAAGTACACATTTGAAAATTCTGGACAGACAAGCCCCAAAGCACTGAAGAGATCAGGGGCACCAGTACAGGAAAAATGACATGAGCTTGTTAGGGAGAGTGGGGAACACTCTGGTGACACCCTGAAATGCTGTGGCAGAGTAGCAGGGACTTTTGATAGAGCAGTTGACCACATTTGAGTAGGGAAAAGGCTATTAAGAGCCCTGAAACAATTTAAATAAGTATTACTCTAGACTTGCTTAATCTTTCTCCATAGACTCCAAGTTGAATTAGCCTCCCAACACTACATGTGAAGATTTTCAGTGGCAGCTACTTATTTTTTTTCCTCCAAGGATGTCCATTTTGGCTTTGGAAAACCATGGGTATTGGATAGTTTTTTCCTTTTAATGAGCCAAAATGAGACCCTCGTAACTGCCACCGATTGATCCTATTCTTTCAAGGTTCATATAATATAAAACAAATGTAATACTAATTGAAATATTTTTTAGTAATTCAACAGGGATGAAAACTCAAGTCCTGGGGTTTTTGGGACATCCCAATTTAAAATGTTAATAGCCACAGAAAATGGAAATGAGGTGTTTTTTTTTGCTAGAAGTGCAGCCAGGCAACAGTCAGATAACTATTCTGAATTATCAAATGTTTTGTACCATTTTCAATTTTCTCTAATAAAATAAAATTATTTTTAGAAGACAAAACAGCTGTTAATATGCTTATTATTATCAATGGCAAGACTTTTAATAGAGACAGGCACTTAGCCATTTGTTCTAATGGCTGGGCCTTTGTTCTCAGTGACCTTCAAAAGAACAGTCAGGCTGTGACAGGAAAGAGCTAGCCGAAGGTTTTTTTTTTTTTTTTTTTTTTTTTTTTTTTTTTTTTTTTTTCTATTTGAAGTCTACACTTTTTTTTAGAGCAGGAATGTGATGTATAGGGAAATACCATGCTGCCTATGGGAATAAAAACGTATTTCTCAAGTTCGAAGGAGTCAATTAGTTTAAATATTTTACAATTTTATTAAATTCAAAGAAAGAAGACAAAAAAGAAGCACACTTTAAATAATCAGGAGGCAAAAGTCAAAATTGTTGCAATTTTTTTATAAGAGTAATTTTATTCGGATACAAAGAACAGTTTCTCATTACCAAATTTTCTTTCCTTGTACATACAGACTTGGAGAAAACTATAAAACGGGCTGAGTGAAAACAGCAAGACAAGCACAGTTGTATTCTACCTGGCTGTGGGGGACATGCCTTGTGTTAGATTACAACTCCACGAATGGTCTTTGCAGAAAAATGCCAGAGTTTTCTGTATTCCAGGGAACCTGTGCTGCACTCAGAGTAAGATCAGACCTGTAGGTCTCAGTGTGCTGCCTAAGCCTTTTATAAGCGGCTCTGATACAACAAGCTGTGGTAATCCTCCTTTTCCATGAGGAGCGGTTGCTTTTCCTCTGGAAGCTGCTTTCTCTTGTGAGGGCACAGAAGGCAGATGAGCCCTGCCAGCATGGCAGCAAGGACAGCCCCTACCAGAGCTGCCCCCAGGAGCCACGGCCAGATCTGCCTGGCTTGTTCCAAATAGGGCGCAATGTAGTTTTGAAAAAAGCCTGGATCTGAAATAGAAACACATCTTAATGTATAATGTATTTGCTAATTCCATCATCATCATCATCATTATCCTTAGATAACACTTTGGAGTCAGACACTTGGGTTTGAGTGCCAGCTCTGCTACTAATTGGCTGGAAGAACTTAGAAAAGCTTCATCTAATACTCCTAAACCTCAATTTCTTCACCAGCAAAAAAGGAAAAGGAAACTCCCTTATTTAAAGTTTATAGGTAATCTGTAAATTATTCAGTGCCTTGTACCTACTGTGCACTCAGTGTTATTATTTTTTCAGCTTTCTGCTGATCTTACAAGAATTCTGATTATCAATAAAACACTGTTGTATCATTAACCATTTAATAATCCATTAAGTTAGTGAATTAAAATTATTTTACAAACGTTGTCTGTAATGCTGGCAAATGCTCAGTAATCTCAGAACACTCCCAAGAACTCTAGGACATTTGTATAATCTCTGTATACATAGAGATCACAGTTTTAAATTTTAAAATAACAGATTTTAACCAAATGCATTTTTCAATGATTCTGAGCAAGAAAAATCCTTTAGTGTACTGATCATTTATATTGCTTCAAACCACATAAGGAAAGGTCACAAGGGAGGGACAAAAGCCCTGGTAACTATTGCTCAAAAAAGCTTCCTACATCTGAAATTATATAGTTTATTAATCTAAAACACACACTTCAGAAATAATGTACTCCCTGGGATTCCTTGCAATAGTATTCTTGAATTGTTTCATAAAGTCAGTCTAACTTCTCAAATGCAATGAATTTCTTAAAAGCGTTTTTATATTCAGTTCAACAAGCCATAAGTATCTAAAATGTTATGGGATTAGCATTTCCTTTATTATTGTACCTACTACAGTATATTCCAATTACTATGTACATGTCTCTTTCTTCTATTAATCCAACTCCTTGGGGACCAATATTATGCTTTAACTATTGATGTAATCCTGATATCTGGTATGATGCCTGAAACACATATGAAAGACTAAAAAATGATTGACTGTGTTGACCCAGATGAGATGGTGAACAGATGTCCCATGATGGTAGCTGGGGAATGAGAAGAAAAGAGCTATACAAACAATATTGTCCAAAGAAAAAATTATAAATTACCCATGGTTATATCAAGATGTTATATTTACAGTTGTTTTTAAAATAATTTGGTACTAATGATGATGTATACCAACAAAGCCAAAAGATGAAGTTTTAACTCTAAGTGAAAAGTAACTTAAGAAAGAAAATAATTATAGCATATTATTTGGTTAAACTCTGAATAACATTTAAGTAGTAAATATAATGATAATCCTACATATGGATTTGAACCCAAATCATGACAGTACTGTACTAAGAAGATGGAGGAAATAAAAGGGAGTTTGGAGCTCTGAGTCCTGCATCCTGTGTCATCACACCCAACAGAAACAGCAGTTGTAGCACAGCATCCTCCAAACACACAGGCTCAGGCCCCTGGGTTGATGAATAAGAACTGACTGGCAGGAAATCCTTAGCAACCAGAAAAGGAGCTACTCTGCTTTAGAGTCTCTAGGAGGAGCCACAACTCTGAGTCCCAGAGTTCGCAGTTAACCCAATTCTCATTCAAATGCATGGACTCATAGAAGGCAATTTTTGAGTATAACCCCAAGTCACCAGCATGGAACCTCATGAACACACAATGGCAGGATACCCCACAAAAGAGCTTTTAGAGGAATACCCCACAAACACCAGTCACCAACAAGTGTGCTCATATACAAGTCTACTGACCTGTGACCTGGCAATGTTGAGAAGGCAACATCATTACCTGCTTCTGCCTCAAATCCTCTCTACCCACCTCTTTTTTCTTTGTAACCTTAGTTTATACTATTGTTTCCTACCTTTTCTTTACTCTTTATTTTTTTTCCTTTATTTTTCTGTTCTTCCTGTTTCATTCAGTCCATATATCATGTAATTTTGCTATTTTTAATGACTATTTTTTCAACCTATTTGAGAACATTATAATTTTATGCCCAGATTAGAGGAATTGTAGAGAACATTTTCAACAATTTTTCCCCCACTAAGATTTATTAACCATTAGAGAAATATGGTAGGTCACATTTAGATGTAAGTAAATTAAAATTTCAACTAATTTCTTAGCCCAGATCTTAAAAGGCAGAAGGGCTTGTAATGACATATACCAAGCCTTTAAAACAAACAAACAAACAAACAACAAAAAAAATCATGTTGCCAATCAAGGCTACTTAACTATTCTTTAAAATTGAATGTGAAAAAAAAAAAAAACCTTCCATGAGAAATTGAAAAACTCATAACCACTAATCTAGCATGATAAAACATACTCAGTGAAATATTCATGCAGAAGAAATGAAAACTAAATATGAGAAACTAAGCATGCCAGCAGACAACTGTAATTCCAGTAGCTTAGGAGGCTGAGGCAGGAGGATTTCAAGTTCAAGGCCAGCATTAGCATCATAGTGTGACCTTTAGCAACTTAGCAAGATCCTGGATCAAAATATATATATAAAAATTTAAATAAAAAGTCTAGAATATAACTCAGTGGTAAAACACCCCTGGGTTCAATCACTAGTACTAAATAAATAAATATCAGAGTCAGCATATGAATGAATCTCACTAGAAGAATAGTTAATTAAAGGAGAATAAAGTTTGAATTAAGCATTACAAATAAACTGAAATGGCAGGAAATAAAAATTATCTCTCTGCAATAACAATAAAAAGACACAGTTTTGAAGAGAAGGTTAAAAACAAGATCCAACTATTTATTGTTTACAAGACAGAGAGATTTGCTTTATAGGCGAAGATATTCACAGACTGAAGGTGAATGTCAGGAGAAAGATAGACCATGCAAATTGAGACTTAAAGCAAGCACAGGTAGCTACCTACATATCAGAAAAAGTAGAAGTCAAGCCAAAGTTAATCAGAAGAGACAAAGAAGATCGCTTCTTACTGGTTATCACCCCAAAAAATGATATGCAAATATTTGTGTCTCTAATCCCTTAACACTAATGTACCTGCACATATAAAACAAATCCAATTCATCATAAAGGATGAAATAGACCCCAAAACAATAATACTGGGTGATTCAACATACCTTTCTCACCATTCAGTAGGTCATTCAGATAAAGTAAGGACTCTTCAGAACTAAAATTATTAATCAAATAGACCTATAGACATCTAGCGAATATTTCTTCCATCAACAACCAAATTCACTTTCTTATCAGCAACACATGAACTTTCTCTAACATAGATCATATTTTAGGATACAAAGCAACTATTAGCAAATACAAAAAAGTAGAGATAATTCTTTGCATTCTATCAGATCATAATGGAATGAAATCAACAAGTTAAAAAACAAAAACCACTTAGGGGTTGGGTATTTAATTCAGTGGAAGAGCACTTGCCTAGCATGTGCAAGGCTCTGAGTTCAGTCCTCAACCCTGGAAAAAAAGAAAAAAGAATTAACATCTGCAGATTAAATAATGTATTTGCATGGGGAACAGATCATATAAGAAATCAGGGGATAAATTAAAAAACTAGAAACAAATTAGAATAGAAAAACAAAATATCAAAACTCTGGAACAATCTGAAGGCAGCTCAAGGAGGAATGTTTATAGCACTGAGTGCCTACATAAACAACAACAACAACAACCCAAAACCAGAAAGATCACAAATAAATAATATAATGTTACTCCTCAAGGCCCTACAAAAAGAACAAATCAGTAGAAGACAGGAAATAATTATGATCAGAGCCAAAATTAATGAAATTGAAAATTAAAAACAACAAAAAGTGTCCATGCACTTTGGTTAAGAGTTGGTTATACAACCAGAGATATGTAAAAATGTGCTTTATAAGTATAATATGAAATATAATACATTCTGCTGTCATTTCTAACAACTTAGAATAAAAAATAAATTTGAAAAAAACAGGACGATTGATAAACCCTTACCCAAACTAATCAAAGGAGGAAGACGGAGAGGGATAGTGAAAGGGAGAGGAAGGGTTGTGGGGGGGGGGGGGGAGAGAAGACCCAAATCAACAAAATGAGAGATGGTAAATTAAAAGTATCACCACAGACACTTCTGTAATCTGAGAATCATTAGAAACTATTTGGAAATGTATGCTCTAATAAACTAGAAAATCTAGATGATATTGGCAAATTTCTGGGCATATATGACCTACCCAAACTGAACCACGAGGACACAGAAAACTGAAACAGACAAATATAAATCAATGAGATTGAAGAAGCAATTTAAAGACTTCCTACAAAGAAAATCCCAGAACTACATGTATTCTCAGTTGAGTTCTACCTGTCCTAAAAAGAAGAACTAATGTGAATTCTTCTCAAATTATTCCAAGAAATAGAAATGGAAGGGACACTGCCAAATTCATTCAATGAAGCCAGTACCACCCAATACCATAAAAAGACAAAGATACATCAAGGAAAGAAAACTTCATACCAAAATACCTGATAAACATAGGTGCAAATGTCCTTGATAAAATGCTGGCAAATAGCATTCAAAAACACATCGAGAAGATCAAGTGGGTTTCATCCCAGGGATGCAATGATGGTTCAACATATACAAATCAATAAATGTGATTCACCACATAAATGGAATTAAATACAAGGATCATAAAATCATCTCAATACATACAGAAAAGGTTTTGATAAAATCTAGCATCCATTCATTTTTTGAAAGAACTAGAGAAACTAGAGATAGAAGGAACTTACCTCAGTATTATACAGGCTGCATATAAAAATCCCAAAGCCAACATCATACAGAATAGAGAAAAACTGAAAGCATTGCCTTTAAAATTAGGAACAAAACGAGGGTGTCCACTCTCACGACTCCTATTTACTACAGTTCTCAAAACTGTAGACAGGGTAATCAGGCATGGAAAGGAAATTAAAGGGATACAAATTGAAAAAGAAGTTAAACTACCATTGTTTATGAGAAGACCCCAAAAACTCTATCAGAAGACTTCTATGTCTGATAAACAAATTCAACAAAGTAGCAGGTATAAGAACCACAGACATAAATCAGTCTCTTTCCTATAATGCAATAATGAATCTGCTGAGAAAGAAATCAGGAAAACTATCTCATTCACAATGACTTTTAAAAAATGGGAATGAATCCAGCAAAGGAAGTGAAAGGCCTATACAAACAAAAACTATAGAAAACTGAAAAAATAAATTAAAGAAGACCTTCGAAGATGGAAGTACCACCCATGGTCTTTGATAGGAAATATCAATATTGTTACAGTGGTCATATTACCAAAAGCACTATACAGATTCAGTGCAATCCCTTTCAAAATACCAGTGACATTTTATGCAACACTAGAAAACAAACACAGTCCTAACAATTCATTTGGAAGCATATAAAAGACCAAGAATATTCAAAGCAGTTATGAGCAAGAAGAGTGATGCTGGAGCTATCACAATACCTTATCTCAAATTATACTACAGTTATTAAAAAAAAAAAAAAAAAAACCCAGCATGGTCTTGACATCAAAGCAGATATAAAGATCAAAGAAATAGGATAGAAGACAGAGACAAATCCACAGAGATATGTCCATCTGAGATTTAAAAAAAAGTACTAAAGCCAATGTTGGAGAAAATATGGCATTTTAACCAATTTTGCTGGAAAATGGGATATTCATATGTAGAAGAATGAATCTAGATTCCATCTCTCTTGCCCTATGCAAAAGACAGCCCAAAGTAGAACAAAGACCTAGGAATTAGTTCAGAAACTCTGCAACATAGTGGAGTCACATGCAGTTGGTGCCTGTGCCAATAAAATCTAAAGAAATTAAACCAAGAATCAATAAGCGGGATGATATCAAATTAAAAGCTCTGTACAGCAAAGGACACAATTAAGAGTGTGAAGAGAGAGCCTACAGAATGAGAGAAGATCTTTGCCAGTTACTCCTCTGATAGAGGATTACCATCCTCAAAATATAAAGAACTCAAAAAACTAGGCACCAAAAACCAAAATAAAACAAACAACCAAAAACAAACAACGTTATGGTTTGGAGGTGAGATGTCCCCCAAAATCGTGTGTGTGAGACAATGCAAAAAATTTTGGAGGAGAAATTATTGGGTTATGATACCCTTCACCCAAACAGTGAATTAATCCCTGATGAGATTAATTTAGTGGTAACTGGAGGCAGATGGGTTGAGGCTGGAGGAAGTGATTTATTGGAGGTGTGGCTTTGGGGTATACATTTTGTATCTGGAGAATGGATTCTCTCTCTCTGCTTCCTGATCACTATGTGAGCCACTTCCCTCTGCCACACTTAATGCTCAGCCTCACCTGAGACCTTAGGCATGGACCTGGCTATCTATGGATTGAAAGCTCTGAAACCATAAGCTTCCAAATAAACTTTTCCTCCTCTACCATTGTTCTGATTAGATCTTTTAGTCACAGCAGCAAAAAAGCTGACGCAAATAATTCAATTAATACATAGGCAAAAGAACTAAGCAGATATTTCTCAAGACAAGAAAAGCAAATAACTAACAATTACATGAAAAAAAAAGTTCAGCATCCCCACCAATCAGGGAAATGCAACTCAAAATTTCATCTCACTCAAGTTAGAATGGCATAAGCTTATGTATGAATTTTGTATGGCCATATTAACTGTAACCATAAAGCACTAATGAAACCACAAATAAAAAATTTAAAAACCAGTTGATAAGAGAGCTAAAACAGGGCCGAGGTTGTGGCTTAGTGGTAGAGCGCTTGCCTCACATGTGTGAAGCATTGGGTTCGATCCTCAGCACCACATAAATTAATTAAATAAAGGTATTGTGTCCATCTACAACTAAAAAAAAAAAAAATTAAAAAAAGAGAGCTAAAACAATCTAGAGATATACTTGATGAATTGAGTTAGTAATATTTGCCCATTATTTTGCAATATGGAGATAAATTGCAGAATAAATAGTTAAAATACTACAGTAGTAGATTGGGGAGGGGGCTGTGCATAGGAAGTAGGACATTTTGTTGTAAGATTTGAGGAACTCTTTGGCTTCTGAAATAATGTGGATATATTATTTGCAAAATGAAATTAAGTAAAACATATGCTTACTTTATATACATAAACATGGGAAAAGTACAAAAGAGAGCATAATGAGACTAAAATAAGCACAACACTTTATTAATCTGATCAGTAGTAGGCTTATGGGTGGTTTTTATTTTGTGTTTGTTTTCCTTTTAAATTTTCTAAACTCTAAATGATATATTCTGCTTAGACAATTTGGAAACATATTATTAAAATGTACATATTTCAAAAATAATAGTACCTAAAGTAATTAATAGATGATATGATTATATGTTTAGAACATTTATGAACAAGTACAGCACATTAAAATAAATATGGTACTGTTGTATAAAGACTACAAAAATTAAAAGTCCTTGAATATAAAGCTTAGACTAAAGAAGTATAATGAAAAATAAATCTTATTTGCTCTCATTTATATACATAAACACATAGTAGTTTAGAGAGATATTTAAAATTTCATGTGATTATAATTATAGAATTTATTTAGGAAACTGTAAGATTTAAGTAAATGAAGAAGTCTTTACTCAATATCTGCTCAATAATAGTAGATAGTCTATAAAACAGCAAATTCTTTATAGTACATGTTCTTTAATGTATGTAAAAGATACATACATTATACACTGAAGATATTCAATATCCATTTAGTGATAATGTAAGAAGACATTGCATCCTGAGTTCTTCTTTCAGAAAGTTATAGCTTTATAATTCAAGTCTCAAGTAAAAATAATACATGTAACTTTTGGACTGTTCCCTTCAAAAGAAAAGATATGTCTTTGCTCTTTCTCCTTTTCCTTTTTCTTAGCTGGAATGTAGACAGAATGTTGGTGAGCCATTACAGACCATGGGTAAACTGGCCCAGGGTAAACTCCAGGTCTTGTAGAATTATAAGAAAGAAGCATCTCTGGTCTCTAAAATGATGAGGTTGATGTTCAACATACCAACACTATCATTGGAACAATTAATAAACTAAAATATTTAAGCCAGGGAATTTGAAACTTCATCTTAGTATATCTGCTCTCCATCCTTCCATCCACCTCTGCTGAAGTAGGATCTGTAACATTCTTTTATAACCCCTTGCTTTGGCTTTAGTTGATTAGTACATGGTAGACTAGGGATTCAAGAGCAGCCACTCAGGATAATTACTCAGAATGTATTCTGCTGGAACTGAGACTCAAGTAAAGAAATGAGGACAACCATACTTTCCCAAGTGAAAGACAGGATGAAGCCAACACATAAGCACTAGAGACTGGAAGAAAAATACCCAGTTTTCAGGACACTCAGCTTCTATGTTTCTGTTGTTTTTCAATATTTATTGCATTTCTACCTGTTCAATAATTTTAAGATCCCTCTCTTCCTTGGATTTTATAAAACAATAAATTCTATTTTATTTAATTTTGTTCCTATGGAGAGTCTATCATTTGCATTTCAAAAGTTCTAACTATTTTGAAAAGTTAATTATCTGCCCACTAAAATAAAACATAAGTAACTTAGAGCTTTGTGGAATTATACATTTTTGTAAACTTAATATATAATAAAATTATACCCATTAAATTAGGAAAAAGAAATATTTACGTTATAAGGTATCATGGAAAGAATGGGTAGCAACAATAAGATTTAAAGTGAGAGTCTCATTGTTTGTCATAAAGGTGATAATAGTCAGAACTATTAAGGCAGGAATGATCTCTAATCAGGAAATAAATATGCACATTTGAATGGGGCAGTTCCAGTATTTTTGAAGTTTTTAAATAATATTTTTTATGTATGTCCTTCTGTTCTTCAGCTTCTCTTATTTTTTCTCTGTGCCAATTCATTCTAAGTGGTCTCAGTTTTTACTCACCAAAGGAGTGACTTCAAAACGCTCTCTTTATTTCTCAATGTCTTCAAACTAAAATTCTGACTTTTTGTTCTTGGCTACCTGCTTTTGAACCTCAACAGTGCACCTTTTTATTCTTTCTTTTCTTTCCACATTTTTAATTGGTGAATTATAGTTATGTATAATAATGGCATTTGTTGTTACATATTGATACATATACACAATACGACAATATGACTTGGCCAATTTTCTTCTTTCTTAATGTCATATTTTTCTTTGATTTTTACCTGTTTAAAGTTCCATTATTTCTGTCACACATATTCTTTGCAATAATTGTACAGTCCTGTTTGGTTTCTTTCTCTATTTCCAAAGTGCATTTGTATGCCCATTTGTCCACTCAACAAAGACCTGAGGGAGTTAAAGATCATTACTCTAACAAATCAGGAATCTGCAGCTTCAAAATTTAAATTTTAATAAATAAAATAAGCAATATGTATGTAGCCCTTGGTACAAGGCCTACCACATAGAAAGCAATATGTAGCTATTATTTTTTCTTTGTTATTCCATAACTGTTTAATCCATATTTTAGCTGCACCAGCTTCCAACATATTTTTCTCTCTCTAACCTGCTTAAATTGCTAACTTAGCTCAGGTCTCTCTTCTGGATTCTCAGTTTTTTCTTCCTATGACTCTTGGCACAATTACCCATGCATTATAATTATTTATATGTATCTTACTTTTCAGACTTGTCACAGGCTTTGGAGAACAAGAATTATGTCTTGCTTCATCTTTCACTCTCCTATTCATTCCTTCATTTATTCAAAATGCAAATATTCAGTGAGACACACCAGATGCCAGGTGATCCAGGCACTTAGGGTGAAAGAGAACTAAGACAGAGAGCCTAGCCTGAAGGGAATGATCAGTAGAAAAGCAATTATTTCAGAAATAATGAAGTTCTAATGTATGTACAAGATAGAGTGGGATCATGGGGCAGAGACCTCCTACATCTACCAAGTCAACTCATGCTAGAAGATTGTCCCTCTGAATAGAAGCAGGAGTTGGAACTTGAGTATATGCTGCTGATGGCAAGCCACCTCAGTCAGAAAGAACAGCAGGCACTAGGTGGGAACATAGCCATGTTGAACTAATCCACAAATGATAGAGATTCAATTCCTTTTGTAGAGTGAGACACTGCAGTGATTGTGAACAGGGTCTACGCCTCTTGTTTTTGAAATCAAATTTCCATGTCTTTTGCTATACAGTGGAAGAAGGAAGCTCTTAACAAATGGTACCAAATTGAGGACATAACCTTTCATTGCTGAAGCTTTTTGGTCTCATTTTTTAATCAATTATATATGCAAGAAAATGACCTGCTAACAATTTTTAAAAGCATCACCAAATCTAATTATAAAAGAAAATGTTTGACAAATGCCAGATATTAGCTGCCTTTTTAGAGAAAACACTTACATAATTATAAATATGAAGACCTGAATGATGAATAATGACTCAGAACTCAATTATATCAAGACTTTTAAAGGAGTTTTTAAATAAGCTTAAAGTTTAGGAAAGAATAGAGATATATTTTAAAAATCTTTGAAAGTACAACAGAAAGAATAATATAGAATGCTTCATAAAATAGAAATAAATGATTGTTTTTGCTTATTTTAAAGTCAAGTTTTTTTTTAAAAAAAACTGTAAATTACAGCTACATGGAAAGCAAATAAAGCATTTGAAATTAATATTTTATTTTAATTTAATTAGAATAAATACCTTCAAGCCTCTAAGGTGAGTATTAGAACTTCCTCCCTCTTCACTGATCCACTGATTTATTGCCTTTGCAATACGAACTCACCATTTCAACAGTAGGAAAGAATGACTGAGGTACAATATATATGTAGAAGACAATTATTGGGGTTAAAGGGCACAGTGTCCTCCACAGGATAATGGATCATAAGTTTTAGATTTTGTATTTGCCACTTACTATCTTTAAAATTCAGAAACAGTTATTTCAGATTTCTGATTCCCAGTTTGCTTTTCTATAAAATATAATTTAAATAATTACAGCATAGGATCTTAAAGAGATGAGCTGGAGTGCACACAGTAGTAGCCCAGGTTTATAATTCCAACAACTGGGGAGACAGAGGAAGAGGATCACCAGCCCCTGCAATCTAGTGAGACTCTGCCTAAAAACTAAAACTAAAAACGAAAGTAGAAAGGTTTGGGGGGATGTTGTTCAGTGGTAGAACACCCCTGGTTTCCATGTCCAGTGGTGGGAGGGGATTAAGATTAGCTGAGATTACAGATTAGGTCCTGACATGTCTCTCTTTAGGCTCTGAGGACCAGGCATTTCTTTTGAGTGTCAGGCCAAATATCCTTTTACCCTGAGTATATTTATCCTTTCTTTATTCCACTGCCACAATCCAAACTACTGTTCCCTCCCCTATGGACTTTTTTTTTCAAATATTTATTTATTTGCTTTAGTTGTACACAATGTGTTTATTTGTACGTGGTGCTGAGGATCGAACCCAGGCCACGCACGTGCTAGGCGAGCGCTCTACCACTTGAGGCACAATCCCAGCCCTCCCCTATGGACTTTTATCATAGCATTTTTTATCAGCCATCTGAGGCATGTGCTTTTCCAATGATTACAAAACTTTCTATATACTGCAATAATAAAACTCTTTATTTAAAACTCAAATTTGACCATGATGAGCTTAAATTCATCAACGGCTTCTATTATCCTAACACCATAGCAAAAATCAATGATTAAGATCGCTTTTTGAATAAGTTAATCCTACCTGTAATATTAATATTTTCTGAAATATCACTTAATTGACACCTGAAGAACACCTCTAAATAAATGAGTCATTTAGGCAATAGTTGTTTAAGATATTTTTGTGGGACCCTCCTTTTTCAGCCCCAAGCCTCTTTTCAGTTTAACTGCTGCTTTTTGCTTCTGTAAAATGCTTGGCTAAAAGACAATAGAAGTCAAACCACTGTGACCCCATTTTGTTATCAGCTGCCCCAAAGTGTTGCAAGTCTCTTGTCACAAAGCAGGAATAAGCCCGGATATGATAAGCTAGTCTGGGCACAATAAACTAGGGCAATGGCAGGGCCCTGCAATGAACAGTCAGCACATTCCATAGCTCTGGAGATGGCACCCACCAATGAAAACCTCCTTAGTCACGCATGGGCTCCCCTGGCCAATCAGGCGAGCCCCTTCTCCCTCCTTGCTTCTACCCCTATAAAAACTCAGTCTTTCCTCATTTCTGGGCTCTCAGTACAGATCCACTGTGTTGGTGAGGTCTGAGAGTCCGAACTTAAGTCCGAATAAAGGCTCTTTGTTCTTGCATGCACTCCGGATTCCTTGGTGGTTTTGGGGGATCCGTTATCTGGGCACAACATTTGGGGGCTCATCCAGGATCCCCAAAGCCCCATAGGACCCCCCCGGAGTGCAGAGCCTCATCTGATCGGTAAGTGTCAAGTGTCTTGTATCTCCGTTTGTTGTGAGCTCCTGGTTTCGGGCCCAGTTCTGTAAGTGCCTATTGGTGGCCTTGGAGGACGCACTAGAAGGCCCTAGGCCATGGGACGGGAGGCGTCCTATACCCACCTGATTGGGACTAGGTCCTATGTGCAAGCACCTGATTGGGACTAGGTCCTATGTGCAAGCACCTGATTGGGACTAGGTGTTAGAAATTATTAGGACAAGAAGTTACTCCGGAACGCCATGGTAGAAAGGGATGGTTTATTGGGGTACCACATGGCGTGGTAAGGGACAAAAGGGCAGGGAAGGTAAAAGGAAAAGGGAAGGGAGGACAAGGACAGGAACAAGCACGAACAGAGAGCGGTTTCAGTCCGGGGGTGGCTTAAATAGAGTGGGGGGTCAGAAAGCACCCCCTGGAGTGAGTCCTTGCCTTATAGGCTACCAGAGGTCATAAGGTAGTGGCCAGGGCACCTGCTGGTCAGTTTTTTTGCTGGTCATGCTGAGGATCCTGGGAGCTGTAGTTTTTTCACAAAGCACCTGGGGAGGTGTGGCCTTCTGCCTGGGAGGCGCAGCCTCTTGCCTGGAATCCAACACTAGGTCCTACCTGCAAGCACCTGATTGGGACTAGGTCCTATGTGCAAGCACCTGACTGGGACTACTAGGTCCTACCTGCAAGCACCTGACTGGGACTAGGTCCTACCTGCAAGCACCTGACTGGAACTAGGTCCTACCTGCAAGCATCTGACTGGGACTAGGTCCTATATGTAAGCACCTGACTGAGACTAAGTCCTATGTGCAAGCACCTGACAGACTACATGCGTTGCTCCCGCGGAATGAGGAGAGGAGGAGAGGTCGTGGTCTTTAAGAGGTTTCTGAGGCACCAATATTGTGTTGTCTTTTTTGTCTGTGGTCTGTGCCTGTAATTTTTGTTCTGTTGTTTGTAACTTTCACTGCTTTGGGAAGAAATGGGGCAAAGTCAAACAACCCCTGGAAGCTCTGAGAGAGGCGTCTTGAGGAGGGGGACCTGAAAATGCTCCAAGAGAGGCGGAGGCAGCTCCGTTCCGGGAAAGGGGGAAGGCAACCCCCCCCCAAGCGGGTCTGGGAGAGGGAGGGAGGGGCAATCCACCCCCCAGACTCAGAGAAAAATCCAAAGAAGGCAGCTGCAGCCAGCAGCGGACTCCTTTGTCCTCCCATTGGGGCCTATAGGCCCCCTTAAGGAGGCAGGGGATCAACAGGTGCAATATTGGCTGTTTGCTGCTAGTAATCTCTACAATTGGAAACTACAAATGGCTAAATTTTCTGAGAAGCCTCAAGGTCTCATTGTTTTATTAGAATCTGTTTTATTCACCCATGCCTCCAAGGGAGACTGCAGCCTGATACTCCTTTGAGCTGTGTTTTAAAGAACTTTGACAAACCTTACTCCCCTTTACTAAGCAAGATTAGAGAAACAATGTTGTCTTTTTCTTCCTAGTTGGCGGCCTTGAGCACACCCAGTGCAAGAGGGAAATGCCTGTCAGAGATCTAGGAAATGAATATCTCCCAAATTAACAAGTAAATCTTAACAGCCATCAGGGCACCCCAGAGTAGCCCCACTCTGCTTTCTTGGGCATGCCTGGCACTCCAAACAATTGTACTTCCATGCTGAAGATGTAAGGTGAACTTTTTGAGAGCAGACTACTGAAGAGACTGGTCAATGTGCCTAAGGTCCAACCGAACCAGAGGAGCTATTTCTGTAAGTGAGGGGAGGGACTGAGGGACTCCCAGCAGCTGCCAAAGCCCCTTTTGTTCGGGGAACTCCCATCTTCCTTCCCTGCACTGCAAGGACTGCTCCACCTTTGTGTACTTTGAGAAAAAGAAAACTAATTGCAGAAAAGTCACCACACAGAGACCCTTGGTTTTATACTTCTGGTTCCCATTTGTGAGAGCATCTGGTCCCTTCTTGGGGACCTCTGTGACATAACTGGAGTAAGAGCTAGAATTAAGGGAGAACTGGAAACTTAAAAAAATTTTCCCTATCTGGTCTATTTTAAAGGTTCCCATCTGTCACCATAGTTTGAGGAACCTCTCTGTTTGTCTGTCATTATGTTTTTGTTTGTTTGTTTGTTTGTTTGCATCTGTTCCTGGCCCTTTAAGACATGGGCAATAATATACTGATCTTATAGACTGTTTCTTGAAAATAATCTTGGCTAAATGGGTCACCTATAGATGTAAACATGTCTAAAAAGATGATGTTTTTACTATAACAATCTGGTCTTTAAATGGTTTTCTAAAGTATAGTACAATCTTACAGTTAAAAGTTAGTTTTTCAGAAATAAAATAATTAATAAAAAGTTTTAACAGTCAAAAACTAAGGTATCATAATTTTCATCTAAACCTGTCTGGTTACCAACTATAAGTTGGTTAAAATGCCTTAAACATGAGGTTTCTACTCAGAACCACAGTTTTTCTCCCACCCTCCCAGAATTCAGCCAAGGCTTACGTTAAAATGAAAATGGGGAAGCAAGCAAGCGTATATGTCTATATGTGTATATGTCCATATATCATGTACACGATGTAAAGGTTGGCAAATAGAAAATGAGCACTCATAGTAATTTTACAAATGGATCCAAATACCTTTAATTCACATGATTTAAAAAGGTTCAATTTAAATTGGGTAAACAAAATGAAAACAAAGGTGCATTTAAATTAAACTTAAATCACAAGTCTCTCTAGGTGGTCAAAAAAAAAAAAAAAAAAAAAAAAAAAAAAAAAAAACTAATAAAATGTTGATGCCTTAATGTCCCTTGGTTCTAGAACTTCTCTTCAACAAGGAAGAAATGGGTAATAATGTTCAATATACTTGTTTGATATTTTGATAAAATAAGTAAAGTAGATTTGACATGGGATTACTCACTTGTAAGTAACTTTGTTTGTTGAACATCTGATTAATTTACAAGGTTAAAATGCTGTTAAATATGCCATCAAGTAACTCCTTGAATTCCATTGGGCAATATTATTGATTCTTTTCATAAATTGGTAAATTTTAAAAAAAAGTTTTAAAGTTGCTTTGTCATCACTGAAAAAGGTTAAAATTCCAACAGGTATAATTCTATATACTTAAACTTTGTGTTCTCATGAAATGGTTAACAGATGTGTGTGATTCTATATACAAAGGGTTATAAAAGATTTCTCTATATACAAAGGCTCAAAAGTTTCAACTGTTTCAATTAAGAGTACTGTAAATAACAAAATATTCTTATTAAGATGAAATGATCTATCTAAATTCAAATTATTATAAAGATTGTTTCAAAAGGTGAACAGAGAAAGTAGGTTAATACATGAGAGAAAGAAATTAAAAGGTTATAGATATGGAAACCATATATAATGAAAAGTAAAGGAAATGTTTCAAGATAAGAAAGTCTTTATGTGATGAAGTAAATAATAGGGTTTACGTAAGTGATGTAAAAGTTCTGTGTAAGTTGGTTATACAAGTATACAAAACAATCAGGAAAAGCTATTTGAGGTTCTTTTTAAAATGTTAATGTACTGATATAAACCAAGGTTTAATCTATGTGGTAAGAGGACAAAGATGTCTGAAAACATTGATTTACCCATAATATTGTGTTTATTAAGTTTTATGTTATTTTTTAAGCAAATAATCTGAAAGAAATTAAAAGCTATACACCTGTGGTTAAACAACAACTATTATTTTGAAATACTGTAATGTTATTTCTTTAAGAGCTAAGCTTGATTGATGTAAAAACATCAATATAGTTATGGTAGAGTAATACTCTTCTTTGTATATTAAATGTGTTCATATCTTTCAGGTATACAAGCCTAAAGGTAAAAGCTTTAAAAGAACATTATATCAAGCTGATGTTCTCCAAATTAGGGTTATATGGTAATTTTAGGCTTATAAAGATAACATTAAAACTTTATTTATATCATTTAAAATGTGTTCTACAACTGGACCTGGTATCAATAAGATATATAGTTTTATGTTATTGTGTTAGCTAATGTTCATGTAAACTTGAGTAATAATATATGTAAACTCTTTAAAATTCTATTAAAAAAAAAAAAAAAAAAAGCAAAGTTCTGAAGCTTCAGAACTAGAACACTTGACCTAAGGTTTATAAAGATCCCCACCTTATCTAAAATAAGGCTCTTCCTCCCCCCTTACTACATGACAGAATGGCTCCAAAGTAGGCCAAACTTCAATTTATTTCACATTATGTTCAAAAAAAGTGATTTTTGTTGTTAAAACTACTATAATCTCAAACAGGGGTTATAATATATAACGCAATCAAAATTCAAGATTGATATTACACAAACTAGGTTTTTACTCTTGTTAATTTTATTTTGCATTTTTCTTATAAAACTGTCTAAAGTTTGCCTGTTAATGTTTTGCAGAGGTATTGCTTCAAGAATGCAACCTGGTTAATTTAAGCCATCACTGACAGGACAGATAGGATAAAACAGACCCTGGTTAATAAAAGGGTAAATGACTGTATAAAGTTAAAGCCCAGTGATCTTAATTTAAGACTGGTGAGACTAATTTGCTAGATGTTGAAGGTCAAGACTTTAAAGCTAGATCAAAGAGGCCAAGAAAACCAATATTTGGCTCTTGCCCTTATAGTCAGTCTGAATCCAGGAAATAGGGAACTTCTCTAAGGAGCTTGGCAACTCTGGGCCACGTGAAATCCCGATAAGGGAGATAATGAGATCCCTAGAGAACAGAAGCCAATCAGTGCCCTTGCTATGAAGAGGAGGGTCTTTAAAGAAGAGAGACATCCCTGATGTCTCCAAGGGAAGCCACATGGTCAAGCAAGACCTGGACCCATCCTCATGGAAGGCACTAGCAGAACGAAGAAGCTGCTCTCAAGTTCCCCCAAGAGTGACTCCCACGAAAATTCAGCTGACGCTTAACAATAGATAGAAACAAAAGTCAGTTTGACCTACTTCATCTTAAACACCTAGCAAAACAGTTAAAACCAAAACACAACCATTCCTGTACATTTAAAAATAATAGTTATATGTAACTTAAAATATAGATTTATATTAGCCTCCCAAATTAATAAAACTGGGGGCTACAAGAGATTCTTAGACAGGAATGCCTGATAACTATAAAAAGAAACAGTTTAACTATTAAGTGACTGCCAAGTCAGAAGTTTTTAGTGAGCTTAAGGCCTACAGATCTTCCTAACCTACATAAGTAGGCTTAATATTCACTAGTATGATCATCTAGCCCTAAGTAAGAAATAAAGGGTTCTTGACTGGACACAGAGGTAGTACCATTAGAAAGATTTTATAAGATCAGATGACATTAAGTAGCTTAACTACATCTTATCGAGATAATCATCTGTAACATTAAATGTTGTATTTACATTCCTGATATCTATATAAATGTTAAAAATTTATATTCCCAAATAAAGACCTTGTCCACTCTTGCCTTATTAGGGAGAAAACTTTTCAGCCCTCACACCTCCTAGTGAGAAACTACTGACTGTTATCATCTTTATGGTATACATTGACATGTTCCAGATGCTGCAACATTTATTCAGTACTCATGTTTTTGTTTTTCTCATAGAAGCTCCTGTCTCTATGACGTTACAACCTGTTCTTTCCTAGGCTTCAATCTGACCTGACTTCTAAAAAGGGAACTTCAAACTGCTTGTCCCACTCGCCCCCCTTCAGCTTGAAGAAGCCAGATTCGGTCGTTGTCCCTTGTCCTTACAGCAGTAAAAATTCCTAAAATAAGAATCCCTGCTATGACCCATGATTGGGTCATTCTTACTCACTAGAAGAGGGGGAAATGTGGGATCCTCCTTTTTCAGCCCCAAGCCTCTTTTCAGTTTAACTGCTGCTTTTTGCTTCTGTAAAATGCTTGGCTAAAAGACAATAGAAGTCAAACCACTGTGCCCCATTTTGTTATCAGCTGCCCCAAAGTGTTGCAAGTCTCTTGTCACAAAGCAGGAATAAGCCCGGATATGATAAGCTAGACTGGGCACAATAAACTAGGGCAATGGCAGGGCCCTGCAATGAACAGTCAGCACATTCCATAGCTCTGGAGATGGCACCCACCAATGAAAACCTCCTTAGACATGCATGGGCTCCCCTGGCCAATCAGGCGAGCCCATTCTCCCTCCTTGCTTCTACCCCTATAAAAACTCAGTCTTTCCTCATTTCTGGGCTCTCAGTACAGATCCACTGTGTTGGTGAGGTCTGAGAGTCCGAGCTTAAGTCCGAATAAAGGCTCTTTGTTCTTACATGCACTCCGGATTCCTTGGTGGTTTTTGGGGATCCATTCTCTGGGCACAACAATTTTTCTTCCATTATAAGTTATGTGAAGACAGATAATAAATTATCTACCCCTGTATACATAAAATATAAGACAATGTCTTGTTCAAAGTAGTAATTCAATAAATGTGTATAGAAAGAATAACGAAACATTTAAGGTTACCTAAAAAAATATAGCTGGCATGATAGAATACTTGAAAGATGTTTTGGAATACATATCTAGAAGTGACCTGGACATTTAGAGGGGTGACATTTTTATATCAAGCTTCACTTATAATTAAGGAGTGAAATCATTCATGGTATCCATCACTTGGAATCAAATTGATTCACTGATTTTATTCTGCATCATATTTTTACTTAGAAGAGAGTATAGCAAGGTGAGTTTTAACCTTGCAGGGCTTGTATCTGAGGTGGAAAGGGAACAGCTTTACAGAGAAGCTACACAGGTCTGTGTATAAAATGATTTCATATCTGCGAGTTTGACAAGTGGAGAAATAGAATCATAATTTAGACAGATGCCTTTATTTTTTTGGCTCATAGGAGGTCCCTCCTTTTAACTCTCTATCACCCTTTGGAAAATTACTTGTTCTCAGTAATCTCAAGGTTTTCAAAAAAACTAATCTGCTCTATCAGCTATTTTAGTATCCCCTCCTTTGGCTATGATCTTCACATAAAGTAAAAGTGTTCAATCAATCCATACCTATTCAAATAATGGTCTCAAAAGAGCAGGATAAGACTGATAAAATATGTAAAAATAAATCGCATTAGTATGTACAATTATAATGCATGAATAAAAGATGTGAGGAAAATGTGCTTTTTGCTAATTCTCCTAACAGTTTCTGCTATGTCATTGTTACGGTGTAGATGTAAAAGGACCCCCAAAATTTGATATGTAAGACAACACAAGAAAGTTTAGAGGTGAAATGATGGGTTATGAGAGCTTTAGCCTAATTAGTGCATTAATCTACTGATGTAGATTAACTGAGTGGTAACTAGTGAAAGGTAGGTAGTAACTGGAGGAGGTGGGTCACTGAGGGCGTGCCTTTGGGGTTTACGTGTTGTCATTCTTGATTGCCAAGTCCCAAGCTGCTTTCCTCTGCTACACACTTCTGCCATAATGTTTGCTTCATCTTGTACCAACAGCTCTGGAGTCAGCTGCCTATTGCAAAGGACCTCTGAAACTGTGAGCCCAAAAAGCCCTTTTCCTCCTCTAATTGTTCTTGTCAGGTCTTTTGGTCATAGAGACAAAAAAAGCTGCCTAAGACAGTCACATGGTATATAAATAGCACAGGGGAAATTTATTCTTTTAACCCTTGTTTATTCATGGATGAAATGGAAAGAGAAAGAATTGTATCAACTCTTTAGAGTAGATGTGAAGAGGAAAGGAAATATGCAAGACAGAGTAACTGGAAAAATTCCTTGCATACAAAAAAGTAGTCAATATGCATTTCTTACTATGAAATGACTCAGTTTACCTTCTCAACATCATTTTCTGTGGTTTATTCCACTCAAGAGAATTCAGCATTCTATAAATACACTGTACACTTCTACTTTTCTTGTTATTCTCTGAGCTTAGAATATTCCCCACCCATTTCTATCTGCTACCTGTGTACTCATCCTTCAAGTATTGCCTTGTGGATTTGACTAAACTGTTCACAAATCATTGCTTTTCTTCTCCCTGCTACTCTAGAATTTTACTTACTAGACTTATTGCCCAATGTTTTGTACGTTTTTGCACAGTTACCTTACCTTCACATTAGATTTGGGGCTTCTCAATATCTGAAAGGATGTCAGTCATTTATGGGTCATTAGAATTTTTCATAAGGGCTATGAAGTTGGTAAATTTCACTCATTTGCTCATCTTATTTTCCTTATGTTATTTTGTTTCTTGAATTATCCATGAATATAATTAAATATCAATGCCTCTTGAATGTCCTTTTCCCACTTGTTTTGCTGCTTCTGGTTGCTGGCACTCATGTGTTGGAGTGAAAGCACAGTGTAGTGAGAGGAGGACTTCCTTTACCCCCTATATTGGTGTTTATAATGGGCACTTAAATTCTCTTAGGATTTAAGTATCCTCACCTCTTTCTAGATAAATAAATACTTCCCTAATAAAAGGTTGATTAGCAATATTCCATTGTGTATATATACCACAGTTTCTTTATCCATTCATCTATTGATGGGCATCTAGGAAATCTTCAGACTTCCTTAGCAAGAGTCCTAAAGCTCAAGAAATAAAATCAAGAATCAATAAATTAGATGGATTCAAACTAAAAAAGTTTCTTCTCAGCAAGAGAGACAATCATTGAGGTGAAGAGAGATCCTACAATGTGGGAGCAAATATTTTTTATCACATGTACATCAGATAGAGCACTAATCTCCAGGATATACAAAGAACTAAAAAAAGAAAAAAAAAACTTAATACAAAAAAACAAACACGCCAATCAATAAATGAGCTAAGGAACTGAATAAACACTTCTCAGAAGAAGATATACAAGCAATCAACAAATATATGAAAAAGTGTTCAACATCCTTAGTAATTAGAGAAAGGCAAATCAAAACTACTCTAAGATTTCATCTCACCCCAGCCAGAATGGCAGTTATCAAGAATACAAGCAATAATAAGTGTTGGAGAGGATGTGGGGAAAAAGGTACACTCATACTTTGCAGGTGGGACTGCAAATGGTGCAGTATAAAGCTCCCAAAGATAATTACAAAACTGCCAATTCTTACCTTCAGCATTAAAAGAGAAAAAAATTATGTCATTTTTCAGGTAAATGGATAGAGGTGAAGAATATTATGCTAAGCGAAGTAAGTCAATCCCAAAAAACTAAAAGCTGAATGTTTTCTCTGATTAGTAGATGCTGATCTATGATGTGTGGCGGGGGGTTGGGAAGAATGGAGAAACTTTGGATTGGGCAAAAGGAAAGGTGAGGAGGGGTTATGAGAATAGGAGAGATGGTGAAATGAGATGGACATCATTACCCTAGGTACATGTATGATTGCACAAATGGTGTGTATCTACACTATGCACAACCAGAGAATTGAAATGTTGCACTCCATTTGTGCATAATGAATTGAAATGTGTTCTGCTGTCATGTGCAACTAAGTAGAACAATAAAAAATTTTAAAAAAATAAAAAGGTTGATTAGTAATGCATTTAAAGAATCTGCATGTAGCAGGTTTCCTGTAGGGAGAAACATAGCCATCTACCCCTGATTTGTCCAAGAGACACTGGTATAGTCCTTCTTAGGAAGATTATTTAAAGCCCAGATCTGACGCCAAACTTAGGGTTTATATAGCTATCTTAATCAGAGACATAGCAATAAACATTGTAATCATCATTTGAAGGAGCCCTAATTAGGAAGGGCTGTTGCAGCTAGCTGGAAGCCATAAGTTCCACCTGATATGTATGTGACGCACCTGTAGGCACCCGCAAAGCTGAAGGTATATAACCGGGTGAAAGCGGTCCGAGTTAGGAGAACGGAGAATTCATTCAGTCAGTCGTGCAGTAGCTCGGTCGGTCAGAAGAAGAGTTCGGGTCGGAGAAAAGAATCAGAGCGGCCAGAACGTAGGCAGAGCGGTTACAGAAGAGAAACCAGATAGAAGAAGTAATGGCTGGTCAGAGTTAGGCCGAGGCTCCCGAGGAAGAAAGAAGAAAGAAGAAAGAAGCAAGAAGCTCTAAAAATAATCTTTCTCTAAGCTCTATCTTTCTTTCTCTCTAAGCTCTAAAAAATAATCTTTCTCTAAGCTAAGCTCTATCTATCTTTCTTTCTCTCTAAGCTAAAGAAGACAAGAAGAAAAGCTCTCTCTACAAGAAGAAAAGCTCTCTTTAATCTTTCTCTCTAAAAATCTTTCTTTCCCTCTCTAAGCTCTCTCTAAGAAAGTAGAAGTAAAAGTAGTAAAAGCTTTACTCTGCCTCTGAGAGTTTTTCTCCCGTGGCGCCGTGGCTGGCCATGACAGGCAGCTTACAATCATTATAGTCATTATTATCAATTAGACTTAAAATCAATATTTTCTTCTAGAATAAAGCTCCAAAAGATAATTACAAAACTGCCAATGCTTACCTTATGCCAACCAGCACTAGTCTCTTTAATCTCACAATAATTCTTCAGGGTATTTTGATCATGATATTTCAGATGAATGAACTGAGATTCATGGAATTTAAGCAAACTTCCCATGCTAACAGCACAGATAACTGGCAGAGTCATAGCTGAAAAATGTCTCCTTTCTAACACTAGTGTTCTTTCATGGTTGCCAGGTGCAAAATGCCCTATGTTAAGCAAAATGGCTATGAATTCAAAGGTCATGTTATGATAAATTGGTGATAAGCTAAAAATTATAATATACATGCCCAATTCAAAGTGTTTGGAGATAACATTGTAGAAACATAAGCTTCTGTACTGCCATAAAATAAATAGGTCATGCTACATTCAGTAATTTATCAAAAAGAAATTGACCTTTACCTGAATCTTGTAGGTAGCTGTATTCATAGCCCAGCTCTTTGGATGAAATAAAAAAGTCACCATTTCTGTAGAGAGGAATGAAAGGAACCATGTAGGATCCCCGGTTATGTCCAATGGGTGCATTGGCTTCTGGATAAACTTCTTGAAGAGGGCGGTGCCTTCGGAGCCACTGTTCAAAAATACTGCAGAGGGAAGGATTGTTGGGATTTAGAAATGTATTGTTTATGACCAAATTATGTTATGTGCATGTACAAGTATGCCACAATGAATTCTATTATGTGTAATTATAATGCACCAAAAAAAGAGAAAAATAATATTTATAAAAGAAATATATATCTATATACATATTATATACACACAATAACTATACAAATATACATATACATATATATGCATATATAGTGTGCGTCTATATGTCTATATATGTACATGCATACATATAGACAACATGCATGTATATATATGAATATATATGCATATGTGCATATGTAAAAATATATATATTTTTCAGTTCTGGGGATTGTACCCAGGGATTCATGCACACTACATTCTCAAAATAAAATAACAAGGTCTATATGAAAATCCCATGCTAATATGATTAATAGCTTCATAACTTGAAAATAGTTCATAAAGTACAAGTTTTTGTTAGCAGGCCTTGAGGAAGTTCACTAGTTTGAAAGAAATTTGAGTTTATTATTTTTTTAAGTCCTACAAGAATATAACTTACATAACCAACTTAGAACTTTCATAATGTGTCCAAAAAAAAAAAAAAAAAAAAAAAAAGGTAATTATTCGTTGAGTGAAAGAATACTAGATCTGGAGTTAAAGAACTCTCCTGAGGCCTACCTCCAGGTTTTAATAGCTATATGCTTAAAATCACTGAACTTCTTGGGGAATTAGCCTCCACATCCTTAAAATGAGAATAGTAACATCTTCCCTACCTGTGTTCCAAGTTAATAACTAATGTATTCTTTTTTATGAAGGTGCTAAATAAGTAAGTTATTTTTATGTAGCTGTAAAATTTTGGCTAAAAAATTAGTATGTGGTAGGGAGAGTATTATATAAAAAAGAAAAGGATAATGCTTTAAACACAAAAATAAAATTTTAAAAACCATTTTCAAACTTGTTGAAGTGAACAAGGATATGATGATCAATTTTTTCCAAAATTGAAAATAATTTTATTTATTTTGAGAATCTGGACTTCACACACTTCTCTTATCTGAGTTGTTATTTAATTGTGGATTAAGTCAGGGATCAACACTGAAACTCCAGCTTACAAATACAAAATAGTTTCTAATTAGCTCCAGTATTAAATTTGTATTTACTGAGTACCTAGAGTAGGCTGTTATGTTCACATAAAAATATGATATATGCTGATTGTGACATGGGAGATTTGTTAAATATCTTAACCTGTTAGATATTCCTTTTCTTTATCTGAATACCATTGTCATAAGGATATTGTGAGGCTGAATTAAAATGACACAAGATACATAGTTAGGAGTTTGAAAGGTGATGAGCAGAAGTTGTCCCTCTCCCTACAGGCCTTTTTCTTCCTCTACTTTCTCCTCATTATTATTGTTAGGCTCTATGAAATTTATGACTTGTGAGGGACATGAGATGTGCTGTAATAAATGCCAAAGCCATGATATTTGAGCAAGGTCTCTGGTAATGGTGATGGTTCTAACAAGCATAAATGGGAAAGAAGATTTTTAAAAGTTTGGTTTTTCTGTGTCTGTTGTCTCAATTGAAATTAGGAACTGGCTTAACAAACCCCTAAGTGTATGCAAACCGTATAATTTTATGAATTAGTATCTTTGTTCTTATTTTAGTTATATTTATGAAAGCATTGTCTGCTCATTATATGTAATTTTAAGAATACAAATAAACAAAGAGGAGAAAAATTTGCATACATTTTCTATTTTGTTGTAGGTTTAAAAATATGCATGTATAATGACCTGTCTTTTGCTAAAAAAGGGAAAATTATATGACATATAATCCTTCATAAGACACTTTATTTATATAAATCCATGTGATTTCAACTGGCAATTTTACTTTTTAATGATAAAGAGGGTTAAAATTGAACTGATTTAAGAACATCTCGATATACAGTGAGTCACTAGATAAGTGCTTGAAGCAAAAAATGTACCTTTTGTCAATTGAGAGAGATGGCTACTATAGCTTAATTTATAAGCTTGTTTCTGCCAAGAAATGAAAATTCTTTACCTAAGTAGGACAAGAACATCAATTCTTAGCACTAAGAGAGTTAATGGATGAGACCATTAAAGTGCTCACCCCGCTGATCAACCTTTTAAAATGAAGGTGTTAATCTTGATTAAACTCTTCATCAGTGGTTCTCATTTTCAGTTAATTTCGTCACACTGTCTAGAATGGCTCCCACTGGAACACCCCTATGTAATTTAGAAAAGCACACTGACATTTTAGGAAGAAAAGGTCTTCTTATCAAAGACTCATTTAAATGGTATCTAGATAGTTTTCTGGAAATTTGAGCAATATTGAAATTCATAATAGAGGAATCAGGAAAGACTAAGAAATCACAGATGGAAACATGGAAGGATGTGTCTTATGGATGAAACGACATGGAACCTCTGGATGCAGATCTGACATATGAAGAATATAAAGTTACTTCCATCTCTTACAATAAGGAAAAGGAAAAGTTAAACAAACCGAAAATCAGCAACTTCTCTTGGAAAATCAGAAACTTCTCTTGCCAACTCTAAAATTATAGAAGAAAGGAATATGACTGAGATCTGCTGATCAGGAGCAAAATCAGCCAGATCCACAAAATGATAGGGACGCTTTCATTCTTGAAGAAGAGCTGGAGACTGGGTTCTAGACTAGTGGTGATAGAAACTCCTGCCTCAGGCTGTCTTGTAGGGCAGTAGAGGCCATGTGAGAAAATTTTTTGTATATTTTCCTTAGAGCAGTAAGAAGTCACTGTTTGTATCTGGGTGAGTGGGTGATCACATGAAGAATTGCCATTCTAAAAGATTACAAAGCCTACACTGTTGAGAAAGGGTTGAAGGTTAATCTATGGCCTCAGTGAATTCCCCCAAAGATCATGTGGAAGAATCAATCCCCAGTGCAGCAGTGTCAGGAGATGGACCCTAAAGAGGTGATGAAATCTCAAGGGCTCTGCCCTCATGATAGATAAATGTAGTTATCACAGGAGTCAGTTAATTACTCCAATAATAAGCTTGTTGTACAGCAAGGTTGGCCTCCTCTTGCTTTTTTGCTCTCTTGTACTGTTATGCTTCTGCCTTTCACCATGGATGCCACAGCAAAAAAGCCCTTGACAGATGCCAGCTCTTCAACTGTGGACTTCTAGCCTCTAGAACTGTAAAAAATAAATCTTGTTTTTCATCAATTACCCAGTCTCAGGAATCTGAGGCAGAAAGTCAAAGTTGATGGATGTGAAGGGGGCAAGGGAAAGGATAAATAAATCAGGGAGAAAACTGTCCAGGCAAAAAATGATGTGTGGAAACAAGCAGGACAATTGGAGGGGCGAGATGTCATTGAAGAGTCTGTTTTCTGCTTATGGTACTGGACAAGAGGCTTTTACTCCCACAGATGCAGATCACTGGAGGAGGAGTGGAGCTTGATGTGGAGATGTGAATAGGATTCTAGATGTGCTGTGTTTAGAGATGCTTCTGAGACTTTTCAGTGGGGATATCAAGTAGGCAGCCTGGGTATTTGAGTTTAGATTTTAGAACAAACTTTAATCTGGAAATATAGAATGAGAAGCCATCAACCTCTGTACAATAATTTAAGCATGAGAGTAGTGAGAAAATGAAAATACCAGAGAAACTGAGATGACTTTTCTCAGATGTCATCTTTCTGAAAGGCCAGAAGCACAGATAAAATGATTATCATATTATCCTTGAGGACCACAGCTTCAGATGCTTCTGGCCAGTCAAATTCTAGTCACTTAAAATTTACTGACCAGAAGTGGAGTAATAACCAGGACTGTGCTTTCCCATCTTTTCTATTCCTTTGCTTTATTTTTTTTTTTCATGTAAACCTTATTTTGAAATGGTTACTTATTGAAACAAATCCTAATTTTTATATGATAACAAACTTCTGAATTTAGAGAAATCTCTCTAGGCCTTCGTATCCTCATTTATAGAATGGGGGTGGTATCATCAAATTTAACATGCTTATGATAACAAAAATTATATAAGGAAGTGAAAAGTTGAGCAATAATTTCAAGGACAAAATGAGATACTATTCATAAAGTAACTGATACAGTCATGGAATAGTAATAGTATACTTTCTTCCCTCCCAAACCTTTTATTTTACAGAGAAAAAAGAATGGTAATTCAAGAGTTACTTCTAGTTAATATAATAGGATTGGCACCAACAAGTCTTAACTGCCACTCTGCTTCAGACCCTAGTAAAGACCCTGTTCTGTGTGTCTATGTGGTGCAGGAGCATCTCTGCTGATGTGAGTATGTGAGTGCTTCAGTTAAGGTCTGATTGTAGGTATTGTAACTTAGGGGCCCCGTGGAAGAGGTGCTGCTTGACTTTCACTTAGAAATGTAAACTGTTCACTCAGCAACCTCCTGCATTAATTCACATTAAATACCCAAGTGTCCTTTTGCTCAAATGATTCACAGGACTCACAACATTTATACTTAAAGAAGAGCAAGAAAGACCACATAAGATCAGGAAAGGACAAGTGTCAGCACAACAAATGAAAGCCACATAAAGGACATCACATGGTACTATGCTAGATCCAGAAAAGACAGAAAAAGAGGAAATAATGAACAACATTGCTAAGAGGTTGATTTGATGAGAACCCGCTTCTTCTCGCTGATATTTCTGGGCTTCTTCCTCTGACACTCTAGCTTTCCCTATGTGGGTTTCTGTTCGTTCGTTCCTTCCTTACACTCCCCAGCGGTTTCTGAATGCTTCTGTCTGTTACTGTTGACTTAGCTTGCAGCTGGAGGCAAGGTTACTTTATAGCACTGAAAGAAACATAAAACTGATGCTAGAACATCAATGAAACACTGCTTACTTCAGAAATTCAGGTCCACAACCACCTCTTTCTTTTACAAATTCAACCTGAAGCAGAGATATTTGTTGTTTTCAGAGCACACACAAGGACATCCAGGAACATCAGTGCGACCAATTAAGAGCCACAGCTTTTCATTTATCTTGTTTCCTCAGTGCCTAGTACATAGTAGGTGTTCAATATATCCCAGATAACCAGTATCTCTCTCCTTAGTTTATAATCTAACCCAGAGGACTAAATTAACAACAAAGCAGTTTCTGTAACACAAACTCCTAATATGTCTTGCTTATTTAAGCCTTAGTAAATCAAAGTGTAAATATTTTATTGACTCAATTTCACAAAAGAGAAAATTAAATTCAAGTGTTTAGTCTTTCCTAATATTCCCTCAACTGGAAAGCAATAGAAAGTCTGGGATTCCATTTCAGATTTCTATGGCTTTTACAACCATACCCAGCTGGCAGAGTAGGTCCAGAGCTCAGGTGTTCTATTCGAAGTTTAATACCTTTGCTCTAACAAGCCAGAAATTAGTCAGTAATTAGAAATTAAAGCAGAAAAGTGGACACAAAGCTTTCATGTTTTGCTCCAAATGGTAGCAAGCTTTCAGGTTGTACACAAGAGTGGAAGCTGGGCATCTTCTGTCATTTCTCCTTACCTGAGAAATAGACAGTTGATTATAAAAGTTGCTCAGAGTGCAAAAAAGAAGTGACTGCACAGTTGCCAAACACTGACAATGATGGTCTAAGGATGTGTGGTTTTTCTATGTAGGATTAAAACTGTTTTCTATTTCCTTCACAGGCCACAAGGACCCATAGACAACTAGTAATTGCAAGGTGGCAACAGAGAAGTGGGGCAAAGATAATGGTAATAATATGGATCCAGACCTTGAGCTAGCTGTTGACTAGCTTGGGACATTCTCTCGATGGGGGTCCTCTTTCTTTGTGCCTATGAAGTGACTCTGAACATGCTGAGTGTTATGTAGTGTTACGCTCAAAGAAGGCGGTGGGGAGTAAAGGGTGCTGAAGGAAGACATATGATATATACTGTTGTGAGCATAGGAAGGTCCTATGGGATAAAGAGACTAAAGGTCAAAAGAGGGCGAAGTGCAGCTTCAGCATGTGCAAAGGTGAAGTTAAAGCAAGAGTCCTCATTTTGGCCCTGGTATTGGGGAGCAAGCCAGGATGCCTCTTTTTAAGAAAGAAGACCTCTTTTTAAGAAATCCTGTTTGAAATTTCTGGCATTGATTTTGTTAGGAATGAAGGGATAATCTGCAAATCTCAGTTTATTTAGCTATAACATATGGATTATAACAAATTTCAAAGAACTGTGAGTATAAATGAGATTGGGTGTGCAGTATACTTAGGACAGTGCAGTAAGCACCCAACAATGCTTAGCTGTGAATATTTTTCCTTCACACAGCAGAAATCATAAGTTCAACAGGTTAATACAATAGCCAATGTTAATTTCCTTACATCAGAGGTTTTACAATTCTGGTCTTCAGTAATTTGAGTGTACCATGAGCAGGATAGAGAATGTCCTAACAATTATTAAGTATGTCAGTGAATTTTATTTCTTATTTTTAAAAACTAAACAGAATGAATAAATCCTAATGTCTAGCTCCACAGAATTTGGAGCTAGATGCATGGGTTCAAATTCTGATTGTGATAATTAATAGCGCTACTTAACCTCTTCATGCTTATTTCATTTTCATTAAAAGAGGGATTATAATGTTATGAGAAGAATTATGCCCCCACCAAATGAAGTCCTAACTCCTGGTACCTGACAAAGTCAGAGTTTGGAGATAAGATCTCTAAGGACAAAATCAAGTTAAAGTGAGGTCATTTGGGTAGACCTAATCCAACCTGACTGGTGTTCTTAGAAGAGAATTTGAACACAGACAAAGACAGAGGGAAATCTGTGAAGGTACAGGGAGAAGATTGCCACCTATAAATTCAAGAAAAAAGGCCTTAGAAGAAACTAACCCTGCTGACAACTGGATTGCAGACTTCTAGCCTCCAGAGTTATAAGAAAATAAATTTCCATTCTTTAAAGTCATCTAATCTTTGGGACTAGTTTATGGTAGCCTCAGCGAACTAATAGGTAATAGCACTTACCTCAAGGGACTATTGTTAAGTATTAACTGAATTAATACATATAAAATCACTTAGAATAATGTGTAGCATAGTATAAGTATTGCCATTATTAATGCTGATTTTAAACTTACAAATTACCATTTGTGAGTTTTTCTTTTTCAGAATTAAAAAAAAATATTGTTATCTACTATGTCTTCTGTTCCTTCAAGGCTTATGTCAAATGCTACCTCCAAGAAACTTCAATAAGAATTAATGCTTCCCTCCTCAGAGTATTATATTTGTCATATTGCATTGCAATTATTTCATTATATGTTACTTTCCAACTTTATGGAGAATTCACTGAGAGCAGTGCTATTGCCTTAATGATTCTTATGCACCCTACATTCATCACAGGGTATGCACATAAACCAGGAGGTTGCATTCAGATCATTTGCAGACTCTCACAAACTGTACATAAAATTTATGGAAAATATGTATTCTTATTTGTGAAAGTCCAAGTTTTCATCGATTCTTCAAGAGAATATGAATAAAACATTTAATGAGTTATTTATTTAGTGATTAGACAGCAGAACTGGGCATGGAAGAATCTAAGAGATGCTGGTGATTTTGACTTGTATTCTGTGGATTGTGCCATTTACTGATCCACAGCAGTTTGCACAGTACATGCCATGTAATAGCACTGTTTCAGGTGCTGGAAATACAAAGCCAAATGAAGGATTATCCTTGACTTCCAGGCAGTTAAAGTTTGGTCAGCAAATTAGAACAAAAGAGCATAAATGCTATGAGGGAACTGGGAATGCTGGGGACTTTGACACTTTCAGAGAACAGAGAAGAGGTGATAGCATCTGGTTGGGTATAGGTGGGGATGTTAGGTAAGGCACCCCTTGGGGTGATGTTTGAAATTGCGTTTTGAAAAATGAAAAGCAGAAATCTGGGCAATGTTTTTAAAAAGGAAAAGTACACTCTAGGAAGAGTAAAGCTCAAGAATTAAAGGAACTCAGGCATATTTTGGGGGGGGGGGACCTTGAAAGGAGTTCAGAAGAAGTGAGAGGAAGGACATATGTGAGTATCTGTCAGAGAATGTGGTTTAAACCAGAAAATGTAGGGCTTTGTATGGAAGAAATAAGTCCAAATGTTACTCTGAAAACTATGAGAAGCCATTGAAGGATTTTAAGCAATGGAGTGACAAAGTTATATCTACTTAATATATCTAATTAATGCATAATTGGGTGAACCAACAGCTGTGTTTGGGGACTTAAAATAGCAATCAAAATAATAAATGATGGTCTACTTGTACCAAGACCACTGGGGAGAATGTGGAGACTTTATCTGAGTTTGAAATAATAGCATCCCAGTAGCTCTATTTCCCAATGCTCCTTATTAATCATGGAACACACTAGGGGACTATTTGGAAATTTTTACTGAATAACAACACTTTTAAAAGAAAAGTACACTTTAAGAGCCTTGATTGTCAAGGATGAGTAGCCTCAAATGCAAAGCCTGTTAAATGACTAAGAAACTCAACTGAAGCCAACCTCAATTGACTATAATTTCAAGTATATACTCCACAACTTCTTCA
Source organism: Tamias sibiricus (assembly GCA_025594165.1). Lineage (NCBI taxonomy): Eukaryota > Metazoa > Chordata > Mammalia > Rodentia > Sciuridae > Tamias > Tamias sibiricus. The sequence continues at coordinate 83,720,147 of CM046657.1, read as the reverse complement.
TGTGGTTGAGAAACAGGAAAGCAAATCCTAGGAACATGGCTAGGAGTTAAAATCATATTAAAATCACTTAAACTAATGATTAAACTGGAAGGAACTTAATGTAAGAATGAAAAAAAATTAATGAATTAAAAGTTAACTGAATAAAAGTAGTTTGGTGTCCTTTCACATAAACATTTAAGTGTATCATTAAGTGGCAGATACCCTACTAGCAAGCGTTTTGAAAGGTTGCTGATTATAATGTGCACCTAGGATCAAGATGCATCATGCTAGGCAGACATTGCGCTCAAATCAAGTGGGTCAGGCCATAAGGAGCCACAGAGAGTCAGGATGAATCTATGAAGTTTCCTAAAGGGTCAGCCCATCCAGACAATGGTTGGTATAAGTGGAAAGCTGGCTATTCATTTACCTATAAATTGACATTTTAATTTGGCATTCAAAACCTCAATGCTCTTACCACTGAAGTCATGAGAATAAAGCTTACTTTGACTAATATGCCCATTTATTTATTCAATAAATATTCTGTCATGTTCCCAGTATATGTCAAGTTCCAAAGGCGGATAAGAACTGATCCTGTCCTCATGGGTCTCATTCCATTTTGTGATAAAGATGTACAAAAAATATTAAGGCTATGAAAATGATGCTTTTGGAGGCATGTACAGGAAGTTTATGAGATGCATATAAGATCTGTATATAAAGCCTGTAGCAGGAACAACTAACTGAGGAAGACAAGGAAGTCTGCTCAGCAGGAATGGTGTTCAAATGGGATGAGTAAATTGCAGAGAAGGCATGGCATTCTTGGCACTTCTGTAAAGGGAAAATAAAAATGGTTTGGTGTGGAATGGAATGTAGACTACATAGCGCAGGATCAACGGGAAGTGAGACCAGAAAGGTGACATGAGTCACACTGTGAAGAACCTTTATGTTTCAAGGAGAAGAGTGTGGAGTGAGTGTCAGATTGCTAGCTAAGTACTTAGATAAGAAGTAACAATATTTGGATTTGAATTTCAAAACTATGATTAGAGAGGATGTGTATATTTTATTTTATATAACAAATCAAAATGTATTATTTCCAATTATTGAAGATGATGGGGCCAATATTGAATAAAGCAACTTCTACATATGACAGGTAACTTCAGTGGGCCCGGCATGTCTGCCATTTCTCTTGAATCTCTGGATTCAATCACATGCAGATTGAAATAATAATAAGAAATTACATGTGTACAAATATGTACAGAACTTTTTCCTTGTTATTTTCTAATCAATGCAGTATAGCCAATGTATTTAAATAGCATTTGCATTGTATTAATAATATATTATTACAGATTATTTAAAGTTTACAGGAGGATATGTGTAGGTTATATGAAAATAGAATGCCATTTTATATTAGGAACTTTAGATTCCATGGCTTTTGGTGTCCACAGGGGTTCTGAACCAAGGTTACATGAATAACAAAGAACAAATTATTACCTTTATACAGATAGTTATGCTATTCTTCTTCCTTCCAAAAATTCTCATTTAACATAAAAATTTTCCAGTACTTCCTACTATATTTTTAAATTTAAAAAAAAATATATTTGTTTATTTGCCTTAGTAGTACACAATGCAATGCATTTATGTTTTACGTGGTGCTGAGGATTGAACCCGGGCCACGCATGTGCTAGGCGAGCGCTCTACCGCTGAGCCACAAACCTAGCCCTATATTTTTAAATTTTAAGTGTACTTTATTTAAATATATTTCAAAGTGATGCATAAAAACTGACATATTTATTGGATGCCATGTGATATGTCAATACATGTATACATTGTGTAATGTTTAAATTAGGGTAAACATATCTATCATTTTAAACATTTAAAATTTCTTCTTGGTGAAATATTCAAACTCCCTTCTTTAAACTTTTTGAAATATTTATTGTCATCATCTATAATTATTCTTCTATGCAATAGCACACCATAACTTTTTATTTGTCTAACTATAATTTACTATTCATTAATCAACATTTCCCCTCTCCCACTTCCTATTTCTACCAGCCCCTGTTCATATGTGATTAGCTTTTTTATATTCCTCATATTAGTGATATCATGCATTACTTCTCTTTCTCAGCCTGGTTTATTTCACTAAATAATTTCAGTTTCATTCATGTCATTGCAATTGGCAGGATTTCATTCATTTTATGGCTGAACAATGTTCCATGGTATATTTGTACCATGTTTTCTCTATCCATTCATCAGTTGATGGATCCTTTGGCTGTTCTGTTTCTTGGCTATTATGAATAATGCAGCAATGGATAAGGGAGTACAAATGTCTCTATAATAAATGGATTTCATTTCCTTTGGTCATATACCCAGCAGTGGGATCTCTGAATCATACTGTCCATTTATTTTTAATTTTTTGAGGAACCTCCATGTTGTTTTCCATGATAACTGTACTAATTTAAATTTCTACCAACAGTATGCAATATTTCCTGTTCTCTATGTGTTTGCCAGTACTTGTTATGTTTAATTTTTAATCTGTTTTTAATTTAAAAAATTTTAAAAGCATAAAAGTTGTACATATTAATGGGGTGTCATGAAATGTTCCATGCATGTATACATTATGTAATTAAATATATTCATATTCATCTCCTCAAACATTTATCATTTCTTTTTGATAACAACTTTCACAATCCTTTTTTCTACTTTTTCAAATGTCCAATACATAATTGTTATCTAGTCACCATATTGTGCATTTGTATTCCAACACTTCTTGATCCTATATAACTTTAACTTAATGAACTGATCATCCTCTCCATGTACTTTTCTCACATTCTATTTCTTCCAGTATTGGGGAATAAATGTAGGTCCTCAGGCATGGTATGGAAGCACTCTACAAGTACACTATATCCAGCCCTTCCCATCTTGCTCTTACCAACCCCTGGCAAAAGCACTCTTGTTCTCAACCATGAGATCAACTTTTATATTCCACACGAGTGAGATCCTGTGGTACTTGTATGTCTGTACCTGACTTATTTCACTTAACATTATGGATTAACAACATAAATTTCCAGTTCCATCCATGTTATCACAAAAGACATGATTTCATTTTTTTTATGGCTGAATAGTATTCCATTGTTTATATGTGCCACAGTTTGTTTATCCATTCATCAACTGATGGGACACTTAGGTTGTTTCCAGCAAACAATCTGGAAAGTAGTATAGAGATTCCTTGAAAAACTGGGACTGGAACCACCATTTGACCCAGCTATCCCACTCCCCGGTTTATACCCAAAGGACTTAAAAACAGCACACTACAGGGACACAGCCACATCAATGTTTATAGCAGAACAATTCACAATAGCTAAATTGTGGATCCAACCTAAATACCCTTCAGTAGATGAATGGATAAAGAAAATGTGGTATATATACACAATGAAATATTACTCAGCATTAAAAAAGAATAAAATCATGGCATTTTCAGGTAAATGGATGGAGTTGGAGAATATAATGCTAAGTGAAGTAAGCCAATCCCAAAAAACACACATGCTGCATGTCTTCTTTGATATAAAGATGCTGATACATAATGGGGATTGTGGGGAACATGGGAGGAATAGATGAACTTTAGATAGGGCAAAGGGGAGGGAGAGGAAGAGGGAATGGGGGTAGGAAAAATGGTGGAATGAGATGGACATCATTACCCTAAGTATGTGTATGAAAACACAAATAATGTGACTCTACTTTGTGTTCAACCACAGACATGAAAAATTGTGCTCTATTTGTGTAATATGAATTGCATTGCATTCTGCTGTCATATATAACTAATTAGAATAAATAAAATAAAATAATTTAAAAAAGAATAGTGCTGTAATGAATATGTTTCCTTAACATACTGATTTCATTTTTTGGAAATGTATATCACTTTGGAAGTATATCGACTGTGGGATTGCTGGATCATATAATAGTTCAATTTATATTTTTTTGAAGAACCTCTACAATCTCCCATAGTGGCTGTATTAACTTACATTCCCACCAACAGTGTGCAAGGATTTTTTTCTCTGTGTCCCAGATAGCATGTGTTATCTTTGATAATTTTTGTAGCCATTCATATTGCATATTGCATATGAGGTAGTATACCATGGTTTTGATTTACATTTCTCTGATGTTTAATGCTGTTGGAAATTTTTTCATATATCTGTTGGCTATTCACATGCAGGTCTTCTTTTGAGACTTGTCTATTCTGCTCATGAGCCTATTTTATATTTGGACTTTTGGGTTATTGAGTTATGTTTTTTAATATATTCAGGATATTAACCCCTTGTCAGATGTACAGTTTGTGAAAAATTTCTCTCATTATGAGTGTTTTCTATTCTCTGTTACTTCCTTTGCTGTGTAGAAGCTTTTAAATTTGATGTAATCCCCTTTGTCTATTTTTGTTTCCTGTGCTTTTTTGGTCTTTTACAAAAAGTACTTGCCCCTTCCAAGACCAAGGATTCTTCTGCATGGTGATGCCCCATTTTCCTAGCACCATGTACTGAAAAAACTGTTCTTTCCACAGTGTTCTTCCTAAAATTCTTCAAGAGAGTGATAATTTTGTGATTCTTAGAATAATGATAAATGACTAGTTGATTCATTAATAATTTCCATTTATTTGCAAATGTCATATATCGAGTATTAAGCTAAGCATTTTGACATATATCACCAACTTATTTCTCCAACAAAACCACAAGTAAGATCGTGGTAATAGCAGCAGAAGTAAGAGTTGGTTAATATAACACTATATGCCAGGTACTCATTTAATCCTCAAAATAAGTGGGTTTTTTTTTTTTTTTTTTTTTTTTTTTTTTTTGTACCAGGGATTGAACTCAGGGGCACTGGACCACTGGGCCACATCCCCAACCCTTTTTTGTATTTTATTTAGAGACAGGGTCTCACTGAGTTGTTAAGTGCCTCGCCATTGCTGAGGCTGGCTTTGAACTCACGATCCTCCTGCCTCAGCCTCCCAAGTGCTGGGATTACAGGCATGTGTCATCATGCCCGGCAATAAGTGTGTTTTATTTATCTGTATTTTACAGATGAGAAAACTGAATTGTGAGTAGGTTAAGAAGCTTACCCATGTTTAAATGGCTAGGAAGTTCCAAGTATTACTAGCTCACAAAAATATTCTCATTAAAATATACATGGAAAAATAATCAAGGAAACAAAAAAGTATGAGTTTAGTTGACTTTCTCAATTTTTAAATTAGTAAACTGACACCAAGTGCTTCTAATTATATGATTTTCAAACACACACACACACACACACACACACACACACACACAGTGCTTGTGTGCTTTGGAAATTTTTAAATTAATCAAGAAAAAAAATGTTGTAAAAAATCTTTTGAGTAAACAAACAAAAAAAATCCTCAGACCTTTTGCATTAGAAATGAAAACTTTATCTGCTTGCTGCCATGATCACAGAACCTAGAATAAAGCATGTACACAGTTGACACTCAATAAATATTTGATAATTAGCTATCCCAAAGGTATTCCAGAATTTGTCTGACAGGAAGAGGAAACTATATTACCCATTTTTGGAAACATATGTTCAGCAAATTGTTATTGAGTGTCTACCCACAAGGAAAGCACAGGCAGTATGTATGGCAAAGTAGGAAAAAAACAGCTTCAAAAGGCAGAGTTCTGTCCTTTAGGAACTTTTAGAGAAAAAACCACTTGGATAATTTATGTAGTTTCATATCTTTCATTATTTGTATTATTTTATATTTTTAGTCAAGGGTCTGGAGCATGAATCTGATATGGAAAGTTATCTTTAAGTGCTAAGGCATAAAGGAAATCATTAGTGGTAATAAGAGTTAAATAAGTTCCAGGTGGGCACACTAAGTGTAGATACACTCATATACCCTACCTTCCTATCAAGAGCAACAAACACTTCTCTCTAGTTTCTAACATACTCACTGAAATATCCCTAGACTTTTGAGTTTCTGTGTTTAATATGACATTAATATCCTCCTTGCTTCTCTTCCACTGTGGTAGATTTCACCTGCTTCTGAGAATTACAGTGAGAAGCTCATCTAATATCTATGCAGATAATGGATTCTTTTACTTGTAATAAAAACTCTACTCCTGACAAAAGAATAGTGTTCACCTTTGTGTATATGGGCGTTTAGACACAAACTCTAATACTCCCAGTCTTGTGAGAAATTTGCATATTTGATGGGTATTTGGAGAAATTGTGGAATTATTTCTTTACACAATAACCTACATTTCTGCATTCCCTGCATTCACACTTGCACAAAGGTTACAATTCCATTAGTCAATGTACACTACTTCAAGAGTTAGAATATCCTTTACTTCCTTTGTAGCTCTAAAAGTCCCTATTGATAAAAGTCAATAAGATATTCATTCATCATCCTGGATCACTAATATGACATTTGCCAACTCTTTCATACCCATATCTGACCTGAACATCCTCTGTTTCTGCATCTGCTCCAGAACATATAATAAGAAAAATAGTTTATTTTGGTGCATATGGATTTTTTTGAAGTAGAGGGAAAAGTGAAAAGTGGGTAGACAAGAACAAAACAGTAAAATCTATGAATGTCAGCCAAAGGAATCTGAATTTGTTTGTATACATTGGGAGATACGGTTGCCATTTGGTAAGGGGGATGATGTGAAAAAAAAAACAGAGCACAGAAAGATTTATATGGAAGTGTTGTGCTGCATAAAATTGGTTTTGGAGAGATTAGAAGTAGTGTCCCCATGCAAATGGTATGGCTAACTACCTAGGGTTTACTCTAAGTGTAAAAATAAGTTAGAGTTAAATCTCTGTAGATCTGACAAGAAAGCAAATAAGGTCACAAATATTCATCACCAGGAGGAAAATTTGCCCTGAGCTAAAAGGTTTGTTTCCAATGAACAGCAACTGTTCCATGCATGCCTAAGAATATTTATGATATACAATTATGGATGCATATGGAGCACAAATACACAAATAATTCATGTGGTAATAAGACTAAAATCACTAAAAATTTAGATGAGAAAAACATGAAGTGTTCAAGTGAAGCCCCATGAATAAAGAAGATGAAGTAAAACATCCTTCAGAAAGCAGATCCCACTGGACCAGAGAACCTCACATTTTAATCACAACAAATGATCCTATTTGTTGTAAGGAAAGAGCACAGGAAAAGATGGAGCACTGAAAAAAGATTAGTTTCTGTGTTTTGCCCAAAATAGCAGCTAAATACCCATCCAATTACTCACCATTTTATTTTCTAGTAGCCAACCTCTCCATCTATATATCTAAGTTCCTTTCTTTTTCTACCCCTGTAATCTTCTATTTTAACTGGAAAATGTTGACAAATTATTCCTTCCAAAGCTTATAATCTGGGTATCACTCAATTTGGAGTGAAAATATAAACTCTCACTTTGGGGCAAATTAAAACAAAACAAACAAACAAAAAAAAAAAACTCTTCTCATTCCCTTTGAATTGAATCTTCACTATGGGAGGGAAGATAATACAGATGAAAGGAATATTTGTCATGCTAAGAAATAATCTGTAGAATGGTGAAAGATTACTGAATCTACTCCTGAAAATAAAGAATAAGAGAGGGTAGAGTACAAAGAGAGTTGATCTACATCTTTTTAAGAAGAATCAGGAGTTTTGTCCCAAATTTTTATCAATTATTACCTGTTGTCTCCAAGTGATTAGTAGTCAATTTTATGAAGTGGAAGTGACCAATTAAGAAAAATCAATGTATGAGTGTGCCTTTTTCCCCACATCCTCTCCAACATTTATTGTTGTTTGTGTTCTTAATAACTGCCATTCTGACTGAAGTGAGATGAAATCTTAGAGTAGTTTTGATTTGCATTTCTCTAAGTGCAATAGATGTTGAACATTTTTTTTATGTATTTGTTGATTGATTGTCTATCTTCTTCTGAGAAGTGTCTGTTAGTTCCTTGGCCCATTTATTGATTGGATTATTTGTTTTTCTGGTCTTAAGATTTTTAAGTTCTTTATATATTCTAGAGATCAGTGCTCTATCTGACTCACGTGTAGTAAAGATTTATTCCCAATTAGTAGGTTCTCTATTCACCTCACTGATTGTTTCTTTTGCTGAGAAGAAGCTTTTTAGTTTGAATCCATCCCATTCATTAATTCTAGATTTTAATTCTTGTGCTATAGCAGTCTTATTAAGGAAGTAGGAGCCTAATCCAATATGATGGAGGTTTGGGCCTATTTTTTCTTCTAATAGACACATGGTCTCTGGTTTAATTCCTAGGTCCTTGATCCACTTTGAGTTGAGTTTTGTGCATGGTGAGAGATAGATGTTTAATTTCATTTTGTTGCATACGGATTTCCAGTTATCCCAGCACTATTTGTTGAAGAGGCTATTTTTTCTTCAATGGCACCTTTGTCTAGTATGAAATAACTATATTTATGTGTGTATGTCTCTGTTTATTCTGAACCATTGGTCTTCATGTCTGTTTTGGTATTTTTCTTACTGTAGCTCTGTCTGTAGTATAATTTAAGATCTGGTATTGTGATGCCTTTTGCTTCACTTTTCTCACTGAGGATTGCTTTGGTAATTCTAGAACTCTTATTTTTCCAAATGAATTTCATGATTGCTTTTTCCATTTCTGTGAAGAACATCATTGGAATTTTATTAGGAATTGCATTAAATCTGTATAGTGGTTTTGGTAGTATGGCCATTTGGACAATATTAATTCTGCCTTTCCAAGAACGTGGGAGATCTTTCCATCTTCTAACGTCTATTTTAAAAAATTTCTTTCTTTAGTGTTCTGTAGTTTTCATTGTAGAGGTTTTAACCTCTTTTGTTGGCTTTATTCCTACATATTTTATTTTTTCAAAGTCATTGTGAATGGAGTAGCTTTTCTAATTTCTCTTTCAGTTGATACATCACGGATGTGTAAGAACACAATTGATTTGTATTTGCTAATTTTATATCCTGCTACTTTGCTGAATTCATGTATGAATTCTGAAAATTTTCTGGTCGAGTTTTTTGGGTCTTCTACATATAGAATCATGTCATCAACAAATAGGATAGTTTGAATTTTTCTTTTCTTATTCTTATCCCTTTCATTTTTTTTTTTTTTTTTTTCTGTTTAATTGCTCTGGCTAGAGTTTCAAGGAAAATGTTGAAAAGAAGTGGTGAAAGAAGGCATCCTTATCTTGTTCCAGTTTTTAGAAAGGATGCTTTCAGTTTTTCTCCATTTAGAATGATGTTGGCCTGCAGTTTAACATATGTAGCTTTTACAATGTTGAGGTATTTTCATGCTATCCCTAGTTTTCCAAGCATGAATGGATGCTGTATTTTGTGAAATGCTTTTTCTGCATCTTTTGAGATAATCATGTGATTCTTTTCTTTAAGTCTATTGATGTGATGAATTATGTTTATTGATTTATGTATGTTGAACCAACCTTGCATTCCTGGGATGAACCTCACTCAATCATGATACATTATCTTTTAAATTTGTTTTTATATATGTGATTTGCCAATATTTTATTAAGAATTTTTAAAATCTCTGTTCATCAGGGGTATTGTTCTGAAATTTTCTTTCCTTGACCCACAGCCCTTTTTAAAATTTTTATTTTGAGTCATGGTCTTGCTAAATTGCCACGGATGGCCACAGACTAGGCAATTCTCCTGCCTCAGCCCAACCAATTGCTGAGATTACAGGTGTGCACCTCCGTGCACAGCTTGTCATTTATGTTTCTAAATTATTTTGAATTGTGTTCTCAGTAACTGCCCTGGAAAATACAAATAATATCTCATTTTATAGCAATCTAGTTGAAATAATACCAACTTACTTTCAATGCTGTTTAAAACATTTGCCCCTGTAGATCACCCTCCTACCTTTTTGCCATTATTGTCACAGGTTATGCTTGTATTATTTTGTGTGGCCACCAACCTAGATTTATAATTATTATTTTTGCATTTTTATTTCAAGTCAGATAGAAAAAGAAGTTTGAAATTAAAAGTGCATCTAAACTGTATTTTATTACCTGGTTGGTATCTTTCCAAGTGTTCTTTATGTTTTCACATGGATGTGAGTCACTGGTGTCCTTTCTTTTTAGACTGAACCACTCCCTTAACATTGTTGAAGATAAGTGTACTAGACTACAATCTCTCAGCTTTCCAATTATTGCAAAATCTTTATTTTTCTCTCATTCCTGAAGGACAATTTTGCCAAAAATATAATTCTTATTTTCCAGTAATTTCTTAAAGCATTTTCAATATTCCAGTCCTTTGTTTTCTGACTTTCTTTTCTTTTTTTTTTTCCTGACTTTCATAGTTTCTGATGACAAGACAGCTCTTAAACGTTTTGAGAATTCCTCTTGTACAGCATGGTCTACTTTTCTCTACTTTCTTTGAAGATATTCTTCTTTAGCATCAGTACTTTTACTATAATGAATGTCTGTAGACTTACTGACATTTATCCTAATTTGAAACTGTTGAACTTCTTATATGTTCACATTAGTGTTTTTTAAATTTGAAGAGTCTTTTGTTTCATTTTTCTCAAATATTCTGTTGTTCTTTTCTCTTTATCCTGTCTTTCTGGTCTTTCTGGGCTTACTATTATGTATCTATAGATATACTTGAGGGTGTCCCCCAACCTCTTAGGTTCTGATAATTTTTTTCATTATTTTTTTGGTTCCTTGAACTGGTTGATTACAATAGAATGATCTTCAATTTTCATGATTCTTTCTTTGGCTGATTCAGATCTGCTGTTGAATATTTTCAATTAATATTTGAGTTTAGGTTCTTTGTTTTGTTTGTTTTGTTTTGGTACTACAGACTGAACCCGGGATCTTTGCAACTGAGCTCTAACTCTAGCCCATTTTTATTTTTATTTTGAGGCAAGATCTCACTAAGTTACTGAGTCTGCCCTGAAAATGCAATCCTTCTGCTTCAGCCTCCTGAGTCACTGGGTTTACAGGTGTGCACCACCATGCTCAGATTTTAATTGTTTTTAGTTAACTCTGAAATTTCTATTTGTTTCCTCATAATAATCTCTAACTATTGATAATTTCTATTTAGTGAGAATCATTCTCATACTTTTCTTTTGTTCTTTGAACAGTGTTTATTTTATTTCACTGCATATATTTAAAATAACTGTGTAAAAATGTGCTCTATAAGTATAATATGAAATGTAATGCATTCTGCTGTCATTAACAACAACTTAGAATAAAAAAATAAAATAAAATAGCTGTTAACATCTGTCTAGAAAGTCTAACAGCTGAGCTCCCTTAGCGTTTATATTTGTTGTTTTTCCTCAACTTTTTTTTTCCCCACAAGGATTATGAATGTACAGGTAAAAGTATTCAAAAAACTACTCAAAAAAAAAAAAATACTACCAAGGGGCTGGGGATATGGCTCAGTTGATAGAGTGCTTGCCTTGCATGCACAAGGCTCTGGGTTCAATCCCCAGCACCACAAAACAAAGCTAAACAAACGAAAAATTACTACCAAAACTATAACCAGCAACATATGATGTGCCATAATTTGTGCAAGACGTTTCTTAATCCCCAAAGGACCTCTACAAGTAGATATAATTAGTTTTCTGTGATGTAGAGGAAACATAGGTTCTGGAAAGTAATGTGTGCAAATTAACATCAACAGTCAATGGGAAGGCCAGGAGTTAAACCAAAGTCCATTGTGATCATTAGCCAACAATTTCCCTAAACCAAAGAATAAATAATACAGAAGTATTTTAAATTAATTTTCTGAAAGTTTCAGTTTAATAGTAGGAAAATATTTTTTCCACATTTTTATTGGTGCTTTATAGTTGTACATATGGTGGGATTTGTTGTTACATATTAGTACAAGTACATAGTATAATAATATAATTTGGCCAATATTTTTAAAGAAGTTCCAAATGTTTCTATTATTTTTGTTGAGGTTTGTTCAGCAGGTGTGCTAAGAAATTGGTAGAATGTCAGTTTGGGAAGAAAGAGTGGTATCACAAACAGAGTAAGTCTAGGATATTGTCCTGGTTTCAGGTAAGGTAAGGCCCTGGATAGGGGAGTCAGGAATCTAAACATGGACATTCAAAGAGGTGATGAACTCTGGGTTAACTTTCATTTTTTAAAAATTTGTTCTAATTCATTATGTATGTCAGTAAAATGCATTTTGACATATCATATATAAATAAAGTGTAAATTCTCATTTTTCTGGTTGTATATGATGTAGAATCACACTGTTCATGTAGTCACATATTCACATATGGTAATGTCCAATTCTTTCTACTATTCTTCCTACCCTCATACCCACTCCTCTCCCTTCACTCCCCTCTTATAATCCAAAGTACCTCTATTCTTCCCTAGAATCCCTCTGCTTTATTGTAAATTAGGATCTGCATATTAGAGAAAACATTTGGCATTTGGTTCTTTGGGATTGGCTTATGTCACTTAGCATGATATCTTTCAGATCCATCCATTTACTGGCAAATGCCATAATTTCATTCTTCTTTAAAGCTGAGTAATATTCCATTGTGTATATATACAACTTTTTAAAAATCCATTCATCTGTTGAGGGGCACCTGGGTTGGTTCCATAGTTTATCTATTGTGAGTGCAGTGACTGCATCAATATAGTATAGTGCATTTAAGTCCTTTAAGTCCTTTGGGTATAAACTGAGGAGTGGGATAGTTGGGGAAAATGGTTAACTTTGGTTTGCTCAACTTGCAGGCCTTGGAAACTCCTTCCTTGGTTCTTTCTTCTAAATTTTCATTTGAATATCTAACTCTATTTCATACTTTAGCATAGTCAAATTCGATGTTATTTCCAAATGGTACCAAGGAGGTACTAATTTACTGTGAGATCTATTATTCAGGGACAACCCTGTGGCTAAGGTTATAGGTTAACTTAATCTGCTTACTTGATACTCTATTCTCCATAACAAGTTTAGTGTCAATCCTCTTGGGATATCTTGATATGGGCAAAATACTAGCACCCATATTAAAATATTTCTCACAACATGGAAGAATTTGAGAATAAGAATGATAGACAGATTTGCAAGAAATCTGGCTGCATAAAGAACAGGCTAGAAGTATGGTCTAAGTCAATGAGTATCTATTCTTACAATCCACTTTGAGCACATCTATGGTTACACAAATGTTCCTAATTCTAGACCTACTCATTGTGAGCACAAATATAATCATTCTCAAGTACATTAAAATATGGATGTCTATGTAGCTGAGTAGTAGAAAGCTGGTCTAGAATGTGTGAGGTCCTTGGTTCAATAGTCAGTACCTCCCAAAATATACTGATACGCAGACTTTCGTATAACTTAACATCTCTGTCTGGGGTTTACACATATGTATTTTAAAAAATCTACTGATTTATACTGCAAGTACTGACATATGCTTTAGCATTATAGAACCTATTCTGTTAGGTATGATTTAAAAATGAGACAGATATTGAGCACAAAGTATTAAATATCTCAAGCTAAGTAAGACTGGCAAACCACTAGGAAATTGATGTAAAAGTAAAACATGCATGTTTCTCATAAAATTCAATAATGTAAAATTGTATTATGGTGCAATCAAAATCCCTAGAAATTACTCTAATCAAAACCACAACACATATTTATATGCCTTTTAATTATTTTGAGGGTGTAGCATTGTGGCAATCAGGTGCATACTGATCACTACAGTAAAAACTGAAGAACCTTCTCACATGAGATCTATCTGAACAAAGCTGAAGAAAGCTTTCCCTAAACTACTTACAATTTGAGGAGTTATGATACCAGAACCTTGAAAGCACAGAAGAGGGAAAATAATGCTTTCATAATCAAGCAAGAACAAAAGGAAAATTCATTTCTTTGCTAAAAGTTTGATTGATATAATAACTTGTGTTTATGAAGAAAATAAGGAAAATTTCCCATCGGCTATATACTAATATCTTGTTTAAAGATAAATGTGCAAAATAAAAACATTGACATGTTGTGAATGTTCATTCAGTGGAAATAAATGAAAAAATGAGGGATTTAAGTGTCACCTTTAAAGTTGTGTATCATAGAATATATGGGAGGGAAATTCCATGAAATTATTATTAGGATAGCAAATAAATTAAGAAATAAATGAAAGGAAATCATGAAAAATGCATGGACATTGTGAATTCAAAAATATTTTTATCATATACTTAAATGTAAACAGTAAATTAGCACTAATCTGTTTTTCTAGTATCTGAATAGATTTAATGATATAGTTTCCTTCCTAACAAAGGCTGACCTAGCTACCACCACTAAGGAGTGCCAAATTTAATACTATAAATAAACCATCAAGTTCTTATAATACGTTATCCTTTGGGAGGAGAGCAGGAACCAGTCATTCATCTGGTACATTGATTATGCTGGACTCCAATCACTTTTAAAAATTACAACAATTATTTTCACTAAAATAGATACATTGTCTGGATATGGATTTATTTGTTTGACAGTAATGCGTCTGTCACACCACCTATCACCCATGGGCCAATGGAATGCTTCATTTATTGTTATATCATTTCATTCAATGTTGCTTCTCATAGCAAAACTCATTTCCTAGCAAAAAGCAATGCACAAATATTCTATTTAGTATGGAATTCACTGGTCTTATTATGCACTGTATCCCTTAAGAGCAATTGGCCTAATAAAATAGTGGAGTGACCACTGTGGTCTCAGTTGTTGTACTGAGGGGGGAAAAACCCTGTGGAGAGTTGGGACTTGTTTTCACAGAAGAAACATTAGCTTTGAATGACTAGCCAAAATTTCCCCATATGCTAGAAGCAAGGTGAATGTGGAAATGGATTCTTTCAAAATTATTTCTTATAACATACTTTCATAATTTGTTTCCTTTTACATAATTTTGAAATGTGGTTTCTGAGTATTATTTTTCCAAAGTAGAATAATTGTTTCCAATACACACACAAACACTAAATGTGTGTGTGTGTGTGTGTGTGTGTGTGTGTATAAAGCAGGATGCTACACTGATGTAATTGATAGATTATGAACATGCATCAGGGAATATATACTACTTCATAGTAGTGAAAGAAAGACTATGCATGAAATTAAAGTGTCCTTTGGGGAGTTTTTAGCATTTGTATTTTCAATTTAATGGAAGACCATAGTTACCAAAGAAGACAAAATCTTTTTAAGTTTTAAGTCTCTAAGAAAGTCTGGGTCATTGACTAGGTAAAGAGTTTTAGCCATGTGACATGCTCAGTGAGGGCAAACAGAATATTCTGTGGGTAGTAGAAGAATTGTGAACCACATGACTTATAATCTGATAAGAAAGAAGGTTTGCAGCAGCCATACATATTTACTCCACTATCCTTTATCTGTGTATTTGTACTACTACATATTTAGTGTGTATATAAATTCAGTTTGTATACATGTATTTTATACATTAAATAACATATTTTCATATATTTTTTCATATAGAAATGATTAGTGATATTTATTCTTACAATTTGCTTTCTAGACTGAAGAGTATTCAGTATGGATTATGATAGAACTTGAGGTTTATTTAACATTTCTTGGACAGGGATAGTGTAGTTGTTTATCAGAAATGAATACCATGGCTTTAGGTAATTTACTTATCTCTATATTGGGAAGAAAAGGAGAGGATTTATTATTATTATTATTATTTTGGTAGATGGACACAATACCTTTACTTATTTATTTATGGGGTGCTGGGGATCAAACCCAGTGCCTAATGCATGCTAGGCAAACGCTCTGCCACTGAGCCACAGTTCCAGCCCTAAAAGGAGAGATCTTAGTAAAATTAAAAAAAAAGACTAGTTATTGCTGCGATGTCAAAATTAACCATATATAGGAGGATGCATGTGTATCAATGCTATATAGCAAGGTGTGAACTAAGCCTGTTATCTCCTAGCCCTCATTCCAGTGCATTCCTCATTCTGACACTGAGCTAGCACTCTGTAAACCACATTTCTCCTTTGTTACTTGATTCCTGACAGACACTGCCAATAGTCTAGAAGAGAATAAAAGACTCTTTACCCTAAGGACAGTAGAATCCAGCCTCCAGATTTTTATCAGAACTCCCAGAATCAGCATTATTATATCCTGTAGATATCAACATGAGTTAGGATCTGTGTTCCCTTTGGGATCTAGTTGTGTGGAGCATTGCTAAATGCTTGAGAACATCACTACTGGTTGACTAGAGCCCTTGACTCAAAGGTCCCTGCCCTGTAAGGCTCCTTCTCCAATGCCAACTGGTAGCATGAAGTACCACTACTAACTGGATAATGTCCTGTTCTCAGAAACTTGAGTCCAGGTGTGTGAAGCCATTCCCAAAGCTACTGGATTCTAATATTTCTTATTTCCTTTCAATCCTCATACCTAGGGGAAGTGCTTCTTCCTCCATTTCCTATCCCTATCTTCTTTCACTCTCCTCTTAATTTTATAACATTCATTTAACCTATTGTTTATGTTATATTATCACCATTAAAATAACTGGTATTGTTTCTGTCATCAAATCCCAATATAGAACATACATAAGCACACACATACCTATTTCATTTTTTATAAAACCACAGAAAATAAAGAACTTCTTGGCTTATGAAATATGAGAAAATGTAACTTTTCTTTAGAATTAAAAAAATTACTGAGTAATTAGAGTGTACTTTCAAGACATAGACCAGTATCAGAAATAATTGATACACATTTAAATTTCATATATTTTCCAGAAGAAATTATATATTCACATATCCAAGTTGCTTCAAGCATTGCAAGTTTTCCAATAATAGAATCACATATCAGATTTTAAATTAAAAAAAATAATAAAAGCATTTCTGTGTGTCAGCATTTCAAGTGCTCCATAGCCACTTGTGAGGGCATAAGTCACTGTCTTTTTTCTTTCACTGTACCTTGAGGATGTGTGTGTGTGTGTGTGTGTGTGTGTGTGTGTATTTGCTTGACTACTTCCATCTTGACACAATGAATGATGCTAGGATTGCTTTAATTTTGTAACTAAGAAGAAGGGAAAATTAATATTTTTCAGGGATCAAATTTGCTTCTGCTTAAGAGGTAAAAACACAAGAGAATATTATTTCTAATTTAATAATAAGAAATATGATAATTAAAAAAAAAGTTTTGCTTCATCAGAGAGCTAAAGTCACAACCAGGAAACTTCTATTCCAATAGGAGACAAGGCAAGATATGGTGACATAGGACATTTTAACTGGTTTTAACTTTGTGGAGCGCTAGAGGAAAAAGTAAAACCATAAAACTGGAATATGAAAGAATAAATTAATTAAGCTGTAGGGGCCTATGGAGAATTTTGGAGAATTCAACACAGAGGGAAATTACACAATTATTTACCATCTCTTTTCCTCTGGCCTCTCCTGGATACTCAGGGGAAAGACTGACAGGCAGAAGGAAGACATAAGAACAAAGCATCTGAGGGGTTTGGGGCAAAGTTTGATGCTCTAACATAACTATAAGTGGAATCTGAAATATAAGGGAAGGAGGAAAACAACAGAAGAGGAGGAAGAGAGGCAGGAAGAGAAAAAGAAGGAGGAGAAGGAGAAGAAGAAAATTATGGTTAAAGAGAAGAAGAAGAAAAGAGAGGGATAAAAGAAAGGGACTAAAGGAAGTGAAGGATAGAGATGGAAATTCTATGAAAAAATAGTGACTGATAAAATTGCCAAATCAGCTAGGTGAGTTGGTGCATGACTGTAGTCCCAGCTGTACTCTGGAAGCTGAGGTAGGAGGATCTCAAGTTTGAGGACAGCTATGGCAATTTGACAAAACCCTTTCTCAAAATAAAATCTTAAAAAGTTTTAAAAAGAGCTGTTGATATTGGTAAAACACCCCTGAGTTTAACTCCCAGATTGTTTTTGTGCCCAAAAAATTAATAAAAGAGAACAAACTATAGATATAAAAGTTCCAGAGACAAGGAAGAAGAGAAGAATGAGAAGTAGAAGAAAGAAAAGCTTAAGCAATAGCAGAAGAGCAAATAGGCCTATTGTAGAGATGAGCTTGAGTCACAACATAATATCTAATAAAAAAGAAATGGGCAAAAGCCGGGGGCGGGGATTAACCAAGAAATAAAACAAATTAGTAAATAAAAGACAATGTGTTCTGTGTAATTCCAATAGTGTTGCTAATTAGTAAATGTTCTTAACACTTCAACTAAAAAGCAGAGATGGTCTGATTGAATTTTAAGAAATGAAGATCCAACTGCATGCTATCTTTAAGAAATCCACATGAAAAGAAAAATGGAAAGATGTACTAAGCCTAAAGATAACTGATATTGCTAAGTTAATATTTATATAGACTTTAGAACCAGGAATTAAAAGGAACAGGTCCACATATTAAGAAGGTGAAACTTTCTAAAGGTGTATAGATATAATAATGGAAACCTAAAATATATAAGGAAAAACTACAATTTGTATGAGAAATAGATACATTTATCACTTGAGGTTTCATGCTAATAATCTTTCTCTTTACTAATAAAATTAGTAGACCAAAAATCCATAATTAGATTAACACTATCAATCAATTTGATATGATTGACATTTGTAGAAAACTCCACATAGTATGGTAGAATATGTGTATATTTTTATGTATATAGGGAATATTAAAAAATATAGGTCATTTTAAGAATTACAAAATAAATTTAAAAATATTAAAATAATATAAATGCTATTTGTCTACAACAGAATCAAACTGAAAATTAATAGCAGAAATATCACTATAAAATTCCTAAATGTTTAGAAATTAACACACTTCCAAAGGACCCTTGAATGGAAAAAGAAATAGAGATATTTACAAATATTGTGAACTGAATAATACTTTTTAAAACAGTAAAGTTTTTGGCATATAACCAGAATAGTGTATGAAATGCATTTATAATATTGAACAATCTTATTAGAAAAAGAGAAGATCAAAAATCAGTGATATAATATTCTACTTAAGGAACTTGTAAAAGAGATAATTGTATGGTAAGTAGAAGATGCAAAATGATAAAGTCGCTGTAACAAAAGAAAAAGAAGAAACAGCCATC
Organism: Tamias sibiricus; assembly: GCA_025594165.1. Lineage (NCBI taxonomy): Eukaryota > Metazoa > Chordata > Mammalia > Rodentia > Sciuridae > Tamias > Tamias sibiricus. The sequence goes on along the minus strand of CM046657.1, from coordinate 83,701,142 downwards.
CAAACAAGCAAACAAACAAACAAACAATCAATTAGACCCAAACTGTCCATTAGAAAAAGACCAATAATGTTGATAAAGTTCTGGTTAGATTGGTTATAGAGTCAGAAAACACAGATGTTACCAATATCGCAAGAAAAGGGAATATTGCTATAGAACCTATTGAGATTAAAGGATAAGATGTCAATAACATATAAAATCTCCTGCCAATAATTTGACAATTTAGACGAGATCAGAGTAATTTCAAAAAATTCACAAACTACTAAATTTAATTCAAGAAGAAATAGATACTTCGATAACCTAAATATATTAAAACAATTAACCCTTCTAAAAGGAAAACTCCTTAATCAAGTAAAATATTACTTGATTAGTGAATTCTATAAAACATTCACAAAAGAAATATTGCCAACTCAACACAAACTGTCCCTCCAAATAGAAGAGGAAGGAGTAGTCATTTTATGTGCTCGGATTTACCTTGAAACCAATACTTGGCAGGTCTGTGTGTGAAAAAGAAAGTAAACATTGCAAGAGCTGAACTTAAGTAAACCAAATAAATACCTTAATAAAAACGGAAATTTAAAAAAAAATACACTTGAGGGTAGCAAATTCTTGCTACCACATATGATGATTATAAGCTGGGTTTACTTTGGCAATGGGTGACATGTACTGATGTACAAGAAAGAAAGAGAAAGGATGTTTCATTGGTATGTGAAGAAATAGACTTATAAGAATTCAGGGAAATTCTAGTCCTGATGACTTGAGTTAAAATTGTGAAGTTTATAGGCAAAAGAATGAGCAATCTGCTTGCCTTGTGAGGAGAAATAAAGCTATATTATGCAGAAATACCTCACCTTGGATTGAGGTCAAGAAATTCCAGTTAAATTCCCCACTTAACCTTGTATGGGCTTTGAAACTCACTTTTCCTCTAAGTTTTGTTGTTTTTTTTAATTGGTGGGGATCTATTCCAGGGCCTTGTGTATGTCAGGCAAGTGATCCACCAAAGAGCTATGTTCCCAATCCCTTTTTATTTTATTTTGAAACAGGGTGTAAGATTTTCAGTTTACCCTTGGATTTGCAATCTTGTCTCAACCTTGTTATCATATATGTGCAACTCTGCACTTGGCTTAATTTCTGCATTGTAAAAACAAATTATTATACAAGATTATCTAATATTAACTAGGAAAACAAGGTATTTCTTAAATGCTGCTTTCCTTCTCAATTTGAAGTTTGAAAGTCCTTACCACTTTATCTTCCTGCACAATCCCCCTTGCATGGTCCATTTACACAAACCTATCCATCCCTTCTTGAACTTCATTGTTTCAATTTCAGAGGTTTTGTACTTGCTTTTTCTGGATAAGTATTTGGTTTAATTTCAAACCACAAAATTGTGTGAAGTACAAATCCCAGGTTTCAAATTCTTCATGAAATTACTTTTCTATCCAGGTCTTGGAGACTGAAAGTTTTGTTATTAATTCATCCTAGATTTTGTTTTTCTACTACATTCATTCATCAGTGGTGCAGACTTTCAGAGCCTTGAATTTATGCAAGCAAGTTGATACTAGCTTTTTGTGGACCCAAGTCCTTCATTTCTGCTGTGTCAAGAGCAGAAATTCTATGTTAGGTTACTAAGTCTAAAATCCTGTCTGGTTAGGGACAGACCAGTTTCTGAGTTTGATGCTTCTGTTTTCAATTTCTTTCTGGAATTTGATTGGTCTGGATGTTTTGAGAGATAGCTATGCATATAAAATAAAATTCACTATTTATTTATCTGCATTTTCTTCTGTTTGTTTCAAGGCAAATTTCAGATTATCCTAGTCTAGTGTCTTGCTACAACAGAAAACCATGCATCAACATTATCACTGCCCAAACAAAACAAAAGTCCATTTTAAAATAATGGGGAAGATGTTCTTAGAAATAAATGAAATGTCTTCCTCAGAGCTCATGACAGAATGAGAGGATGCTGAAATCTGAGGAGCCAACCTCTTCACTATGGGGAAAAAGAGGGGCTGAAAATTGGGATGGCCTAACTAAGGGCAGAAAGTGACTGCAGCCCAGTGAGAGCTTTCCTCTGTGCCTGCCTCTCTAATCCTGAGCTTTAACACCCCTGCAGAGTTCTACTGAAGGAATTGGAAAATGACAACCCCTAGGAAGAAAGGAGGACAGTGTAACTCAGGAAGGGGGCAGGGAGAGGAAACATTCATTCCTTCACAGTGACAATGGATCCTAAAGGGAAAAAACAACTCTGGACTTTCACGTTCTCCCAGTGACTAAGAGTCCTGGAGGGAGGAAAAAAGTAAACAGTGAGTTCTGGGTAACAATGGGTTCCAGAGGAAGAATATAAACACAGAGCTCCTACTGGGCTCTGTATTTTCATCCCTTCCCAGTGACAATGAGGTTAGGAATTTTACAACTTTTTTGCCTGACTGCCCAAACCAACATGTTCTGCTTAAGTCTGCAATGATTACTTTGCCCTCTTTGAAACCTATAAAACAACAGACCCCTTCTGTAACCTGCTACCATTTTCTACCCAGAAAATGTATCCCTCCAATACCGGATTGATTGACTCTATGGCTTAACAAACAGCATCCCTGAATCTGTAGATGTCTGCTCCCAACGGTTATTTGTGCTTACACTTACATTTCTGTGGTTTCACTTGTATAGGAAAATGTCTGGTATTCTTGTATCAAAGACCTCACAGAACAGGGATCATTGTGGATAAGGGATTTTTGTAGGCGTTATTCCAAAGCATTGTCTTCCTGGTTTTGTAAAAGGAAACTTGGTAATAGGAACCCTGAAGCTTGTTCTGATGCTATTTTCTTCCTGAGATTAAAGGAACTTTCCTGCTTCTTTCTATTGTGGGAAAAGCACTTTTTAATAGAGAACATTGTTAGTTTTGATAAATACATGTATTTTTCTCCTGATGGATTACTCTGTATGAGGACACAGCTGTAGAAAACTTCTTTTCTTAATGCCTCTTACCCCTTGGCTTCCTGAGTTTAGTTATATGTCTTTCTGAGTATCCAACAGATTCTTATCCTCATTGTTATTCTACATTATTGTGACAGTTTGTACTTGACAAGATTTATTTCATCTCAGATCTGCTTTCTTGTAGGATAGAAATAACATTTCTGTGATGCATCCTTGGTTATGCATCCTCTGTTTCCTGATTTGCCAACAATATCTAAAGAATTTTTATTTTGATGCTTCCAGAAATGCTCATGTCATCTAAGTTACATTAATAAAGTCATAAAAATTATGAATAATTCAACAAATGAGATTCACAATATAGCATTTCCTGTGGATATTTTCTATACTAGTTAGTATTCTTTGTTTAATTTTTTCCTTAAAGAAAAATTGAATTAATTTCCCCCTAGAGAATGATATTTGTTAGAATTGAAGCCACATTTTTTTCATAGTTTACTTTTTAAAGCATTTCAAAATGCTTCTTTATAATGTTTTTTTTTTCCTATCATTTTTGAGGGGAGAAAATTTCTCTAAAGTAATAAACTGTGTCACCTATCACTTATCAGTAAAGGGAAAAAAAGCTATTCTTAAAAATGCTACCTTTAAAGATTTTTGTATCCCGCTGAAATGGTCTAATTGTTTTGTATTTTATCATCATAGTTTAAAAATACTGGGTATAATTTAACATTTCAAATTCTTATTCTGTCTTCATTCTCAGTGTGAGTTTCATCCTCACCACTTGTTATGGTATAAAATATGATCTTGAATGTCCGCTTTCAGAATTGTGCAAAATTCCTGTTTTCCTTCTTGTCAATACCTTTTGAAAGGGCTGTTCAGAACCTGCTCCAGTCTGGCTCCTTCTGGTAACTTCCATTCTGCTGAATCTGCTGTCATTGAGGTTACAACCAACCTCAGGTTTTCAGAGACCATAGGTAATTTTCTATCTCCATTTTATTGGCTTCTTAATTCTCCTTTTATTGTTTTCCTGCTGTTTAAATCAATCACTCTCTTATACTATATTACACCATCTGTAGGAAATGAATATACCATCATAGAGATGTTTATTCTGTGGTTATCCATGAGCTCCTGAATTGATATAGTAACAGATGCAAAAAAACAGTGACCTCTGAGTAAGACAGAAATAAATTACATTCTATGTCAGTAAATTAATAGTTCTGAAACACTGAATATATTCTTTAATCTTTCTAATCCTCAATCTTCAGACTTTTAAAAAGGCAATGATAAAAACTTATTTCAGGATGAAAAAAGTAATGTATATGGAAATGGCCTTGCATAGTATCAAGTAGATTGCAATGAAATACATAAAGTTATATTATTTTCCTCTTATCCAGGCCATCATGTTTCTCAAATTCAGCAGACCACTGCTATATTCAATGAAATAAAAGCTTTAAGTTTTATCCTCAAACTTTCCATAAACTTTTTTCCTATTCATATCCTTCCTGTTTAGATGTGATGATCTCCACTCTATCAGAATGAGGAAATAAAAATATTTGCATCAGAATACTAATTTTTTTCAGCACTGAGTTTGCAAGCCTACATGGACCTATATATAATCTATCCTCTTCCTTTTCAAATCAGGAAAAAAGGGAAAACTCATCCCTTCTGATAACAAAGATCCTACCACTCTACTTGTTAGATAAAATTCAGGCCAGCAGGCCATACCTGCAGGTGCCTCTAAACTGGCCATGCCCCAGGTGCCTTTGGCAGGCTGAGTTCCCGCCCTTAATCCAAGAATAGGGAATTCACAAGGGGTGGGGCAGGGGGCAGGCTCTCCCTTTCTGAGCCAATCCCAAGCATAAGTCTCACTTCCGACCTCTTCCCCCCCGCCCCCCGCAGCCTATGGAGTCAGGGGTCCTTGGGACCACCCAAGTTACTACTTAAATCCCCACCAAGCAGGAACTCGCCCCTTTTTCCTCTTTCGCCCCATCCTCGCCAGTCTCCTCTCCGCTGGTTTTCCTTCCCTTTCTTTCCTTCCCCTTCCCTCCATGTGTCCCTTTGGTCCGCACTGGCCATAGGGGCCGGTTAATAAACCCCTCTTACTACAGGGCGGTTTCTGGCATGGGTTTTTTTTCCCTTCACTACTGGGCTTTGGAATTCAAATCTGAAGAACTTCCTTGAGGCTGTCTTCTGTTTCTTCACTGTGTCCCTTTGAATGTATGTTTTAATTTCCGATAACACACAAACATTTTCTGATATCCCCATCTTTAAAAAACAAAACAAAACAAAAACTGTGAGACTACATTCCTCTTTTTATTTCACATCCCTTTCCTGCTTCCCGTCTTGTCAAAACCTTTTGAAAGGGCTGTTCAGAACCTGCTCCACTTTGGCTTCTTCTGGTAAATTCCACTCTGCTGAATCTGCTGTCATTGAGGTTACAACCAACCTCAGGTTTTCAGAGACCATAGGTAATTTTCTGTCTCCATTTTATTGGCTTCTTAAGAGAAATTTCTTTGTCCACTTCCTGCTTCTTGAGCTTTTCTCCTACATGGCTTTTGTGAGTTATCCTCCTTGTTTCTCTCCATACTCATTAGTCAGAGATTCTTACTATTCTTTGCTAACTCATCAATATCTGCTCATCTTTTTTAATAATGGAGTGTGCCTTTGTAGTAAAGATTACCAAATACATGACTCCAAACCTGTTCTTTCTTTGACTTCAACACTGCAAGATCCAACAGAATCCTTTCTTGAATATCTAATTGTAATATCCTAAAGGACTCCAATATTCCAGAAGAAAACTTTAATTAACTTTCTTCACCAAATTTATTAGTTGCCTAATCTTTTCTGCTTCTTTAAATAGCCCGCCATTCTCCCCAATGCTTCAAACTCTAACAGTCATCATTGTTTTTACCATTTATAATAAGTATTAATATTAGCTATATTTATATCATCATCAAGTCTGTTAATAAATCCTTTTGCTTTCACCACTCAAGTATTATGAGCTCAATTTCTCTGTCTTCCTCCCAACAACTCTCTTGTCACTTGTTTGGTTGATGTCTTCAAAAGAAGAAACAGCCATCCAAACAAACAAACAAACAATCAATCAATTAGACCCAAAGCTGTCCATTAGAAAAAGACCAATAATGTTGATAAAGTTCTGGTTAGATTGGTTATAGAGTCAGAAAACACAGATGTTACCAATATCACAAGAAATAGCTCACCTAAATTAGTGCAATATCTCACCTAAATTAGTGCAATGGAGTAATTCACTTCCCCATTGAAGTTCTTGTTCCAACAGTTAATTTGTCACAGCAACTGGGGTAATTTTTAAAGATGTCAATCTTAAAATTATTTCAGTGGATCCAGATTCTGTGATTTGGATAGGTGTCTCCCAAAGGCCTATAGGTGTGCAAAAGGCTTGGTCCCCAGCTATGGCACTTAAAGAGATGGCTCCTAGGAAGGGGTCTTTAGGTCACTGAGCATATGAACTTGAAGGGGACAATGAGACCCTGGTTCCTTTCTCTCTCTCTCTCTCTCTCTCCCCTCTCCTCTTCTCTTCTCTCTCTCTCTCTCTCTCTCTCTCTCTCTCTCTCTCTCTCTCTCTCTCCTCTCTCTCTCTCTTCTCAGCCAGTAGGTGAATGGTTTTTCTCTACCATCTGCTCCCACCATGATAAACTACCTTACCATAGACCTAAAGGCAGCAGTCAACTGATCATGGACTAGAACCTCTGAAACTGTGATCTAAAATAAGCCTTTTCTTGTAAGTGGAAAGCTAGTCAACACGCCTGATTAACATCATTTAAAATCTATCCACTGCACTGAGAGTTCTGCTGATCTCTTCACCCTTATTTTGTAATAGGTTCCCTTTGTTTATCATCTTTTGCTTTTCAGGTCTCCTTTCTAACCTTGAGATAAGACAAGCTCATTTCTGCCACGGGCCACTTGGAGTTGTTCTTCCCATTTCCTGAAACACATGCCCCAAAGGATATTCCACGGTGGTCTTCTTTTGTGATCTCAGTGTTAAATTATAGTGCATTTCCTCAGAGATAGCAGCTATTGAGAGGCTATCTCAATTGAAACCTTCTCAAATAATTATTTATAAGTATATATTTTCTACCACACCATAGTGCTAAATTGAATTCTGTGCTTCTTCCTTTCTTTCCTGGTTTACTTGCATTTCCTAAACCACCACTTGAATGCAAGCATCTAAATGTTAAAAATCTTGTCTGTCTTGTAATAGTGTGCTAAGAACATTAATACATTTATAAAAATATCATATCAATAATCAAAGATAAAACTTCATGTAGCTATTAATATAAGCACCATTTTCTGTCTGAGAAAAGGAAGCTTAGAGGAGAATAAATAACTTGGTTGAGATAATAAAACAAGTGGCAGCTTTTTTTATTATTCAAAATGAGGCATGTCTGATTCTGAAATCTGTTATCTTAATCACATGATTTATTGCCTTGGAGCCTCCTAATTTCTGGTCTTTTGATGTATTTTCTAGCCCTCTTGGATCTGATACTTAGTGCTATTTTAGCAGTTCTGACCTTTGATTCTCTATGAAGACCTTTTCTATGATCATACTGATTCTGCCTGCCTTGGCTAAACATCACACTGTTGTGTAAAATATTCCATTCTACTTCCTGGGACCTCATATTCTGAGACATCCTTCTACTTTGCTACAAACTGTGTCCTTGGCAGGTCATGCTCTCTGTACTCCAGTTTTCTTATTTGTAAAATAGGAGTTTTCATCATGCTCTTGAAATGTTCAGCAAAAAATGATGGAAATTCATGGTTTTTCTCCTTCTTTCTATGAGATTTTTCAGGTTACCAATATTTTAATTTAAGCAATTTAATTTCACTAGTACCAAAACACATCAATCCTACTAAGAGTTAGATGCAGTTGGAACATTCTTTAGGTTATTAGTTATAGCACATGATTTTTTTTTATCAATTGATAGAGTATAATTCAATCTCCTTTGATCAATATTTGACTTCACAACAAAATGTTATTGATAACCATCAGATGCCTGCCTTATTCAGAGTTATCAATTCCACAACAGTTTAGTAAGTATTTAATGAATCACTTCTATGTGCCAGCGTCTGTGTTAGGTGCCAGAGATGATTGATACATAGACCCAGTCTGAAAGGAGCTTACAATTTACTTGGAGACATAGATAAACCCATGAATCAATCTAACAAATATAGACTGGTCTAAGAGCTAAATCTAACAACAATAACAACACAAAAACAGCTATAGAAAAATGTGGTCAAATATGAACATAATGCTATAACTGCTATTTATTCGAGGGAGTTAATTCTGTTTCAGAAAAAAAATCAGGGAGCCTTTTAAAATCTGGTGACAGGCCAACAGTGTGAAAAGAAACCCACAGACAGAAAGATCTCTCTCTGCTATCCCATTTGATTGCAAGAGCAGACCTTAAGACAATTCTATGATTTCTGAGCTTACCTCCTTCCATAACCCTAGAATTGCTGCCTTTCTGAGCAAGCTTTAGCCTTGCAGTCACCAGGAGGGAAGCAATCTGCTGTTCATTCCTGAAGCCCCAGAGAACCACCCTTCTGCTTGGACTATTTCTATGCTGCCAAATTGGCAAGGCATCTGTTTTGAGGGCATGTGGGTCAGGGCAGCCTTCTTAGTATGATAGCTCATGGGAGGCTTGGGCAGGGGAGCAGAGTGGAAGGGAAGCCTCACTGGCAAATACAGCCAAGAATTCACTCCAGGAGATGTAATTAATCTGTAGCTGAGGAGCAAGGCAGGTTAGCTATTCCTGGAATGTGTTACTTTAGGTTTGTACCCAGCCAGAATTCCCATGCACTAAAAAGATAAGCCATGGAGAATTGTTGAGATGCTACAAATTGTAGAGAGTGCTTAGAAAACAATGACTAAAGAAAAAAAAGTATTGTATTCCAAAACTCTCTTTAAGAGAGCTAGTTTTTGTATAATGTGTTGTAGTTTGTAAAGTATAAACTCACATACCTCTGAGGAAGGTAGTATCACAGCCACAATTTTGTAAATAAAAAAACTCAGACTCAGAGAGGTTCAGTAATTTCCCTGAGATATTATAGAACCTTGACACAGCACCAGGGCATGCTCCCTGGCTCTCTGACTCTAGAGTTCATGGTTCTTTCACTACAGAATTTATCTTCACATTTACAATCCAGGATTTCTACTACTGTGAATTCTTTAGAGATTTTTTTTTTTTTTTTAAATCAACTTGTTCTGCTTGGACCACTTCCTACTGCAGCACCCACGCTGCTTTACAAGTGGTCAAAATAACCACTTGTGTTGACTATTCCTGTTCCCCCTTTGGAGGAAGAAGATCCTCTTTCTGTCCATATACATAGCTCTACATTCCTTCAATTGAGTCTTCAGATTCTTTATGAAGCAGCACACAGTTCATGTTACTTAATCTCTGTACTTCAGTGTATTTATCCATAATGTAATGAAAATGGCACTTACTGGATAGGATGGCAGGATTCCTATAGGTATTAAATGAATCAATTTATGTGTCACACATAGAATTTGGTACCTAGTAGGTTTTCAATAAACATTATTTGTGGTTTTAGGATTTTTAAAATGTAGTAACTGTTGGCTATTGTCTATATCTTTCTTATTGTTGTTCCCTATGGATTGTTTTACTTCCAAATGTCACAAATCAAAGTCTTATTCATTCTTCAAAAGGTTTCAGATCATAACTGTATTCTAAACAACAAAATCGAATTGCTCATTGAATATTCACTGTGTATGAGACAAGGGGTTAGGTGCTGTAGATACAGGGGCTGAAAAGAACAGCTCTGGTTTTTCTACTTCCTTGGTGTCTTTTTCTGCACTCCCAAATATCCTGGCCTATAGATAACCATTACTAAGGAAGTTGCATTTTATTTACATATGTAGTCTAGGGCATATTAGGTGGAGAAGAAAATATTTAACAATTGTTTGATCTTCATGGTTTTTTTTTTTGTTTGTTTTGTTTTTTGTTTTTTGTTTTTTTTTTTTTGGTACTGGAGATTGAATTCAGGGGCACCCGACCACTGGGCCACATCCCCAGACCATTTTTTGTAGTTTATTAGAGAAAGGGTCTCACTGAGTTCCTAAGTGCCTCGCCATTGCTGAAGCTGGCTTTGAACTCGCAATCCTCCTGCCTTAGCCTCCCAAGTGCTGGGATTACAGGCATGTGCCACCGTGCTTGGCTTGATCTTTATGTTTTAATGTAGCATATGACACATACAGGTATTTAATGCCCGTTGAATGAACAAATGAATGAATGCATGTGTATGGAGAAGTGCTTGCCTTCTTGGACAGTTTAATGCAAAGCAAAGGAACATGTTTAGAAAGCCACTTTCTGCTGCTCTGGCATTTATCTTACACACCATCCAGTACCAACATTTTTTATTCCTTCCTGAGTTAGCGATCAGCATAAAAACTACTAGTACTCTTGGTAAAACTTAAAAATGGAAACATTACTGCCCAATGTGTAACATAAAAGACCAAATGGATCATATGAAATTGAGACATAGATATGCAAGAGTTAATTCAATTCAGACTATTCCCACATGGGGAATTTGAAAGCTTGTAGAAATAAAAAGGTGTCTGGAGTCGAATATAGAGTCCTCACCATGAGCAGGTTGTGCTAAACTGAGAGCACTTCAGAAGCTGCTGCTGTTGGACAGTGACATAGCATCCTGAGCTCAACTGCCTAGTACAATTCTTCATCCAATCAATCTATGTAGGGTAGGATTCTGAAATAGAATCACCTGCAATTGCTTTAATAAAAATAGATTAAAAGGACATGGACAAAATGTGAAGCAGCTTTAGGAGCTGTAGGCAAATAATTGCACATTTCACCCCATTCTTGTGTTGGCTTGTCTCATTTGGAGAATTGGCACTATTAGTATTATTGCAAACGTGTATATGCCCACTTCAAAAAATAAGAACAAATAAGAAAAGTGCAAAGAACATAAAGTTCATGCCTAAGTCTACCAACCAGAAATAAATTATCAACATATCCTTTCTCCTTGTCTCTATTAATAAACACATATGCACATATGAATACAAATGCATATGCTTTAGAAATAGGATATAATTAAGTATCCTAGTCTAGAGCATTCATTCCTTACTTAAAATATATGATAAACACATAAAAACCAACGATTTAAATATATGTCATAATTTTAACAGTAATTTAATTTTTCATTATAAGCAAATGTTCACTAAATGTATTTGCAGTCTACTTTGTGAAAGGGCAGTGGATGATATAATTAAATCACTTATCCCAGCTAGTTTTCTAGTTAGTACATCATAATTAGACATTGTGATCCTTCACTTATTCATTCAAATGATGTTGTGCTTGGCATTATGCTGAACACAAAAACTATAAATAAAAAAAGATGTGTTAGATAAAATGAAAAGTGAAGAAACAATTTAAGATTTTGTTAGGTTAACTACTAATTGGACAATTATAATATGTTTTAATCTATGGAAAGGGCAGCACAAAAGTTTTTTTTTTTTCTCTTGTTGTTCTTGTTTTTGTTTGTTTGTTTGTTTACTTTTGGCCCTGGGGATTGAACCTAGAGGTACTTAACCACTGTGTCACATCCCCAGCCCTCTTTCGTGTATTTTATTTAGAGACAGGATCTCACTGAGTTACTCAGGGCCTTGCTATGCTGCTGAGACTGGATTTGAACTCGTGATCCTTCTGCCTCAGCCTCCTGAGCTGCTGGGATTATGGACATGCACCACAGCATCTGGCTTGCACAAAAACTTTAAAGACCCAAAAGAATGGTGCATGTGCCTTAGGGAAGTGGAAAAAGCTGTGAAAAAGTTATGTTTGAACTACTTCTTCACTTATAAATATGGTGGAACCCTGGTTAGTCAGCTTTTCATCACTGTGACTAATGTACCTAACAAGAACAACTTAGAAAAGGAAAGACTTATTTTGGCTTACAGTTTTAGAAGTCTCAGTCCATGGGTGGTTGATTTCATTGCAGAAACATCATGGCAGAAGGGCATGGAGGGGGAATGCTGCTTAGCTTATGGCAGCTAGGAAGCACAGAGAGGGGAAGGGACTAGGAAGAATATAAAACATCTTAAGACACACCCCAGTAATCCACTTTCTCCAGATGTTCCCCATATACCTGCAGTTACCACCCAGTATCCCATTCCAATTATTAATCCATCAGATGGATCAATCCACTGATGAGATGACAGCCCTCACAATCCAATAATTTCCTAAAGGCTTTATCTTTCAGCCTTGATTCACGGGGCACCATAGTTTCAATGCATGAGCTATTGGGGGGACACTCCAGATCCAAGCCATACAACTCTCTAGCTGCATTCACTCTAACAAATCCATTCAGGGAGGATACAGCAGCTAGGGTGTTTAGAGGGTGCCCAATACATATGCCACAAGTATTTCTTGAATGAGTGTTGAATAAAGAGAGAAAATGATGAAAAGGGAATCTTTGAAAGCATCAGTGTTACCCAGTAACATGGACATAACTTATGTGAGACCTCTTTAGCCCCAGTAACATGCTGTATTTCTTTCAGTGTCCAGTCAAGATATTACATGAAACTTCTAAGCTTTTAAGAATGATATACTTTTGAAGAAGAATTATTCAAATTTTTGGTGAAAAAATAATTATTGAGTGGTTTTGATTTGCATTTCTCTAATTGCCAGAGATATTGAACATTTTTTCATGTTTTTGTTGATTGATTGTATATCTTCTTCTGAAAAGTGTCTGTTCAGTTCTTTGGCCCATTTATTGATTGGGTTATTTGTTTTTTTGGTGTTAAGATTTTTGAGTTCTTTATATATTCTAGAGACTAGTGCTCTATCTGACGTACATGAGGTAAAAATTTGTTCCCAATTAGTAGGCTCTCTATTCACCTCACTGATTGTTTCTTTTGCTGAGAAGAAGCTTTGTAGCTTAAATCTATTCCATTTATTGATTCTTGATATTAATTCTTGTGCTACAGGATTCTTATTAAGGAACTTGGGGCCTAATCCAACATGTTGGAGATTAGAGCTTGCTTTTTCTTCTATTAGGTTTAGTGTCTCTGGTCTAATTCAACAAATACATGAAAAAATGTTCAACATCTCTGGCAATTAGAGAAATGCAAATCAAAACCAATCTAAGATTTCATCTCACACCCGTCAGAATGGCAGCTATTAAGAACACAAACAACAATAAATGTTGGTGAGGATGTGGAGAAAAAGGCACACTCATACATTGTTGGTGGGACTGCAAAATGGTGCAGCCAATATGGAAAGCAGTATGGAGATACCTTGGAAAACTTGGATTGGATCCACCTTATGACCCAGATATCCCACATCTTGGTCTTTACCCAAAGGTCTTAAAAACAGCATACTACAGGGACACAGCCACATCAATGTTTATAGCAGCACAATTCACAATAGCTAAACTGTGGAACCAACCCAGATGCCCTTTAGTAGACGAATGGATAAAGAAATGTGGTATATACACACAATGGAGTATTATTCAGCAATAAGAGAGAATAAAATCATGGCATTTGCAGGTAAATGGATGACGTTAGAGAATATAATGCTAATTGAAGTTAGCCAATCCCCAAAAGCCAAATGCCAAATGTTTTCTCTGATATAAGGAGGCTAATTCACAGTCAGGTTGGGATGGGGAACATAGGAGGATTAGAGGAACACTAGAATGGCCAATGGGGAGGAAGGGGAAGGGAGTGGGCAAAAGGGTGAAGAAAAAAAAAAAAAAAGATGGTAGAATGAGATGGATATCATTACCCTAAGTGCATGTATGAAGTCACGAATGGTGTGAATATACTTTGTATACAGCCATAGATATGTAAAAATGTGCTCCTCAAGTATAATATAAAATGTAATACATTCTGCTGTCATTTCTAACAATTCAGAATAAAAAATAAATTTGAGAAAAAAAAATAATTATTAAATTTTCCTATTAGAGTATCAACTATGTATTGTGTCCAACAATCCTGGCCTCCTGACCAAGGTGATATTATAATACAATCTCCATGATATAGACCAGAGGCTGTGTTGCTGAGTGATCAACTCACCCATCTCAGTCTAGATCTGACATGTTAATCCATTACCACACTGTGCTGCCTGCTATTCACAGGATTTAGTTTCATAACTTCTGTATTGGTCAGAACCTGTTTAAAGATTTCCATTTGGAAATGAGGAAATGAAGAGTCAGAAAAGCTGCATGACTTATATTTACTCCCAGGGGTATTAATTAACAGATCCTAAACATTAAAAAAAAAATGCTTCCCCAACACTGGTCCCCATTGTCACTAATCACTCCAACAAATTGTTCTGTCTGAAAAAGTCCTGAAGAGCTAGAAATTAGAGATTCCAGTTGGTTCTCTAAAGTCCAAATGATTACCCACCTTCAAACAAATCCTCTCCCACCAGTAGATATATTTGTTTCAAAAGCAATAAAGAAGGTTTTTTGGAAACCATAGTCTGAACATTCAAAATCCTAAAATAATCACTTTATGCTCTCCATGAATGCAGCCACACATTGTTCTTTCCATATTCTTTAGTATACTAAAATGTTTTCATAGTCAACCTTGTGTATTAATGATTTTACTCTTAACCACATGGCTTAGGAAGGTCTGGGAACTAGAACTATATAGCCTAGCAGATAGCAAGCCTGTCCTTGGGGGTTCTATATCTCCCACCTCAGGGCAATCTGCAGCTAATGGCTATTTAGTAAGGGATTACAAAAACTCATACCCTTTGTCTTAAGGTAGGACCAACTGAAATATACACTCTATAAACTGGCTGAGTGTAGGACTTCAAATGAAACTGTACCCTTCTATGGCTTTTTCTCTTTCATATCCAGCAGTACTCTTCCCTCCCTTAAGTCTTTCTTTTTACCAAACACTTCTTTTATAAAATATTGAAACCAAATAATTGGATTAGGATCTCCTTCTGAAAAAAAAAAACAAATGACCAAAATTCATTTACTTTTATGTGATAACTAAAGTCATATTTGATAGATATTTACATTTAAATCTAACAAACACATAATTTATGAAAAAGTCTCAACCAACCTGTCAACAAATGCATGATGAAGAAGAAAAATGGGATCATTGGCTGATCCCTGCACCTGTGACATCGTTCCATTCATATAGATATGCAAAGCATTGTGCATGCTGCTTTGAGAAGCATCTGCTATCCCAGTAAGTGGACTAGCAAATCCTGTTGGTCAAAAGAAAATTGAAAAAAATTAGTTTACCTAAATGATTAAAAATATAAGCAATTATCTCATTTACTTTACAACTACAATAGACAGCATAATTCAAAATCAAATCAATAAGAAAATTCATTCTGTATTGGGATTCCTTACATTTAGGATACCTGGTGAGTATTCAATAAATTGTGTGGAATTGAACAGTGTTAAATTGAGTATAATTGATGGATTAAGCAGATGGAATCGGCTGAGCTAATTTGTGCTCCCCTGGTTACTTCTATTATTCCTCTTTTCAATACTTCAAAGTGATAAGAGCATTTTATAATATTCAGCATAGCCATTTTTACTTCAATTTGCAATAGCACTTAGAGATAGTTCTTTTTAGTACATTACATGTCCACTTGCTTTCCAGGTCTAGAGAACATTTTAATGTAGATATCTGGAAAAAGAGAAAGCAGAAGATCTGTGACCTCCCATACTATAATTCATCCTTGATAGTCTTATGGATACCAGGTCATAATGTGATTTTGTAAAACATTTATTTCAAAGTTAATTAGAACTTATTATCAAAGTCATACTAATCACTGATCTCTGTAAAATTACCCTAATAAAATACAATTCTCTCTTCATCTGATTTCCTTGTCTAAAATAACAGTTGTTTTATATATATATATATATATATATATATATATATATATATATATATATATATTTGATTTGGATGTGACATGCTACACAAAAGCTCATGTGTGAGACAATGCAAGCAGGTTCAGAGGAGAAATGATTGGGTTGTAAGAGTTTTAATCAGTGGATTAATCCCCTGATAGGGATTAACTAAGTGGTAACTAAAGTGGTAGGGTGTGGCTGGAAGACATGGGAATAAGGGCATGGCTTTGGGATATGTATTTGTATCTAGCAAGTGGAAACTTCTTTCTCTGCTTTGTGGTCATCATATGAGCTTCTTCCCTCTGCCACACTCTTCTGCCATAATGTTCTGCCTCACCTTGAGCCCTGAGGAATGGAACTGGTTTCTAATTGACTAAGACCTCTGAAACCATGAGCGCTGTAATAAACTTTTCCTCCCCTACAATTGTTCTTGTTGGATCCTTTTGGTCACAGCAGTGAAAAAAGCTGACTAAAACAATGTACATGGCATTTACTATGTGTAAGTATTTTTCCAAGAGTTTGTCATGACTTTCCTATAATGATTTCATATTAGGTTAAGAATGATCATACAAATTAGGCACTTACATTATTATGGATATGGAAGAAAAAGGTTTACAGAGGTCAAGGAATTTGTGTAAGATTAAAGAATGGAAGGGTTAGGGTTTGGAACAGAACCCTGTTTCATTCTGGTACTTAAGTTCTTAAGAAATACAATAAACCAGTGCATTTATGTAGCAATAAAACTTGTCATTGCGGACAACATTTCTGTCTTTGAGTAACTCTAAATAAGATTTTTATTCATGGAATTTTACACACTTTCTTTCATATTCTTAAGTAGGCTTCAAATTGTTTTATGCATAATTATAAATAGTTTCAGAGAATATAATTCAGGACTATGACAAATAGTATGTATTTTTATAAAATATTCTAAAAGTGTTTTTACCTTAATGATTTGATAACATCATTCATATCAAAAATATCTAACTGAGCTCATAGGTTGGAACTTTATAGAGTTTCCTTTTATATGTTCAGCTTAGCATTTATAACCTAATTTCCTATAGAATTACTCCTAAATGTTACATATTTTGTGCTGAAAATATTTTTAAAAAATTGGATTGGGAAAATGCTGCTCAAAGTATACAAAATTTCAATAAGAAATTGTATTCCTCTTAAGGAATACATTTGGAAGATCTATTGTCTTACATGGTGGTAATAGTTGATAATAATATATGATATACTGGAAAATTGGTAAGAAACTACCTATCACATTTTATTTTCTATTAATCAACTGTATTTTTACTATCTTTTAACTCTGATCCCCGCCATTCTTGTTGTTGCAGTACTTTAGATGACATAGTTGACACATGCTGTTTACTTTAATGTCAGATCTAGTTCATGGCTATTATTGTTTTTGCTGTTGGCAAATTTTGACCTTACCATTTCTATTTTTTGGTAATTAATGTTGCAGATGTTATAGTAGGCAAATAAAATGTAGCTGTAGCTCCAAAGAACTTAAAATCAGCATTCTATAGTGAAACACCTACATCAATGTTTGCAGCAGCTTAATTCACAATAGCCGAGCTATGGAACCATACTAGGTGCCTTCAACAAATGTATGGATAAAGAAAATGTGACACACACACACATACACAATGGAATATTACTCAGCCATAAAGAATAATGAAATCATGGCATTTTCTGGCAAATGGATGGAACTAGAGAGTATCATGCTAAGTGAAATAAACCAACCAATAAACCAAAGGCCAGATATTCTCCCTGACATGTGGATGCTAACACACAATGAGGTGGGGAGGGAAGAATAGAAGTTCATTGTATTAGACAAAGGGGAATGAAAGGAAGGGAGGGGGTGGAAGGGTGAAAATAGAAAAGATAGTAGAATGGGGGCTGGGATTGTGGCTCAGCGGTGGAGCGCTTGCCTAGCACGTGCGCGGCCCGGGTTCGATCCTCAGCACCACGTACAAATAAACTCATTGTGTACAACTAAAGCAAATAAATAAACATTAAAAAAAAAAAAAAGAAAAAAGATAGTAGAATGGATTTGGCATAGCTTTCCTAATGTCCATGTGTAAATACACAACCAGTATAAATCTA
The DNA here is from genome assembly GCA_025594165.1 of Tamias sibiricus. Classification (NCBI taxonomy): domain Eukaryota; kingdom Metazoa; phylum Chordata; class Mammalia; order Rodentia; family Sciuridae; genus Tamias; species Tamias sibiricus. The sequence continues at coordinate 83,683,217 of CM046657.1, read as the reverse complement.
CATCATGTATAACCACAAGAATGGGAAGTTATACTTTTCATCTGTATGATATGTCCAAATATATTCTAGTCTTAGTATGACTAAAAAGCACAAACAAAAAAAATCCATAAGCCGGGTGTGGTGGCGCACTCCTGTAATCCCAGCACTTGGGAGGCTGAGGCAGGAGGATCACGAGTTCAAAGCCAGCCTCAGCAATGGCGAGGCACTTAGCAACTCAGTGAAACCCTGTCTCTAATAAAATACAAAAAAGGGCTGGGGATGTGCCCAGGGGTCGAGTGCCCCTGAGTTCAATCCCCAGTACCAAAAAAAAAAAAAAAAAAAAAAAAAAAAAAAATCCATAAGAAATTTTAATATGTAGTTGTGTCTTTGTTTTAAATTAATTCTGCCAGCTTATGTCTATTCATTGTAGGGTTGATACCATTTACATTCAATATTATTATAGAAGATGTTTATTAGTTCTTGACATTTGGATTTTTTTCTAATGTTTAATTTGGTTCTGTTCTTGTTTGCTTAGCTATTCTTCAAATGAGCTTTGTCTATTTGCAAGCTTGGGGTTTATTTTTTATTTCTTCTGTGTGATGTATTTCTTTAAGTATTTTGTGTTGTGCCAGCTTAGTTATGAATTCTTTTAGTTTCTTCTAATCTTGGAAGATTTTCATTTCTTCAATTCTGAAGGATAAGTTGCTGAATATAGCAATCTAGGTTGAGAGTTATTTTCCTTAAAAAAACATTATTCCAAGCCCTCCTGAATTTTAGAGTTTGTGCTCAGAAATCTAAAGTAATTTTGATTCGCTTGCTTCTAAATGTGACCTGATGTTTTTCTCCTGAAGCTTTTAAAATTCTGTATTTGTGCTCTATGTTAGGCATCTTAATTATAATGTGTCATGGAGAGATTTCATTTTGATCTTGTCTATTTGGGATTCTGAATGCATCCTGTATATTCTTCTCAAGGTTTGGAAAGTTTTCTTCTATTATTTATCTCTAGAGATTATTGATGCCATTAGCATGCATCTCACAATCCTCTTTAATTTCATTCATTCTTAAATGTTAATGTTATTCTAGAATTCTTTATGTTATGGTCATAATTAGTTTGCTTTTCTTTAATACTGTCAAAATGTTAAAGGTTGGACACTTTGTCTTCATGCTCTGAGATTCTGTCTCCAGATTTTCAACCAAACATTTTGTTTAATTTGCTGTGTCTTTATTCAATTGTTTTACTCTGTTATCTTGGATTTCATTGATCATTTTTGATGAACATTCTTTTGAATATTTTGTTTGATATTTCATCTACTTGAACAACTTTGGAGTCAGTTGCTAGTGAATTATGCACTTTAGGAAGTTTAATTTACCTTTTTTTCTTCATTTTTCTTGTAATCCTGTGTTGGGCTTTAGTCATCTTTTGGGATATACTCCTCTTCCACTTTTATGTATGGGACATTTTAGGGCACAGCCTTCTTTTTCAATGTATCCTAGAGTAATCTAGTTTGAGATATCCTTATAGGTGATATCCATAGCCTTTGTTTTACTTTTCTGCTTTTGCTATAGAAGTAGATGTGTATAGCTGGGTGTGGTGGCAGACATCTGTAATCCCAGGAGCTTGGGAGGCTGAGGCAGAAGGATTTCAAATTCAAAGTCAACCTCACAAACTTAGTGAGTCCCTAGGCAATTTAACAAGACCCTGTATCTCAATTAAAAAAATTAAAAATGGGTGGTGAATGATTCAGGGGTTAAACACTCCTGGTTTTATGCACAATATTAAAATAATAAATATAAATGTTCAACAATATATGAAAATATTTCAAGATCAGTAGCAGTTAGAAAAACATAAATCAAAATTACACTGAGATTTCATCTGACTCCAGTTAGAATGAGAGCCATCAGGAATACAAACAATATTAATAAACACTAGAGATGATGTGGCAAAGAGAAACACTGTAATACTGATGGTGGTACTGTAAATTTATACAACCACTATGGAAATACAAATAGAGGTATCTCAAAAGGCTAGGTATGGAACTATGTTATGACCCAGAAGTACCACTCCTCAGTATTTATCCTAAAGAATTAAAGTTGAGTATACTCCAGCAATACATGCATACTCATATTTATAGCAGCACAGTTCACAATAACCAAGCTGTGGAGCCAATGTAGGTGTTAATCAATGGATGAATGGATGAAGAAAATATGCTATAGATACACAATGGACTTTTATTCATCCATAAAGGAGAATGGAATCATATTATTGTCTGGTAAATTGATGGAACTTGAAAACATTATGTTAAACAAAATAAGCCAAACTCAGATAGTTGAGGGTCTTATGTTTTCTCTCAGATGTAGAAGGAAAAGGGGGGAGTAGCTGGGGAAGAGGCAGATCTCATGAAAATTAGAGGGAAATCAGTAGAGTAGAGGAAAGGAACCAGGGAAATGGGAAGGGGAAGGAAAAGGGATGTACTAGGGAATGATATTGGCCAAATTATATTGTCATATTTTATGCATATGTGTATGTGTATAAATGTAACAACAAGTCCCAACATAATATACAAATATGAATTAAAAAGAAAAGTGGTAAGAAGGTAGATTTAAAAAGTTCTCACAACCAAGAAATGATAAGTATGTAATACCTATGTTAATTGCCTCCATTTAGTCTTATGTATACATGTATCAAAACATGTTACATTCCATAAATTTAAACAATTTTATGTCCACTAAAAATAAAAATAATAATTAGTCCATTATGCTTTTCTGTAATAAAAACAGGTATAGTAATTAAAATAATTTTTAAAATTTTATGTTAATACTAGTCTAATTTTCTGGGTAGAGTTAACTTTAAACTGACCAAAATTGCATACATAAATATTTTACAAAACAGTTTTTAAATGTCAAAGTAGAATTTTATTGAACATGCATTACCTATGAGATGGATAAAATATTGGATAAAAGTTACTTTAGATATTCAGGAATGAATAATATCTTTTGTTAATAAGGATAGAATTCAGTATCAGAATTCTGTTGTAAATTTTTTAAAAATCTGAGAAAATGTTTTAATGAATAATAAAGTGGAAATAAAACAATGCATAAGAATTTCACTTGAGCATTTGTACTCCTTTTGAATTTTCTGCACCAAAATGACATAATCCAGGATAAAAATTAGTTTTCATAATGTAACCCATAATCTAACAACTCAATCAATAATATTTTATAAAAATCAATATTAAAAATTATGAATTTATCTATAAACCACTCATATAAGCCATATTCTTTGATCATTAATGTAATTCATTTTACAATATTGTTGTTAATATTTTGAATTCTCCACATTCTTGGTACTCCAGAAATTTTTTCCCCCTCTGGGAAAACACTATCTTGGGAATGGAAGCATACAGGTAAGAAATAAGCTTTTCTCCTAATGTTCTGGAAAAGGACTAGGTGAAGGGGAAATGGTAAAGGAGAAGCTTCAGGAACCTTCTTGGTCCTAACTGTGAAGAGGATGTGAAAATAAATTTCCTTAAAACTCTCTGTGCTATGGATACTTTAGAGAGTCTTTGTGAACCTAGAGTATTGTGTCTATTCTTGCTTGAAGATACTGCTGTAGAGAAAATATTTTTAGAGTTTTGCAGACCTGGGTTTAAATTCTGTTACTTATTGAAATGTAGGACTCTTGTCAAACTCTTGTCAATTTGCTTCTCTTTTTTGAGTTTCGGTTTCTTCAATGGCAAAAGAAAGAGTAACTAATACTCATCTCTTTGATTGTAGTGAAGATTAATTTTGATAGCATATATTGTTTTTTTTTTTTTTTTTGGTATTAAGGTTTTTGAAAACTTTATATATCTTTGAGGTTAGTGTTCTATTTGATGTGCTTGTGGTAAAAATTTGCTCCCATTCTGTAGTTTCTCTATTCTTCTCACTAATTGTCAGAATACATTCTTATATTAGCAGAGGAAACAGTCATGTGTCACTTTCCGATGGGGATAAGTTTTATAAAACGTGCTTCCAGGTGATTTTTGTCTTGTGCAAATATCATAGAGTATACTTGCACAAACCAATGCACTACAATTTCATTAGGTGACCACTTTTGTATATGAGATGCATCATTGACCAAAATGTCCTCATGTGGCCTCAGACTATGATTCAAAGATCCAGGTTGAAGCCAATATCTTTCCAACAGGGACCTGATTGCTAATAGAGCCAATATGTTTATATTAACAAATTTGAAATATGTACTTGTCTCTTCAAATAGACTGGAAATGTCTCAGAAGTATGGATCAAATAATTTGCTTTGATTTTTCCCATAGACAAAATCAGAGCCTTGCATGTCTCTCTATTTAAAAGAAAAACAACCATAAAATATTTATTAATTCTTCCTTTGTACATCCAACAGAGGTTGGAATAGGAAAAATACATTTTCCCCCATAAAACCTATAAGGGATCATCAGACAGCTCTATCTGGTACTTGTCAAGTGATAAAATAGATAAAATGTGATAGAAGCAAATAATATTAAAATATGAATAAATATTTTCTATTTTTCTTCTTCACAAATTCTCTCTCTCTCTCTCTTGACTAGTGAAATTACCTTTAAAAAATAGAAATGCTTATACTGCATCAGTAGCTTCTCTTGCTGAGATTTTATTTTTTGCTGGAAGAACAAATCCAAAAGGAAATCTTAGGCATTGAATATTAATAATTATGTATATCCAGCTTTTCAAATATCTTTCATGTACATAATCTCATCTGCATCTTAGTGTTACCTGTGATAAGAATTTTATCACTATTCCAATTTTACAGAAGAGAAAACTGCAGTTTATAAAATTTAAGTAGCACATTGAAATTCAAACTAGTATTTGGAATCAATGAATTGAACATAGCTGTGATTGATTCCAAAATCTTTGCTCTTTTCTATTTACCAGAGTTGAGCAGTGTCTGCACTGCATTGCTGATAGACCTTGGAAAACTTCCTATGCTCCTGAAATGAATTTGTGGACTTGCCATTTTCAAAATGCATTGAAATATAGGAAGATGTGCCGGGAGCCATCCATGACCCATAAGTGAACTATGCGTGAAGTAAAATGATGTTGAAGCCACTAAGCAGGAAAGCCTGGCATCAAAACCCCAGCAGCAACCCTGCTTGGTTCATGTGGCTTCCTACCCAGCTCCATCAAAAGTTCAGTACAGCATCAAAGATAGGGTGACCTGATGGAGCCACACAGCCTCTTGGAGGTGGGTGTGGCTTGCCAAAATGCCAATCAACCTGTTTACTGCAAGACTCCTGCCACACCTAGAAGCAAGACTCCTCCCGCTGAAACTTTATCCCTGCCTTTTATGTACTTCCCCTTAAATAAAGAATCAGGGCCATTTTTCAGTTGTTCAGTTCCAGCTCTTATCAGGACTAATAGACCTATCAGGCACTCCCCTTTTTATCTAATTTCTGGTTCTATCTCTATTTCTTACTAATTATTTCAGACTTTCTATTTTCCCAGGCAGCTCACACCTCCTGAGCAGGAACCTGAGCTGGAAGGAGGCTGGTCACCCTGCAATAAATGTGCAAACTATGTTATTGTCTTACTCTTATCCACAAAAAGTCTAGGAAGACTGTTGGAAAACTTAACAATGACAGATGCCAAAATGGCTCAAAGCTCTTTACAAAAGGCAGTGACAGTACCCCAAATTCTCTAATGTCATCCCTTTACGTTTGTATGCTACATTCCTGTGGGAAATTTATACACAGTTTCAGATGAATGATAACAGGAAATTTTAGTTTGTCAACCCGTCTCTTTCATTTTCCCCCTGATACTACTGTGGAGGTTTTGTGTTTGTTTTTAATATTGCTGCTTATCTGATACCTGGAGATTTGGATGTAATTGGTCTAGAATGGAATTCAAGCACTTAAAGTTTTTAAATTTTCCTTTTCTATAATTTGACAATCCAAAAATATTTCTGCCTTCATGAAGTTCATATGATGAACTTATGCTATGAAATGTTCTCTTATAAATAAGTGCTACAATGTGTTATCATGAGAATGATGTTAAAAAACTGATCAACTACAAGGTGGCAGGCACTGGCTTGGCATTTTCATACACTTTATCTTATTTAGTAGTTATACTTCTTTTTATGAAGCTGGATGATAGATATCATACTTTATCATGCCTATTATAAAGTGTGAAAAGGCACATGATTAAATCTTCAGGAAAATGGAGCACATTTAATTTATTTAATTTGAAATCAATCTTTTAAACCTATTTTTAAATATTTCATAGTGTTCGGAAAGAGAATTGGAGAAAAGAAACCAAAAAGAAATTTGAAAGATACATATTAAGATTGAAGTGATTCTTAAATTGTTTGACTTATATTCCCTCTAATTTACTAATTAACTAATATGCAACTTAGTTGAGGAACTACGAAGTGCACAGTTCCAAAATCACACAATGATTTCAGAAGATGTATTTAATTGCTAAGTTCTTTATAATGTCTCATAATTCATACTACTTACATGTGAAATGTGAAAGTGAAAGTCAAAAATATTTTGATTCTAAGCAAGTCCATAGGTATACTGGAAGAATTAAGATTCAGCCAGCTTCCAGTTTTCTCAAATAATGTTCTACAGCCATAAATGTAGTTGATTAGCATTTTTTATTAGAAAATACTTTGAATTTGACCCAGGAGAGTTCTTCACTTGTGGGAATCAAAGGAATGAAGCAAATGTAGTGCTGGAGGTGTCTTAACATATATTTATTATATGATAGCTAAGGTCACCAAATGCTTCACAAATGGTGTGGTTTTCAAAAGTATAGTCCCAGAGGCAAGAGCATCACCTATAAACTTCTTAGAAATTCAACTACTCTGTCACAGGAAAGGACTGAGTCAGAAAGTAGGATGGAGCTCATCATGTATTAACAAGCCCTGCAGGTGATTCTAATGCATGTTCCACATTAAGAACACAACTCTAATTCTTTCCATTGTTTGCAAAAAGACAATGTTGAGTAGGTCATGATTAGTCATTGTCATAAATTCAAATAGATAATTCAACATAATTTTTGTATGTTAAATTTTTGTTATTGTGAATATATTATTAGAGACCAATCTTCACTTTGTTATCTCAGTATTTGTGTGCATCTAATCATTTTTACATGCATATTACACATGCATAGTACATACATAATTGTGTTTTATCCAGTGATTTTCAACATTTTCTGGATCTTATCAAGAGTCTATGAACACATTTTTAATGTGATATAACAGAAAAAATCATGGTAGCTGGGCATTGTGATGCATGCACATAGTCTAGTTATTTGGGAATCTGAGGCAGGATGATCACAAGTTTGAGACCAGCCTGGGCAATTTGGTGAGATCCTGTTTCAGAATAAAATTAGAAATGGCTGGAAATGTAGTTCGGTGGTAGAAAGCTTGCCTATCATGCGTGAGAGCCTGGATTCAATCCCTAGCACTACAAATACAAACAAATGAAAGTAATGGTCCATTTATTTACTTAAAACTTTGTCTGAAACTTGATTTAAGGTAGGTTTATAATGGCTTCCTATATGTCAGAATCATTTTTCTCTGAGACTTGGGATCATCAGCCCATATAGCACAGTGATTGATTAAGATAAGCAGAGATCTTTGTGAATAGTAATTCAAGCTGTATTCTGCCCCTTATCTAGGAGGCTTGTCCAAGGTCATGCAGCTACTAGGTGGCAGAGTCAGCAGAGTTTGTGAAAGTTATCTGCCAGACTTCAGAGCTTGGTTCTTATTTATTCTGTTGCTTTATTTTAACTGGTGCAAGCTATTAGTTGTGTCTAAGAACTAAAATTAACAGTAAATGTTCTGTGCCAGTTATGTTTCCTTTAATTCTTGTTATGTTTACTGGGAGAGGAAGCTGAGGGTTTGCTTTTTTCAAAATGTACTCTCTGAGGGTAAAGGAGGCCCAGTCATGGTATTTCCCACTTAGGACAAGAACTTCTCAAATTTCCTATCACAGGACTGCAGGTAGTATACAGTCAGCCTGAACAGTGGGATTCCTGTCATCAGACACAGAGAAGGCTGGAATTTCAGGTAGTGTCACTAAGATATGTGTCAGATGCCTACCTCCTTATGGCCAATCTTACTTGTCATGTATAATTCTTTTACTTGATTTCAAGACTTTGTAGAAAGATATAATTTCAACTCAAAATGACTTTTAAAAGCTGTATAAGTAGAAAGTACTATCATTTTGTTACACTGTGTCCTTCGGTATAAATTTGATTTAGGACTAATACACTATTAAATAATTCTTATTTATTTGGTACCTCAAGTACTAGTCTACTACATTGTTTAAAATTCGATTTCTTAGTAGAGCAAGAAAATTATAGTGTGTATATTAACATGTAAGACAATAATTTTATTTAGTGAAGTGTTACATTATTTAAAAAAGACTGTCCTAAGTAACTTACAAATATTATCACATGCGCTTGGAACATGGCTCAGTAGTAGAATGCTTGCCTAGTATGTGTGAGGCTCTGAATTTGATGTCCAGAACCACAAAATAACAACTAAAAAAATATTAACTCATGGAATCTTTATAACACATGAGGTAGATATTATGATTGTCTTCACTTTGTACATGAAGGACCTTCAATAGACAAATGTTATATTTACCAACAGTCATCTGGCTAGTGAATTATAGTAGTAGGATTTAAATCCAGGTAGTCAGACTCTTACAAACTATTCTCTGATGCCTCTAAAACTTGGCCTTTCTATTAGGAATCTTGAGGACACGATTTTGTTAATGATCCAGTTTTGTTACTTGCTGGCTGTGTGACCTTGTGCAGTTATTTAAATTCTTGAATCTCAGTTCCCTTATCTATTAAAAATGCATAATAACAAATATGGTATAGGGCTTTTGAGAGGAGTAATTAAGATAATGGATGTGAAAGGTTTTTTAGAAACTGAAAAAGCAAGTTATATTCATGCTAGCCTTTGTTATTAAATACAGGGGCTCCTTGGAAATTTGTAATGCTGTTTTATATATTAAATATATTTTAATATAGAAAGGATGTTAAAAATATCTTTTAAATTACCCCCTTTCTCTTCTTTGGATTTTATCTGAGCAACTCAAACTCATCCTGCAGATGTCAGATCCTTAGTGAGATATCCTCTGACAATAAATATTTGGTTAGATCCCTTTGCCTAGTAACATTTATATGTGCCTCTTTTTAATATGTATTCTCTTTGGATTATAATTTCTTATTCATGATCTGGTTCTTAACTAGACTGAAAGTTCCAAGAGGATATGATCTGTGTCATATTGGCTATATTCTTATTGTATTTCAAAGTGCCTGTACAGAGTGCATGCTCTATAAATATTTTTAATTCATAAATATGATATATGTATTTCTTTTTCTAAAATATGCAATCCCTATTGCTAACATAACTTTGAAATCAGTTAAGCTAACAGTTTTTAAAACATCCTCATAATGTTCTAAGTGTTATGCCTTTGAGTAAGTAAGATGGACCATAGCTCTGAATGTGGCCCTCACATTTCTATGCTATAGGTATTCTCTCAACAGTCTCCTGATGGGATAATTAATTAACACAGCTATGGTGTTATTCAGCATGGAGGAGATGATAGTGTGTGTCAGGGGAGAAGAGATACATGATTTTTCAACAACAACAAAAAAAGAAACAATTATTTACTGTTAAAACATGGAATAGATTTTGGGGAGCTATCATTAAAAAGAGTAATATAGGGGATGGGGTTGTGGCTCAGCGGCAGAGCGCTCGCCTTGCATGTGCGCGGCCTGGCTTCGATCCTCAGCACCACGTAAACATAAATGCATTGCATTGTGTACAACTAAAAGTAAATAAATAAATATTTTTTTAAAAAGAGTAATATATAATGACTATGGAAATTAGAATTGAATGGCCTTTTCCCACTTGATGGAAAACAGGGTAACATGGAAGAATACTGCAGAAAGAAAGAAATGAAGAGAAAAGGAAATAAATTATATTTTCAAAGTCAAGAATTGAGATTTCAATGTAAATGAGGTAGTCCAGCCAGGCCTAAAACTAAATGGCCCCAGCAATTCCTGTATAATGGAAACAAAACAAACAATCAAAAACAATGAAGAGGCTCAAACAGAAAGACCCAACAAACATCCATCAAACATTTCACAAAACCTGTTTCCTCTAACTCTATGAACAGCCAACTTGCATTTAGAGGTGGCCTGCGAATGAATTGTGGTCAATGGAGTATGGGCAGAAGGTGAAGAAGGTACTTTCAGGCTTGGTCCAAGTATTTCTCCTGTGCAATTCTCCATACATTCCAATCTCCTGTCTTGCAGGAAGCTGCAGAAGATCCATCAGGGAATTGAAATATTATAACATGGTCATGTGGAAACTCACCAACAGAACATCTAAATTGGCCTTTGGATTTTGACTGAACAAGAAATCAATTTTTATTGGGTTAGACTACTAAGGTTTTTGAGTTTGTTACAGCTTGTAGCACTACTTAGACTAAGTAATGCTTTCCATTTTCCTAAATAAGATAACAAATGCTCACAAGTGTAATAATTTGAAAGATTTGGAATAAAGGATGTTGACAGTTCATTTACCAATACAGAGTTCATGTTTTTAATAAAGTTTAGAAGACAGATATAGTAAAACAGTGATTCTTATTTTATATATTTTATAAAAACTGGGAAAAGAATTTCAGCAGAGACTGCTACTTTTTTCACCAATATGATTTTTCCTCTTTTTCCTAATAATATGTATCCTAAATGTTTCTGGGTGCATGGCCACTAGATGGAGATTGCACATTTTTCCGTTTCCTTAAGGCTAAGTGTAGCATGTCTGATTGACCATTTGGTAGAAATGATGAGACATATTTCTAAATCATGCCTTTATGAAAGAATGGGAATGCACTCCTCTTTCTACTTGAAAGTCTTTCTGCTGATTGTGTTGAAAATACTAGGATATAGATAGGAGGTGGAAGCTGTGAGTTAAGGATGCAGGAATTGTACCACCAGCCCTAGATGATCTGCCTCTTCATTGTTTCATAAATGCAAAGTCAACTTCTATTCTTTAAAAAATCCACACTGTTTGGGTTTTCTTTCTTATAACACTTTCAAGTGAACCTTGACTAGTAGGTAATAGGCTAATTCACCAATATCCCATGAAACTGGAAAATGACCCATGAATCTTAGAAAAAATAATGAGCCAGCCACTGTTGATTTTGGCATATACACAAGCAAGTCTTCTTATTCTGCTTAACTACTACTCTTCAGGTATTCCTGCCCATAAAGCTGAACCTGGAGACAATTTAATTATCTAGAGCATTAATGCAGAAAACCTTGAATGGTGTTCTTGGAGTTCTACAATGCAGTGACCTTGATGATGGTGATGATGATAATGATAATGGGAATGATTTTAAGAACTGGGTGATTTTTATCATCAGAAATGATATCTTAACACATATTGGCACTGAAGTGTTGCGTCCATTTCATATATTTTCTTTCATTGGATGCAGCTAGAATTTTATCACAAACATCTACTGAAAATTCTGCCTAAAATAAATAATCCTTTTAAACTTTAGTGTAAAGAAGAAAAGAAAAATTGATCTTAGTACTTGGCATGAAATTGGTCCCAAAATGTGGAAACTAGAATTAACCTTTACGTTTGTTAGATTTGACATTTTTATTTTGTCCAGATTCTTCCAAGTAAGTTTCTTGAAATTTACAAACTATGAGGTTTTTAAAGAGGGGTTTGAGGAGATTAAAGACACAAAGTGATGGCAAGGAGTAGGGTCTGTGGTCAAATTAACTGGAAATACTTTGTGTTAACCAAATTGAAATAACTTTATATATAGGATGACATCACAGACCTTATGTTTTGGTGAGTTTTTAAGCTCTAAACAGGTACATTCAGTTACCAAATAGATCAGTCCAAAGATAAACTTTTCACTACATTTATACTGATTTCTTTGGAGGATAAGTACAATTTTTATTTCAATTGACTGTCCAGACTATTTACAAGGGATTTACAAAGCCAATGACATGTAGCTATTTGCATTATTTTTTCTCCATACCAAAGGTTTAAGTTCAACTTGAGAACAACAACAACAAAAAAAAAACCAACCAAACAAACAAACAAACAAACAAACAAACAAAAAAAACAACAACAGGAGCAAGGATCCTTTTTAACTACATAATAAAAAATTGTAGTTATTACCTTACCATAACATAAACAATAACCTTTATAAATTGATATGGAATCTCATTCCTTCATTAAAACAAGACACAAAAATAAGAAGCAACCGTTAAGACTGGTGTATAAATAAACACAGAACTAGAAGATTGAAGAAGAATGGTTATAAAGGTAATAAATGTACTCTGAAGGTATTTTTATAAATTAGGGATTTGGAGAGTCTGTTGTCACTAGAACTATGATGTGTATTTTAAAGCAATTCTTTATAAACAATCTGTACCTCCAGGTAAGTAATATGCCAATTGTTGAACACATATTTTTATCGTTTGGCACAATAATTTTTCATTTTCTTTAACATGGCAAAAATAAATTCATCATATTGTGATCTTTCATCACATCTATATATTTAAATGTAAATTTTAAACACCGCCATAAAAAGGTTTGATTGTAACTTGGTTTTAAGTTAAACTTTTTATTTTGAGATAATTTTAGATTCACTTGTGCTTACAAGAAATTATAGAAAGGGATCTCATGTGCCCTTTCCTTAATTTTCCCTAATTTTAACTTGAAAAAATATGTCCAATTGACACATAAGTGAGTTATTCAGACTTGGACATTTCATGGAAAGTTTCTTGAAATTAAACAAAATGAGTATTTCATTTAAAAAATGAAGCTGGGCTTGGTGGCGCATGCCTGTAATCCCAACACTTGGGAGGCTGAGGCAGGAGGATCGCCAGTTCAAAGCCAGCCTCAGCAATGGCGAGGTACTTAGTAACTCAGTGAGACCCTGTCTCTAATAAAATACAAATAAGGGCTGGGGATGTGACCCAGTGGTCGAGTGTTCCTGAGTTCACTCCCCAGTACCAAAAAAAAAAAAAAAAAAAAAAAAAAAAAAAAATGTTATTTTTACCAAGGATAATTTTTCACCTTTCAAGCAAACATTAGAATTTATGAAAACTCAATTCCATCATTATGTGACAATCTTAGTATTAATGATGTTTCTGATATTGATGTATGTAATTTTTCAACATTGTGTAATAAAATATTTCAACATTTGAAATACCTGCATAATTAAATATTTTGCAAATGAACCATGCATAATGTTATATGATCATTCATGAATAAAACATCCACTCAAGATATAAAACAGATCCATGGACTTCAATGTAACAAGTATTAAAAATTCAGATATGGTTTCATGTTTGACGGTGCAGTTAAATTTTTAAGAAATTCCCACTTGTGAAGTTTTAGTGTAGAAAAAAGGAGATGCACAATTATCTGAAAATACATTTTTAAAATTTAAATTTAAAATTTCTTCCTATGACAATTATATAGTTGAGTCTGCTTTTTCTCTAAGTTTTCCAACTTAAGAATACATCATAATATATTGAGTGTAGAAGCAGAAGTAAAAATTAAGATATCTTTTATTTGCAGTTATAAGGTGCTGCTGTTCTACTTACTACTTTTTGAAAATATTTTTTAAATTGTTATTTATATGAGCATATAGTTATTAATATTTTAAATGAATTAGTAATTTCTGTTTTAGCTTTAAAAATAATAAGTAGCCAAAATATAGCCTACATAAACAAAAGCTTGTTAGAGTTCTCCATCTATTGTAAGAGTTAAAAGGTGATCCTGAAATCAAAATATTAGATATTAATTACTGTAGAAGATTACAAAGCTTCCCTAATGTGCATTGGTTATAGATAATATGTCCTCAGTACCCTGAAATCTTTTAGTTCTTATGTGTTAAATGAATAAATGCACCAAAATTAAGAACTCTATTTTTTCTTTTGCTGCATTCATTGCTCAGGAGTAGTAGCATTTCCCCAGGGTTTATGCCATGGAAATGAAGTGTCTTTATGTTTGAATTTACACTTACAAGAGTGTATTATTATTTTGTTTCATGAAGATTTTCTAAGATACCAAATTCAGTTGTTGGAAAATTAGATCATACCTTAGCAAACTCTTGTTTTCCACAGCAATGAATTATAATGATGAAAAATTGAATGAAAGTTCTTTGGTAGGGGTAAATACTTATCATGAAGACTGATAATGTATGCTAAATTATAAAGAAAGTTGAGAGGACTATTGAAGATTACAGAGAAGACAAGGTCAGGGAAGGAAAACATTTTTTTGTGTGTATGGTAGGTGCTAAGTATATATACATACTCATAGTGGCCTAAATACATAATGATTAAAACAAGTTTTACAAATACGGAAGAAGATTATCAGAGTGTTGGAACTGATCCTCAAATCCTGTGTTCCACACAACTTCAAAATCAGTGCTTTGGGTGACTTTAAAGGAAGGATCCTTCTCCAATCTGGAAAGTTTCCTTCTCTCCTTTTCTCTAATGGTGCTTCCTAAGATAGTACTTACCAGCATCCAATTCTAGGGCCTTTTAATTCATAAAAAAGATGGCACATGCTTTAAGTAAATCTACTTTATCAATATTCACATTTGTTAAGAACAGCAAATTGGATGCTAGCTCAGTTAGGAAGTGTAATAGAAGAGGTAAGAGACTGAAGAGTCATTTAAAAGTGTCTAAATATATGGACTAATACTCCATATTTTTACAGAGGAAGCCCAGGCTTTTCCATCATTGCACTTACTACTGAAAGTTTACTGAGTGCAGGAAGCCATCCGTGAAATACATGAGGACTTTCTCTTGGCATGGACGCCAGGGAGGGATAGGCCTGGGATTGGGAACTTCCTGTGGCTCTCCCATAGAGACCGACCACCCAATGCACATGACCTTGCCCTCTGCTCTGCTGGAAAGTAGCACCAGAGATAGAGATGGGCATAACCATTAGGACCTGAACAGCCCACTTTAACAATTTTTGGAAAAGAACATTCTATAGAATCTCTTTGATGTCTCCTGGGGAAGCAGGAGTGGGCTTGATCTGTCTGGTCAACTTGCCCATCCTGCCCCTGCTTTTAAAACTACTTTCTGTGTTCTGTGGTTTTTTCGCGGTTCTATTTTTCTTAGCTCTTAGTTCTCAGGCAGCCCATTCCACCTAGGGGAAACCCATTCCCACTGCCTGCTCTGACC
This sequence comes from Tamias sibiricus, assembly GCA_025594165.1. Classification (NCBI taxonomy): domain Eukaryota; kingdom Metazoa; phylum Chordata; class Mammalia; order Rodentia; family Sciuridae; genus Tamias; species Tamias sibiricus. The sequence goes on along the minus strand of CM046657.1, from coordinate 83,667,992 downwards.
AGAACAATTTTAAAGGAAGAAAAGTTTATTTGAGGGCTCACAGTTGGTTTGCAATGTCTTAGTCCATAAAAGGGTAGTTCTATTCCTTGGAGCTCAAGGAAAGACAGGACATCATGGAAGGAGAGTGTGGTGAAGGGAAGCAGCTCACATCATGATCAGGAAGCAGAGAGAGAGACTCCACTGGCCAGATACAAATATACACCCTCAAGCCACACTCCAATTCCCACCACCTCCAACCATACCCTACCATTTCAGTTACCATTCAGTTAATCCCTATCAAGGGATTAATTCAATATTGGGTTAAGACTATCACAATCCAATCCTTTCTCCTCTGAATCTTCTTGAATTATCATACACATGAGCTTTTGGGGGACACCACATTTAAACCATAACAAACTACTTCAAGTTCTTTCTGAAGGAAATACGCCACTGAATTTCAATGACTCAAATATCTCAACAATGTCACTGCTTCTAAAGAAATTTGTTTGCAAAAATTAGAATGTTCCCTAATATTAAAACTATCCATTTCTAGCAGATTATTACTGCCTTTTTTTCCTGGTGATCCTCTTCCCTGAGAGTAGTTTTTGCCATAGATAGTATAAAATACACATAAATAGCCAGTCTTTATCCATACTGTAGCAGATGCTATTTTGTTTCAGGATTTTAAAAAAGCTAATGTTCCTTTTTGAAGAAAGAACTACATTCCAAGGAAATGTAGCTGGAAAGCGATACACTTGACTCTTGTTTGAATTCTCTATATGAGATAAGAAGGATCCTATTTACTCTTGAGAACTTGAGAAAGAATGAAAAGTTACCTCTCAAGTGAAGTAAATAGAGTCAGCTCATAAAGGAAGTACACAGTGTCTCCTGAGCTCACTGGAATAATCACTTTGCTGAGAGTGGTTCTTTACTTAATCAGTGAACACTAAAATATCATAGGATTATTTAATTATTAAGGATTAAATAAGGTAATATGTGAGAAGTGAGAATTACTGAAACAGTGTTATTGTTATGATCAGGATCATTGCCTGATCAGAAGACTGATTCACCTGCCAAGGTAGTAGTACTCAGAAAGATTTTCCTGGTGTGGATGAACTCCTTCTCTTCTGTGCCACTATGCCTCTAACTACTCAGCTTTCTGATTCTCTCAGGACTAGTGAAGAAGAAGGGAGCCTTCCAGTTACTAGCATACGTCACTCCACTTAAACAGTTTCCTTGACAGTCTGGCTCATAGTTTCAAGTGAATTTATTTTTAAATATGTGTGACCATTTTTGTATCAATTAAGAAAGTTCATTTCTCAGGCAGGGAGACTGAAAATCATGCCATTTTTTTGAGATATCTCTGTGACTGTCCAGCTGGACTTTCTTGGAAAATATACATCCTGTTCATCTTAAAATTTTATTCAAAATATCAAAACTTCCATATTACTCTTAAGATTGCTTTTTGGGAAACCCCAGTGTATGAATTGGTAAAGCACTTTCCCGTGAAGTGTTTAGCAGCCACACTGATAAGGAAAGCATGAAGGACAGCTAGAAGAATACTCCTGGACAATCAAAATGGCAGTTTATTAGAGGGGGTGTTATATGAAGATAAATTCAATTTTGAGTGGCATATGGCTTAAAAGAACAAAACAAGGACCAATGATTAGAAATCAATGGCAGGTGCTTCAGAAAAACCCTCAACTTATTGTTGAACGTAAGCTTTCACTCCATAACACAAGTGAATGAATGAATGAATGAATGACTCTTAAAAACAGCAGAATCCTGAATTTTGGCTAATAACTGTAAAAGGAGTGCTGAAATTGGAAAGTTAGGAATTTAAAATCATTGATAAATACCAGCTGTAGGAGAAAAGTGTGATAAGAGGTAAGTATTTCCACAGTCTTAAAAATTTTATCCATTGGATAGTTGATTAGATGAAAAGAAAAAAAAAAAAATTACATAATGGGAAAATTGGGCCACATCGCAAACCAGAATAGGTGATCAAAATTAGTATCATTAATATGAGAAAGATGGCTATCTTTTGCTTTAAGATATAAATCCCTCTGAGAAAGCACAAAATTGCCTTTATAGAATTCTGGCTAATAATGCATTCCCTGAATCCAGTCATGAGAAACTACCAGACATACTCAAAATGAAAAATATTCTATTTTAAAATGGGGGGACTATACTCTCCAAAAATATAAATTTCATAAAGATGCACATCAAAAAGCCTACAGAAATATTTCAGATTAAAGAAGATGACCTAAATGCTACCTGACACTACACTGAACCCAATTACAGAAAGGAAAAATGCTATAGAGGCTATTATTAGGTATATTAAAAACTGGAATATAAATAGCAGATTAAATTAGAATGTTATATCAATGTAGAATGTGCAGAAGATGAAAACTGTCTTGTGGTTGTATAATAGAATATTTTTATTTTCAGGAAATACAAGTTGAAATTTTTATCAGTTGAAAATGTATGTTCTATATTCATACACTCAGATGGTTCAGACTGGGAGAGAGAGGAGCAAATAGGATAAAATGTAAACAGTAAGTGAATCTGGGTAAAGGGTATATGTGCATTTTTCACACCTCTTTTATATTTGCAACTATTCTGTAAGTTTGATGGTATTTGTGAATACATTTTTAAAGGAAAATAAATTAGTTCCTGGCCTAGAAAAGTGATGGTGAATAGCTCAGATCAATGGTTTTCAACGCTTTTCCACCATGACACAGGCTTCATACAACAGACATCAATAAGCTAAATGGTCAGATAGATGTGATATGAAGAACTCTAGCTATTATTTATGTAATTTATGTATTCGGTCATCATATACTTGTTGAATACCTGCCACGTGCAGATGATGTGTTGTGGTGTGCCTTTTCTCTACTTTTCAATATTAGAGTGTATGTGAACAAGAATAAATTATCGGAAACAAAGTAAAAATAATTCACAAACATACTTTATTAGCAACGTTAAATTATTTGCTATAAATCTGTGTTCCCTGCTCACCTGAATATGTTAGAATTTCATTTGAAAACCAGTGGCTGAGCTGGTACACCCTAAAATACTTTTGACTTGGGGCTTTCAATAAGTGAGATTCTTCTGCCTTATTTCTGTGATGAGTCCATGTTCCTTAATTATAAAGAGCAGACTTTGTCACTTATGACTGGAAAATTTGTTTGAAAAACTTACCAAGTTATTTGAGCTTTCTTAAAGGTAAATTCCTGTTTTGTAAAAATACTAATGCCAGCATTTGAAGAACTGTTGTTGACCTCTGCAAAGTCCAATGGGACAGGCGATCCTCCCAGATGGTGACTGCCAATTTATGTTACTTTGTTTCAGCTTATAGATTCTCAGATTCCCTGGCACTATGAAGTGCCTTCTGAAGTTACATTGAAAAATCAAACTGATATTGCTCATTTTCAAGAAACGTTTAATTTACTCTAGGTTATCAGAATGCAATCTAAAGAACTTGGATTTGGGCACTTGACCAATTTAACTCTGCCTCTCAATTAGTGACTAGTGTTAGCCAAATGACTTAATATCTCTAATCCTGTTTGCTCTATCAACTGAGAATAAAAAGGCAATCTTCATCGGAGGAAGGTTGTAAGAATTAGGTGAGAAAATGTCATACAAAGTGTTTGGTACATTTCCGTGTACATAGTGATCACTTAAAATACTGTAGGAGGAAAAGCATAACTTTTAACTGCCAGCACCAGGATTTCTCTTTATAATGGGGCTTTCCATGTTTTAAGTTATTTCAGAAACAGGAAAAAGAATGAGATAGTAAACCACTCCACAGAACCTGCTTAAGAGAGGTTAAGGCACAGAATGATAACAACAAAATAAAAAGTTAAAGAAATATGTAAGAGAAGAAGGTTTGTCCACCAGGAAAGGTGACAAAGAACTTTTTTTTTTTTTTTTTTTTTTTTTTTTTTTTTTTTGGTACCGGGGATTGAATTTGGGGACACTTGACCACTGGGCCACGTCCCCAGCCCTTTTTTGTATTTTTTTTTTTTTTTTTTTTATTAGAGACAGGGTCTCACTGAGTTGCTAAGTTCCTTGTCATTGCTGAAGCTGGCTTTGAACTCGTGATCCTCCTGCCACAGCCTCCCAAGTGCTGGGATTATAGGCATGCACCACCAGGCCTGGCAAGAAGTTTTAAGAGGTAGCATCTAATGTCAAATTTTGTGTGCCCTGCCACATGTTAGCCCCATATCTTTCCTTCTATTAAATCTATTAAATACACAACTGAAGTGTTTTGTTGTTGTTTGTTTGTTGTTATTGTTGTTGGGTTCATTTCCCTAACACAAGATGAGGTGAATGGGTCATATTTGTGACTGATCCAGCCTCTGCTTATAAAAGAATAAACAGATGTTGGGGGAAAGGTGTAATCAACATTGAGAAATATACAGAAGTAAGTAGGAATTATAAAATGCCATAAGAAGGAATCTCTGAGGAGGCACAGAAACTTTAAAGGACAGTGGATTTAGGCTTCCCCTGAAATAAGGATTGTGTCCTTATTATAGTTATGAGAATGAACTTACCTCAAATAACCCATTGTCTAGAACATTTCAAACCAGAGGAAGAAACCATTAAAACTTAAGAAAATATATCCACACTCTTATATCTATATTTCTACAACATAAAAACTTACAAAATGGAATTATTTTGTTTTACACCAATGCTCTGTTGTTGAAATAACCTTATTTTATTCACCATTTTCCTGCCTATTGTCTCTGTCTATTCCCAGGGTGTGTATATTCATATACTTTGCTGAGGCATCACTAGTGTGCTGGATTATGGTGTGCTGCTTGGAGCCTGCTAGCTTTATTGTCAAAGCAGGTGTATTCAACACATGATCTTACTCAAGCCAGCACATTCTGAATTCTCAAGCACCTCTGAGTGCAGGGGTTTGGATAAGAGATTCAGAAAAAAAAAAAAAAAAAAAAACAATAAAAGTGAGTGAAAATAAAGTTTTTACTTTCCAGTGTATTTCTAAAGTGAAAATAAAGTTTTTACCTTCCAGTGTATTTCTAAAGCTGAAATTGGCAGCTTTATCCATGGAGTCAGATTCATACTGGGTCAGTCTCAAGCAAAATTCCACATCGTCTGAGGAGGGGAGCCTTGGGGTCCTGTTTTTGTCATGGTTGCCTGGATTACGAAGTAAAGGTCCCTCGGGGGTTCCATTGCATAAAATCTGACGGCTGTTGTACTCATCCAGGCGGCTACAGATAATCTGTAGAAAACATTTTATATTGAAGGAATTACGATCACCTCTGAGTCAAGGGGAGAAAGGAGGAAGCTTCAAAATCCTGATTACTATTTTCAGATTTCTAATCATCAGAGCATTATTTTAAAGTAAGTTTTTAAAGGAAGCAGTTTACTGAAGTTTTCAGAAAGGGCCATGGAATTTAAAATCCAGAACAGGTCTCTAGTCTTGCATCTACCACTTTAAAAATATCTTAAATTTAATATTTTACATTTCCTAGGGTTCATGTACAAAATTTTGGTGAAAATAACCACATCATATAAGTATTTGGAAAGAAAACTAATTCAATGAATATTTGTTAAACATTTATTATAGGCTAAGCACTGTACCAAGTGCTGAGATGGGCTGATAACAATAAAGGCAGTTACCTTTCTGTCTAAAAGGCCACATGGCGTGGTCACCAGTAAACAACTAAAAAGTGCTTCATTAGTATCAGTGCATATTACATTCAGAATGTCTAGGACTGGGCATAATTCCACATTATGCTTTTTTGTCATAATTTTTTGAATTGTTAATGTCTAATTTTTGATGCTCAGAATAACAATTTTGGAGAGCTTTTTACACATAGTGATTTCCCTGATTCTTTAATTTAGCTAGAACTGATGTAACTCTTTTTGGAAAATCATCATCTTAAAATTGATAATTCCTCACATTTTGATATGAAAAATTTAAAGAAACTATAGAACAAGATTTACTTTATTAAAATCACATGGCAATACTTTCCACCATAACAAATAAGGAATCTGAGGGTCAGAGAAGTGACATTTTCTAAGTTAAATGGCAGCATTACCACCGTAACCCAAGTTTTTCAACTCCGTCTTTAGTGTAATTTTACTCTTATACCTAGTTTGTGGTTGACTAAGATTTAAGATGTCTTTTATGTAACACAAATATATTATACTCTGGTCAAACTAGCAAAGGAAGGGAGAAGTAGCTTTATACTTGCCCTTTCAGATATGAACCATATTCTTCAGTTACAGAATGTTTTGAGGGGGAAATGTTATTTAAAAATAATAATAACTGACATTAAATCAGCATGTATTAAATGGCAAACCCTGGAATAAATGATTTAATTTGCAGCAGAACAGGGTTGTTTGCTTTCTATATGAATTGAGTCCTTCTCTAGTATGCATTGGTTTTCTAACTTAATGCCCATCAATGTGACTGTATAAGAAGAAATCCATGTTAGTCAAATATGATTTTGTCTGTGTCTTAGACACTCCAAGAATTTGGAACAGATGGGCCCCAGAAATCTGCATGTGAACTTGGTAATCAAGGTTTAAAAGTGTGAAATTGAAGTTGTGGATTAGATTATAGGAAGGGTTTTGCAAGATTAACTTTAATATTTGTTGGAAGAAAAGAAAGAAAATCAGGAAGGAAAACAAAACCAAATAATGACAGAGTACCCATGGGAGGCAGACTCCATACTGACAATAAGAACCTGAAAATATTGGTCCAATCTTTGAATTACAACTGTGACAATTATAAGTAAAATTAGGTGCTTTCTGGGCATGAATTAAGATAATAAATTCCAACCAGAATTAAAAAGTCAAAGTCCTAAAATAGTGTCCCAAGTCTTTCCTATATTTGACAAATTATGCCCCCTAAGGCCTTATTTCAAAATACAGGCACATGACGGTTAGGGAGTTAATGTGAGAATTTGAAGGGTACACAGTCTGATGGATAGCACTGAGTAAGAGGCCCCTATGTTAATGAATTGCCTGTACAACATGACGCACTATGGTACTGCCAACATGGGAAGGACAGATCTCTGCTTTACCCTGTAACAACACACTATGGGCCCACATCCAACCCCAGCCCTCCTTTTGATTGCACCAGAGCCCTTGCCAAGAAAGGAGAGTGACAGTGGGATGTGACCTTTTCTCCACCTACCCATGGCCCTAAGCAGATGTTGGGGAGGGGGAGACCAGCTGGGGCTGTTTCCAGGGTATGGGGTAGTGGCCAAGGCTCATTCTAGGAAGGCAAAGAAGCTGTGACAAGCAGACAGAGTAAAATCACATGTGGCTGACGTCCCAGATCGTGGTGGCTCCTTGTCCCTCTGAGTTCACTTAAAATACAAACTCAAGGATGAAATTATTAAGAATTTCAGGATTATGGTCACAGATTATTAAGCTTCAAACGTGGACTCCACTTGAGAGCCTAGGTCATCGTGATACTGCATCGATTTTATGCTGTAAAGCTATCCCTGGTTCAGAGCTTGGGCCAGTTCCTGTTTTTCTGCTTTTGCTTTTTCAGCTGTATCAAGCAGTTTCCTTGTTTACATGACGACTACATTGATATGGATTCTTCAATTCCCATCTCCAGTGATTGACAATTCATTTGAGTTCTAAATGTATATATTCTTTTCTGACTTAATATTTCAATGTTATCTTATGTGCATATCAAATATAACATTTAAAATAAAACAACCTGTTCTTCTTCCTGTGCTTCCTTCCACACCAGCCAGCCTGTAGCTTGAGCCAGAAACCTCTGAATCATCACAGGCGGGATGGAAACCAGCAAATTGTATTTTGTATGTTTTTCTCCTTTGTCTTTCACATTAACCCATCAGCCAATATTATCAATTTTTCCTCCAAAACACATCTTGAATCTGGAAATCATTTTCCATTTATTTACATCCTGTGTGTTTCTGCTGCTAAAGCCAGACTGCCCACTCTTTTCTGGACACTGCTTGTATTTCTCCATTCCAGACTCTACTTGTAGATAAGGATGCATATTCCTTGCCATGTGTCTCACATCTTACCTGTTCTTTAGGGCCAAGGAAAAGAATTTGTAAAAACTAACTTTGACTAAAAAAGTAATTCAAAAAGATCTGGCTCTGAATGTAAAAGAGTTTTAGGAATTTTCGGAATTTACCAAATTATTTACATTATAGAATGAGTCAAAACATAAATCTGCTGAGCATATTGTATAAAATTACATTCAGGCTACTGTAGAAGGTGTGTGAAACAAATTAATTTAATGTTTCAACTCAGGCCTCATCTTCAAGACATTTCATTATGTATGTGCAAATATTTCAAAATAAAAAAATCTTGAGTTTGAAGCACTGGTCTCAAGCATTTTAGATAAGGGATATTCAATCTATAGTTTCCTTTATATGTAGGCAAGGAATAAACTGTGATAAAATGTATCACTAAATAAACCAATAAACACAAAATAAAAATTCTAAGTAATTAAAACATCATAGCAAAATTTGTCAGATTTATTTTTTTCTTAGTAGCACATCAAGTAATGCTTCACCTTAAAATCATCAGTGTTTTGGATTCAGTGAAATAGAGTGATTAACAAATAGTGAAATAAAAATTGAAAGTGGAAGATGAAGTGCAGGAAAATCTACCCTGCCATTGTTGGTGGTTCACAACAGGGTCATACCTCCACAGGAAGCACGTGGTCCCTAGGTAGATGATATTGAAACTTTATTCATTTTAGTTTCCCTCAATAAACAATAATTATCACCTCCTTTGCATAAAAGTAATCTTCGTAAGGACAGATTTTAAAATTTTTGTGTTGCTATTCACTCCTTTATTTTTAGAATGTAGAATTGTGTTCAGCATTCTATAGAGGATAGATAAATGTTTGTTGGATGAGTGAACAAAACCAATGAATGAGCCAGTGAATCCCCAACAACAAGCATGTATGGAGCACCTGTTTTTCCTGGTCCCATTATGGTACTTACCTTTGCCTTAGAATATACTTCCAAACCAACCCATCCCAGGCCATGAGGGCCATCTCTCAATACACTTTAAAACTTACATTCACATAACCTCATCATGCATTTCTATGATTTTTATCCCTATTAATTGTTAAGGAAACAGCCTGAGTGTGAATGACTACAACAGTTTAGTAGAATTTACAGCTCTGTGTTATGGACAACAGGCAACAAGCATAGAAGAATATTTTTAAAGTAAATTTAAAATCTTTCTAGTCAACTGTATTATACTTGAAAATAATGAAGACAATCCTGAAGGTCTCCTGCCCTAGTGAATTTTCAATCTATGAGACTGTAAAAGCAAATTAAATCATCAACATAAGGAATTCAATGAACAGTCCAGGGATGACTGTTTCTCTGTCAGATGAGAGACTTTTAGAGAAACTACTTTTAATTTTGACCACAAAGATATAATTTATGAATTGGAGCACTGTGTTTAGAAAAGTAATTGGGCTCCAGACTTAGGTAGATGCAGGATTCAGTATGGCTCAGTTATTTATAGTATTGTGGCAATGAACATGCTTTTTAGCTGTCTTAATTTCCTCAATCATACTTCAGTAAGATAGATGAAAAGGAACTATTCAGCCAATAGTTCCTACTTCAGTAATTGTCAGTCTCTAGTTTTCCTCATGCTTTTCATCATTTAGCATTCTTTTTATCCATATATAATTAGAAACTAGAATGGTTGAGTGACTTGTCAACTGTCACATATTTAGGGTCAGAGCCAGAGCACCATATCCACTACATTTATTTCTGCCTGCTAATAACTTAGGAATAGTTGAATACAACTAACCTAACTTTTGTACTGAATGTAAGGTGTTCGATGTCTTCATGATGTTGATTAACTAGATACCATAGAAAGTGCATCATTATTATTTCTCTTTGAACAATAAACCTCAAGATATTTTCAAAAGAGTCTTCTGCCTGAAAGACTCCTACAGCAACTCAGTTAAATTGAAGAGATTGAATGGAACTATTTTTGCTAAAATGCCAATTGCTAAGTGACTAAGCGTTCTGACGAATGGAGGTATTAGTAGCAAGGAGGAAATATACCCTGGTTCCAGAAATAATTTGGAAATTTAATTTCAAATCATTGTCTTTATATTTGATGTATAAGAGGAGGCAAAATTGTCAGCACTATGGTTAAGATCATGCAACTATAGTCAGAAAGACATGGTTTCCAGTATTGACTCTATTAACTACATAAGCTCAAGCAAATTACTTAGACCCTCTGTCAAGTTTTTTCATCTTTAAATAGGGATTATGACAACTTTTTATTAAAGATCAGATAATCTAACATATGTAAAGCACATAGTGTAGTGCCAGTTGCAGAGTTTTAATAATGACAACTATTAAAATTTTTATTTAATATAAGACCATTGGCAAGGTTACCAAATCATTTTTACCTCTGGGTCTTTAACATTGTTTGAATATCCATTATTAAATGACTAACTTGGATATACCATTTAAAAATATATCATAATATTTGGCATGCACGGAACACAATGTATCATTTACTAAAATCATTTTATGTAGATTTTATGACTTACTTTATAGTAGTGTTATATTAAGCTACATTATTCTAATTTTAGAGACAAAAATGTCTCAGAATAATAAGTAAATTGTTTTAGGCCTTGCAGCTAAGTGAGTTACAAATATCTATTTGAGTTTATGTTTATCTTGCTTAAAAAATCTACTATTTGTACTATTGCTTTTCATTCCATTTAGTCCTCTTAATGGTACAGAAAACATATATGATAATTGCACCTTACATTTTCTTCTATTGCAAATTAAAGGTCAAATTTTGTAAATAACTTGTCTAATATTATCTGGTAAATGGCAGAGGTTGAATTGAATCCCAGATCTTTTGAAAAGGATTTTGTTATTTTCTCAGTTCACTTTAATACAAGTGATTTATAGCATATGCTGGGGTGGAAATCAAGTGTGCCAACTCAAAAGAAAAAAAGGAGACAGAAAAAACATATTAACAAGGAAGGTAAACCTTGATAATGTTTTAAATTTCAAGAAATAGAAATAAACTCTCACTTATTAAAAGATTTCAGGAGCAAAGATTCTGTTATGGCATTAGAGGTTTATCTGGAAAAAAATGTAAACCATATGACATTCCACAGAATCTTTTTCATAAAGAAAAAAGAGAAGCTGTTATTTCACTGTGCTGTTGTCATGGTTACCTAAAACCCATGACTCTCTGCTGAAATGTGGCTTTTTTTTACTTCTCCCCACTGTTTGCTTCCATGTGATGTGCCTTTCACCTGATGAGTGAATTCCCTGACCACGATTCACTCATGTCATCCAGGAAATGATTTTTCTCTTTATTTTAATTCTTCATAACAATTATTGCTGATATACCTTTTATTTTTATTTCTAGTTTATTTATTAGTTCCACAATACTGAATCCGATTGTATGAATATAGATATTTTGCTGTTAAATATTACTGAGAAGCTCTCTTTTCCCCCAAATAATGGATTATTCTAACTGATGACAAACATGCTTCTACACAAAAAGCTTCTGACATTAAACAAACATTGACAAGAATTATTAACATAAACTTTCTAAGAAAACTAACATTTGTTACCTGATGTTTCAATTTGTGGTTTTATTTCATAGTAGCTCTGCCAGGTAAATAGTACCAATTTTATTTAAGTGACACTCAGATGTTGTGATCCTCCTTATTGTGTTTTCCCTTTTGTTAAAAATACACATATACACTTATATAAAAAACCAGAGAACTACACAAAATATCTTACTCCTGGCTTTGAGTGACTGCTTATTGGCATTGATATTTTCTCTGCATTGAGGATACTGAATTATAAAGAATGGTTTAAAGTCCTACAAAATCTATCCATGCAGAATTAATTTTTTAAAATTTGTTGGCATTGGAGCTAACATTTCTTTGTCTTTAAATTATATTCAATTCAGTATGCATTTATAGAGCCCATTACATGTGTATTTACTGTCCTGAGCTATGTGGATACAAAACTATTCATTTGTAAGTGGTCTCTACTTCAGAGGGTCTGACAATCTCGTAGGCATAGAAAAACTTGAAAACTATTACATGTACTGAAGAGTTATAGGTGCAATGGTGTAAATCTCTACAAAATGTAATGATGGCATGAAAGGAAGGGTCCAATGCTATCTGAATAAGGAAGGTGGATCAGGAAAAATATAACAGCAGATTTTCATTATAATATAAACAAAAAGAACTGTTTACCCACGTTGTTGGATGAACAGGAATTTTAAAGGAGCCCAAGGGGACTTGTCAAATTATACATCTATAAATTCGTGGTTTATTCAATCCTTTCTGAACCTAAAGAACAAAATACCTGATTTAAATAGCAAAGGAATCTGTCACTTGTTTTTTTTTTTTTTTTTTTTTTTTTTCATTGTTGTTGTTCCTAGATGTGTGTCCTTGGATAAATCATCCCACCATTTTTGGCCTTTCTGTCTTTTAAAAATGTGGGCACTACATTAGATACCACTGAAGAAGTCCTCAGCTCAGAGTTAATAAATATCATTACATCTCCAAATGCTCTATTTGTGTTATCAAAAAAGAAGATATCTAAAACCAACCAAAAAGTGGAGGCTTTGTATCAGAGTAGCTGTCAGCCTAGCTAATTCAGAAGGTAGTCAGGAACTCATTTAGCTTGATCTCATCTTACACAAAATAGTCTAGTTCTTAATTTGAGTGTTCAATTTAAGGTAAAGCATTCAAATTAGTGGTGTGATTATTAGAGAACTGTGTTTTTTTTTTTTTTTTTTTTGTTGTTGTTGTTTTTTTTTTTGTGGTACCAGGGATTGAACTCAGGGGCACTTGACCACTGGGCCACATCCCCAGCCCTTTTTTGTGTTTTTATTAGAGACAGGGTCTCACTGAGTTGCTAAGTGCCTCGCCATTGCTGAGGCTGGCTTTGAACTCGCGATCCTCCTGCCTCAGCCTCCCAAAGTGCTGGGATTACAGGCGTGCGCCACCGCGCCTGGCTAGAGAGCTGTGTTTTTATAAAGTGAAAGCAAAGAGATACCAAAACAATCTCCATATTAATTAAATCACTGGTTCTTGGTTCTCGGTGGTGCTAGCTGCACATTAGAAACACATGAAGAGGTTTTGAAAGCAAAGATCAAAACTTCACAACAATCTCAATTTCTGGCATGAAGTTAGATGACTGAAGCTCATGCAACTACTCTTAAAAGTTTAAGTTTCCGAGGTGATTTTGATACTGAGACCTACAGAAATAAATCAACATAAAAAACCTGATCCTAATTGTTGAAGAACTCTTTAACCAGAGAGGTTTTGTGATTAAATGTACACAGACATCAGGAGTTGTGTTTGTCACTTCTGCAACATTATCCCTGACACCATACTCACAGTGACTGAACAGCAAATGTTCAGTCATTTAGCCTCTTATTTAAATTGCTATTTGCTTGTTTTTCTTCAATGGCCTTCCTTCACTCTGCTTCTTCATTTTATCTGAAAAGCCTGTTCCTACATAGCCCTTTATTCATAGAACAAGACTGAAGTTAATATTATAACCATTTCACTCTGACCAGTTTTCTTTAGAAAGTAATGAAATTGACCATAATTATAAAGAGAAAGGGAAATCATTGGATTAATAATTAGTAAATGTAATAAAATTGACCATAATTATAAAGAGAAAGGGAAATCATTGAATTAATAATTAGTAAATGATTTAGAAAACAAACTTAAATATAATTCTAGATACCTTCTGGTGTACACCTCATACATCTAAATATCAGTTTATATCTCTCCACCAAGCTTCAGTGTGTATATTGTAGTTTATTTTTGTTGTTGTTGTTGTTGTTTTTAGTATTTAGACAATCCTTCAGCCAAATGGGTCAAATGAAGCTACACAGTTAAGGAAAGCATAAATGACTGAAAATGCCACACTTAAGCTTGACAGTATTTTAAGCAGTAACATAGAAGGTGAGATAAAAGTGTTGTGTTCAATAGATAAACCCATTTTGTCCCATGGTCCCAGATGTGAGACAAGTATAAAAACATGCATATATCATAATAAAATAATATATAATATAAAACATAATATTAATAACACATTAGCTCTAGATTATGATTTCCAACCTATTGCATCTGTATCAATTTTATTGAAATAGTCTCAGAATTGAAAACTTGGGACTTACTGGGTTACGTTAGAAGGTCTGAAGATTTCCTGAATTTTTTCTTATGCATATTTCCCCACTTTTTCCCATACAAATATACTTATTATTTTTTGTAAATAGCTAAAAATTAGTGGCCATTTTTCAATGGCCTCCAATAGACTCCCTTTCAAGTGTGTAGCACTATGGGAAAAGCCCATTTATATGTCAGAACTGCCACACGAGGGGCAGTGAGTGCAAGATTCCTCTCGTCTCATTTAAACTTTGGAATTAATTTCATAAAATATTGCTGGCCAGAAGTGCTGCATTAGGAATTTTTGAAAGCCAAGCAGAAAAACATTTCTTCCACCTGTATTTATTTTAAATGATAACTAAGCACTTACTTCTGTGCTTACCTTTGTCTCTAATCCAGAACGGAATAAAAAAAGAAAAAGAAAAGGAAAATCAAATGGGAGAAATGGGAATTTAATTTGAAAATATCAATCTTATGCTGCAACTGAAGGTTTCAAGTTCTTAGGAAGAAAATTAATTTATTTTGCTGTTTAATGAAAATGTGAGACTGGACCAATCCTTTGCCTCAAGACATAATAGTAGTCATTCCTTATAAATCATAAATAGAGAGGTCACATATCCAGACTGTCCAAGAACAAATATTATCCTTTCTATTTACCAGATGTGTGTTTTAGAACAAATTACATAATAACTTTATACCTTTGAAAGGGGGACAGCGTGACATTAAGTATTAAATGAGTTAATACACAGTGGAAACAGGACTTAATACATGCTAAATGCTCAATGAATATTAGCAGTTTTCCTAATTTACCTATTTGAACTTCCTTATAAATTAAAAAAGTAATCCAATCAGTATGCACCAAACTTTCCTACTATAATTATCACTTACATGTTTAGCAAACCATGCCATCCCAGGACCTTTCCCTGAAGATTCTAATCAATGAGTCTGGATTAAGGCCAGACATTTGTGTTTTTAATTTGCACACCATATGAATTTTATTATGATTAATAATACTGTTATTCAGAAGCATTAGCTTAAGTAATTTAGTCATCTACTTTCCTTCCTTGTTCCTTCCTTCCTTCCTTCACAAGTACTTTTTGAGCCATGTCAGGTACCATCTTAGGTTCTAGGAAATAAAATGGTGAATTAAGTACTTTTTGTACCTTGAAGTTTATAAACTTAGTAGAGGAAATAAATATTGAATAAATAATTACATAAATATCTACTTAATTATAATCATGAGTGAGTATAAAGGGAAAATACAAGGCACATTGATAGCTCCTAACAGGGGACCTTTTCTACATTAGTTGGGGAAGTCAGGATGAAGACCCCCTGAAGAAGTAATGGCTAAAGTTCATTTCTTCTCTTATATTGTACATCTAACACATTTTACCTGCCAAGAGGAGAAGAAGGATCCTGGGCTGAGTAGGTTAGGGATTGCAGGGTGGCGTCCTCCCATGTACTCATCAGTGCAAATATCACAGTTTTCTGCATCTCGCCAATCCCAATATGGAACAGTGAAGTTCTCATCCCCTGTCAGCTCCCGGAGTTCTTGTTCCCACAATAACAAGAAAAGCCTATGCCAAGGCAGAAAACCTGGTGCTTCATGGGCAAAATCAATGTCTCTCCAGATTTCAGATCCTCCAAGCAGTGTGTCTCTTGACACATAGTAATGCATCCAGACAAAGAGGTCATAAATGTTGACATCATTAAACATGGGTGTTGATCCATTATTCATTTGGCCATAAGTGCCTGTGGGGATGACGTAGTCTTTGCTGATAGTATTCTTTGCTAATGTGAGGTAGGCAAGAAATCTATCCTTTTCTGGGACACTCAAATCAAAGATGTTTCTTCTCACCAAGAGTCGCTTTTCTGTGCAATTTGGTCCCCCGAATCCAAACTTGCAATTTCCACAGTTGAATCCCATGAAATTGCCAGAGCATTGGCAAGTCCTATTGTAAAAGACAGAAGGCCAAGATTCCCGGTCATCCACACCCGTGAAGGGGAACTGAGGCCCCAGTGGTGCATTAGACAGAAGGACGTCCTGACAGGACCCTCTGCCTGAAAGTTGCCCACAGGGACTTCCATCACCTCTCCATGGTGGGCAACATTCCTTCTGCATCAGGCTCTCAGAGGAGGCACAGGCTCGAGGGAAACGGCCTTCAGAGATCTGGAAACCCCACAGCAGGCAGCACAAAATAGCCAGGAGCATTGTTCCTCTAGTGCTTACAGATCTGCTTAAGCAGGTTAACTGGAGCCACAGACTTCTTTTTCCAACTACCCTTATAGTGACTATCACATGTTTTGGCTAAGACCTATATAACTCCACTCCCACCTCCAAACTGAGTACTGTCAGCTTTTATCTTAAGCTTTCATCTTCTGAAAAGCACATGATTAACTTTTTTTTTTTTTTTTTTTGAGTTGGCACATATCCCACAGTGGGATTGGCTTATGTTAAAGCAAGACATACTATTTTCCATTAGTAGTTTAATTCTGGTGGTCACTGTAATAATAATGGTTAATAGTAATAATGCCTTATCTAAGCAAACCCAGTTCATTGGTTATGAAATTAATGGTGAGAAGTTCTGTCAGGAATAGAGCTTCTCCGATTAAGAAAAGTCAGTCAGTGTTCTGGATTTCAGGCAGAAGTCTGATGTTCCTTAGAGACCATGGACTAACACTTTTGTAGAACTCCCTTTTCAAAGAGAGATTTTCTTTAGGGACCAGAGATTATTTCTTATTTATGATACATTTTAGCTTATTTATTTTGTATCAAGTATCAGAAGGAAAAAGTCTGTCTGATAATTTTCCCTGATTATCTTGATGCATTTTCTAACTCATATTAAGGATAGTTCAGTCTGATAATTGATGGTCTGCTTCATTGTGTGAACATTTCTAATAAAAATTTCAAAAATCCCCCCCACCTCTGTGTATGTGTGTATATGTGTGTGTGTGTGTGGGGGGGGGGTACTGTAGGCCCTTTGTCTTAACCATGAATTCTGGATGTCAGGAATTTATTTGAAATTTTTATTGCAGTGTGATTCTTGCAAAGAAATTCTTGATTTAGTGAGTGAATGAATAAGGAGTAATATATTTATTCAACATTTTTTTTATCATCTCAAGTTTCCTAAGAGTTATTTTTCTGTACAGTGAACTAGGAAATTGAAATGTATGTCAAAAATAACATTTTAGCTACATGTATTAGTTTTAAGTTAAGCAGTATAGATAATAAGTCAATCAAATTTTTAATAAAAGGGATATTTTTGTGCACTGAGGATACTGGACAATGTTACATAGTTTTGGCTAATGGTATTCAAGTGTTATTAAGGGAGCACCCGTGAGTACAACTTCCAAGGATGGGTATAGTTGGAGTGATGGAGGAGAATAAAGACAATAGTTAAGCAAGGGAAACTTAGAGGTAGGCGCTTGCATTCCATCTGCTGAGTTAGAGCATTAGATTCAGACAGGTGCCTTATATGATAGGTGATTAAACCTGGGACCAGATCATGGAAGTCTTGAAGACTAAGTGGTGTGAAATCAGGTGAGACCTTCTGCAAGTTGAAAAGTGACAAATGAGTTATTCAATCACATTCCTTCTTAGAGGCTTCCCTCTGTATCTACAAAATGAAGCTGGATGGTCCTCTAAAAATAAAGAACAAGTGAAAGTGAACGTTTGAAGAAATCATTTGTATCTGGACCTTGGCTGAGGTTTCTAGGAAAAAAGCCATGCTTTTCTAGCAACACTGGAATGTCAGTTTACTCTGCTTTCTTCTCTTATTGCTGGAGTTTGTCTCATTATTCAGGAAAAAAAAAAAATGTCAAGGCTCCTCCATATGACTCTCCTGAGTCTCAAGGCTGCCTTTGCAGGTGGATGGAGCAGTGTGTGGGAGCAGAAAGAGAGAAGAAAAGTTTCCATGGAAATGCTGCCTCTGGCTGGGATCAGGAAGTTATCACATGATCTCCAGGAGGCTTAGTCCTTTATGTCTCTCCTTTCAGAGCCAAAAAGAGATTAACACAGGGCTTCTTGTCCCTGGGGAGTCTTGGTTCTGTATTACTTGTTACCACATGTGACCTTTAGTAACTCTTTCCATCTAGCTGCACACAGAATTCAACTGCTCTAGTTCTAAGACTTCCTTGAAAAATAACTTAGAATCTCTCCACTGAGCTTTCTAAGGGATTTTTGCATCTGCTATCCCAAGTCTATTTTTCAGTATTATCAGAAGCTGCTTAGAAGAATGATTAATATGCACTTTGTCCTCATAATTCCTTGAGTTTGATTTCTTTAAATTGACAGTTCTCCATATTTCTCCCCAATGTAGTCTACCATCTCCTCAAGTCCACATAGGTAAAAGCGTCATTACAAGTACTGGGTTCCTAGACCCCAAGCCTGTTTAGAAAAGACTCAAAGTGGTGTATTATAGAAGGTTGCTTTCCCAGAAGCTCTGTGGGGTGAAATCAAGGATTCAGACACACCACTTCTCAGTAAGGTGAGAGAAGGAAACTTTTCAGGGAATTAACTTGGGACATTCAAAGCAGATCAGGAACTCAGGCGGTTGGATATAACAAAATAAAGAAATCCCCATCACTGCTCCTACTGGCAGTGGCACCGGTAGGTTCAATCACCCCTGCAGTAAACTAATAGAGCAATACATCAATTTAAGGAACCCCTAATTTTAGGAGGTCTGAGGTGCCTATGGATACAAAGAGATCAGAGATAAAAGACATTGCCCAACTAACCTGAAATGTGTCTAGCACAACAACATTTTGTGGGAAATAAAAAGAAGCCAAATCTCTCTCAGCTAGCAGAGAAATCAGAGGAAGGAAACAATTTGCAGCTCCAGTACAGAGGAATGGTAGCTGGAGGATCCGAATCCTGACAACCTTGTCTACCCCAAAAAACAGGTTTGGCAAACTCACAATGCACAGCATAGTGTGTGTCTAAGGGTCCAGGAGAAAATAAAAAGTAGAGAGGGGTTTACATAGGAGAGAATCTGTCCAGGAAACACACCTGCTTCTTTCTGGCCCATCCAAGAATGGCCACTTCAAAGATCAGCTGCTTGAAAATTCAACTGGGAAAGTCTCCCCTTGTGGGTGGCTCATACCAGGCTGGGAATTTGAAAGGGCAGGGGAAGAATTGATAGAGTTGAGTCTGAACTTGAGATTCCTAAAAACATGAAGTTCATGTATATCCTAGGGGAACAAGAATTGGCCCCTCTACCACAGGAATGAGATCCAGGAGTTTTTCCTGAGGGACAGCCCCTCAGTGGGGTTCAACATCTGCCTAGCCTGGGAGGTACACTGATTTAAAATCTTCAGGCCTATCCAAGCCTAAACCCACCTACCAGAACTGAGAAGGAAAAACAAGAATCTTTGGAACTCTAGTGGAAATAATTCTCTAACATTTCATTAAGAGCCCCTTTTAAATTTTATTTATTTATTATTATTTTTTTATTTGTATTTTATATTCTTAGTTTTTTTTTTTACTCTGTTCAATTGTGATTTGAGTGGTTCATAAACACTTATACAAATGAAAACCTGTTTTTTTCTCATTCCTAGCATTTTATTAAAGAAGTTATTTCTCATCAATTAATATTTTAAGAACGAAGATATTTGTTTACAGTATATCAGTTTCATTCTTTTACTTTTATTTTCATTTTTACTGTTAATTTATTAATTTTATTCTATACACTTTTTTATCTCACGTATCTGTTTTCCTTGATTCTCTTTGTCTGTTCCTCTAACAGCCAACCTTTATTAACCTAGCACTCTTCATTTATTTATAATTTCTCTCCTCTTCCCTCACAAACATCACATCCTATGTCACTTTCTTTTTATCCATATTCACAACTAAAAATTGTAAATCCATATGTAATCTTAATGTTTTTACTGTGCCCAATAACTGATCATATCATCTCTGTTTATTGTGACAATTAACAAGTTGATACGAAAACAGGAACTATTTGGTTTGATGCTGTAAATCATTTGCATTGGTTGTTGTCATTATCTGTCTCCCCCTTATACTGTGAGGAACTGGAAAACTTCAGAGACACTATATGTCCACAGGGTAGAAACTCTACTGCCTCAAAACCACACTGTAAAATGGGTAGACACACAAATGATATGAAAAATCAAGGGAACCAATCACCTCAAAGACACCAATGTAATTCAATAACAGAATGCATTGATACCAGAGTGGAAGAAATGACAGAGAAGGAATTTAGAATGTTCATAGTTAAATTGTCTGTGAGGTAAAAGATGATAGAAGGGAACATGAAGCAAAATATCATGTAAATAATGTGATAGAGATTCTGGAAAAAAAAAACAACAGAAATCCTTGAAATGAAGGAATCATAAAGGTGAATTAAAGATTCATTGGAAGATATCACCAGCAGAGTACATCACTTGGAAGACAGAATTTCAGCTAACGAAGATAAAATATGTAATCTAGAAACTAAAGTTGATGATGAACAAAAGGTGTTAAAAGATCATGAACAAAACTTCAAAGAAATATGGGATAACATGAAAAGACCAAACTTAAGATTTTTCAGGATAGACAAAGGCTCAGAAATACAAGCCAAAGGAATGCACAATTTTTTAAATGAAATAATTTTAGAAAATTTCCCAAACCTTAAAAATGAAATGGAAAATCAAATACAGGAGGTTTACAGGACCTCAAATATACAAAATTACAACAGACTCACACTAAGGCACATTATTATGAAAATGCCCAATGGTTACAATTAGAAGGAAACCAATCCAGACCATAGCTAATTTCCTCAATTAGACCCTTAAAACTAGGAGGTCTTGGAATAATATATACCAAGCTCTGAAAGAAAATGAATGCCAACCAATACTGTACCTTGCAAAATTAAACATCATACTTGATGATAAAATGAAAACTTCTCATGATAAACAAAAGTTAAAAGATTCACAACTAAACAGCTTTCAAAACAAAATATTTTCAACAAAAAACATTTCATGAAAAATAAATGAAAATCTGCAAATGGATGAACTACACTAGAAGAACAGTAAATAAAAAAATAAACTATTTCAAATTAAAAAAAAAATTCAAAATGACAGGGAATAAGAATCATTTCTCAATAAAAACATTGAATGTAAATGGCTCAAACTCATCAGTCAAAAGACATAGGCTGGCAAATTGGATTAAAAAACAAGTTCCAACAATATGCTGTCTCCAAGAGACTCACCTTATATGCAAAGACATCCTTAGACTGAAGGTAAAGGATGGGAAAAAGCTTATCATTCACTTGGATCTCATAAAAAAGCAGGGATTTTTCTATCCTCATATCAGATAATGTGAACTTCATGTCAAAATAAATTGAAAGGGACAACAAAGGCCGTTTCACACTGCTTAAGGGAAGTATACATCAACAAGACATAACAATCTTAAATATGTATGCTCTACACAATGGAGCAGCTACATGCATCAAACAAACTCTTCACAATTTCAAGAATCAAATAGATAACAACACAATAATACTGGGTGGCTTTAACATGGCTCTCTCACCCCTTGATAGATCTTCCAAAAAAAAAAAAAAAAAAAAAAACTAAATTAAAAAAAAATTGTGGGACTAAAAAATACAATTACTAATTTAGACTTAACAGACATATATAGACTATTTCATCCATGAAAGACTGAATAAACTTTCTTTTCAGAAGCATACAGATTGTTCTCTAAAATAGGCTATATAATAGGCCACAAAGCAATTCTTAGCAAATACAAAAAAAATAGAGATGATACCTTGCATCTTATCAAATCATAATGGAAAAAAAAATTGAAATTAATAATAAAATAAAAAGTAGAAACTACTCTAGTATTTGGAGACTAAATAATACACTATTGAATGCCCAATGGATAGTTGAAGAAATCAAGGATGAAATAAAATAAAAATGTTTAGAGGTAAGTGAGAATACAACACAGCATATCAAATTCTCTGGGACACTGAAGGGAGTACCAAGAAGAAAGGTCATTGCAATTAAATCATTCATTAAAAGAATAGAAAGTCACTAAATAAGCAACCTAACTTTATATCTCAAAATCTTAGGAAAAACAGAACAAATCAACACCAAAAGCAGTAGAAGACAGGAAATAATTACAATCAGAGTTGAAAATAATGAAATTGAAACAAAAAAAGGTACAATTCAAAAAATAGATGATGCAAAAAGTAGGTTCTTTGAAAAAATAAATAAAATTGATAAACCCTTAGCCATGCTAATGAAGAGAAAGGGAGAGAAAACTGACATTACTAAAACTTGTGATGAAAAGGGAAATAGAAATCAAAGACATCACTGAAATACAGATGATAATCAGAAACTACTTTGAAAATCTAGTCTCAAAAAATAGAAAATGATGAAGACATCAACAAATTTCTGGAGACATATGACCTACCCAAATTGAATCAGGAAGACATAGAAAAATTAAACAAATCATTTTCAAGCAATAAAATCAAAGCCTACCAACAAAGAAAAGCCCAGGACCATACAGATTCTCAGTCAAGTTCTACTGGACCTTCAAAGAAGAATTTATACCAATACACCTCAATTTTTTCCATAAGATAGAAAAGGAGGAAACCCTTCCAAACTCATTCTATAAAGCTAGTATCACTCTGATACCCAAACCAGGCAAAACTTCAAAGAAAACTTTCAAAGAAAACTTCAGACCAATATACCTGATGAAAATAGATTCAGAAATTCTTAATAAACTATTGGCAAATCGTACACAAAAACATATTAAGAAGATAGTGCCCTGTGATCAAATGTGGTTCATTCCAGGGATGTGAGGCTGGTTCAACATACAAAAGTCGCAAAATGTAATTCATTACATCAATGGACTTGAAGACAAGAACCACATTATTATCTCAATATAGGCAGAAAAAGCATATGACAGAATTAGCTCCATTCATGCTCAAAAAACAAGAAAACCTAGGTATAGTAAAAACATACCTCAACATTGTAAAAGCTATATATGCCAAACCAAGGCCAACATCATTTAAAAATTGAAAGCATTTTCTCTAAAAACTGGAACAAGACAAGGATGCCCTCTTTCACCACTCCTATTCAAAACAGTCCTTGAAGCACTAGCCAGAGTGATTAGACAGAATAAAGAAATGAAAGAGATACAAATAGGAAAAGAAGAACTGAAAGTATTCCTACTTTCTGATGACATAATTATATATTTAGAAGACCCCCCCCCCAAAAAAAAAAAAAAAAAAAAAAAAAAAAACTCCACCAGAAAGCTTCTAGAGCTCGTAAATGAATTTGGCATAGTAGCAGGGTATAAAGTTAACACCCATAAATCAATTGCATTCCATTGATGAATCAGCTAAAAGAGAAATCAGGAAAACTATCCTATTCACAATAGCCTAAAAAAAAAAGCTGGGGGGGGGGATTAGCCTAATAAAAGAGGTGAAAGACCTCTACAATGAAAAATAGAGTACATAAAAGAAATTGAAGAAGAACTTAGAAGATGGTCTTGGAAAGGCAGAATTAATATTGTCAAAATGGCCACACTACTCAAAGTGCTATATAAATTTAATGCAATTCCCACTAAAGTTCCAGTAACATTCTTCATAGAAATAGAAAAAGCTGTCATGAAATTTTTTTGGAAAAATAAGAGACCCAGAATAGCCAAAGCAACCTTTAGCAAGAAGACTAATGCAAAAGGCATCACAATACCAGACTTAAATTATACTATTGAGGCATAATAACAAAATTGGCATGGTATTGGCACCAACATAGAGATGAAGACCAATAGAACAGAACAGAAAACACAGAGATATACACACATAAATACAGTTATCTCATACTAGACAAAGGTGCCATAAAGACACATTGGAGAAAAGATAGTCTTTTCAATGAATCATGCTAGAGAAACTGAAAATCCATATGTAGTAGAACAAAATTGAATCCCTATCTCTTACCCTGCACAAAACTTAACTGTAAGTGGATCAAGGACCTTGGCCTTAGACCAGAGAACCTGGCACCTACAGGAAGAAAATGTAGGCCTAACTCTCCACCATATTGGCTTAGGAAACAACTTGCTGTATAAGACTCCTAAAGTGCAAGAAGTAAAATTAAGAATCAATAAATGGAATGGATTCAAACTAAAAAGCTTCTTCATAGCAAAGGAATCAATCAAGAATGTGAACAGAGAGCCTACAGAATGGGAGACAATCTTTACCACCTGCATGTCAGATAGTACATTAATCTTCAGGATGTGTAAAGAACTCAAAAAAACTTAATGCCAAAAAAATGAATAACCCAATCAATAAATGGGCAAAGGAGCTGAACAGTCACTTCAGAGAAGGAGAAATACAAATGGTCAAAAATATGTGAAAAAGTGTTCAACATCTCTAGCAATTAGAGAAATGCAAATCAAAACTACTCTAAGATTTCATCTCACACCAGTCAGAATGACAATTATCAAGAATACAAGCAAAAATAAATATTGGCAAGGATGTGGGGAGGAAGGTACTCTCATATGTTGTTGGTGGGACTGCAAATTGGTGCTACCACTATGAAAAGCAGTATGGAAATTCCTTGGAAAATTTGGAATGTAACCACCATTTGACTGAATTATCCAACTTCTTGGTTTATACACAAAGGACTTTAAACCAGCATACTACAGCGATGCATCCACATCAATGTTTACATCAGCTCAATTCACAGTAGCCAAGCTATGGTGCCCTACAACATACGAATGGATAAAGAAAATATGGTATACATACATAACAGAATATTACTCAGCCATAAATAAGAATGAAATTGTGGAATTTTCCGGCAAATGAATGAAACTGGAGACTATCGTGCTAAGTGAAATAAAAAAATTCCAAAAAACCAAAGGCTGAATGTTCTATGTGATATGTGGATGCTAACCCATAAGAAGAGAGGGTAGGGAGGGGAAAATTAGAAGTTCATTGGATTAGACAAAGGGGAATGAAGGGAAGGGAGAGGGGATGGGGAATAGGAAAGACAGTAGAATGCATGGGACATATTTTCCTATGAATCCATGATCAGTGTAACTCTACATCATGTACAACCACAAGAATGGAATTCTAATTAGAATAAGTTACACTCCAGTTATATACAACATGTTAATATACACTGTACTATAATGTATATCTAAAAAGAACAAAACATAAATTTAAAAAAAGAAAGAAAAAAACAACAACAACCTGTTTAAACTGGTTTCTCCTGTACTCTGGATATACATTCTTTTGGTCTCTCTATGTTCCAGGATTAGAAAGTGTCATATTCTATCCTGAACAATTTTTATACTACCTAACACAGAGTTAATGTAAAACTCCATTAACTAGAACTAGGAGCACCAACTCTCAGGCATATAATGAAAAATATGAATGCTAGGGTAAGTACAATAGTAAAGTCTCTGCCAACATGAAGGATGTAGTCTTTTAAAATAGTATTTTAATATTAGTAATTTTCAATAATATTTATACTTGCATATTTTAAATGACATTTTTTTTCTGGGTTAAATGACTTTTTAAGGTTTTTATAAAAGAAAATTATAGAGAAGCTGGGTTTGGTGGTGTAAGCCTGTAATCTCAGTGACTTGGGAAGATGAGGCAGGAGGATAGTGAATTAAAACCAGCCTTAGCAACTTAGCGAGGCCCTAAGCAACTCAGCAAAGACCTGTTTCTAAATGAAACAAAGAAAAGGCTGGGATGTCGTTCAGTGTTTAAGCACCCCTGGGTTGAATCCCAGGTATCAAAAGGAAAAAAAAAAAAAAAAGAAAGAAAAAGAAAATTATAGAAGACTATTAGGGAAGATGGCAAAGATGTCAGAGGGGCCCATTTAATCTCATGAGGGATAGTCAAAGAAGGTTTTTGGAAGAAATGTTATTTCAGTGACATTGAAATGACATGTCAAGGGACATCTGAGGGATTACTATATACAAAGGCTCACAGTGAAAGCAGCATTGCAACTTCAAGTGTCCTGAGGACACTTAAGGTGGGTGTAGCTCCATGTTTAGAAGTATGGAGGTGTACACATGGACCAGATCTTCGTCTGTAAATGGCTAAGCAAAGTTTTGAAACAATCACATGTAAATTTAAAACATTTTACTCAAGCTGCTGAGATAAGAACAGAGGTCAGGGTGGAAACTAGAATAAATGTAGACATGCCTGTTAGGAGAGTACTGGAGTAAACCAAGCAAGAAATGACCTTGCTTGGACCACAGCGTTGATTCCTGAGATAGATGCAAGTGAACAGATTTGAGAAAACATAGGTGATTATTTCAAAAGGAGAAATAGATGAAGGGAAAATGGATTTGGGATTTACTCCCAGGTTTCTGGTTTGTGTCATTAACTAAAATAAAGAATAATAGAAGGTAAAATGTTGGTGGAAATTGAATATGGGTTCAATTTTAAAGTTGTTGAGTTTGGGAGTATGATTTATCCTCTATTTCTGATGTTTAAAAATATTATTCACACATACCTTGGTGTTGATCTGGTAAATCTTGATTATTTTTTCTTCTATATTTGATGGTAGTGTGAATTCATTGCTCTAGTTTTGTTTATCAGAATTTCCTGTTTTTACTGTAATAGTAGCTGACATTTGTTGAGTACAAGTAACATAATCATGTCAGTATCAATGGCTACCATTTAAAATTAAACTTTACTACAGGAACAGTTAAATATGCTCAAATTAGGAAAAAATATACTGTAATAAACTAGCATGTACCTGTGACCAAACTTCAATAACCAGCATTTTTTGGCAGGTATTGTTTCTTCTGTTCCCACTGACTTTAAAATTCTGGAGAATGTTACAACAAATCATACAGAACATTTTTGCCTACAATATTTATGTATATTTACCTAAAAATTAAGGACACAAAAATATAACAATAGACACATGCAACACATCAAATAAGAGAAAAATAATGTCTCACTATCATTTTATTTCAATCCTATGTTCAATTTACTTTATCTCCAAAGTGCGTTTTCTTTGCGGATCCAAATAAGGCCTATACTTTGCATTTAGTTGATATATCACATAAGTTTCTTTTTTCCACATTTTCTTTCTTCTTCTTCTTTTTTTTTTTTTTTTTTTTAATCAGAAGATACAAAGATCACTTTATACTGGTAAAGGGAACAAATCAATAAGTAGATGTAATGAAGTAAATACTCATGTCCCAAATGTCATTGCACCTAATTACACAAAATAAACACTATTTGAATTAACACACAGATAGATCCCAGTACAATAATACAGGGTGATTACAACACACCTCTCTTACCAACAGACAGATCATTCAGACATAAACCGAGTAAAGACTATTGAGACATAAAAAATATTATAAATAAAATGGACTTAACAAATATCTAGAGACTATTTTATCCAACAAGAGCAAAAGTCATTTTTTTCTCAGCTGTTCATGGAACCTTCTCCTAAGTAGTATTTTAAGCCACAAAACACTCTGAGCTAGTAAAAACAAAAAAGTCAGTATAATCCCTTGCATTTTATCAGATTATAATGAAACAAAATGAGAAATCAACACCAAGAAAAACTACAGAAACTATGTAAATATATGGAGATTGCACACTACACTCATATTTTATTTGTTCTTTTTAGTTATACATGACAGTAGTATATATTTTCATATATCATACATACATGGAGTAAAATTTTCCATTCTTGTGTTGTGTATAATGTAAAGTTACAGTGGCCATTTATTCATATACAAACATGGGAAATTTATGTCCGATTCATTCTACTTCCTTTACCAAATCCACCCCACCTCCCTTCCCCAACTTCTCCCTGTCCAATTTGGTAAACCTCTACTCCTCACTCCCCCCTGCCTATTGTGAGTCAGTGTCTGATTATTAGTATGTCTTGGCATATACCCAAACAACTTAAAATCAGCATACTATAGTGACACAGCCACATCAATGGTCATAGCATCTCAATTCACAATAGCTTATTCCATAGCTTAATGGAACCAATGTAGGTGCCCTTCAACAGATGAATGGATAAAGAAAATATGGTATATATACACAATGTAATATTACTCAGCCATAAAGAAGAATGAAATTATGGCATTTGTTGGCAAATTGATGGAACTGGAGTTATGCTAAGTTTTTTCCACATTTTCTTTCTTTCTTTTTTTTATATTTGTTTGTTTTAGTTGTACACAATGCCTTTATTTTTACATGGTGCTGAGGATTGAACCCAGGCCGCACTCATGCTAGGTGAACACTCTACTGCTGAGCCACAACCCCAGCCCCCCACATTTTCTTTTAATAAAAAAATACAGTTGTTTTTTATGGAAGAAACTATTTTTTTATCCTACAGAAATTCTCACATTTCAGGGTTGACTAATTTTTCTTTGTAGATTTAATATGTTGTTTATCTGAAAATTTTTAAATCATATACATTTTCAATAATAATTATTTGTATTGTCTATAATTAGGGAGTTAAATCTAGATATTTGGCTGAATTTTCATATTGCTTTTGTCAATAATTATATCACACTTGTGTTTGTATACTATTATTCCAACATACCAGAGTACTATATTGTTTGGTTTTCCCACTTTATGTTCTTAAAATTGTTCTGAGGCATGGTATCAGGTCAGACTATCCGATTACATAATTCCTAACAAAATTTTATGTTTTTATTTACTAATATTTATTTTTTTATTTATATTAGTTATGTTTTTAGTACTGTGATCAAAATACCTGACCTTAACCACTTAGAGGAAAAAAAGTTTATTCTGAGCTCTCAGTTTTGGAGGTTCAGGGGGTGACTCCATTGCTCTGGGCCAGATGTGAGACAGCCTCATGCAAAAGGGCCTGTGAGAGGAAAGCTGCTCACCTCAGGGTAGCTGGGAAGCAGAGAGAGATTGGGAAGAGCCAGGGACAAAATATATAATCCTCAAGGCAAGCAGGCAAGCTCCCAGTAACCCACTTTCCTAGCCACAACCCACCTGCTTACAGTTTCCACCCAGTAATCAATTTAAATTATTAATCCATCAAATGCATTAATCCAGTGATTAATTTGTAACTCTTATAATCTGATCATTTCACCCCTGGCATTAACAGCTTTTGGTTGACACCTAATAATAATATACATTATTTTATTAAAAATTATGAGAATGAGTCTTCTTCTAATTCTGTTATTCTGTTGCATTTTTAAATTATGATTATTTTGTAAAGAATAAATTTTTCTCATCAATGTTTTAGTTACACTTAAGTACATACTGCATTGGAGAAGATATGTATGACAATGACAATTAGGGTTGTATTTATGTGTGTAGATATATAGTGTTGAAGGGAAGAATATGTAGTCATCAATCCTCCATAGTTTAACTTTAGATTCATTTATTTATCCAATTAACATTGAACACCTCTAACTCTTAAGACCATTTAATAAATAACTGGAGGATACAGAGTTGAACAAGTCATTGACTCTGAACTTGATGTTCTGAAGTCAATGAATTTGATGTCCCTGAATTTATGTTAAAATCCAGCCAGTTATTAGTTCTTAGGTCCCATGGAAAAATACAGGAGGAAGAGAATTTACATGTATTTAGGATTTTTAAAAATTACATCACTTGTCGTGACCTCAGTGTGTTCAGCCCTACCATGTAGGGCTCTTTTGAGTTTAAAAGTTTAAGAGATATAATATATGTTAAACACAGAAAAAGGTCTGACACTCATTAAAGTACTCAAGATATGTTCACTGTTAAGACTACAAATTGGGTACTAGTGATGTTAATCATTATAGAGTTTTCATTACTTTTAGTCCCTTTTTTTGGTGTAAAGAGCTAGAAAATAACTATTTTATTAGATATAATCACATATCATTATTATAATTTGGCCCTTTTGTTCTCTACCTAACATTCTCATTTTCCCTTTCCTTCCAATTAAAACCTTGTTCCTTAGGATATTGAACTTCTACAATTACACTGAAATGTCTTGCTTCCTTAGGACTCAAGAAATGAGTACTAATTCTTTCCCTTACTAAGAGTGCTTTCCTCCTTTATTCACTTGCACAATTTCTATTCACACTGAAATGTTCAGTTTAATATTGTAGCTCCAGGAAAATCTTTGCTGATCAGCAGACCTCCCTCCTTGGGTAGGCTAAGCACTTTACTCTGCTATCATCTTAGTTCACTATTGTCAAACTCATGGTGATGCTCTGCAATAATCTGTTGATGTGTTTTGAGCTCCTTCCAGACCATTCATCTCTGAAGGTAAAAATGTGGCTTCACCCTGAGTACCTGGCACACTGTTCAGCATTTGAAAAACATCTGTATTTTATAGGAAATAGATGGATGGATGACCACATAGACCAATTTCTTTTATTTTCTTTATTTTGTAAAATAGATTGTGAATTTTAAAAATATTTTAAGCATACAGAAAAACATAAATAATAAAAAGAGGACCCGTGTTCCACCACACTCGTTTCACAAATCTTTGTGTTTTAGACTGTCGGTGAACTTTTTGATCTTAAGTATCATTGTGGACACAGAAAAGGGAGAGGTGGAGGAAAGGAAAGAAATATGAAGGGGACTTGGCCTTATTTGAATGTAGTGCCAGGAAATATGTCAGGAGGAAGGAACCTAGCAATAAATGCAGCATAAAGTGGGGATGGCATGAAGTCACACTGTGAAACCAGATGGACACAAGAGAATGAAGGAAACATTCTGTTAATGCCCTCGTAGAGGCCCAGCTAGGAAAGGGAGTAGACTAAGATATACCTAGATATTTATTTGACAATAATTTTCATTCAGTATTATTTATTAGGTGGATGTTTACTTTAGACTGGGCATTTTACATACATTTAAAAAATTTAATCCTCAAAAGGAACCTGCAAGACACATATTATATCCAACTATAGTTAAGGAAAATGAAGTTGGTGCTAAATATCAAGCTACTAGTAAATTATGGAGGCCATATGTTCCTGCATAATTCTAAACATCATAGATATGTAATTTTTATTGTGCTATCTTACTAGTTTGACCTGTTGGTTGCATTTTACTCTATTAACCTTTTTTTTTTTCTTGACTTTATACATTGTCTGTGACATATTTTTTTAACTGTACTGAAGGTCAGCTTTAAGCAATTAGCTAGATTCTGGATCAGATTTAAAAAAAAAAAAAAAAGGAAAAGAAAAAAGAAAGTCTTAGACACACCTTACTTCAGTTTGAAGGTGGTCCTTGGATAATATGCCTCAATTATTCACTGACAATCCCTCAAATTTGATCATCCTAGGCTATTGAAGTGTTATGAAAATTGTGCCCACCACTATGCTGAATGTCTCATATATTTTCATTTTGTTTCATTTGAACTGTCTATAAATGATACTGTAGACAGAGTATTAATTTTCTTGGAGTCGGTTTTCATGTTTATAATTCTACAACATGCAGAACTAGTTTCTGCTATTGATTAATGCAAACACTACTTATAATTAAATTTTTTATTAGAAATTGTTTAAGTGACAGTAACAAAGAACAAAGTCTGCATTACAGGAACAAAAGGTATTCTTTAAGACACATTATACAAAATGTAGGCTAGCAGAACAACAACAACAAAAATAACTGTAGAATTGTAGAGTGGCTTCTGAGATACTGTACAACCTCTGCAGACATTAGAGCAAACCTAGATATTGAATCAAAATATAGAACTAAAATATGCAACCTTTGTAATGTTCTTAAATCGTAAAGATCCCATAGTGGAAAACACACAATTTTCAGCATTAATTGAACATAAATAATGACACAATGATTGGTCTAGCAATTCTGTAATGTGGGTACCATATTATGATACTCTATGATACTATGTGATGCAGAATATTTTGAGGTGATATGAGCTCAATTCACAATAGCTAAACTATGGAACCAATCTAGGTGTCCTTCAATAGATGAATGGATAAAGAAAATGTGGTATATATATTCAATGGAATGTTACTCAGCTTTAAAGAAGAATGAAATTACTGCATTTGCAGGAAAATGGATGGAGTTGGAGACTATAATGTTAAGTGAAATAAACCAATACCTAAAAACCAAAGGCTGAATATTTTCTCTAATATGTGGATGCCAATTCATAGTAAAGGGGCAGGGAGTACTAAGGAAGAATAGTGTTACCTTAGATTAGGTAGAGGGGAGTTAAGGGAGGGGAGTGGAGGGGATATGGGGATAGAAAAGATAGTAGAATGAAATAGGCATTACTACTTTATGTATATATATGACTGTATGACCAATTTGATTCTACAACATGTATAACCAGAAAAATGAGAAATTATACCTCATTTATGTATATCAAAGTTTATAAATGTATTCTACTGTCATGTGTAACTAATTAAAAGCAATAAAAAATAAAAAAAAAGCAAAAATGCATTTAAAATAAAATCAAGTAAAAATTTGACCACACTGGGTTAGAATATTTATCTTAGTAATACTGGGTCACAAATTAGTTCAGATTAATTCTGGTGCTGCCATGTTCCATGTGACTTTAGGCAAAGACCTTAATGTCTCTGATTTTCACCTTCCACAACTGCAGAAAGGAAATAGTAATGCCTGCCTGGTCTGATTCTGTAGGTTGTTAAAAAAACAATGTTACTTTTTCATAGGTTATGAAAATGAAGTACTTTCAAACATTTTATTCTCCTTGTCTCAAGTTTAAACTATTTCTTTACAAATCCAGGTCCTCATCACAGTCTATAATTTCTGATTGACACTTGAAACAAATTGTTTATTCCCAAATAGCCTCTATTATCCCTGGATCCACAGTAACCTCAGTGATAGACTACAGAATAATGCCAAATATTCAACCCACCCATAGTGTTCATGTTTGCCAAGCAGAGTGCTTGACAGCAGAGGATAAGGGTGACAAGCAAGCTGTGTGCCCTATTGTAGACTGGTTCACAGTCTGGCAAGGGAGTTTGGAAAATTAAGAGACAACTTCAGGATGGTTTATTAAGTGCATATTGTTCATAATACTGACTGTGATATCAGTCAGAGCCCTGGCAGGAAACAGCTGACACACTCCAGCTGGTATTTTTAGGAAGATTTAACAAAGAAATCATTTACAATTTGGAAAGTAGGGTTTAAGGGAATGAACAAGAGATTATACAGTAGCCTGGTCATGAAGGGCAAAACCAGAGAACAATTACGGGAACAAAGATCACTGTAGGTTGGAGCCAGTTGGCATTTCACAGCCTTAGAGAAGGAGGCAGGCAACCACAACTACAAGATAGAGGGGGAGCTGGGGGATGAGTATTCTGACCTCTGACTTCACTTCCCTTCTGCCCTCTAATCTTCTAGCTGTGCACCTCAGCGGATGAGGCCAAGCTCAAGTCAGAGGATCAAGGAGCCTATTGTTGTGGTTCTTGCAAATCTTTCTTAATGGGTGCAGAAAAAGATGAAGGGCAGAGCTGGGCCTGGGGACCCAAAGAGTGATATTTGACACAATTTCCTGCTCTGTGCTTTTCACATGATATTATTCATCTTTGTAAATAACCTGCATTTAAACCGTTATTGTAATCTTCCAAATAAATAAGGTTCAGAGAGATTAAATGGCTGAATCAAAGACATAAAACTAATAACTGATGGATTCAGAGTTTGAATTCGCTACTGTGACAAAACATCTCTTTTCTTCTCACCAGATATATGTGCTAGGATTTATGTGCAAGGAAATGTGAGACCATAGTGGAAACAGAATGGCCCAGGGAGACAAGATTGCTAGGAAAGATGATGCCTTAGCTGAGCCTTGAAAGAAGAATGGTATAAATAAACTGATGAGGGGTAACAGAAGGAAAGATTGTGTTGCCCAAGTGCAGGGAGCAGCAATGTATGTGCAGAGTTGGGAAGAAACTGTAAAAACTTCTAGTAATTGGTTATGTTGAAATGGAAAGGACAGGAGTGATAAGAAAATATGACTTCTGCAGTAGCATTGTGAAAGCTAACACGAATTGAGGGCATTTAGGTAGGCTGAAGATTAAATGAGGTAGATCTCATAGTGCAGAGGAATTATGATTCATACAAACAGATTAATATGATTATCTTAGGTGAAAATAGACCAAAGGTTGTAGAAAAAAATCATGAACAGAGAGAGTATGGTTGCTCATGACTGAACACTGACTGTCACTATTGGCCTAGTATTCATTATTTCTGAGGTCTAGGCTAACATTTTCTAGGTTTATCATCATAAAATTTATGAGTCTTATTACTGCCCACAATATAATAATTTTCTGCTATTGATGTGACTCATGTCCTAAATTCATTATAAATTCTGCATATATAAAAAATCAATCTAGAACACTAAATCTTAAGGACATTAGTAAGACTTCTGACAAAGAAATTCTGTTAATAGCATGTTTGTTAAAAATTGTTCCCCATATCACTTAAATATAAACTCCATTTTTGTCAAACATCTCCCTTTTACTCAGTAGCCAATAACATAGATTTTATGTAGAGGCAGTCATGATATACAGAAAACATAAACACACATGCATGTACTAAATGGGCCTTGAAGTAAGGTACTGTCATAAAAACAAAGTTTTGTCTAAAAACAAGCCATAAACTTTGTTATGACATCAGTTTCCTTTTTTAGCAAAACAGGAATAATAAACTCATAGAATTACTCTAAGAATTAAATTAGATGCTGTCTTTTGAACAGAAAGCTTCTATCCCTCAGTCCCCCAAATATTTCATACTCTTTCATTTGTATTTAACACTTTTCCTTTCTGGAGGATATGCCTTTACTTGAATTAGGAAGGACAGCTAGAATAAAAAGATATGGAATCCAACCATATCCAGTTTTATTTTTATATTAGCAATTCTAAAAAATGTTAGGTAATGGACATGAAAAAATTATAAGAAATTTTGGATTATTAAATTCTATCCAATCTTACCTTCTATTAATCTATTAATAATCAAAGTTAGAAATAAATCTCATTGTCCCACTAAGGTTCTATACACTATTTCCATTTTATAAAATGGAAAGTCAGATGAGCTAAGGGCTTGAGAAACCTTTTCTTGATCATATGAGTATTTCATACCTATATCTAAATTCCCAGGCCTACAATTCCTCATTCCTTCTGATCATTTTACCCTGAAGGATTTGATATTTTTGAAGCCTTTTGATATAAACAAGTGATAATTGTTACTGTACAGAAAGGCATATTTATAGCATACGATCAAAGGCACTGAGGCAATGAGGAGATACATGTTTAGTGCCACAAGAAAGGAGCCCTAATGCAGTGTTAATTTTTGACCTTGTGTCAGCATAGAAGAAGCTGGACATGAAGCAAATACCACAACTTCCAATTTATTATATGATGTAGTTCTGGCAGAAGAGACTGAAAAAATCTAGTCTTCAACTGCCACATTTACTGTCCATCCCTCCATAGAAGCTGAAACTTCCACCCACGCCATGTTATACACATCCTCTATTCCTTCTTATAACTTGACAATAAAACCACCTGCTTTTCTCCTTCACCCTGTCAAGACATGAAACTTTATTATAAAATAGGAGATATACAGAGCACTGACAGCTTTCAGATATACTTTCTGCTAACCATATGACTCCATTTCATTTTAGTGAGGTAGAATGTTTAAATGAGAAGCTAAAAGAAGGCCATAATCTGCATAGAGTGAGCTAAGGACATCAGGCTCTGTCAGGGTGGTAGAAGAAAAGAAAGTTTTTCTTTGATTTGACAGCCTGGGCCCTACCTCAGAGTTAGGTTAACTTGTCTGCACTGCTATTCCATGGTTGAGAATTTTTTTCAGCTAATAGCTGGTGTAGCAATTTATTGATTGATAAAAGCTACACTAACTTCCATTAGTAAGTAAATTAAGAATACATAAGAAAATGTATCAACTGCATAACTATTAGGCTTCTAGAAATTAATGTGATTATTTTCCTTTTTTTCCCCTCAGACTTAATTAATTAATGACAGCATCTTGCTGCATTGCCCAGGCTGATCTTGGACTCCTCTACTTAAGCAATCTTCCTATTTTAGTTCACTTTTTCACTGCTGTGACCAAAAGACTTAACAAGAAAAATTTTATCAGAAGACAAGTTTATTTGGTACTCCTTGTTTCAGAGGTCTCATTTTATAGAAAGCCAACTTCTTAGCTCTGGGCTCAAGGTAAGGCAGAACACCATGGTAGAAGTGTGTGGTATAGAAAAACATTTCACAACATGGCACCAGGAAGCAGAAATCATTCTCACTCACCAGAGACAAAACATAAAGGCACACACGTCCCATGAGTCCAGTGACCCACCTCACCCAGTGCCTGCCTACAGTTATCTCCCAGTTAATCCAGTCAAGTTAATGCATTCATTAGGCTAAGGATTTCATAAACCAATCATTTCACCTGTAAAGTTTCTTGCATTGTCTTACATCTGAGCATTTGGGAGATACCACAGATCTAAATCATACACATCCTGACTTAGCCCCCACCAGGAGTTGGGACTAATAGACGTGCACCACCATGACTGGTTGTTTTTATTTACTTTTACAATTAAAAAAAATAAAATCCTATTTATTTACTTGTGTAAAACATGATGTTTTGAAGTATATCTACATTATGAAATGACTATACCTAGCTAATTAGCATATGCTTTACCCTACATAGTTACCATATTTGTGCTTAAAAAAAAAAAAAACTTCACATACACTATTTTGGCATTTTTCAAGATACAACATATGATTAATTAGTGTCACCATATTCTACAATATATTTTTTTTGAACTTATTCCTCCTATTGCATCATTATTTTGTCATCTTTGACTAACATTTCCCTAACACTCCACCCACCCCTAGCCTCTATTGGACACCATTCTATTATCTAAGAGATCTACTTTTAAATTCCAAATGAGTGAGGTTTTTGTAGTACTTATTTTTCTGTGCCTCACTTATTTCAGTTAACATCATGTTCTCCAGGTTCATCCATATTGTTGCATATGACAGGATTTACTCCCTTTATTTTAATGGATGAATAAGAGATAATTGTGTGTGTGTGTGTGTGTGTGTGTGTGTGTGTATGCACATATGTGTGTTTTATGTATGTATATGTGTGTATATCAGCTTTTGTTTATCCATTCATCTATTGATGGACATTTGGATTGACTCCATATCTTGGGTATTATGTATTGTGATCAATGCTTCCACAAGCATGGAAGTACAGATACCTCTTCAACAAACTGATTTAATTTCCTTGAACATATGTCAGAGGTGATATTGCTTTACATCAAACTAAGACACTTCTACACAGCAAAGGAAATCATCAACAGAGTCAAGAGTCAATGTACAGAATGGAAGAAAATATTTGTAAACCATATATATACAAAGAGTTAATCTCCAAAATAAAAAAGGAATATAAGGAACTCAATAGCACATAAACAAGAAAAAATGATCAAGGGACCTCATTCTATATTTCTCAAAAGAAGACATACAAATGGCCAATAGGTATATGAAAAAATCCTCTATATCAGTCATCATCAAGAAAATGAAAATGAAAACCACAATGAGATATCATTTTACTCTTGTTAGACTGACTATTGTAAAAAGACAAAAGATAACAGGTGTTGGTGAAGATGTGGAGAAAGGGAAATACTTCTGTTGGCACATTGTTGGTGGGAGTACAAATTTGTACAAACATTTCTCACAAAGTTAAAGATAGACCTAAGGTAGAGTATGTGTTTATAGAAGTATGAATCTGATCAGACTCTCACCCTGCTGTAATATAAAATTAGATTCTGAAAAAAATATTTTAAAATAATTTAATTGACAGAAATTAGAAAAGAGAGGGAAGAAGAAAGGAAGGAAAGAAGGAAGAAAGGCAGGCAGGAAGGGTACTCTTGATTACAGAAATGAATACAGAATTAAAAAAAAAAAAAAAAAAAAAAAAAAAAAAAAAAAAAAAAAAAAAAAAAAAAAAAAAAAAAAAAAAAAAAAAAAAAAAAAAACCGAACACTGCACTAATCCTGCAATCAGACTTGATTCATTGCTCATGAATATAATAATCTGGATATATACCCTGAGTTCTCAGATATGAGGTTTTAGTATCAATGTAGGACAGGAAATTTGGCTTGGAGCCTGTAAAAGAATAAAATCTGAAGTGAAAAGCTTGGTACAGAGTTAGCAATGTGAGAGGCTGCTCTCTGGGAAATCATGGATGGGACCAACATACCCACAAGTGCAGGAAAGTTATATGGCTGCAACTATGAATGACTTATACAGAATTACAGAGCCTTCTTTAGTTCTCAATTTAAGCACAATGACCTGCAAGCAGAGTAAATAAAATAGACTTCTAAAAAAATACTAGCTGGGTGTGGTGGTGCACACCTGTTATTCCAATGGCTCTGGAGGCTGAGGCAGGAGGATCACAAGTTCAAAGCCCACTTCAGCAAAAGTGAGGCACTTAGCAACTCAGTGAGACCATATCTCTAAATAAAATACAAAATAATGCTGGAGATGTGGCTTAATGGTCAAGTGGCCCTGAGTTCAATCCTTGGTACAGCCCCCCCCCCCAAAATAAATAAATAAATAAATAATATAAAATAAATATTATAGGAATATGAAAGAAATCCAAAGCAAAACATTAATCTTAGAAAAGGCAGCACAGAAAAGACAATTTGCTCCCTCCAACACAAAATAATTAAATAATTACAAAGACAATGAAGGATGCATCCAAAATGTGGACAAAAAGTAGTGTCAAAACATAGAATTTCATAGTTTAGTATATTATGATTTAAGAAATTAAGTAAAACATTTTATGGGAAAGGTGAGAGTATTTACCATCACGGTGGAAATGCACCCCATTTACAATAGCCTCAAAAAAAAAAAAATTGGGAATCAACGAAAGAGCTTTAAGACCTCTACAATGAAAACTACAGCATGCTAAAGAAAGATATTAAAGAAGATCTTAGAAGATGGAAAGCTCTACCTTATTCTTGGATAGGTAGAATTAATATTGTCAAAATGACCATACTACCCAAAACACTATACAGATTCAATGCAATCCCAATAAAAATCCCAATAACATTCCTCTTAGAAATAGAAAAAGCAATGATGAAATTCATCTAGAAAAATGAGACTCAGAATAGCCAAAGCAATCCTTAGCCACCAGCTTCACTTAGCAAAAGAAACAATAAATGAAGTGAATAGAGAACCTACAGAATGGGAGCAAATCTTCACCATAAGCACATCAGATAGAGCACTACTCTCTAGGATATATAAAGCACTCAAAAACCTTAATACCAAAGAAACAAATAACCCAATTAATAAATGGGCCAAGGAACTTAATAGAAACTTCTCAGAAGGTGAAATAGAATCAATCAACAAATGTATGAAAAAATGTTCAACATCTCTAGCAATTAGAGAAATGCAAATCAAAACTACTCTAAGATTTCATCACACTCCAGTGAGAATGGCAGCTATCAAAAACATAAACAACAATAAGTGTTGGCAAGGATGTTGGGGGAAAGGCACACTCATACATTGCTGGTGGGACTGCAAATTGGTGAAGCCAATCTGGAAAGCAATATGGAGATTTCTTGGAAAACTTGGAATGGAACCACCATTTGACCCAGCTATCCCACTCCTCGGTATATACCCAAAAGACTTAAAAACAGCATACTACAGGGACACAGCCACATCAATGTTTATAGCAGCAAAATTCACAATAGCTAAAGTGTGGGACCAACCCCAATGCCCTTCAGTAGATGAATGGATAGGGAAACTTTGGTATATATACACAAGGGAACATTACTCAGCAATAAAAGAGAATAAAATCATGGCATTTGCAGGTAAATGGATAGAGTCGGAGAAAATAATGCTAAGTGATGTAAGCCAATCCTGGAAAACCAAAGGTTGAATGATTTCTTTGATATGAGGAGACTAACTCATAATGAGGATGGGGGGAGGTGTTGTCCTGGGAGAAATGAAGAAACTTTAAATAGATCAAAGGGGAAGGAGAAGAAAGGAGGGGGCAAGAGGGTAGGAATGATGGTGGAATGAGTTAGACATCATTACCCTAAGTACCGACATGAAGACACGAATGGTGTGAAAATACTTTCTGTAGAACCAGTGACTTGAAAAATTGTGCTCTATATATGTAATATGAAATTAATTGCATTCTGCAAGCATGTAAAACAAATTAGAATAAATAATTTAATTTAAAAAAGAATGACTAAGCCATGTGTGACACTGTGGAGGGAAAAATACAGAAAGATGCAGTGGTGAGTAAAAGTAACTGGTAGAAAACACCCATTGCCCCTTCTACCAGATCTTGGAAAACATCACTCTTTCCTTTACTTCTGTGACTTTCACAGTTTTAGATACCTCATATAAGTGGAATCAGGCAGCATTGGTCCTTCTATGACTGGCCTCCCGGATTTCTTTTTTTTTTCTTTTCTTATTTGTACTTACAATTATACATTATAGTGGGACTCATTATGCCCTATCATATATGTACATAGCATAATTTGATTACTTTCTTTTTCAAGGTTTACTAATATTCCACTGACTGTATATATGACATTTTCTTTATCTATTCATCTGTTGATGAATATTTATTTACATGTGGTGGTGTTTTTCTCAGCTTTTCAATGATGTGACCAAAAGAACTGAGAAGAACAATTTTAGGGGAGTAAAGGTTTATTTGAGACTCATGGTTTCAGAGGTCTCAGTCCATAGACAGCTGGCTCCATTCCTTGGAGCCCTAGATGAGACAGAACATCTTGATAGAAGAGTGTTGTGGAGGAAAACAGCTCAGGACATGATCAGGAAGCAGAGAGAGATCTCTCCTCAACAACCAGGGGAATATAAACCCCAAAGGAATGCCCCCAGGGACCCACCTCTTCCTGCCACACCCTACCTGCCTACAGTTACTATTCAGTTTATTACTATCAAGGGATTAATTTACAGATTGAGATCATCTCTAAACCTTCTTGCATTGTGAGCTTGGGGGACAACACATATCTAAATAATTCCAAGTGGGTATTGGAAAAATGATGCAATAAATATGAAAATGCAGATACCTCTTCAAGTTACTGATTTCATTTCTTTGTATATATACCAGTATTAGGATTGCTGGATCATCTGACAGTTCCATTTTCAGTATTTCAAGGAAACTCCATATTGTTTTCCATAATGACTACACACACCAATTTATATCTCTAAAGTTTAAGTGATACAGAGTGAGAAAGATTTAGAGATCTGCTGTATAATATAAAGATTATAGTTAACAATAAGTGTAAAACAGTAAAGCTAAGTGCTGCGA
This sequence comes from Tamias sibiricus, assembly GCA_025594165.1. Taxonomy (NCBI): domain Eukaryota; kingdom Metazoa; phylum Chordata; class Mammalia; order Rodentia; family Sciuridae; genus Tamias; species Tamias sibiricus. The sequence goes on along the minus strand of CM046657.1, from coordinate 83,626,562 downwards.
AATATGACTGTAATCCCAGTGACTGGGGAAGCTGAGGAAGAAGGTTCACAAGTTCAAGGACAGCCTGGGAAACTTAGTGAGACCCCCCCAGCCCCCCCGCTCTAAACAAAAATTTACAAACTGGTCTACTTTAAACAAGAAGCCTAATTTGTCATGTAATAGAATTGGCAATTCTAAATTAAGTATTCTTGTGTGCTTCCTTCTTAAAACTCTGTAACTCTCCAGGGAAAAAATTATTTAGAGTATTAACTATTAACCCATATAATATATTTATTTTTTATCATCATGTTCCAGACTCTCTGCTTGACCCTAGGGAAATCATTATTAATATGATATTACTTCACTTCCCAAGGGATAACAATCTGATGTGAAGACAGCCATGTAATAGATAAATTCACTATCAGTGAATGTTATAATAATTCTACACACAGAGTAGTCTTTTGTATGCCGGCCTAAAGAATCAGGGAAATTCCTGGAGTGAATAACTAGGACCAAGTGTATAAAGGTGGACAACGTGCTCCCAGGTTTTTTTTTTCTTTCTTTCTTAATTTAATGAGAATGTGTTTTCTTATAAATTTTTAACAATCTCATAAAGATGAAATACACATACAATTTGCACAAAGTATATGATTTGACTGTTTTCAGTATATATTTAAATATATATCACCATAGTCAACTATCATCATAGTCACTATCACCATAGTCAACTTTAGAACATTTTATCATTTCAATAACTAGTCTTTGGTTATCATCCACTCCCAGCCCTATAAAACCACTATTAACTTTTCTTTTTCTACAGATGTCCCTACAATCAGTTTTTGTATGAGTGAAATCATAGAGTATATAGTATTCACTGACTGGCTTCTTTCACTTAATTAAATAATATTATTATGTATAGAGTTGCCATACAGCCCAGCAATTTGACTCCTAAGTAGATATCCAATAGAAAGGAAAACATGTGTCCAAATGGAAACTCCTATGTGAATGCTTATAGCATCAGTATTCATAATACAAAAGGTTGAAACAATCCCAGTGCCCATATACAGGCCAATGAATAAACAAAATGTAGTATAACCAAATAACATAATAATAATATAATAAAATAATATTCAACCATGAAAATGAATGGCATGTACCTCCATACCACATGCTTCTTTCTCTTTGTTCTGTGGCAGCTTGGATGAAAGAGCTGAAACTGATTATTTGCAACCAGCATCAACTCCAGCATTCAACATCCTAAATTTGCATTGTTTAGGGAAATACACTCCCTCATTCTTTTTCTAAAACCTTCCTCTGAGTGTTTCAAACCACAGGCGTGTCATAAAGAACCTTACCAGATTAAAGAGAGATGCAAGAAAAAAGTAATGGGGAAAAATAGAATAAACATCTAGAGAGAATGTCCTACAGGTCAACAGAGGAAATGAAGTCTCTGCATTTAGAACTGCTGATCACCAGTCCTCCCCAACCCCACACTGTGAGGGTTGCAATGGGTGTGTAGACGAGAAAGGAAGCAGTCAATGGAGGGGACAATCATAAATTTCTCCTCCTTGTTCAGTTGTCTGTCACCAGCATTTCTAACTTTTGCTTAGACTATATCTTTTTTAGTGCCACAGACCAGATTATCACCACTATACCACAGTGTTTACTATGATATGATCTTTGTCATAGATGTAGCATCAGACATGATATCTATCCAATCATCCATTACCCATCCATCTATCTCTGTATCTATTTCTGTCTTTCATTGAGAAATGTTTATGCCTATTGAAGTTAAAAACTATTCATTAAGATTTTGGTTCCCATTTTGAAGAATTTAGTATCACATTCCTTTTTCACCCCAATTCAAGCTTCCTGTCACTCCAATGTTATCACCAACATTTTAGATGCAGAGATATTTTTTAAACAGTAAACAAAAGTAATTGATTTCTAGCACTCATCTTTTAGATTAGGGAAATATGAACAAAATTGCATAATGAAATAGCCAAGCCCACAGTCAGATAGGAGCAGAATAAGAATCAAAGCCAGTTCTCTTGACACTTATTTAATGCTCTTTATCACCCACCTGTTATGAGAAATGTCAAAGAATTCAAGGTACAATTGCTTCAAAAATTGCCAGTTTCTTTTATCTATAAGCCAAGTGCCATATCTCAATTTTTTTTATAAATGGAAAAGAGGCCATCCCACTGTAAGAGTTTCTGCTTCTAAATCAATAATGTTGATCAGTTCAGGATGACTGTCATCCCTATAGTACTGTTTACCTCTTCCTAGAGATTCCTGTTCACTGCTAGGTGCTATCCTGGCAGCATTTTGATATGTGCAGTGGCTATTTTATTGCCACACTCAACAAGTTTGTGACTCTAGACTGAAAATCTGAGTATACTTTAAAGGGATGAAATATAGAAATCATTGAGTACCAGGGCCCTCCAATTAGCCTCTTCCTCCTTATTCCTTATCCTTTCATTGGTACTTACTGTGAAAGCACTTTATTCAAGTTAACATTTATTTATTTGATAAGGGTATCTGCTAAAAGCTTGGGGAAATAAGAAACATGCTCAAGAGGTGCTTGCTGGGGAGGAAGTGTGCATGAAAGCCTGCTTCAAACTAATAGGAAAATATAACCCTACTTCACTGATGTACAACACATACACTTGAATACAGAGATGACTGCAGAAGAATCATCTACAATCCATTGTAAAATGCAGATTCTCAGGCCTTGTTTTCAGAGCTTTCAAGGTAAAGAAGGTCCAAGGTAAAGTCAAGAAACTTTGTTTTAGAAATTGCTCTCAGGCAATGACAATATGAAACCAGATTTCAAAATCAGTACCTGTTGGCTCAACACTAGGACTCAGGAATATGGGCAGTGAAAAAAGATTTCACATATCACTTCCAAAATATGTGAATGCATACATTATGCTTACCCTAAAGGATCTCTGAAATGAATAAGAAGTGAATTCTGTCCCAAAAGGACTTATAGCAAATGTGAACAGACATACAAACTATAATAATATACAATCATAATAGTTATTATTAATGCGACAATATTTTTCTCGATACATGCATAATCACATGAATGCACATTAAAGTATATTAAGAATTCTGAAAATATAAAAATGGTTTAATAGAGAAAATGAAAGCTGAGTTAGTTTATTAACAGTGTCTAAAAATATTCTGATGAAAGAATAAGCAAATTGTGGTGTGGAAAGAACTTCCCTTAACTAGGAGAATAAAGCAGTTAGTATTTAAAGTTAGTTCTATAGTTCTCATTTGACAGAAAACAACCTAAATTGAAATTTAAATCAAACAAATCCCATTAAAATTTGGAGAGTTACATCATACAAAACAGAAATTTCAGATGGCATGAAGAGTTTGACATAAAAATGACTTTACAAAAAGTTGAAGGCAAGTAAAGATGAATTTTATTGGTCCTAATTTAGGCAATAACTGTGTGCTCACATAAGCAATACATAAAAAGCAATCACAAAAAATCAACAGATATACATATACATAAGTTCAAAATAAATAGCATAACACTGCACTACAAATGAAAATTTTAAAAATTAATCAAGTTATTTCCAACACATCTTAAAAATTGAATAAACAAATTTAATTAGTATGAAAACATAATTTGTCAAAAGCAAGATGATAGAAGAATATGACTAAATATATCCATGAGGAAGAAAAGAAGTAATATGGGAGATATGCATAGTTGACTTACTAAAAAACAAAATCATATTTTCAACTTCTTAATAATCAAGCATGGAAAATTAGTATGTGTCATCATTTTAAGATTTTTATATGTTCTAAAAGAATTTTAAAATATGTGAGAATGTTGTGAAACAGGCAGTCTTAAATTCTGCCTGGGAAAATATATAATTGGCGTGAACTTTTCTGGAAAATAATTCTCTAATGTATCATATGAATCTTTAATAGTATGAAGCATTTTTAGGGAAAAATGTTCCAGGAAAGTAAGAGATGAATCTAAACTTTCTTCACAAGAGTAGTTGATATGAGTGCCTTATAATAAAGAAAAATAGAAATTACCTGAATGTTGATAATGAAAGAATTATTTAAATAAATAATACTAGAGTTAATAATTGAGTTGTAAGGAATATTTAATGGTATAAGGTAATACACACAGTGACGGTTAAATGTAAAAACGAGGAAAGACAGGCACAATTAAAAAAAAATGTGGCATAGATGACTCAGCATACTCATCAATACTCAGCTGGAAGGCATCAGCATCATCCTGGAGACTTGCTACAGGCAGATATGCTGGGTCCCACCACAGTTCATGATTCAGAGTTCATGCTTTGGAGAAAGTCTTTGCATCTGCGCACAAGCAGATAGATGCAGATTTCTTCACTACAATAAAATATGCTGTAGAAGTAAAAATTGGAATTAAAACAAAAGGCTGATAATAAGGGATAGGTACATAGACGGGTATAATCATAAAATATTACTCAGCTATTAAAAGAAATGAATGAGATCTATATATCAATAAAAAGAGATCTTGAAAGTTCTCTGTGGAATTAAAACTAGTATTCAGAAGGATGAATACCATGTATTATAATATAAGCAACATAAATATATAAAATATTGCATATCATTCACAGATACATATGTGCAAATATAAAATAAATATAATTACTGTAAGATACAGATGAAATTTATATAACACACATATAGAAATGTACAAATCCTAAGATTATGGTAGATGGATTTCCCAAAAGGAAATACATTCTTGTAACCACTGTGGGGAAAAAGAGAAAGAGAGAAAGACAGAGGGAGCAAACACCCTGAATCCCTTTCTGTATTAGTCACTGATATACACAGGTCAACACTATCCAACCACCATTAATCAATCTGTCTTGTACTTGATGTGTGTAGCTCTAGTTAACTCATTTTCACAACATGTAGTAATTAAATATACACACATGTAGTAATTAAATATACACACACATACACCACAATTTCTTTTTTCTCCTCAATGTCTTGATGCTCAGTATTCATTTGAGAAGAAATACTTCCTCCAGTTTTTAATTATCTGAGTTGTGCTGTTATGAACATGATTTTGATGGACAGTATGGGCACATTTCAATTGGAATTAAGCATTGGAATGGAATTGCTAGATCATACACTTGACTTAGGTTATAGTTCCACTTAACGCTCCCAGCAGGAGCACATCAGAATTGCAACAGCTTCACATTTGAGCCAACACTGAAATTACTAATCTTTGTTTTTATTAGAGCTTTATATTTATATATAGTAGTTGGGTTCATCCTGACAAACTCATACATGCATAGAAATTGATTTCAGTTCATGATCCCACTCTTTATCCCTCCCTCTTTTCCTTCCCATCCTCTTCCCCCTCGCCCATATTTCTTCCTCTATTCTACAAAAATTCCTTTTGCTCATATATTTTGATTGGTTCTTTCTATCTATGTATAAAGATGAAGTTCCCTGTGGTATATGTATATATGCATATAACATGATTTACTTAAGAATTGATTCTGCATTGCCTCCCCGTACACATCCCTGCACTCTGCCTCTCAATCTCCTTCTTCTTCATTACTGATATTCCCTTTATCTTCATGTTTTCCAATCCTTCTTTCCCTCTTTCCTTTATTTTACCCTCATTTCTGCATACGAGATAAATGTTCAACCTCTGAGTTTTGGCTTTTTGAGTTTGGCTTATTTCACTTACTATGGTATTCTCCATTTCCATCCATTTAACAACATATGCCATTATTTCATTCTTTTTTTATAGCTGAGTAGAACTCCATTTGTGTGTGTGTGTGTGTGTGTGTGTGTGTGTGTGTGTGTGTGTGTATCACAATTTCACAATCCATTTATTTATTCACAGGCAACTGGGTTGATTCTATAATTCAGCTATTGTGAACTGTGCTGCTATAAAACATTGATGTGGCTTTGGTGCTGTAGTATGCTGATTTTAGGTCTTTTGGAAAATACACAGAAGGGGGAAAGCTGGATTATATGATGGTTCCATCCCTAGTTTCTGAGGAATCTCCATATTACCTTCTAGAGTGGTGGTACTACTCAGTACTCCTACCAAATGTACAAGTGTACTTTTATCTCCACAACCTCACAAGGCTTTATTATTGTTTGTATTCTTGGTCATTACCATTCTGGCTATAGTAAGATAAAATTTTAGTATAGTTTTGATCTGTATTTCCCTGATTGCAAGAGATGTTGAACAGTTTTTTTCATATAGTTGTTGGCCATTTTTGTTTCTTCTTTTGAGAAGTTTCTGTTTAGTTCTTTTACCCATTTATTGATTGAGTTACTTGTTTTATTGGTGTTAAGTTTTTTTATTTTTTTGTACATTCTGGTTATTAATCCCCTAACAAAGGAGTAGCTAGCCAAGATTTTCTTCCATTTTGTAGACTCTCTCTTCATCCTCTTAATTGTTTGCTTTGCTGTATAGAAGCTTTTTAGTTTTATGGACTCCCGCTTATTGATTCTCATTTTATTTCTGACACTTTGAGGGTTTTGTTAAGGAAATCAGTTCCAGCACCTGTATGATGGAACACTGATCCTTTGTTTTCTTCTAGCAGTTGTAAGGTTTCTGGTATAATTCCCAAATCTTTGATCCATTTTTATTTGAGTTTTGCACAGGGTGAGAGGTAGAGGTCTATTTTTATTTTTCTACATATAACTATCCAGTTTTCCAACCATTTATTAAAAAGGTTATCTTTTCTCCAAAATAAATATTTGGAGCCTTTGTCAAATATCAGATGGCTGTAGGTATGTGGATTTGTTTCTGTGTCTTCTCTTCTGTTCCATTGGTCTTCATGTCTATTTTGATGCCAATACCATGCTGTTTTTTTTTTTTTTTCTTACTATAGCTCTGTATAATTTCAGATCAGATATTGTGATGCTTACTGATCTGCTTTTCTTGCTTAGTATTGTTTTGGCTATTTGAGTCTCTTATTCTTCCAAATGAATTTAATATTTTTTTTCTAATTCTGTGAATAATGACATTGGTATTTTGATGGGCATTACATTGAATCTGTATATTACTTTTGGTGGTATGTCAATTTTGACAATATTAATTTTGCCTATGCAAGAACATGGGATGTTTTTTCCATCTTCAAAGGTTTTCTTCAATTTTTTCTTCAGTGTGCTATAATTTTCATTGTAAAACTCTTTTACATCCTTGATTAGATTAATTCTCAATCATTTTATTTATTTATTTATTTTTGAGGTTATTTTGAATGTGATGGTTTTCCTAATTTCTTTTTCAGCTGAATCACTGTTAGATGATAGAAAAGCTATTAATTTATGGGTGTTGATCTTGTGTCCTGGTACTTTGCAGAACTCATTTATAAGCTCTAGAAATCTGGTGGAGTTTATTTGGATATTTTAGATCATGGCATCAGGAAATAGAGGTAGTTTGACTTCTTCTTTTCTCATTTGGGTCCTTTTGATTTCCTTTTCTTGCCTGATGTCTTTGGCTAAGTTTTTGAGGACTATATTGAATAAGTGTGGTGAAAGAGACAGACTTGTCTTGTTCCTAATTTTAGAGGAAATTCTTTAAGTTTTTCTCCATTCAGTATGGTGTTGGCTTTGAATTTGTCATAAATGGCCTTTATGATGTTGAGGTAAATTTCTTCTTCCCTAGCTTCTCCAGCATTTTTAACATAAATAGGTTGTGGATTTAATCAAAGGACTTTCTGCAGCTATTGAGATGATCATGTGATTCTCATCTTAATTCTGTTTAAGTGGTGAATTACATTTGTTGATTTGCATATGTTGAATGAACCTTACATCCCTGGAATGAAACCCACTTGATTATGGAATATTATCTTCTTGATGTATTTTTAATGCATTTAGCCAATATTTTATTAAGTATTTTGGGGTCCATGTTCATCAGGTACATTGGTTTAAAGTTTTCTTTCATTGATACACCTTTGTCTGGTTTTGGTATCAGGGAGTGTTCCCTCCCTTATAATTTCATTGAATAGTTTGAGAAATACTGGTGTTAGTTTCTTCTGTAAAGGTCTGCTAGAACTCATATAAGAATCTATCTCATCCTGGGCTTTTTTTTTTTTTTTTTTTTTTTTTTACATTTTTTTTTTTAATTCTAAGATGTTATAAATGACAGCAGAATGCATTACATTTCATATTACACATACAGAGCACTTTTTTACAAATCTCTGGTTGTATGCAAAGTATATTCACACCATTTGTGACTTCATACATGCACTTAGGGTAATGATATCCATCTCATTCTACCATCTTTTTTTTTTTTTTTCCTTCATCCTTTTGCCCCCTCCCTACCCCTCCTTCCCCATTGGCCATTCTAGTAGAATGCATTATGGTTCATAATACACATATAGAGCCTCTTTTCACATAACACTGTTTGTATACAAAGTATATTCATACTATTCAAGTCTTCATTCATGCATTTGGGATAACGATATCCATCTTATTATACCTCCCCCCCCTTTTTTTTCACCACCCCATATCCCCCCATCTCCCTCCCTTCTCCTCCCTCCCCTTTGACAACTTTAGTGCTCCTCTAATCTTCCTAAGTACCCTGACACCCAACACCGCTGTGACTCTGACTCCTCATATCAGAGAAAACATTTGGTACTTGGATTTTTGAGACTGACTAACTTTTGTGGAAGGCTTTTAATTGCTATTTCAATTTCATTATTGATACTGGTCTGTTTAATTTTCTATCTTCCTGATTCAATTTAAGCAGGTGATATGTGTCTAGAAATTCATTAATTTCTTCCAGATTTTCTTGTTTATTGGCATATAAATTTTCAAAATAGATTCTGATAATCCTCTGGATTCCAGAAGGCCTGTGGTGATATCTCCTTTTTCATCTTTGTTCTTGTTGGTTTGGTTCTTCTCACTCTTTCTTTTGGTTAGTTTGGCTAGAGATTTATCATTTTAACACCTGATTAAATAATGCACTCACATGAGGAATGGATCATAGTAAAAATTGGGGAAGAAATAAAAAAAGATTAGAAACAAATGAGAATAGATATGCAATTTATCAAAATCTCTGAGACAATCTGAAGGAAGCTTTAAGAGGAAAGTTTATAGACAAAACAAAACAAAACAAAAACAACAACCAGAAAGATCCCAAATAAACAAAACAATATTGCATCTAAAGGTCCTAGAAAATAAGAAAAAATGATTTCCCAAATCAGTAGAAGAACAGAAATAGTTAAGATCAGAGCTGAAATCAATGAAATTCAGAATAAGAAAACAACACACAAAATTAATGCAATGAAGAGTTGGTTCACTTAGTTCTTAGGGCTTTGCTAATTTGCCAAGATTGGCTTTGAATTTGAGATCCTCCTGCTGGGATTATAGGCATGTACCACCATGCCTTGTATCCCACATAATTTTTAAAGTTAATTTGCCATTTTCTTCAAACAGTCTCCTGTTTTCATTGAAGTTGTATTATATTTACAAATAAATTTTATGGGAATTTACATATAGCCTGTATTGCTATTTTCAATTCATAAACATGATGTCAATCTCCATTAATTTATTTTGGTTTTGATTTCTATCATCAATGTCTTGTAGTTCTCAACATATAAATTTTGTACATGTTTCTTGCATAAATCTGTTATATTTATTCATGAGCATTTCAATAGTATAATAAATGGTAGTTTATTCAATTTCATTTTCAATTACCTGTTGCTATTATGTGATTATGCAATTAGTTTCTGTATAGTAACCATATATGCTAGGACTGTGCTAAGTTTTTTTTTACTGTTATTAATAATTTTTATGATTTCTTCAAATTTTGGCATATCATGTCATCTGTGAAAACATGTATGTCTTCCTTTTAAAAATGTTTTTATATGTCTCTTGCTCTCTGTAAATGCTGAGTATATTATCAAGCACAAGTTTGAATATCTTGTGTTAAGAGTAGACATCATTGCCTATTCCCTGATCTTTACAGAAAGCATTCTAATTTAGAATTTTAATATTAGGAATTTTATAGATGTTCTTTATCACTTTTTGAATGTTTCATTTATACCTAGTTTTCTTAAAGGTTTTTTTTTCTGTCTGTTTCAGCCTAAGTGAATATTTATTTTTGTCAAATACTTATTTCTGCATTGAGATGATCATATAATTTGTACTTTTTAGTCAGACATCATGGTAACTTATGAAACATGATTTTTGTACTTTCATCTAACCCTATACTCTTGGGGTAAATTTCATTTGATTGTGATATGTCATATTGTTTGTATGTCACAGTGTTTGATATGCTTATATTTTGTCAGAAATGTTTGTATCTCTGTGCTCTAAACATGATTATAGAGTTCACAAGGTTAAACTTTTTAGAATAACAACAGAATTTTCTGGGCATGGTGGTGTATACCTGTAATCCCAGTGGCTTGAGAGACTGAGGCAGGAGGATTATGAGTGCAAAGACAGCCTCAGCAAATTAGTGAGGCCCTAAGCAGCTTAGTGAGATCCTATCTCAAACAAACAAACAAACAAAAAATAGACTGGGGATATGCTCAGTGGTTCGGTGCCCTTATGTTTAAACACCCCTGGGTTCATTCCCTGGTACAAAGATAAAATAAAATAAAGTGAAAAAAGAAAAACAGAATTCTGAGTTAAGTTCTTGCCTAGAATCTGAGATATGATTTATTCTACAGCCATTACTTCTTATTAACAATGTTTACAAATACCCTTACATTTATTATCAATTTATACTTCAAAATCTTGTTTGGAAGCATTATTTATAAGATTATCAAGACAACCCTAAGTAGGAATATTCTTTTCTTTATTTTCCAACAAAACAATTAAAATTCAGAAATATAAGATGCTTTGCCCAAGTTCAGACAATATATTAATTAGTAAATATAGGACTACAGCTTTAGTATAAATACTAACTAAGAATGTAAAATTTCTAAGTCCAAATCAATTTTCTCAACTCTATTGCTAACTTCTTACAAACACTTTGACTTTCAGGCTCCTCCAGGCATATTGGGATATATGGGTTTTTTCATGCTCCTTTTTATACTTCTCTGTACCCTTCCCTTTTCCCCTATGAATCTCTAGTCTTGAAACTCTGAATATTTAGGTTATGCATAAATTATTTTAAAAGCCCTCTATATTTACCTGAGCATATCTCAACCATGATAACAATTAGACATTTTATTTATTTTATTCACAACATAATAAAAAAAAAAACTTTTGTGGAAGCTAGGATACCATTGGCTTTCAGATACCAACTAATTATAAATTGAATCATTAATTTATGCACTTTCAAAAGAGACAATTGAATTGAAAATGAAAGAATAATGCCTTCCTACTACATTCATTATAATTCTGCTAGTAGAAATACTAAATATAAAGACTGTCTACTTAGACATTGCTACATAACAACATAGCCCAAAATTTAGTGGCTTACTTTAGAAATTGAGTAGTATTTTTCATGGTTTTATGGGTTGTTTAATCTTGATGGAGGTATCCTTTCCTGGATTTTTTTCTCAAACAATTTCAAGCAATTTCATTCACATGGCAGTTGTGATTATGGTAGTTCAAAGGCCATGTTGGAATGTGAAGATGGCTCCTTCACATGAATGACAGCTGATGTTGGCTGTTGCATGAGAGCTTATCTGGAGCTGTAGAATAGATTGTCTACATATGAGCTCTCCTTGTGGCATAGGCTTCTTACAACATGAAAACTGAATTCAAACAGGGAGCTTTCAAAGTGTGTACTAAAAATAATAAAATGGAAAAAGAAGCTGTCAGGGTAATTAAGGGCTAGACCTGCAACAGGAACAATATTGCATCTTTTAATATCTCCAGATCAAAGAAATCACAGCATCTCCCTGATTCAAGTGAATTGAGAAACACACTCTCCATTTTGATGATGGTGTGGTTAACCAAATATATTATTAATAGAAATATATCTCTGTGAATTCAAGAAATGTTTGAGGGGCTAGGGCTAAGGCTCAGCGGTAGAGTGCTCATCTCGCATGTGTGAGGCCCTGGATTCGATCCTCAGCACCACATAAATAAAATAAAGGTAAAGGTATTGTGTTCACCTACAACTAAAAAAGAAAGGAAGAAAGAAAGAAAGAAAGAAAGAAAGGTTTGAGTATGTACACCAAGTTTGTTAATGGTATGTGTCTCTGGGTACAGAGAGTTAAAAGAGCTAAATTCATTGGTGAAACGAATTCAGATGTTGCAATTATAACATATATTTAATCCTTGTGAATTTCCCTCCATTTTAAAAATTCATTTTAAAGTACATTAAAGAAGTATGTTCTAAATTAGTGTTGACTAATATCCTCCCCTAATTTTCCCAAGCCTCCCCAAAGAATAATAGAAGGGAATAATTACTAGTAGAGCTAGTGTTTATCTGTATATTTATCAGTTCTTTCTTTTGTCTAAATTTATTTTTAAGAATTATGTTACTACATTTTTATCCTTTACTATTCCATTTGAAACAAGATACAGTACCCAAATTTTTGGTAAAAGGAATACATTTTAGAAAGATATGGGGAAACCATTGGACAAGTTAGGATTAGAAAACTTTTTTTAAATGCTATGCATGATATGAGATGTTGAGGAAAGGAAGAACTTGATGGGATTTTATTATTGTCCTATATTAGCATATAACATTATATATTACTTCAACATCATACGTTCTTTAAACAATGAAATATCTTTTCATGTAGAACTGGTGCAGGTAAGACCATAAACTTCCTCAAATCAGCCAAGTAAATGACTTCCACTTCTTTCTATGTTGTTTTTTCATTTAAGAATCTCTTCTTCCCCTCAAAAAGGCCACATCAACTAAAAGGAGAAATGATGGCATGGTCAATAGAAATTAAACACAAATGAATTCTAGATAGTAGAAACAGTAATGATTATTCTGTAGGAATTCTTTAGACAAATGGATCCTAAGTTGCAGATAGATAATGTGGTATTGCACAATAGGGTGACCATAGATTAACAATTTTGCATTATATATCTTGCGAAGCTATAAGAAATTTTTTGAGTGTTTTCATCATAAAGAAATGACAGATGAGGAAATAAATGTGCTTAACTAGATTCAAACATTGCACAATATATACATTGTTTGGAGCATCACAAGGTATACCATTAATATGTACACTTTTTGTTTTTTATGTATAGTTTAAAAAATTTTTAAATGCAACTCAATTCTTAACCATATTTTTAGTAAAACTTCATAAGGTGAAAGAATTGTGTATTGAAATGGAGGCTTTTTTAGACATCAAAATGAAATCTCTGAGAGTTTAAAGAATGATATGCTCTAAATTTGTCATTGAGGGCTTTATAATTATCCTGTACATGCTAATGAATTCATCCACCAACATGCTACCTCCTTGAGCCTCACTATCTTTCAAACTTCTATTCAAGCGTGCTATAACAATAGACAGTGGACCAATGAGAAATAGATTGTGCAATATTTGCAGTTCAAATGCCCCTATCTTAATTTTCTCCTTCTCTGTTCATGAAATTTCAGGAGTGCCTCTCATTTTTCTAAAGAACAGATTGATACTGAGTAAGGTATATCCGGAGTTTGAGCCAGAATCTGTTATGACAAGTAATAAGTCACCTGAAACTTCTTTTTATATTTGAGGAGGCGTCAAAATCACTCCTACAACAAGTTAATGACAGAAGTGATTTTTTCCCTTCAGTTGGCAAGTTTTCACAGTCACACCAATTTTGGAGTGGTTATTGAACTAATGACACAATTCTAATAAAATGCTTATTTTTGTCAGCTGTTTTTTGAACATGAAGAGGATGAATTCATCAAGATATTGAAATAAATTCCATGCCTTTTAATATATAACCAAAGAACAAAATACTCATTAATATCACACATACTTCATCTTTATTTATTGTTTTTCCCAAAATAAGCAAGAAATCCAGTGAGAGTCATCAGTAGATTCTTCTCTTAGATTCCTAAAGTGGTAACAGGAAAAGCCATCTCAGGTAAATACAAGATAAATTTATTGAACTTTCAGTACTTGTAGGGACTGTATTCATCTTTTCTACAACTGATATTCTATACCTATCTTTTATATACCTGCTTCCCATTGGCATGTGTCCTAGTATATCTGTTTAGTTTCTCCAGAGAAACAGAACTAACAGAACTCAACAGAATGAAAGAGAAAGAGATTGACTTAAAATATATATATATATATGACTCACCTCACATGATTACAGAGGCTTGGTTGGTATAAAATGTGTGTGTGTGAATACACATACATATATATGTGTGGGCATGTACATGTATGTATACATATGTATATATGTATATGAATGATGGGGTTAGACCAGCAGGCTGAAGACTGAGGAAAAAATTGCAGCTCAAATCCATCTGCTGGTGCAAGTCCTTCTAGCTCCTGGGAAGATTCCACTGATTTTTAGTGAGGACTTCAAATGACTAGATGAGGTTTGGGAGGGTAAACTGCTTATTTTTAATATAACAATCTATATGTTAATCTCATCGCCAAAACACCTGCACAAAAACATTCAGAATAATATTTGACCAAATACCTGGGCACAGTAGCAGAGACATATAAAATGAGCCATCACACTTGGTTTCTTCATTGAGCTATAACTTTCCTCCGTTTTCAAAGGAAGAGGCCTCTTTGTCCTTCCAAACTTAATGGTCTCTCTGCCCTTACCCCTGTTCTTGGATTTCTCTTACGACTTGCTCCTTCGTCTCTCTTCCTAAAACCTGCTTCCACCTTCAGCTCACACCTACAGCCATCCCTGCTGTCTGTGCTAAACTTAGTCATGGAGAGCATGAAAAAATGTTCCGTTGACATTTTAGGTGTGTGGCTCTTGGCCTGTATTTCACATGTTACCCTATTTTGCATTCTCCAATATGACCAGTGTTTAGTCCCCTTCACCATGAGAAACCCATCGCACAGTTCAGCAGTGGTTTCCTCATGCTCTAACAATGAGCTTTCCTTAATTCTCATTCTTCAGTATCTCTCTGTACATAGATTTGTTATTTTCTTCCTCAATACTGAAATTATCTCTATTTTGGTTTTCTGTGGTTTCCTCCTCTCTGATTATGCTGCTTATCTTTCATTTGCTTTTCTTTCTCCTGTCATCACTTACATAAAAGCATTCTATTCTCAGCCCTTTCCTTCAGTCTATTTATTTTCTCTACCTAAAGGAATATTTAAACAATTATAGTTTCAACTATCTACTCTTTAAAAAATGTGTTTCTGAATCTTTATCTACTAACTTGTTTCTCCTTCTGTGTTCCAACTTCTCAAGCTAAAACTTTGGGAACTATTACTAGAATTTCCCACTGTGTTGTTTTCCTCATTTAGACCAATGCACAGGCCAGCAAGATTCTAACTCAGAAATACTTCTCCTACTTCATTCGTTTTCTTCATCCGTAGGGCCCTGAATAATTTGCAGCTTCATAATCACTTGTCTGTGCATTTGAAAGATTTCCCAACTGTTCTTCCTGCTTCCAGTTTCTCTTTCCTGTACCGAGTACCTTAATTTGCAGGAGTATTCTTTCAACATATGCCTGAACATGTCTCTCTTTTGCTTGTAGTGATTTTTTTTCAAAGCCTCTTCAAAATGTGCTCCATTCAACATAAAATCTATTTCTCTTTCAAATTATTATTATCATGTTATAAATGCATGCCTGCCTATTTTATTATTTCTCAAATGAGAAAAAATGAAACTTGAGAAATATAAGTTGCGGTTGCTCTGAAATCTGAAAATATTATTATAGTCCAGGTTTCAATTTTTTCCTTACTATGCTAGTTAGTAATACTCATTGAAACTAGAAGCTTCTAGACAAACAAACTAATAAACACATGATTTTGGCATCTGTCATGGTAAATGAGTGTTCATGGAGTAAAATGCAGTAACACTCAAAGCAAGTGTTGTCAACGTTCTGGATGTTAAAATCATCTAGATAGCTAAAAATATGTTGATGTATGTATAGGCTTAACCAGAAACTCTGGAGATGGGACTCTGACATAAATTATAGGTAGTACTGAGAAACAGCAGTATCCCTTGTGCTCAAAGCATACATATTTGAAAGTGGTCCATGAAATGTTGTGGTTAAATACATTTTTTAAACATTGGATTACATAAAGTTAAACAGAATTGTTCAGTGTTTTAATATGCAAACATATGAAATGACTTTTTAAGAAAAGACATAGCATTTAGAATTAGAAAACTTACTTATCACAGGTTTTTTAAATTGACATAGACAATATATAATTGCATGTTTTTAATATGTATAGCCTAATGTCTTGATTGACACATACACTGTGAAATGGTGACCACGATCAAGTCAGTCAACATATACATCACTTCCTATATTTACCATTTGATTTGAGTGTGGTAAAAACACTTGATGTCTATTCTTCAAGTGTGAAGTACGGTATTATTAACTGTAGTCATCATGCTGTGCAGTAGTTCCCCAGAAGTTATTCACCTTATAAACAAATCTTTGTACCTTGGAGCTGGATCTCCCATTTTGTCACTGCATAGTTCCCCTCTGGTAAACATCATTCCTCTCTGTGTTACTATGGACTTAACTTCTTAGATTCCACATGTAGATTGAGAATATGTGGTATTTTTCTTTCAGTGTCTGGATTATTTAAGTGAGCACAATATACTCCAGTTTCATCCACATTGTCACAAATGGTAGGACTTTATTTTTAAGGCTAATCATATTCCATCAGATGATTTATGCATATTTTCTTTATCCATTCATCTGCTACTGTACATAGAGGTTGTTTCAACATCTTGGCTATATGACGAATGCTTCAGTGAACATGGGAGTGCAAATTTCTCTTTGAAATACCAATTTTATTTTCATTGGTTATATGTCCAGAAGTGGAATTACTGTACAATTTTCAATATTTTAGGAAACTCAAAGTTATATTTCTTAATAACTCTAATCTCATTCCATCAACAGTGTACAAGGGTTCCCTTTCATTCATGTTGTTGCCAATATTTATCTTTCATCTTTTGATAAAAGTTATCCTAACAGGTTTGAGGTGACATTTATTTTATTTTTATTTTTTTTGTGGTTTTGATTTGGATTTCCCTGATGATTAGTGATGAACATATTTTCATGTTCTTTTTGGTCATTTGTATATCTTCCCTGGAAAAATTCTTGTTTAGGTTCTTTACACTTTTAATATCAAGTTATTTTATTTTATTTTATTTTATTCCTACTGAATTGTATATGTTCTTTATATGCTTTGCATATTTATCCTTTATCAAAAAAGATAAATTCTAAGCATTTTCTTCCATTATGTGGGTTGCTTTTTTCATTTTATTGGTTACTTCCTTCCTGTGCAGAAACTGTGTAGTTTGTTATAATCTACTTTTTCATCTTTGCTTTTTTTTTTTTTTTAGTTTTATTTATTTACTTTAGTTGTACACAATGCAATGCATTTATGTTTACATGGTGCTGAGGATGGAACCCGGGCCACGCACGTGCGAGGCGAGCGCTCTGCCGCTGAGCCACAACCCCAGCCCCTCATCTTTGCTTTTTTTATACCTTTATTTTATTTATTTATTTTTATGTGGTGCTGAGGATCAAACCCAGGGCCTCCCATGTGCTAGGAGAGTGCTCTACCACAACCCCAGCCTTTGTTTTTGCTTTTATCATCAAATGCCATTGGTGAGAAATCCAAAGTATTATTACCAACAATAATGTTAAGATGTTTTTCACCTGTTTTCTTCTAGGGGATTTGTAATTTCAAGTTATACCTTAAACATTTAATCCATGAGTTGATTTTTGTGTCTGATATGTAAGAAGTTCCAATTTCATTCTTTTTCATGTGGATATCTAGTTTTCCCAATATCGTTCATTGAAGAGTCAATCTTTTCCCCATTGTGTATCCTTGGTTTCTTTGTCTAAAATTAGTTGACCATTTATGTGCAAGTTTATTTCAGGGTTTTTGTTTTGCTTAGTATGTCCTGGGACTAAAATGTTCCACAGAAAATACTTTAGTAAATGTTATGTAATATTTTTTCTTGCAGGAGCACTATTGGCATTTTGAGTGGCACAAATACAATAGTAGCTACTATTAAGCTACTATTATACTATTATACTGGCCTATAAATTTCAAGACATATAGTATTCCTGAGCCCTATTCATTGAAATTCAGCAGCACTTCAGAGTGATTTTGGTAACAATAAATGACTGTAAATTACTAAGCATCTTGGTGGGGTGCTATTTAAGGCTGAGAACTATTTTGTAGCTGGTCATTGGGCACAAGGGATGGGGGTATGAAGTTTGTTGGTAATGATATTCACAGCAAATCTGAGTCTAGATCTTTCACATTTCTCTGTTTGGCCTAAACCATATTTATATTTTCCAAGCCCTCATTTAGAGCATGAAAAGAACTATTGAGGCCCAAAATTGTCAGAGGGGTTCTGTCTTATGCAATGAGCACAAAACCCCATACCCAGTGAGGGTTACTGTGCTAGTGATGTAGATGGGATTCTAATTGCTGAGCCAGAAAGACCTTGAAAGCACATTGACTGAGCCCTCCTTCCTCAATTTCCACATGGCTATCAGTGATGTGTTTTCCTAAATCACTAGTCAGATTATGTCATTCCTCAATTGAAAACTTCTTTATTGATTTTCCACTGTTAAGGATTTAAAAAATAGATCTTCAATGTGACATTTAAAAGGAATCATGATAACTGATAGCTTTTTTTCATCCAGCAAACCACATCCACACATGTACACTTATCTCTTCATTTCTCTATTTCTATCAATTCTAGTAATATGATCCTTTTTCTGAATTTCATTATTTGTTAAATAAGTTGTATATTTTGTATCTGTAGATTTTTTCTTTTCATTTTCTAGAATGGTCTTTTCAACCTTAACTGCCTGATGAAAATCTTATTTGATTTTTATGATTTCTTACAAATGTCATTTCCTCTACAAAACATTGTTCAACATTGGTGCCTATCAGTAACTTTTCTGTGCTCGTGGCTTTAGACTCTTATGTGGCAGCAGTTTGCCTTAAATTATGAGAGACATGCATGTTGGGAAGAGTCGTTTTCCTTTTCCGCCTTCCTGTATGGGATCCTGGAGGAAAGGACTTCCTCACACCTTCTGTCTTCTGGTATCATGGTGAGAAGGCAGCTTTCATCTTCTGTGGATTTTTTTCCTGGTCTCTTCTTCTAACAAAAACAGTCATTATTATAGTTTGTAAGACTGAAAGATGTAATGAGTAACATTGTTTTGGTAGCTGTTTGGGTTAATCTGCCTTAATATTTGGAAATGTACTCTCTATGCTTTTTTCTTGCACTTCCTACTTCATAGATGAGTAAGAATGTCAGTGCAAGAATTCTCCTCTGTTTCCTGCTTCTAGGTGGTGAGAACACTTTGATCAAGATGTTAAAACTGGGGCTGGGGTTGTTGCTCAGTGGTAGAGCGATCGCCTAGCATGTGCAGGATTCGATCCTCAGCAGCACATAAGAATAAAGGCATTGTGTACAACTAAAACAAATAAGTAATTATTTTTTAAAAGATGTTAAAACGGCCTTTTGAAGGCAGGCCAAGTATCCTCAATCTCTCTCTCCCCTCTCTTCTTCTCCTTCTCTCTCCTCTCTTCTCTTTGTGGTTAACAGATAATCACATTCATCTCATCTTCTGATCCATCCCTCTCTAATTCCTCCCCAGCTTGCTTTCCAAGGAGGGAATTAGACAAGGATATGCGCCTTCATAGTTAACTAGCTGATCATGGGCATCTTAACAGGAAGGGCACTGGAGCGATGAATGTTATTACTCTATGTCTCTCCTTCTACATATTGAGTCTTACATATGATGGTTAGGCTTTAGTGGGAAACATTGCACAGTTAAACTTTCAAAGTCTTTACCAAACATATAATATTAAAGATGATAATTACCCTCTCTCTCTCAATAAATCCAACAAGAGCAGTACCTATCAAATATTAGACAATGTCCGTTTCTTTAGTGAGTAGTGCATAATGTAATTGACTTGTGTTTGGGGCCACATGGAAATCTTGTTCTATTATTTCTATGTTGTTAACTTTACTATCTGATCTTTTAAAAATGGCCAGCCCTTCAAGACATTACAGCTAGAGAAGCATTCAAAAAACAGTCTTCAAAGTTTCATCCAAGATAAAGCTATCACCAATAGATAGTTTTATTTCTGTTTTACTTTTTTTTTTTTCCTCAAAATTTCAAACTGCTACTCTTGAATTTTGCTTCTGGTCCTGACTCTGTCCTTCATCTTATTTAGGTCCACCATCTGCTTTCACAACCTTTCCTGACTCCCCACTCAATTATCTTTCTTCTTTGCTCACTCCTTTTAGTTTGATGTCACTCATGGTTAACAGATAATCACATTCATCTCATCTTCTGATCCATCCCTCTCCAATTCTTCCCCAGCTTGCTTTCCAAGGAGGGAATTAGGATATACTGAGCAAAGCTGGCCTTCAGAAATAAAGAAGAAACATTAAAAGTCTTTAGCAGACAGGGAAAAGCTAAAGAAATTCATCACTACTGACCAGGCTAACAAGAAATGTTTAACTGAACAGATCAATTGGAACCAGAAGGATAATAGTATCATGAAAACAAAAGAAAATAAAAATCACTATAAATTTATACTCTATTTCAGAATACAGCCTTGCTTTCATGGTGTGTGTAAATCTTTTAAATGTCCAGTGTGAAAGTGAAAAGTCAAAATGATCAAAAATAACATTGCAATTATTTTGTAAAGATATTGAATTGAGTTCTGATCTGCCAATGATTGCCTCAAGGGGATGCGTGATCAAGACAGAAAACAAAACTTCTTCAACTTCTATGAGACTCATCTCTAGGAATCAAAATAGGAAATGTTTTGAACTGAACATGAACTAACCAAACTTGAATAGTCACGCTGCTTACTCAGGAAATTCAGAGTAACTGATCTTCTTGGATAGCTAATGTAGTTGGCCCACCAAGCATTCATTTGTAAGATGTACTATAGAGTCTTATGGAAAAGGACTCAGCCCCAAAACAGAGATACAATCAGATAAGCTATGTGTCTGGAGAAGGAGAAGTATAGATAATAGCCTGACAATATGAGCCGCTCACAGTCCTCCAAGCCCACACGATCAACTCAAACACCAAATGTGAAGAGGCCAAATATAATATTAAATGTGTTTGTTCTCAGAAGCATTTTTCAGTTGCAGCATTTTTCTTGGTTTTCCTTTCTCCCTCTTTTTTTCTTGTCCCTTATTTCTGTTCAGTTCCAACGTAGGAAACTTTATCTATCTTCTTTTATCACTTTGCCATTTTCTGTCTAGTCATGGCCTTTAGTGTTTCACTTTCTGGGCCCATTGACTTTTCAAAATATTTTCCTGAAAACAAACATAACAAATTCTTCAGGAAGAAATACGTTATAAGCTGCTAAGATCATACTTCTCTTCACCCTGATAAACAACCTCCTCAGGTTTTTAATCCTGTATTTTCCTTAATCCCAGATGTTCTGACAGTCACTGCATGGCCTCATCAGTATCACTTCAGGTTGACATAGTCTGTGAAATGGAGTGCACAGTATTTTATGGCAACTGTTGATGGCTTACTGTCTGTGCTCAGTAAAAGTATTATCTATGGTAATTGCTATTAAGATTATTGCTGGATAAAATAATTCACTTATAAGTATGATATTTCTTCATGGCAACATTAGTTATAATATAATAATTCATTTTAGCATTTGAATGTTTCTAGCATTAATTGATTGATTTGTGTATTCCTATTGTGACATTTTCCTTAATTTTTGTTGCACATGTAGCTGGTTAAAAACCATGATATGTGTGTGTGTGTGTGTGTGTGTGTGTGTGTACCCTCTAGCACATATACAGAGACATACATATAGGTTTCAGATATATAATATGTAAATTAGTGTTAATCAGATCATCAGCTTGTAATTTAGGAAATGATTTATAACATTCCATGCCCTTTTCATGATTTACTTACTGTTTTTGTGCATGATTCTCAACTCAAGCCTAATTAAGTATGTGTCTGTACTTATATTAATATGTGTGCATGTAAGTACATTATAATTTCTTAAGATATTATGTAATACACAATGTAGTGTATTATGCTTCTTATGTTTATTTTATAGAATATGTAACATATATCTTATAGAATTCAATATTCAGCATCATAAGAGTACTTCTAAAACAAATTAACTACTTTAAAGGTTTTCATTATTCCTATCAATTTTCACTTCTTATTTATCGTCTTACTTTGAGTCTCAGTTCAGAGTTCTTCCAATTGGTTTCACTTTAACCTTTGGTTTTATAAAAGCATTGTAGAATTTCAAAACTGAAAGTCCTTACTGACCATCAAAAGACAAGAGCTACTTATCTTTAAAGCATTCAGATATTCTTGGACTTGGCCACAGGTTCTCTCTGCTCACCCAGCCTGCATTGTCTAACTTACTCATAGGGAAGGTTTTAATTCACTTTTCTGCCCTCACTGCCATCAGAATACTGTCACTTTCTCTTATATTCTGAAGACAGAAAACAGAAAGGAAAGACAAATACAATATACATGCCATATGCCTAAGCTGTGATGCCAAGGACTTGTATTTTCTCAACTAATTTGCCTTTTCTCTGATGATTTTTAGCAGATTTTTCTCAAGCATATCTCAGAATTCCTATACAGCTTGGCCTTTGGAATAGCAATCTGGTGGAAGCTTGTGTCAAGTCAATCTTAAATCTGAATGTGCAGAGAAGACACCATGATCTTATTTAAATTATATAATATAAATGAACAAAAAATTCAAGGAAATATTTTTAAGTATGTTTTTCTTTCAGTTTTATGTAAAGTTGAAAAAATGTCAACTATCTATAAAATACAATAGTAATAATTTACAAAATTGTATCTAGTGTGGTATCTTGGATGTTTTAGATTATTGTGGTATGACTGCTAAAGCTCTCTATAGAATTTTGTATCTAAGCAGTTTTCCATCACTATAATACCTGAGATAATTAAATCATAAATTATTTCACTCATAGTTTCAGAGATTCCAACCTATGACTGAGTGATCTATTGCTGAGCCTGTGGTGAGTCCGCACATTATGGGGGGGAGAACAAAATTGCTCACATCACGACTGGGAAGCAGCAGAGAGGGAGGAAGAGACAAGGTTCTTTTGTCCTCTTCAAGGGCATGCTTCCAATGACCTGAAGACCTCCCAATAGAACCCCCTTAAGGATTTCACCACTTCCTGATAGCATCATCTTGAGGATCACATCCTTACCTCATGTAGTTTTGGGGCACACTATTTCTTGACACTATAACTAACTGAGTAATTTGGTTTATTTACTGAAAATATAGTTTTATATAAAACTGAAAAAATCTGTTTTACATAAGACAAACATATGTATGTTTAAGCATATATGTATATATATATATATTCTCTCTTTAAATAAATATAATTTAACACATAATATATTTAGAATGTTTTAATTTTTTAGTAAATTTATAAATATATGCTATTTCTCTGTGAGTTGTTTTACACAGTATCCACTCTCAAGACTTGAAACTTCAGGGTGGTCAGGATTAATTATTTAAATAAAAATTGTATTAATGGAAAAGCCACCTATATGGCAATTATTTATTTATTTATATTTTAATTTACAAAAAATTGAACATATTTATGGGTTATAATGTGAATTTTTATCTATGCATACATTATAGAAGATTCAGTCAAGATAATTAACATTTCCATCACCTCACTAACATATTCTTCTGAGATGAAAACATTAAAAATATATTCTAACTTTGAAACATTTAATACCTTATTACTAACTGTTGTTCTCATGCAATACCATAGATCACTAAAACATATTTCTAGGTCTAACTGAAACTTTGTATTCATTGATCAAAATGTCCTCTTTAACCATTTTCTCCTTTCCGTCAACTCTTCATAACCATCATTATATTACCTGTTTCTATAAGACACACTTTTTAATTCTATATCTCAGTGAGATCACCTCATTTGTCTTTCTGTGCCTATTATGAATTATTTCACTAAGTGCAATATTTATAATTCCATCCATGTTGCCACAAATTTCAGAATTTTCTTATAAGTCATACTTTATTGTATGTGTATGTTGTGTATAAATGTATGTATATGTATATACATGTGTATATATACACACATATTTTTTGTTTACCCATTCATCTGTTAATGTGCACATAGTAGATTCTATAACTAAGCTATTATGAATAATGCAATGAATATGGGAGTACATAAATATCATGGCATATGATTTCATTTCTTTTGGGTATATACCCAAAAGTGAAAATGCCAGATCATATTGTAATTATAAATTTAGCATTTTGAGAAACCTCCATGCTATTTTCCAAAATGATTATACAAACTTAGGTTGCCAATAACAGTGAGAGTTCCATTTTCACCAGGCATGGTGGCACATGCCTATAGTCACAGCAGCTTGGGAAGTTGATGCAGAAAAACCGTGAGTTCAAAGCCAGACTCAGCAACTTAGCAAGGCTATAAACAATCTAGTGAGACCCTGTCTCCAAATAAAAAATACAAAGGGCTCAGTGGTAAAATACCCTTGTGTTCTATACCTGGTATGAAAAAAAAAAAAAAAAAAAAAAGAAGAAGAAGAAGAAAAAGAAAGAAAGAAAGGAAGGAAGGAAGAAAGAAAGAAAAAAAAAAACCTTTTTCTACAATGTTGTAAACATTGTTAGCATATTTGTTTTTTTTTTTATAATAATCCATCTAGCAAATGTGAGCTAATATTGCATTGTGGCTTTAATTTTTCATTTTCCTGATATTAGAAATTGAGTGTTTTTTAATCCTATTGAGTTGTTTGAATTTCTTATACATGTTGGATGTTAGCCCCTAATAGATATATGGTTTAAAAATACATTTTCTCAATCCATGGTTTATATCTTTACTCAGTAAATTGGTTCCTTGGCCTGTGCAGAATTTGTTTAGTGTGATTCAACCACGTTTTTACTTTTACTTCCCACCCTTTTTCAGTCAAATTGAAGACATTATTGCCCAGATCCAGGTCATACAGATTTCCCCTTGGGTTCACTTCTAGTATCTTATGGGTCTAAGTTTTACGCTAAATCTTTTTTTTCTATATTCACCTGATCTTTATATATGACGTGAGGTAAGAATTCAATTTCATTCTTCTGCATGTGGAGAGTCAGTTTTCCACTAACATTATTTGAAAATACTGTCCTTTCACAAGTATGTGTCCTTGTTATTTTTGTCAAAAGTCAAACCATCATAAATATTTATGTTGCTTTCTATGCTTTCTATTCTGTTCCATTGCTTGATGTGTCTCTATTTATGTCAGTACCTTGCTGTTTTGATTACAATGGATTTTAAATGCATTTTGAAACCAAGGAGTATGATTCCTCCAACTTTGTTCTTTCTACTCATGAGTGCTTTGTCTATCCAAGATCTTTTGTGGTTCTACGTACATTTTAGGAAACTTCTTTATTTTTTCTTGAAAAATGACACTGGGATATTTTTATTTTGATATTTTCTCTTTATTTTTAACCGATACATAAAATATTGTACATATTTTGGAGTACTATGTGATGTTTCAATATATGCATACGTGTTCAATGTTCAAGTCATGGTAAACATATATATCAACACAAAAATTTAGCATTTATGGTGAAATCATTTTCAAAATGCTTTTGCTAGCCTTTTAAAAATATAAAGCCTTCTAAAATATATATAGAACATTATTGTTATTTACAGTCACTCTACTATACAAAAGTACGCCATAATTTCTTTCTCTCTCTTTCTCTTTCTCTCCCATCTAATCTATCCCTCCACAAGACTCTCCTAAGCCTCTGGTTACCACTATTCTATGCTCAACTGCTTGAAATCAACCTTTTAAGCTTCCACACATGAAGAAGTTTATGTGGTACTTGCTTTTCTGTGCCTGGCTTACTTCAGTTAAGATAATTACATGCAGTTCTATTAATGCTGTCACAAATGACAGGATTCCTTCATTTTTTATAGATAAACAGTTCCATTTTGTATGTGTACTACATTTTTAGTCTATTCATTGGTTAATAGGTAATTAGTTTGTTTCAATTTTCTGATTATTGTGAACAGTGTTGCAATAACCTTGGGTGTACAGATGTCTCTTTTAAACACTTATTTGAATTCCTTTGGATGTATACCAATAGTGCAATTGCTGGACCATTTAGTAGTTTATTTTTAATTATTTGAGGAATCTCCATACTAGTTTCCATAAGACTATACTAATTTACACTTTAATCAACTATTTTCGAGTGTTCCCTTTTCTCCACATCCTCCCCAACACTTGTTATTATTTGTCTTTTTGATCATAGTCTTTCCAGATGAAGTGGTCATTGTAGTTTTCATTTGCATTTTTGGATGATTAATGATGTTGAACATTTTTTTTTCCATATACCTGTTGGGCATTTGCATGTTTTCCTTTGAAAAATATCTATTTAAATCTATTGTCCATTTTAAAATTATATTCATTTACTTGTTTATTTTGTTATTGAGTTGCTTGAGTTTCTTATATGTTGGATATTTACTTCCTGTCATATGGATGGTTTGCAAATATTTCTTCTTTCTACAGATTGGATCCTTAATCTGTTGATTACTTCTTTTGCTGCTCTGAAACTTTTTAGTTTGATATAATCCCATTTGTCTATTTTTGCTTTAATTTGCTATGTTTACAGGGTTTTATTCAAAAATATCCTTGCCCATTCTAATGTCCTGAAGCACTTCCTCACATTTTTTTCAATAATTTCATGTCTTACATTTAGGTCTTTAATCTGTTTTGAGTTGATTTTTGTAAATGGTGTAATATAGATGTTAATTCTTCTGCATGTGGATGACCCATTTTAGCAGCACCACTTATAGAAAAGACTGTCCTTTTTTTCAGAGTATTCTTAGGAATGTTCTGAAATATCATTTGGCTCTAGATGTATGGGTTTAATTCTAGGTTCCCTGTTTTGTTCCATTTGTCTGTGTATCTGTTTTTATGGAAATATTATGTTGTTATAATAGCCTTATGGCATATTTTGAAATTAAGTAGTCCTGTTTTTTTTTTTTTTTTTTTTCTTCTCAAGATTACTTTGGCTATCTCTCTCTGTGTGTGTGTGTGTGTGTGTGTGTGTGTGTGTGTGTGTGTTTGGTGTTTTTTCTAGTTATCTAAAAAATACTATATGTGTTTTGAAAAGAATTGCCACCAATTGGCAGGTTGTTGGGTACAGTACAGATATATTAACACTCTCACCAATGTTATTCATTGCAGTACTGAAATTCTAGCCATATGAATTAGGGAAGAAAAACAAATAAACGGCACCTATGAAACAAAAGGAAATGAAATGGTCTCTGTTTGCTGATTAACATGATGTTATATGTAGAAACTCGATTAACATGATGTTATATGTAGAAACTCTTAAAAACAACACCAGAAAAATTTTAGAACTGGCAAACAAACTTACTGAAGTTGCAGGTTACATAATCCACATAAAGAATTAGTAATTTTTGCATATACTAATAACACACTGACTGAAAATAAAATTAAGAACACAATCAAGAAACTAGGAGTGTTGCTCAGTGGTAGAGCACTTGCTTAGCATATACTTTGAGTTTAAAACCAGCACAACAGAAAAAGATCACATTTGCAATATAATAAAAATCAGAAAAGACTTAGGAGTAAATTTAATCAAGGAGATGATGGATGTATTCACTTAAAACTACAAAACACTGATAAAAATTTGACAGACACAAATGAGTGGGAAGATATCCCAAGTTCATAGTTTGGAAGAAATAATCTACAGGTTCATTATAGCAATGATAACCTCAGATCAAAGTGTGTATGGTAGCATTAGGTATGTAGTGGAAAGCTTTAAGATTTAAGGAAAATTCACATATATGTGTATTTTAAGGACAGAATGCCTGTAAGTCCACAGAACAACACTGGATCCACAGAAGATAAGTATATCTAAACCTAAAAGAAGCTCAAAATTCTGACATCTTAACATGGATTGCAACTTAACTTCTCACATGAAATTTCAAGCTAATATGGTGTCCTCATTTTCAATAATAGCCACAAGTCCTGGTAGTTTTGATCTCTTGTTCCAACTTCTACACTTATTGCTAAATGGTACACAAATCCATCAGCACTTGAGCCAACACAAAGATGCCTCCCCTTTCAAGGCAAGCTTGAGAATTATACAATGGTTTCAATGAACCTATCACTAATTAGAACTTAGAAGTAAAACCCTCATTCTGCATGGCCAGGTATGAGTCAAACAAAAACCTGGGAATTACATTACTGTAGAGAAAACAGAAAATAGATTTTAAGGACAGCCAACAGTCTCTGGCACAGACATACAATGTAAAGTACTTAGATGTATGCCTGGTTCATAATAGCTACTTTGACCATAAAATAGCTATCATAAAATAGCTGGGGGTAAAGGGCAATGGTGGCTGTAGCTGAGAATTAAAGTTATTATGAATTATTAATTACCCCATGTAGCACTGCCTTCTTTTAAATATATAATTTAATTTAATCTTATCTGATTAAAATGATCTAATCTACTAAAGTGGTATTCATACCTGCTTTTTCACATTGCTGGGTATATAATAAAGGACTTGTTAGTTTACCTGCTTCCTGCAAGCTAACTTTGGTTTGTGTTCATTGAAACAACCACCCTTCTGGTGTGAGACTTCAGTCTTAGATTTTATTTTTCTTACACAGGAATAGATATTCTGGATTTAGACTAAAATAATAATTGTTCTATGGTGATTATCTCATGACACCCACACTGTTCTATTTAATACAAGAGGTAAGTTTCTGAATATTTTTTTAAAAAATTCTCAGACCAAATAGTTATGTACCTTGGTACATCTGAAGACACAGGTCTGGAATATTATATGTCAATATTATTAACCAGTTCTAAGGAAATGAGATTATTATATAAGTATTATTTTTATCATTGTAAATATTTTTATTAATTATTATTCCTTTAGGAATTTTTCAACCATCCAACTGAAATGATACAACATTGTTGGAGGTATTGAACTTAATAAAACCTATTTATAATCTACATACAAAAACAGATCCATTACTTTATAGACACACCACATGTCTGTTGTCAAATAGCAATACTATTTCTATAATTTTTAATTCTTAGAGATAAGCATTGCTTATTGTTTCTAATGATAATGGGAAGAAATAATGCAAAGTAAACTTGACATATATATTTAACATTTCTCAGAGATATTATCACGAGAACCCAAGTATTAGATTGCTCTTTTCAGCTTCATCAGCTCATTTATTCATTTTCAGTGACAAGGCCTAGACCATAATTCTGTTTCCTATCCTGTGAGATCCTGAATGAGTCATCCTGATTCCAAATTTGAAAAGATTAGATATTCTAGCTATAAAAACATAAATTATTAATTAGAGGTATTAATCTGAAGGAAAGATTTTCAAGTGTATATTGATTAAGACTATCATTTCATGGCAAGTTACAGAAACACAATTTAAAATAAATTAATAAACCTGGGTGTGGTGGCATGCATCTGTAGTACCAGCTACTTGGGAGGTTGAGACAGAGGATCACTTGAGCCCAGCAATCTATAGCCAGCCTGGGAAACAGAATAAGACACCATCTCAAACAAATAAATAAGATTAATAAAATTTGTGAGGGAGAAGTTTCTTGGAAGGCAATAGGTGCATATATCTTTGAAGATATTTCTTGAACAAATTAATCATTGTGCTAAGTGCAGGGAACAAGATGATTGGCCAGCCTTGGGCATATATTCACCCTGCTGCTTGCAGTACAAGTACTGGTATATAACCAGAGAACCAGAAAGTTGATGCCAATAATAGCTAAAATTAAATTCTAAAATGGTTTGATCGTGGATACATTATTGATTTGAGTGAGTTCTGTCCTCTTAGAAGAGGAATTAAATGAACATTTGTACATATATGATTTAATATATTTATGGTATTATAAAATCCATTAATATTATTCACAGTACTTATGAATTTATGTCTCCTTAGAGGTCTACATAACTAAATTGCTCAAATAAAGATTCATGTATTAGTTTACTAGGTCTTTTTTTAACAAAGCACAGAAACAAATTGATTTAAACAACAGATATTTATCCTGTGGTTCTGGATACTAGAGGTCAGAAATGGAAGTCTTGGCAAGGTTCTTGTTTTATGAATTCTGTGAGTGAATTTATTTCATATCTCCATCCATGGCTTGTGATTGCTATCTTCATATTCACATGATATTATTTCTGTGTATGTGTCTGAGAACAGATTTTACCAAATATTTGGAATAAAATTCACCCAAACATCACTTTAATTTGGTGACCTCTGTAAAGACCTTAACTATAAATAAGGTAACAGGGGCAGGATTTTGACATTCTCAGGCACTAGGACTTAAATAGATTAATTTGAAGGATAATTCTAATTTGGTGGACAGAATTCTATCCATAACAACTATAATGAAGAATTCCGATTTTAAACTTCAGTTATAAATACATAAAGTTTGCACTTTTTAAAAAAATTTTTCTGATAATACACCCTTTCCTTCACATATCCCAGGTTAGCAGAAAATATGCTCTTTTGGCATAGTTTCCTTTCTCCAAATATAAATCCTACAGCTTATTCAGTACATAGAGACCAGTCTGCCTGAGAACACCTCAGAGCAAGAGACTTGGGGAATTTGAGCTCTCTAATGGTAGCCCTTTCTTCCTGCTGCTGTTACTGTGTCTGCTAACAATGCCACAGTCATAAGGAGACTACCCATAGTCTGCAGATCCTCATTGTCCCTACTCCAGTATCCTCTCCTGGTCATAGAGGAGACTCCTGGGTTTTCAAAGGCATGTGAAAGAACAAGTCCCCTCCTTAGCATTGTGCTTGGTGGCCCCATGGATGTCCCAGGTTCTCTGTCTCCTCGAAGTCTGAAGCAGTGCTGAGTTGGAGGACATCCAAAACTCTCCCCCTCGGGTTTCCTGGGTCGCTGATTTTATTTGACCTTGTATATACAGTAACTATTCCCAGAGAACGCCTTTCAGACCACAGTAATTGGGGGAACAGAAAGTTTTAGCCTTATCCACACATTTTGTTGTTGTTGGCCCTTCCTTTCTCTATAATTATTCAGCCCTGGAAGTGAGCCTGATTGATCTGCCCAGACTATTCCACTTGGATGACCTTGGTATCACTTGGATGACCTTGATTTCCTTTCTGCCAGCATTTTGCAGCCTGGTAGACTTTAAGCCATGGGATCAGAGACTTTATTAAAATTGAGCCTCAGAGAGAAATTGAAATCTAGAACTTATATTTTCGTCTTTAAGACTCCTTTGTCTCCATGTAGATATTGTATCTCCTTCACCAGTGATATGAAGTGGACAGACCTTGCCAGTTAACCCCCACAACTCACTAAAAGCAGTCACTTCACTGTTTTGCTAGAATGTGTTCCCTTTCCATCTACATGCAATCTTATATGGAGGAGAATATTCAAAGGATTCTTCCTAGAATAGAAATAACAACATAAAGTCCTACTTTGTCAAAATTTTAAAATATTAACAAGACGGATTTCATGTCAATAGTTATCAAGCACATTTCAAAATTCTACTATTTTGAGGGAGTCAGAAAGATGGGAAAGTTTGTTCAAAGAACATTACTAGAAATTTATGTAGTCAGCCAAAAGATGAATATGTAAATACATTTACTGAGTTAAAGTCAAAACTGGTTATTATCTTACATGTCATTTATAATATAAATGGTGGAGTTATCTTTTCTCCTGAATAAAAATATTTCATTGTTAAACCCCAAATATTTGCAATTTAACAACCTTCTAAATGTATAATAAATTTAGAACCTTATTTTACAGAATCAATGAACAGGGCCCTAATCAATACTGAATAACAAATCAAATATTCATCAACTATTAAATAAGAAAATCCTTGGTTTTATGTCAAATTTAGCAAACATTTCCTCCCCCCACTCTCTGTATATATACACACATACAAACACATATATCTTTGAAATCTTGGAGAGGTCTATTAGTGCCTGTGTGTGACATAGATAAATACATCCACGATTACCCTAAATACATGTATAAAGACACAATTGTTGTAAAAATACTTCATATAAAATCATCAACTTGAAAAATTGTGCTCTTTATATGTAATATGAAATGAAATGTACTCTGCAAATGTGTATAACAAATTAGAATAAAAAAGAATAAATACAAAATGGTAACTTTGTGCTTTTTCCATATTTTTGGTAAATATTTGTAATTATTCTTAAAAATAATGCAGAACCATAGATTTAGTAGGGAAATAAATCTTTAAAATGGCAAGTTTTCTGAAGAAAAAACAATATTTAAAATTTTTCATTACTAAACGTGTAGCTATGTGCTAATTATTATAAACAACTTAGCTCTGAAAACTTATTATCTACCTATACAACCACCTCCCCTATCAATAGGTTAGTGTACTACAAAAAAAGTAGACTCAAACATTTGTTGAACATAAAAAATATACCTATTTATTATGGTAGAAGTTTACTACTCAAAACAACTTGCCAAGTTTGGTATCAATGCCACTAATTCACCAATGTGTTTAAGTAATTGGTCCCAGATCACCTGATCTATAAACAATGGAGCTGGATAATAAGCTCTATTAGTTTGGCTCCTAATTCCACTATCTTTTCCTTATGTCACCTCAGAAATATCTTCATAATTATTTGTAGGGAAACTTGTTAGAAGACTGAACTTTAATAAGGTAATTATCAAGAGTTTAGTTTAAAAAGGTCTAATAGGATGAAAATAAGTCTGTTTGAAATGACTAAATAAGCATGAAAGTATGTCAACTATTCTAATCCCCTGTAACAGAAAGCCAATGGCTTCTTATTTTTGTCTTAAATTGCACTTCAGGTATAATGAATGTGAAAAATAAAGGAAAAAAGGAGATGTAATGAAGGTCAGGACTGAAGTCATTGCCACTGATGTGAATTAATGTTTTCAAAAAAACAAAAAACAAAACAAAACAAAACAATACAAAAGCCAAGAAGAGAATGATAATGGAAGAAGTCAACATAAAAACACAGAATAAGTCTGGAGTCTTCGATTCTAATCATACTATACCATAGGTCTGCATGGCCTTGGCAAGTTAATGTGTCTCTCTGTACTCCTGCTCTTTATTGCGTAAATTAAAGTGGTTGAACTAAGTGGTTTCTAAGCTCCATTTGAGCTTCTGAATCCTTTAAGAAGTAAATGAAAGAGGACAAACTATATACTGAAAAACATAAATTTCTTACTTAAAAACATTCAAAGACTCTCCATTGTATTATAGGACTGTGGTTAAGAAATTGCTTAATTTATTTGTGACTAAGCTTTCTTACTTGGATTTGTTGTAAGGATTTAATTTAGATTATGTATGTAAAAAACCTACAATGCTCAGAAAATGGTAAGAATTCCATAAACATTGAATATTAGCATTATCTATAGAATTAAACCATTTTGATCTGGATTTTATCCATTTCACTAGCATCATCTCTCACTATTATCTTTTATTTCTTGCTGAAGAAATGAAAATTGCTATAGTTCTCTTTTATTCTTGCTTACAATATATCTTCACTCAGGAATGTTCTTATTTCAGGAAGAAGAAAAAACAAGTAGAATGGAAGATAAAGAAGAATAAAGAGTAAAATTTTTTAAAAAATATTTATTTATTTGCTTTTAGTTGTACACAATGCGTTTTTACGTGGTGCTGAGGATTGAACCTGGGCCACGCACATGCTAGGTGAGCACTCTACCTCTGAGCCACAACCCCAGCTCCCCCCCCCAGTAAAATTTTTTTGTTCTGTATTTTTAAAGAGATTTGCATGTAAAAGCTAATGGATCTAGGTGAATGGAGGAGGTTAAAAACATATGAAAAGAATGAATCAATAATGCTATGTCCTCAAGAAGAGGGATAATAAGTTAATAAATGTGGAGGGAAATCTGCTCTATTGTAACAAGATGAAAGGAGAAAGATGTATGCAGATGAGAGTAGATTTTAATGCTTTGTGCAAGGATGATTAGGAACATCCTGATTAATAGTGACCTTTTGTTGTTGTTAATTAGAAGAAAGGTCATTTTAAGAAAGAGAGGAAGAAGAGAAAAAGAGCAGAGAATATGAGAAATAGTTGCCATGGAGTAGAGGGGAGAGATTTAACAAGAGATACACTGAAGATTACCAGGCAGTGAAGATCTTATGCCATGCCTGTTCTGTGTGGTATTACTTTTTTCAAAATGGACTTACTTGCTCAAGTTCAGGTACTTAAAAATGCAGATATTGGACTTATTCAGATACACATGTTGTAAATACAAAGGGGCAAGGGAGCATGAGTGTTACTGAAATGCTGTGCCTTGGAATTTAAATTGGATCAAGGACTTGAATCAAATGGTGGTTTGTAGAGAATGTAGAACTTCAGTGATGATGCAGGGCAGTCAAAATGGGAATTTAGCTGAACAAACTAGATAACAGAGGATAGTTTGCAATTAATAGAGGGAACTGTAGCATTTATATAAATGTGAGATCCAGGCAGTAACCAAGTGGTAGCCAAGAGGAACACAAAAGGCTTTTAGAGGTAATGGCGCTAACAAGATGTGTGATCAGAGACTATCTATGTAGTTACTAAATTTGGCCAGCTCAATAAAAGGATTTTGGATGTAAGGTAAAACAACATAGGAACATTGATGTTTTCGGTGAATGAAGGTCAGTGAAGTGGAAGTTTATAAATAAAAATTAAAGTTGTAGAGTCAATGATGCATGCAAGTCTTCTGACTCTAAATCCCTAACTTTTTCCTATATAGCATAATGCAGTCTAATGTGAACAAAACTGCAATTTTCTTTGACAACTAAGATCATTGGCAACCCATCTATCACCCCCATGAATATTATTTTTTCTTGAGAATTGTGAAGCTTTAGAAATTGGGGTATTTGATCTTACTAAGCACTAATGGACAATCAAAACTATTTTTTACTTGCTTCGTCTTTATCATATTCCTTGTCTCTGAATTAAAAGTATTACTGGACTGCTTTGATAATCAAATAAGATGCTAGAATCCTTGTAAAAAGTGAAATACGATTAGCATATTTCTTTTGGACAAGGATAGAAATGAAATTTTAAAAAATAATGCTATCATGAGCCTGAGTGAAATAAAACGTCTAACAAGAGGGACACATGCATCATGGGAAATCTCTCATGATGGAGAGATGAGTTTCATTTGAGGCAAACAAAACGTCAAGGAGGAGATGAAATTATGAAAAAAATATTTGAAAGTTCTATAGCATTCCAATCACCAGTTTTGTTTGTTTTTTTTTTTGTTGTTGTTGTTGTTGTTTTAAAGGGATGCTTTTCCAGAAATTGAAAATAGGATAGACAAATTTTTACTTAGTGCAAATATCAATGTTGATCATAGAGAATCAGGATCTTTGGTTTGGCAAGAAAAGTAGACATATAATGAAAAATGGAGGGTTATAATTTAGGAAAATGGGTTGGCACCAACAAATGGAAAGTATGTGTGGTGTGAACTATTAAGGACATTGCTTGAAGGAAAGGAAATTATTCCATCAGAGTTGGACTTTAGGGAAATGATCAGTGGAATGAAACAAAACAGAACTTAAATAATGGAAAACAGATTGACACAGGTAAGAAAACTTAGAGCTGTTTCACAGGAAAATCTTATGAAAAAGCATGCTTAAAAAGTAAACGAAAACAGATCATTTCAAGTTGTAGAGGCTGCAGGACTGAATGGATGAGGATGCCATTAACTAAATCAAGAAAAATGGAAGAAGGGGAAATGATGTATTTCTTTTGGGCTTGTTGAATTTTGAGAGGTTTTCTAGTTATATATTATAGACTACAAGAAGTTGGTTCTGATAGTTCAGGAAGTAGTTGCAGGCTAAACATAGAATGGAGGTAATTATTAAGTGCGTGAGTTTTCCTTCCAAAAAGGGCATACAGAAAAGATTTGAAAATAATTCCAGAATCTTGGGGCTTTGTTTCCAGTTATTGACAAGTGAACAAAAATTTCTTTCAATGTTTTCCCTTTTTGTTCTAAAGGTTTGACCCACGAACTCATATTTAAAATGTTAGTAGTGTGTAACTATTTACATGTTATTAAACAAAATCTCAATGGCAAACACACATGTCATTTTAAGACTCTATGTACATAGAAAATCCACAGTTCTCAGAGTAATAATTTCATGACTCACACCTATGAATCTTCCTGACTTCACTGACACTTTAATTATGAAGTGACAGGTATAGTCCTAAAGCAGCAAGTGTGCAGTAGTTTCCCATTACACTTTACCTGTTGTCACTAATCTTGACACTTTGCTTGACAACTTTAGAATTTGTCCTCTGCCATTGCAGAGAGCAACACAAGACCTTTGTTATACTTCTATTGTTTAACAATTTGACTAATTCTTTTCCAGTGAATTCAAATCTGAAATAAAATATTTCTTATTTTTTTTGAAAAAAAAATTTTTCCAAACAGGAATACATGGCTTTATATATTTTTGACTTTTTGTGTCAGAATAATCAATTTATTTGATTTTATCTTTCAAGATCCATTTAATTTACTCTTGGAAGACTTATTTTTCTTCTCAAGCTTCCACTCCTTGCAGTGGTTCTGTCATATGAGAGAATATGTGCCTATTTCTGGTTACCTTAAGAATACAAGGTTATATATTTGTCCTGTTTTTTTTACACACTCTATCCCAAGATATTTGATGTAGTCTAAGTGATCACTTATGTATATACAGTGTACCTGGTCTTGAAAACAGTAAATGCTTTTTTTCCCCTGGGATTAATCTTTAAAAGGAATTTAAGACATGAGTTTTTAGCACTGAACGACAAAAGAGAAAATACTGAAGACCATAATCTAAACAACCTGGATTTCTTTCATGATATTTGTTAAAGGACACCAGAAAACAAACTGTGTCTTTATTTGCAAAAAGTGAAACACAGGGAAGGGAAACATAGAGTTTAGTGAATTTGGATTTTTTCTAGGCTTGGGCTACTGTGAATAAAGTTGCTATTTACATTAATGCACAAATCTTTGGGCATATGCTTTTTTCTTTAGTGAATCCTAGGAGTTCAGTGGCTGGGATTATATATATATGTATATAAATCTATCTATCTAAATACATATATACATACATTATGTGTATATGTATGTATGTACACACATACATATATGTATATGTATATATAAAATATGTGTATAATTTAACTTGTTTGGAAATTGTAAACTATTTTTTCTAAGTGGTTATGCCATTTTAATTTTACATTCCTGCTAGCAGTGAGTGTTATTAGTTGCTTGCGAACACTTAGTACTATTCAACTGTAGGCACCATAGTAACTGTGAAATACTAACTAATGAGTTTTTGGTTGGTTAGTTTGTTTATTAATAGTAAATTTTTATTCTTATTAAAATCTTTTACACATGTATATTCCTTGTGAAATCAATACAATTAATTATGCATCTTTGTTTTAAAATTTTGGTGAGACTTTGTGATATAATTATTGTATGATCTAGTTATACGTTTGGTTTGTTTTCTTAGTTGGTTTTAATTCCTATCAGAGAGAAAGAAAGATTCTTTATAAATCAACTAGGACAACACACTGTTAAACTCCTTTTTAAAAAAAGAAGTCTTCTAATTACTAATTTATGGTTTTAATTTGTATTTTCTAAAGATATTTTGAGTATCTTTTTACATACATATTTGCCATCTGTATATCTTCTTTCATGAAGTGTCTATTCAAATCTTTTTCCTATTTGTTAAATTGCCTTGCTCATTTATATATTAGTGAGATGACGTGTATTATATATATTTAAAATATAGCTTCTTTATTTACTTTTATTTTTTGGTAGTGCTGGGAATAGAACTCAGGGCCTTGTGCATGGTAAGCAAGTGCTCTACCACTGAGCTATGCTCCAGCCCCAGCTTCTGTATTAAATGCATGTTTTACAACTGTTTCTTCTAGTCTATGACTTGCTCTTTCCTCCTAATATTATTTTAAAGAGAAAAACTTTTAAGTTTTTATAAAACCAAGTTTACCCTTTGTATCTCATGGTTTTAAAAAATCCTATTAAAAGTCCTATTAAAAATATCAACATTTTCTGTTTTTTTTCTACATATTTGATAGTTTTTATATTGAGGTCTTTAATTAATGTAATTGTGTGCATGCTATGAGGACATGTTTGAGAATTACTCTATTTGTTTCAGGACAATTTATTAAAAACCTTATCCTTTCTACATTGAATCATCCTAGTACCTAAGAACCAAAATTAGGATAGATGAAGGCTCTGAAATACAAATAAAAAAAATGCACACTCTTTTCAATAAAACACTATAAGAAAAAATTTCAAAACTTAATAATGAAATGGAAAATCAAATATAGGAGGCATACAGGCCTTCAAATATACAAAATTACAACAGTCCCACACCAAGACACAGTATCATGAGGATGCCTAATACCAATAATAAGAATAGAATTTTGAAAGCTACTAGAAAAAAACAAATGATCACATTTAGATGTAAACCAGTCTGGATCTCAGCTGATTTCTCAACTCAGACCTAAAAAGCTGGGAGGTTTTGGAATAATATATACCAAGCTCTGAAATAAAATGGATATAAAAATTCTATACCCAGCAAAATTAAGCTTCAGAATTGAAGATGAAATAAAAATCTTCCATGATAAACAAAAGTTAAAAGAATTCACAACTAGAAAGTCTTCACTACAAAACATCTCAACAAAATACTTCATAAAGAAGAAATGAAAAATAAAAATGAAAACCCGCAGAGTGCAAACTAAACTAGAAGAATAGTCAATCAAAGGAGAATCTTAGTCAACTTAAAAACTAGAAATAAAATGACAGAATACAAATTATCTCTCAATAATAACATTGAATATAAATGGTTTAACCTCATCAATCAAAAGACATATAGTGGCAGATTGGATTAAGAAACAAGACCCAACAATATGCTGTCTCCAAGAATCTCACCTCATAGGGAAAGATATCGAAAGTGAAAGGCTAGGAAAACATATAACTTATATGGATCTCATAAACAAGAAGGGTTTCTATTCTCATATCTGGCAAAGCAGACTTCAAGCCAAAGTTAATCAGAGGAGACAAGAAAGTTCATTTCATACTGCTTAAGAGAATCATAAAACAACAAGCAATTACAGTCATAAATATTTATGCCCCAAACAATGGAGTATCTATGTATATCAAACAAGCCTGTCTCAATGTCAAGAATCAAATAGACTGCAACACAATAATACTGGATGACATAAACAAGCCTCACTCGTCACAGGATAGACCTTCCAAACAAAAATTAAATAAAGATGCTACAGAGCTAAAAGATGCATTTAATAATTTAGACTTAACAAACATATATAGAATATTTCATCCATCAACAACCCAATTCACATTCTTCTCAGAAGCAGATGGAATGTTTTCTAAAGTAGACCATATTTTACACCACAAAGCAACTCTTAGTAAATACAAGAAAATAGAGATGATGCCACGCATTCTGGCATATCATAATGGTATAGAATTAGAAATTGATGATAAGATAAAAAATAGAAACTACTCTGAGATATGGAGACTACACTATTGAATCATGAATGTATAGCAGAAGAAGTCAGGGGTGAAACAAAAAACTATGTAGAGGTAAATAAGAATAGTGATACAATATATCAAAACCTCTGGGACACTATGAAGGTTGTTCTAAGAGGAATGTTCATAACATTAAACTTTTACATTAAAAAAATAGAAATATACCAAATAAATAATCTAATATTACATATCAATCCCTAGAAAAAGAAGAATAAATCAACACCAAAATCAAGAGAATACGGAAAATAATTAAAACCAAATTTACAATCAATGAAATTAAGATTAAAAAACAATTCAAAAATCAACAAAACAAAAAGTTGATTCCTTGAAAGAATAAAGAAAATTGATAAATGGTAGTGAAGCTAACCAAAAGAAAGAGGGGGAAACAATCAAGTTGTTAAAATGCATGATGAAAAAGGAAATATCACCACAGATATTACTGAAATCTAGAGAATTACAAATTATTTTGAAAATTTACACTACAATACACTAGAAAACTCTGAAGACATCGACAAATTTCTAGAGATATGTGACCTACATAAATTGAACCAAGAGGATATAGAAAATGCAAACAGATTAATGTCAAGTAATTTAATTGAACATACCATCAAATACCTACCAACAAAGAAAAGCTCAGGACCGGATAAATTGTCAGGAGAGTTCTACCAGAACTTTAAAGAAGAACAAATGCCAATGCTCCTCATAGTATTCCATGAAATAAATAGAAGGGAACTCTTTCAAACTCCTTCTATGAAGCTAGTATCACCCTGATACCAAAACCAGACAGAGACACATGGATGGAAGAAAACTTCAGCCTAATATCCCTGATGAATGTAGGTGTGAAAATTCTCAGTAAAATACTAGAAAATCACATAGAAAACCACATTAAAAAGATAGTGCACCATGAGGAAGTGGGTTTCACCCAGGGGTGCAATGTTGGTTCAGCATACAGAAATCAATAAATCTAATTCACTATATAAATAGACTTAAAGACAAGAATCACATGATTATAATAATAGATGTAAAAAATAGTTTGACAAAATACATCATCATGTTTAAAACACTAGAAAATCTAGAGATAGAAGAAACACACCTCAACATTTTAAAAGCTCTATAGGATAAATGCAAGGCCAACATCATTTACAATAGAGAAATACTGAAAGCATTCCCTCTAAAAACAGGAATAACACACTATGCCCACTTTCATCACTTCTGTTAAGACATAGTCCTTGAAACTAGTCAGAGCAATTATGCAAAAGAAAAAAAAATCAAGCGATACAAAGAGGAAAAGAAAAGCTCAAACTATCTCTGTTTGCTGATGACATGATCTTGTATCTAAAACACCAGAAAACATCTCAAACTTATAAATAAATTCAGCAAAGTAGCAGGATAGAAAATTAACATCCATAAATCAATTGTGTTCCTATATACCAATGATGAATCTGTTGAAAGAGAAATTAGGAAAATGATCCCATTCACAAAAGCCTCAAAAAAAAAAAAAAAAAAAAAAAAAAAAAAAAAAAAAAGGAAAGAAAATGCTTGGGAATCAATCTAGCAAAAGAGGTGAAGGACCTCTACAATGAAAACTACAGAACACCAAAGAAAAAAATGTGAAGAGAGTCCCAATACAATGAGAGAAAATCTTTGCCATCTGCAATCAGATAGGGCATTAATTTCCAGTATATACAAAGAACTAAAAAAAACTTAACACTAAGAAAGAAATAAACTAATCAATGAATGGACAAAAGAACTAAACAGACACTTATCAAAAGAAGAAAAATGAACAGTCAAGAAATATATGAAAAAATGTTCAACATCACTAGAAATTAGAGAAATGCAAATTAAAACTACCCTGAGATTTTGTTTCACTTCTGCCAAAATGGAAATTATCAAGAATACAAGTAACAACAAATATTGTGAGGATATGGGAAAAGAGTACACTCATGCATTGTTGGTGGGACTGCAAATTACTGCAACCACTCTGGAAAGCAGTATGGAGATTACTCAAAAAACTAGGAATAGAACCACCATTTGACCCAGCTATTCTACTCTTTGGTATATATCCAAAGGATTTAAGAATCAGCATATTCAGTGACACAGCCACACCAATGTTTATAGAAGCACAATTCACAATAGCTAAGCTATAGAGCATATCTAGGTGCCTTTCAACAGATGAATGGATAAATATACATGATGGAGTATTATTAAGCCATAAAGAATAACTTTATGGAAGTTACAAGAAAATGCTTTTTCTGCGTCTATTGAGATGATCATATGGTTTTTATCTTTAAGTCTATTGATGTTATATATTATGTTTATTGATTTACGAATGTTGAACCAGCCTTGCATCCCTGGGATAAGCCCCACTTGATCGTGGTGCACTATCTTTTTGATATGTTTTTGAATCCGATTTGCCAGAATTTTGTTGAGGATTTTTGCATCTATGTTCATTAAAGATATTGGCCTGAAGTTTTCTTTGTTGGCTGTGTCTTTGCCTGGCTTTGGAATTAATGTGATATTGGCCTCATAGAAAG
This sequence comes from Tamias sibiricus, assembly GCA_025594165.1. Taxonomy (NCBI): domain Eukaryota; kingdom Metazoa; phylum Chordata; class Mammalia; order Rodentia; family Sciuridae; genus Tamias; species Tamias sibiricus. Next base: position 83,584,321 of record CM046657.1, on the reverse strand, counting down.
TGTCTGGAAGAGCTTCCCTCTTTTTCTATTTCTTGAAATAATTTGAAGAGCATCGGTATTAGTTCTTCTTTGAAGGTCTTGTTGAACTCGGCTGTAAACCCATCAGGACCTGGACTTTTTCTTGTTGGTAGTTTTTTGGTAGCGTCTTCTATTTCTTCACTTGAAATTGATTTATTTAAATTGTGTATAGCCTCCTGTTCCAGTTTGGGCAATTCATACAACTCTAGAAATCTGTCTATGCTTTCAGTATTTTCTATTTTATTAGAGTACAAGTTTTCGAAGTAATTTCTAATTATCTCCTGTATATCTGAGGTGTTTGTTGTGATATTTCCTTTTTCATCATGGATGCTAGAAATTTGAGTTTTTTCTCTTCTTCTTTTCATTAGCATTGCTAGGGGTCTGTCAATTTTATTTATTTTTTCAAAGAACCAACTTTTGGTTTTGTCAATTCTTTGAATTGTTTCTTTAGTCTCAATTTCATTAATTTCAGCTCTGATTTTAATTATTTCCTGTCTACTACTGCTCTTAGTGTTGATCTGTTCCTCTTTTTCTAGTGCTTTGAGGTGTGATGTTAAGTCATTTATTCATTGTGTTTTTTTTTTTTTTTTTTAATGAAGGAATTCAGTGCAATGAATTTTCCTCTTACTACTGCCTTCATAGTGTCCCAGAGATTTCTATACAATGTATCTGTGTTCTCATTTACCTCTAGGAACTTTTTAATCTCCTCCTTGATGTCTTCTTCAACTCCTTGTTCATTCAGTAGCATGTTGTTTAGCTTCCAGCTGTTGGAGTAATTTTTTTTTCTATTTCTTGTATTAGCATTGATTTCCAATTTCATCCCATTATGGTCTGATAGAATGCAAGGTAGGATTTCTATTTTTTTATATTTGCTGAGAGTTGCCTTGTGACATAATATATGGTCAATTTTGGAGAAGGAGACATGTGTTGCTGAGAAGAAAGTGTATTCACTTACTGAGGGATGAAATATTCCATATATGTCCGTTAGGTCTAAGTTATTAATTGTTTTAACGAGGCCTAAATTTTATTTATTTAGCTTTTGTTTGGATGATCTATCCATTGGTGAGAGAGGTGTGTTGAAGTCCCCTAAAATAACTGTGTTGTGGTCTATTTTACTCTTGAACTTGAGAAGGGTTTGTTTGATGAATGTAGGTGCTCCATTATTTGGGGCATATCAATTTATAATTGTTATATATTGTTGATGAATAGTTCCCTTAAGTAGTAAGAAATATCCATCTCTATCCCTTTTGATTAGCTTTGGCTTGAAGTCTACCTTATTTGATATGAGAATGGAAACCCCTGCCTGCTTCCGCAGCCCATGTGCACAATAAGACTTTTCCCAGCCATTCACCTTCAATTGCTTGATGTCTTTTTCTATGAGGTGTGTTTCTTGTAGGCAACAAATTGTTGGGTTGTTTCTTTTAATCCAATTTGACAATCTGTGTCTTTTGAATGGTGAGTTTTGGCCATTAACATTCAGGGTTATTATTGAGATGTGATTCTTATTTCCATCCATTTTTAAATGTATTATGGTATTTAGCTTGATTTGGATTCTCCTCTGGTTGGTAATTCCTTTAGTTTACTATCTCCCTTTGTTGATTTTCATTGTTATTTTTCTCTTCTACTTTGTGGAAAATTTTGCCCAACATGTTCAGAAGTGCTGGCTTTCGAGTTGTGAAATCTTTTAACTTTTGTTTGTCGTGGAAGGTTTTTATTTCATCTTTGAATCTAAAGTTCAATTTTGCTGGATATAAGATTCTTGGTTCACATCCCTTTTCTTTCAGAGCTTTTGAAATATGGTATTCCTGGATCTTCTAGCTTTTAAGGTCTGGGTTGAAAACTATGAGCATAGTCTGATCAGTTTCCCCCTATATGTAATCTGCTTCCTTTCTCTTGTGGCTTCTAGTATTCTCTCCTTGCCTAGTATATTAGGCAATTTCATTATAATGTGACTTGGTGTGGATCTGTTGTGGTTTTATACGTTTGGTGTTCAGTAAGCCTCTTGAACTTGGTTTTGCCATTCATTCCTCATTTTTGGAAAAATTTCTGCTATTGTTTCATTGAATAAATTACTCATTCCTTTGGTTTGAAACTCTGCACCTTCTTCAACACCAATCACTCTTAAGTTTGGTCTTTTTTATGCTGTCCCATAATTCCTGAATGCTCTGTTCTTGTTTTCTTACTACTTTTGTCGTGTCCTCTAGATTTTTCTCCAGGATATATATTTTGTCTTCATGATCTGAGGTCCTTTCTTCCAGGTGATCTAATCTGTTGGTGATGCTTTCAATTGAGCATTTAGATTGGTTTATTTCTTCTTTCATTTCCAGAATTTCTGTTTGGTTTTTCTTTAGAATCTCTATCTCCCTATTGAAGTAATCTTTTGCTTCTTGTATTTGTTTTTGGAGTTCTTTGTCAAAATGCTCTTTTACTGCCTCTATTTGCTCTGTCATCTCATTTTTTAGTTCATTCTTAAGATCCATAAACATTTGGAATATGTAATTTCTAAATTCCATCTCTGGCATTTGACCAACTGTGCTTGCCATGGAATCTACTGAGGGGGTATGTTGGTTGGTTTCAGCCACTTTCTTCCCTTGCTTCTTCATAATGCTTGTGTGTCTATTCTCCTAGCACTGTGGGACCTTGCCTATTTCGATTTCACCTTATAGCCTTATGTTTCTCCTGTGGTACAATGCTGCAGGTCCCATTATAAATACCTTACAATTTCAGCTCTAACACTTTCTTTACAGCAAATCCCAGTTTGATCACAATGTACAGATTTAGTTAACTCAAGTATTGTTTCCACTTTACTCTGTATGTTTGCGTTGGGGTTTACAGTTTCAGTATTGGACACAGAGATGTTATGTTTAGGAAGAAGCAAGTGAGGTTACTGAGATGTTCTTTCTTAGGAAGTATAAAAATAGAATTCTATGGAAGTGGTTTAATATCAGCAGGCAGGAGAGGAAAAATAATGGAGTGAGCGATTTAGAGGGAAGACTGATTTATATATAAACCAAACTTATTCAGCCTTTGAGAGAAGAAAAATAAAGAAAGATGGAAAAGAAAAAATAAAAAGGAACAATGAGAGATAACAAAGAAGTAAGAATTAGTGTAAGAAAGAGGAGAGAGAAAACTGAGTCAAGAAAAATAGAGAGTAAACTATATATAACACTGCTTTTCTGTATATTTCAAATGCCCCAGGCCTAGAAGTCCCAATTTTTGCGTATACCTTGTTTTCACCTCTGATGAGAACACAATGACAGGGTGTAAATAGATAAGATGAGCGCAGAAGAGACTAAAGTGAGAAGGGAAGAAAAGAAAGAGGAACACAGACACACAAATAATCACACTATCAAACAGAACAAAAACAAAAACAAACAAAAACAAACAAACAACAGCAACAACAACAACAAAAAAAAAAACAGAGTTGAACCCAGGAACAAGTCTCAAATAAACAGAACCCTGGAAAGCCCTTCCAGTTTGAACCAGTTGTCCTGGACCATGCCCAGACAGTCACAGTGGAGTCTAGTCTGCAGCTTTGGCCAGTGGCAGATTGGCACAGAGGAATAACGGCTGGGGTTGGAGGGGTGTCAGTATGTGAATAGCACCAAGAAAGGGTTCATCCAAAAGGCACTCAATCCCCACGCCCGCCCCCAGTTATAGCTCTTGTGGTTGCTGCGCTGGCCTCAGGCAGGCCCTTCCCTGCTGGCTGCCTGTGCACATCTCACCCAGGTGTGTGCTGTTCTCCGGGCCCTGGACCGATCCTTGGATGTCTGCAGTCAGCCGCAGCCCTCCTCCAAAATGGCGGTGCCTTTCCCGGTCCCAACAGCCATACCCAGGACCTGTGTGTCACTCCAAGGTGTGCAGGTCCCGTTTGGCAATTTACGTGAAAGAAGTCTGTGAGGCTGTTGCTTGCGTCTGGCTTTCTTTTTATTCTTCGCTGTTCGAAGTCGTGGTCTGTACTTACTTTACTGCAGTGCTACCACGGCAGCTACACCACTAATGCTGGCTCGGTTTGTGGGCCGCTGGAACTGGACTCCGTGCGTCAGCAGTCTGGAGTTCGTTGTATTTCACCATCTAGTTGTGCGCGGATGTCTCAGCTCCCTCCCAGTTGTGGGAGTGTTGCTAGGAACGTGTTCAATCTTCCTGCCAAGCCTCTTTTATTGCTGGTCTCCCGAGAGTGCTTCTCTGCTTCCGCCATCTTTTGACTTCTCTCCAAGTTACAAGAAAATGGATAGAGTGGAGACTATCATGATAAGTGAAATAAGCCAGCCCCCCCCCAAAAAAAAATGCAAAGTTTAAATATTTTTCTCTGATATGTGTGTAAGAGCCCTAATTGAGGAGATAGCTAAGATGGCGGCTAGCTGAGAGCCATAGAGGTGTTCAAGTATTTTCACCTGATATTCATGTATTTATCTAAGAATGTTTTTATGCCCATGAACACTGCGTGACGTACTTGTAAGCTCGAGCTGTTAGCATGTGTCCTTGTTAAGGCAAAAAGTATTTAACCGGGTGAGGGTTAGTTAGAGGTGTGGTTGGAATTGGAGAGGTTGTTGGAGCTGGAGAGAGAAGTTAGAAGAAAGAAGAATAAAAGAAATTTTTCATTTCCAGTCTGCCTCCAAACGTTCTCCCGCGGTATTGTTGCTGCAAGCAGCAGCAGCCGCAGGTGGTGACAAGTGGTGGCCCGTACAGGGAGTTCGGAATCGGCAGGTAAGAGCTGAGACATCTTTAAAGATGCGTACGAAAATAACAAAAAGCCAAGTAATAAAAGCCATGGAAGAGTTTTTTGACATCGCTGACTCAGTTGAAGTGAGGAGGAAAGTGATCAAGAAAGCATAGCCTCCGCTGAGTCAGATAAGACCAGTAAGGATAATATTGGTGTGAACTCAAAAATAATGAAAATAAGAGCTGTTAAAGCTATCAGAGATTTATTAGAAATAGCCAAGGAATACGTGCTCTGAATAGAATCTGAAACCCAGGATGTTACTACCAGTGAAAGTGATGGTAATGAGGAGGAGCCAAATAACCATGAAAGCACAGCCTCCTCCACTAAGTCAGTTAAGACCAGAAAGGACCATCAAGTAGAGAAACCACTGGTGCCCTCTGCTCCCTCATGGGTGGAATCAGTTACAGAAACCATGAGGGGTATTTCTGAGCTTATGCGTGCCCTTGAGACAGAGATTAACGGCCTTGCTTAGGCGCGCCCTTGAACACCAAAAACCGCAGGAACATTGGGAACCTGCCAGTATTTGAAAATAAAAATGGGAAAGGTACCACCAATCCCTAGATTTTAAAACACTAAAAAATTTCAAAGAGGCGATAATGTCCTATGGGCCTCAAGCTCCGTTCACGTTGAGCATGCTGGAGTCCCTTAACACTTTAACTTTAACCCCCTCAGACTGGAAGGGGTTATGCAATGCAGTATTGAGCGGGGGACAATACCTGATCTGCAGGTCACAATTCCAGGAACTTTGTGTAGAAACAGCTAGGATAAATGTAACTGCAGCCTTCCCAGACCTAAACGTAGATACGCTAACAGGTGAAGGACAGTTTGCTGAACTACAAATACAAATGCAATATGATCCCGGTGTATACGCACAGATAGACGCTGCTGCTGTCAAAGCATGGAAGACCTTACCAGGAACAGGTGATTTGCAAGGCAGCTTATCAAAAGTAATACAGGGGCCTAACGAGCCGTATGCTGATTTTGCTGACAGACTTTTAAGAACTGCAGGCAGAATATTCGGGGATGTGGATCAAGCAATGCCCTTAGTCGTCCAGTTGGCATATGAAAATGCCAATAAATATTGCCAAGATGCTATAAGACCATGGAAAAATAAAAAGGACCTTTCAATATACATTAGATTATGTAAAGATATTAACAATGCCTTTGTCACAGGCAATGTGATTGCAGCAGCAATGAGAGGTGCTTCCCCTCAAAATTTCACAAATAGGGCTCAACAAAAAAATTATAATCAATCAGGATATTCCAGACAAAATTATTATAATCAACCAGGATATTCTAGGCAATATCCCCAAAGAGAAATAAAACGAAGCTCATACCGTGCCCCAGGCTGCTGCCCCAGGTGTAAAAAAGGATATCATTAGGCCAATAAATGCCGTTCTAAATTTGACATCTATGGAAATGTTTTGTCCAGGAATTCAAAAAATGGGGCACGGGGCCCAATGCCTCGTGGCCCACAAATGTACGAGACATTAGAGGAGGAATATCCTCAAACATCCATACAGATGATTCCTTGTCACAATCCCTCCTACCCATTGACTCCCTTGTCAGAGGGACAAGAGGAAGTGCAGGACTAAACCTCTGTTCCACCGCCCGAATAGTGCTAACACCTGAAATGGGGGTTCAACTGATTCCCACGTGAGTCAGGGGACCTCTTCCCTCAGGGACTGTAGGACTTATCCTTGGGTGAAGTTCTAAAAGCTTATTAGGTTTTCAAGTAACACCAGGTGTTATTGACTCCGATTACCAAGGAGAAATAAAAATAATGCTGAGTTCACCTAGAGGCATTATCTCTGTTAACCAAGGAGATAGAATTGCTCAGCTGCTTCTCTTTCCCAGTTTCCACAACTCATTCAAGAGTATGCCGCAGAATAGGAACAATAGAGGATTTGGTTCCACTGGCTTGGGACCTATGGCTTGCTGGGTTCAGGATTGTTCACGGAGACCTATGTGCAAAATAAAAATTCAAGGTATAGAGATGGAGGGGCTGATTGATACTGGGGCTGACTCTTCCATCATTAATCTTCAACAATGGCCCAAGCACTGGCCTCTGCAGAAGGCTTCAACCAGTTTAAGAGGCTTGGGATATACTAACACCCCAGCACAAAGTGCTGTATTCTTAAATTGGGAAGATAATGAAGGGCATAAAGAAACATTCCAACCTTATGTTTTGACCAGCTTGCCAGTTACCCTATGGGGAAGAGATAGTCTACAGAAAATGGGGGTACATCTCGCAACCAAGCCCGCAGGTGTTAAAAATAAAAATCTAAATCATCATCAAAAGGGTAAAAGATATTATTTCTAGGGGCCACTGAGAAAACAATTTTGAAAATACCATAGATTTCTGATAAGCCAGTTTGGGTCCCTCAGTGGCCCCTATCTAGAGAAAAATTACAAGCAGCCCACCTATTAATCCAAGAACAACTAGAAGCAGGACACATAGAGCTTTCCACCTCTCCCTGGAATTCCCCCATATTTGTAATCAAGAAAAAATCTGGAAAATGGAGATTGTTACATGACCTTAGAGAAATCAATAAAACCATGCAAATTATGGGCCCTACCCAACCTGGACTTCCTAATCCTGTAGCTATTCCTAAAAATTTCATCTTATAACTCTTGATATAAAAGATTGTTTCTTTTCCATTCCTCTACATCCTCTGGATGCCCCCAGGTTTGCTTTTTCAGTTCCTTCTATCAATAATAATGGCCCTGATAAAAGATATCAATGGAAAGTGCTGCCGCAGGGAATGGCTAATAGCCCCACTATATGTCAAATTATATGTAGACAAAGCTATTCAGCCTATTAAGAACAAATATCCAAACCTTATGTGCCTCCATTATATGGATGATGTTTTGCTTGCTCACCCTAATCAAAAAATCTTATTTACCATATTCAGTGATATGACAGAAAATTTTAAAAAGATAGGGATTAAAAATTGCTGAAGAAAAGGTTCAAACTAGATCTCTCATATTATATTCAGGATTTAAAATCATGGATACCTTTATTAGGCCTCAAAAATTTTTAATAAATAAAGAACATTTGACCACCCTCAATGATTTCCAAAAACTACTGGGAGACATTAATTGGCTTTGCCCTACACTAAGCTTCACTACTGGACAATTAAAACCCTTATTTGATTTCCTTCGCGGGAACCCTGATCCATCTTCACTGTAAACATTGACTCCTGATGCTAGGGAAGCTTTAAAGTTAGTAGAAAAGGCCATTGAAAGATCCCATTGTGATAGAATTGATTTTGCTCGACCGCTAATATCGATTATTATTTCTTCACAATATACACCCACAGGAGTATTTTGGCAACAGGGACCTTTATTATGGATACATTTACCCGTCTCTCCTAAAAGTACAATTGAGTCTTATACCTCCATGGTGGCTAAACTTATTCTTCAAGGACTTAAGACTTCTACTAAAATATTTGGCATTCACCCTGCTACTATTATTACTCCCTATTCATCGTCACAGGTTGAATATTTTTGCTTTAATGCTAATGATTGGGCTATAGCTAGATGCTCTACTTCTGCAAATTTTGATAACCATCTTCCTAAATCTCCTATACTATCTTTTTGTGTCAACCATCCCATTATATTTCCACAGGTAATAAAAAATAAACCTATTCCTAAGGCATTAAATGTATTTATAGATGGCTCCTCTAACGGCACTGCTGCAGTAGTCACTCAAAAAGAAAATATGATTCATATTACTGGTCAAAATCAGCTCAATTAGTTGAACTTGAAGCTATTATAATAGCTCTAGAAAATTTTAAAGAACAGCCTATAAATATTTTTTCAGACAGCCACTATATTGTACATGCTGTCCCTAACTTGGAGCAAGCAGGTCCAATAACACCACATACTACAGACTTTAAATTGTTTTTTCAAATTCAAAATCTCCTATGGGAATGTAAAGAACCTTTATTTATTGGACATATCAGAACTCATACTAATTTGCCTGGTCCTCTCCATGAAGGTAATCAAAAGGCTGATGCCCTCACTAAAACAATCTTTATATTTTCAGCAGTCCAACACGCTACCTTGTTCCATTCTCAATTTTATGTCAATAGTACTATGTTACAGCAAAGGTTCAAAATCACAAAGGAGCAAGCTCGAACAATTGTTAAGGATTGTCAATCTTGTGTGACACATTTGCCCAATCCACATTATGGGGTTAACCCAAGAGGATTAATGCCCAATCATTTGTGGCAGATGGATGTCACTCATGAGCCAAGTTTTGGAAAATTGCAATTTATTCATGTGTCCATAGATACATGCTCAGGCATGATTTTTGCTGGAGAAAAAGTTAAAGATGTTACATCTCATTGTCTATAAGCTTTTGCTTGAAAAAAAGTTAAAGATGTTACATCTCATTGTCTACAAGCTTTTGCTGCATTGGACATTCCCAAAATGCTTAAAACAGATAATGGCCCTGCATATATGTCCTCATCTTTCAAAGAGTTTTGCGCAAAATTCAATATATCCCATAAAACAGGTATCCCATACAATCCTCAAGGTCAAGGTATAATTGAACGAGCTAATTGCACACTCAAAATTATGCTATTAAAGCAAAAAGAAGGAAATTTGTTGCTGCCTGAAGCGGAAGCCGCTTGGAGCAACGAACGCCGCAGGATAATTTGGAGGCAGGATGAAAATGAAAAAAAGGTCTTTTATTCTTCTTCTCTCTCCGGCTCCAGCAATCACTTCAAACGCTCTAACTTCAACCACCACCTTCTTCTTCTTCCCACACACTCTAACCAACCTCACCCAATTATATACATATAGCTTTAACAAGGACAAGTGCTTACAGCTTGAGCTTACAGGTGCGTCACAGAGTGTTCACGGGCATACAAAGATTTTTTTGGATAATGCATTAATATCAGGTGGAAACTAGAACATCTTTTATGGCTCTCAGCTAACTGCAATCTTTAGCTATCTCCTTGATTATAGGCTCCTACATTTCCCCTTTTTAGTTTTAAAAGAGGGGATGTTCTAGGACGTCCATGTGCAACCGACATTCTTACCCGTCATGGGAGTCTAGGCTGTCCTGACTCCTGGCTTAGGTTGACATGCCGGCCAGGCCACATTAGACTGTCCCGTGCGACTGTGCCATGTCTTAGGTTGTCCCCTTCTAGGGATCTTACCCATCATAGGCTAACCAGCCATCCAATAGAGCCCTTCAGGATCGACTGTGTGTTGACTAACAGCCGTCCAATTTTTAGGAGATGCTGTGGATTTAAGGCGGCAAGCCTACTGCTGAGGAGCCAAGTTTCCATAGTGTATCAAGTTCTTTAAGCGAATCAGCTGCCCTTAGTTTCATCAAGTAATGCACTGAGTTCTCTTAGACAAATGCCCGCAAGTATGGATACCCATATCCAAACTGTAACACCACCAAACATGTCAACTTGCTTTCCTCAGTTCTATATGGCAAACTACATTTCACTTGCATGCAATTACTTACATTTTCTCGAAGTGCCATATTTTTTGACATCTTTACTTTTGATTCTTCCTTTCTCTTTTTATATTTCCTAGTGAATAGACTCCTCATTCTTCAAGATGTTGTTTAAATATTTCCTGTTCTGTAAGGCTTTCTATAGTGGTCTGATTATGACTCCTTACTTTCACTATTAGTTACACTGGAATAACTTCATATTCCCAGCATCTTATGTAGTGACATGATAGACTAGGTATTATTAGTAAGTGTTTTCTGTGTTAAGAAAATAATGAATATATGAAAAAACACATTGAAGATATTTGATGAATATGAAATATACACTAAAACCTTAGTAATCTGACTATCCGGAATAAAAAGATATTGTGTGTAACTGGATAGTGATAAATATCATTATGATTCTGAAAGCCTCTGAAGCCAGATTTAAAGCTAGGTAGTGAGTGTAGTCAGGCAAATCGGGTCTAACATCGAGTTTCATAAAAGAACATGGCGTCCATAAGGAAAATGGAGTCAGCCTGAGTCCTGGAAAAACACAGAGCAACTCTAAGGGAAGATAAAATGGTTAATGTTCCCAAGTTTAGGACCCATCTTATGGAATGTTAATGAAACAGCTCCAGCAAACGGAGATGCTAATCAACTAGCCCTAAACCCTTCCTGTGAATTTCACTCCCGCCATGGGCCCTCCTGCGTCACATCTTTTGACATCCCTGTCCCAGGAAGGACAGAGATAGGGAACATGAAAGGGACAAGAGAAAGATTTCAGATATAAAAGGGAGAAAGTTTCTCCTCCCTTTGGATTCCTGGTTTCCAGGTCCCCTTCTCTCTCTGGGGGAAGTCTTTTGCTATCCTTTCAATAAAGCTGTCCACTTTCCACTCTACGCTTGCCTCGGAGTGCTTCTTCGGCGTTATTCTTCAGCGTTCGGGGAGCAAGAACTCGTCACGGTAAAAAGCGGTTTCACCTCCATACCTTAAAAGAAATTATTTTAAACCCAGGGGTGCTTTGCCAATGAGCCATATTCCCACATCCTCATTCCTTTTTATTTTTTACTTTGAGACAGAATTTTGCTAAGTTTCTAAGACTGACCTCAAACTTAAAATCCTCCTAGCTCAGCCTCTGACACCACTGGTATTGTAGCGGTACACCACCATACCTGGCCATGTCTTAAATTTTTATTTTATTGTTTATTAGTTCTTTTTGCTTATACATGACAATAGGGTTCATTTGGACAAAATTATAAAAGCATGATTTGTTCTAATTCAGTCCCCAGCACTTCCCCCTTTTCCTTCTCTCCTCCCTCCCTCTGTTCCCTTCCCATTTACTGATCTTTCTGCCATTTACTTATAGTTGTTTTATTAAATTAGTGTCTCATGGATGGACATGATAGGGAGATTCACATACTTTGAAATATGTAAATATTGAAAATATCACACAGACAGATCACTTGATATTTTACAGAACTGGGCTTTTATTTCAGCAGGGGAGAGCTATTTTCTACTCTGGAGATTACTAGTGGGACAAGTTGAGTAAAATAGTAGAATATGAGAGTCATTAGGCTGCTTTGTTCCTATTTATATTTCCAAAAATCATAAATTATTTTCTGTGACTTGTACATGCAAGAAAAGAGGCAAAAGGGAAGCTAAGCAATTGGACTTAGCCAAAATGAATCCCAACTTCCATCATGTTTTATAGAATGGCTTCCTGATGGTTAAAGTGGCAAGGAGCACTTCCAAGGTAGAATCAGGTGAGCTGACTTCCCAACACACGTTTACTAAACACCTGAGACATGTGTGAGCTTCATAATGAACATAGGTCTTGTCTACTAGATTTTTGCAGCTGAACCTAAGAAATAATGACATTTGGCAAATGATTGATAGATTTAACTATATGATGCCCAAAGAGATGTCAAAAGTGAATAGAAAATGAAAGAGAGTGAGGCATGATGTTTTTAACCAGAGGAAGTAATTTTACATTTGTTCTAAGTGATATATTAAAAAGGCTCTCTGGATTCTAGATTGGTGTTAGAGAGGAAGTGAATAGCTTCATGGACCCAGTCCACAGGCCCCCAATTCCTTCCATTTCCAGTATGTCCTTCCCTATATCAGAGTCTGTTTTCTCATTGGTAAAATACAAATGAAGAATAAATACTTTATAGAATTGTTGTGAGGATTAAACACAATAGTGTATGGAAATTTTCTTCCACAGTACCTGAACAGTAGAAATCACTCATTCACTGATAACTATGTTATTGTAACCACGTTATCATTTTCTAGTGAATTTTCTTAGAAATTTCCAATTACTTAATATGCAATAAACTAGTCTTTTCCTTTAAAGTATAAATTCCTTCCAGTTAAGACCCACATCTTCTGTTTTTGACTCTTTTCCCTTATCCCAGTACTGCCTCCCAATTAATCAGCCCATTCAGGGACATACCGAAATGAACATTTCCAAACTAGCATTAGGTACAAAACCGTAATTATCCCTTCTCATAGTAAGCCTTCTTTATACTTTACATTTTATAAATCCAAGTAACCACAGAGTTTTTGTTAGACCATTCTATGATACTAATTTATACTAGAAGTTCAAATAACTAGAAGTTAAATAGGAAGCTTCACCTAGGAGTTTCCTTCACATCTACATTTATTTCCTGGGTATAATGAAGAGAAGCTTGCAAATTGGGAGAGGGTTTCGTTGGAATAGCTCACTTTGATTGTATTTTAAGTGATGTTAATAAGGAAACATCTTAACGCATGACTTTATTAGCATATTCCTTGGAAGTCTGTTAACTATGTGACAGAGCTGAATCTAAATTAATGAATAATTTAGAGATAAGTTTCTGCTATATATAAATTATATTTTCAGGTTATTGAAGTTATGAAGAAAATAATCGTAAGGTCACTTGAATTAGATAAACTAATCAAATTCTATACTGATTCTATTTCCTGGGGGATTTTGACAAAATTACATAACATCTTTAAGCCTCATTGCATGTTAGTAAATGCTGATGATCCTTTAAATTCACTTAATAGAATTATGAGAATTAAATAAAATCATCATGAAAATTCATTAAGCAAAGTTGGAATATAGTAATTACACAATAAACATTGTCTAGTCAAATTGTGATTAACAAGTACAGTCCAGATATCAACTACTGTTTTCCTGATTCTTAATTTTCTGATTGCACTAGGTTGAGCCTTTCTGTTCATCCTTATTTTTTCTCCAATATTGCTGAAATTCTGAGGTTAATTTTTTTTTCATATTCTTAGTTCAATATGGAGTTTAGGTCTGTTGAATTATTGCTCTTTGCTATTAATTTCAGGGTTTCCCTTTAATTGTTACCTGGTATTGATTTAAGCAAAGGAAAATATACTCTCCTGATTGGCTTATGTAAAAAAATTATTTTTTATTATATACTACTTTAAAATCCAGTCCTAGGGTTTACTCATTTAAAACAAATAATCAAAAGCTTATTAATTCCCTCTGGAAATATCTGGGTAACTCCACATGGTCTCTGTTCCTTTGCTCCTTATTGGATAATAATTGTGCCATTGCTATCTACATTCCTTCTCCATGCACACACACCTTAGAATGCAGCCGGGACTATGATTTTCTCAAATGGTTCATTAAAGTGACAAGGTTTACTTTTGCTTCCCTTTCAGCATTCTCAATAAAAGAAAAGGAATTTTATGTAAATTTTTATCACCTTATGTATACAGAAGTTTGAGTTGCAGCCAATCACTCAAGTAAGATTAAAAGGACAAATATTACCTTGAAAAGACCAGCTGTAAGTCTATTCTTAGATGATATTTTAAGGAGACTGAACCAATTTGCACGGGGCAAGTCATTTGTTCATTGAGGACGGGATTTAGAGTCAAAATTCATGTGACCTCAGATCCTTATCTGTCCAAAGAGAATTAATATTTTATCTGTACAATATGGTGCTAGTTATATATAAATTAGAAAATCAACATTAACATGCTTTATAGACCATAAAACATGACACATGAGTTATATCAAATTGAATCGGAGCACCATGGCAGCATAGAAAAAATTAACATGGGTTTTAAAATCAAAAGACCTCAGTGGGAGTCCTGAACAAGACTTTTTACCTCCCTTTACACTGTCCTCCCAAAATGTGGAAAATAATAATAATTAAAATAATAATACCTTTTCACGGATCCGTTAGAAAGTTTAAGAGAGATAAATATTTTAAATTTGTTTGTTTTGTTTGTTTTACAGCTTTGTTGAAAAGAAAAAGAAAAAAACTGGTTTCTAATTCTTTTTCCCTTGTCATATATTTGGCTGTAAGAGTCAAGAATATTGTCTGGCTTCTTTCCCAGAATTTCTGTTAGTTCTTGTCCAGAGAGGGTTGCTGGCAAGTCTGCTGCAGTTGACAGGTGGCAGAGTCCTGGCCATGAGGAGTACAGGGGTAGTACTGACCTTTGCCTTGGTTTGTATCAAGGGTCATGGTGGTGATGATTTTAAGGACATGTTACTTTCTCTACTGAATTTTCAACTTCATCTATTTGATATCACTGTCAGAGCACCGTCCAAAGTTCAGTAGGTGGGAGGATTCCTGCAAGGTGCTCCTGGCAAGGGATGCATTATAGCTGGTTTCTGTAGAATATAAAATAAAAATGAAATTTGCCATACTGCAGTCCTTTTGAAGACTGTAAAATTTACCAACTGGGTTAATTGTCTTGTATGATCACCTGGTGAATTCTTGCAGTAAGAATGATCGAGTATCTATAAAGCACCAGGTACCATGCTAGTTGCTGGGAATGCAGAGATGAACCCCACAGGTGATCTTGGATCTCATCTTCGTTTTTCTGAAATAAGGAAATGCTGGAAGACTTCAGTTTTAATACTTCATATGTTCCAAGCTTAAACCAGGAACCCATGATGAACAAATATTTACCATCAAAAGAAGAAAGACAACTTGAATCTTGAGATCTTCCGGCATGTTTAGAGGCCATTGTGTTCTTAAGAGAGTAGAACTTTATAGGTGTAGGGTGGGTAGGAGTGGCAGCAAAGAAAGTCAAAGACATAGACAGGGGTCACAGTGGCACTAGACATTCGTGCATCTGTTTTATCTAGCAGGAAATAAAGGTCTGTTAACAACTAAGAGAAATTATCAGACCAGGGATCTAGAATTGTCTCTGATACTCTATGCACCTCATTTCTTCCATGGAATGTGAAGCTACAGACTAGTTTCAGCTTTTATAAACTATGTTCTTCTGAGGACAATGCTTTGCCCAATGAGCTTGCCTCTTGACTGACTACACTAATGCTTTGTTTGAACATAACCTCTGCAGGGGAGACCTATGATAGCATCAGCTCTTACTCTGCAACCCTCTGCTACCCTCTTCTGGTAGTAGTCTGTCACTGCAATTAACCCCTCCGATTAGGTGAAAATATCATCCATCTCCAGGTGTTAGGAAAAAGTTATATGGGGCATACCTAATAGCCAAGTTCAGCTCCAGGCTCTGGGTAAATCAAGTCCTGTCACATAATTTTTCATCCACATGTTATGGAAAGAGGTTTCATGTGATGGCCCAGACAATAGGTTCATATCAGGCTGGTGATACATTAAAGTATTGTCGGGCTCAACAAGAGGGGAGGCAAAGCAATAACAATGAGAAAGTTATATGTAATTAAGCCATATTGGGTATCATGGGCATTATTGGGTAGATAAACACCTTTTTTGTGAGGCCTTTCCCAATTATACTATTTTTAAATGATAAATTTTACACTTCTATTTTCATCCTTACTTCAATGTTACCATAATACATTTATTTTGTTGTCTAACTTGCTGCATTTGATTAAGTTTGTTAACTTAGTGTATATGTCATTAGAAAATGGGCTTCATAAAAAATTGTTTGCTGTTAGTTTGTTTTTGTTGCTGTTACTTCTATATCCTCAACACTTAGATTAGGGGTTGACACCCATTAGCTGCAAATGAACGCTTTTAGAATAAAGAAATATCAGTGGAAATCGGTCCATGTTCACTGGACTGCAGGTTGAAGGCAAAATAAGCCCATTAAAAATATACTGTAGTCTCCCATTTCTGCTGCTTAGAGAGTGAGAGTTTGGAATAGGATAGTAAATATGAACTGAGATTTTAAAAAAAAAATAAAAACTGAAACCAAATTTTACCAGATTTTAGGAAAATGTGATATAGAGGTCTCAAATGCTACAGTTTTTATGAATTGCACAGGTAGCTTGCTTAAATGAAGACTTTTAAAAAAATAATAATAGTAAAGAAGATTCATAAATGTCCAGCCACAAAAAGGAATGAGGCTAAAAAACTTGGATTTTGAATAAGCATATCCAAGATATTGTGATACAAAAGTCATCAGATGACACTTTGAGAAAAAAAGGGATTTCATAGTAAAAGAACAAAATTGTTTTTAGATACTAAGGGAGATCACTCAGGAAGAGACTTTGCCTGTGAAGAAGGGAGGTAGACCCTGGAAACAGGTGGAGCTGGTAGGCATCAGAGCATCAGGACATGCCCAGTTCAGTGCTTGTTTAAATGTACTTTCTGCCTTCTTAAGGGTTGTATTTTAATATGTAGCAGGTGATTCTGATGCCAGAAGCTCTAGCTTTGCTCTGGAAATAACTGGCATAAATGGAAGAAAGATGAATACTTTTTAAAATGGCATATGCTCAATACTGGGTCAAGAGAGCTTTACCTAGAGGTAAGTATTATTACCATTATTTTACAGGTGAGAAAATTAGAGTCACACAGCGTACAACTATTTGAGGTCACACTGATAGGAAAGAGGTCAGCTGTTACTCCGGAAAAAAGGAATCCTGAATCCACTGTCCTTGGTCCTTCTATCCCCTGAGGTTTTTTTTTTGTTTGTTTTGTTTTGTTTTGTTTTTTGGTACTGGGGATTGAACTCAGGTGTCCTTGACCGCTGGGCCACATCCCCAGAACTTTTTTGTATTTTATTAGAGACAGGGTCTCACTGAGTTGCTAAGTGCCTCGCCATTGCTGAGGCTAGCTTTGAACTCGCAATCCTCCCGCCTCAGCCTCCCAAGTGCTGGGATTACAGGCGTGCGCCATAGCGCCCAGCTTCCCCTGAGGTTTTTTTTTTTTTATCATGCACAATGGTTGGCCACTAGTAGAAGCATAAGGGAGATTTGTTGGATGGATAAACAGGTGAGAGATTCATTGGTCAAGTGAGTGATAAATAAATAAATGACAGAAATGTGAATAAATGTGAAAATAGTTGTGAGGAAACTGCTAGTGACAGCATGGTATTGTTCTGAACTATAGCATTAATCCGAATCACTAATAGAGTCATCTATTATAATCAGTCAATCCCAGGTTTAATGAAATCTGCATTCCTCCATTGACACATGTTTTTAAAAAATATTTATTTATTTACTTTAGTTGTACACAATGCAATTGCATTTATGTTTACGTGGTGCTGAGGATCGAACCTGGGCCGCGCACGTGCAAGGCGAGTGCTCTGCCGCTGAGCCACAACCTCAGCCCTTGACACATGTTTTTAAAGTCAGATTTACTAATGCTCAATGTTCACAATGTATACTCTTTTAAAGAATATAGTTTACAAATTTGGCCAAATATAAAAATTGTATAACCTGGATGCCAATCAAGATAAAGAATATCATCAACATCCAAAAATGTTCCCTAGTTCCATTTTGCAAATATTCTCTTTCCCTCGAAACTAGTTCTTGCCTAAAATAAAATCCAATTCTGTTTTTCTAAGTTTTTCTCTTTCCAGATTTTCATAAATGCAATCAGTTTATGTCATATTCTGTCTTATTTATTGCAGCTTTAGAACGAATATGGAAATCAAATAATATGAACCATCTTTATTGTTTTATTTTAAAAGTGTTTTGCTTCTTCTAGTTATTTTACTTTTCAAAATAAATTTGTAAATTTCTATCATAAAAAAGTGCACTTGAGAAATTAATGTAGTTCGAATGTAATCTTTAGATCAATTTGAGAGAATTTAGGTCTTATAATTAATGAAGAGTATATCTGTTCATGAACTTAAATTGTCATTAATTTCTCTTATCAATTTTTGATGTTTTCAGCAAAAAGATATTTAGCACACTTTATTAGATTTGTCACTAAGTATTTTAGGACTTCTTTATGCTATTGTAAATATTTTCTATTTTAATTTCAAACTTTTAAAATGAGTGTTTTCTTAAAATTTGCACCCTAGGTGCCTCTATTACCTCATTTTAATCTCACTGTGTACAGCATATAGAAATTCAACTACATTTTGTGTATTGATTTGATGATCCATAATTTTGTTAAGCTCATCTATTATTTCTAGCAGGTCTTTTGGGACTTACTTTGGGAGAATTTCTGCATAGGTTTTCTTCCACATAAATGAGGACTCATGTCTTCCTTTCTATTTCATTTGCATGGTTTATCTTGTCATATTGGTTTAATTAGGCTCTACCTCCAGTAAAATATTTAATAGAAAAGAATTTTAAATCGTTCCTATTTTTAAGGGAGAAAGAATTTAATTTTTCACTCAAGGGGACAATTTTCTCATAGATACTACTTAACAGGTTGAGACTATTTCCTTCAAATTGTGCTTAGAGTTTTTATTATGAGTAAATGTTGAATTTTTGTCAAATGTTTTTGTGCATTTATTGAGGTGATTATAAAATATTCATGCTAATATTTTGTTCATATACTGAATTGCATTGTCATATTATACTCTAATATAAATCTAATGGTACATATCATATACAACAGAAAACTACATAATTATATGCTGTATATATATACATATATATTTACAGATTATTGTTATTGGTACTAAGAATAGAATTCAGTGACAAAGCCACATCCAGCCCTTTAAATTTTTTTATTTATTTATTTTTAATTTTTATTTAAGAAAGGGTCTCACTGAGTTGCTCAGGGCCTTGCTAATTTCTGAGGCTATATTGGAACTCATGATCCTCTTGGCTCTGCTTGATGTACTTTTTTATATATTGCTGGATTCAATATTATATGACATATAGGGAAGATGGGCATTATATATTTATAAAGCAGTCAGTTCAACAAGAATATATAATGATCCAAAATGAAAATGCATATAACAACAGAGATTTTTGTAAAATTTTAAAATTTGTTCTTTTTAGATATACATGATAGTACAGTATATTTTGACATATGCACATGGAGTATGACTTATTCTGATTAGGAACCTATTCTTGAGGTTCTATATGATGTAGAGTTTCACTGGTGGTATACTCATATATGAACATAGGAAAGTTATGTGCAATTCATCTACTGTCTTTCCTATTCCCATTATCCCTCTCTTCTCTTCATTCCTCTCTGTCTAATCCAATGAACTACTCTTCCTTCCCTACCCTTATTGTGTGGTAGCATCTGAATATCAGAGAGAACATTCTACCTTTAGATTTGGGGGATTGGCTTATTTCACTTAGCATGATAGTCTCCAGATCGATCCATTTATCAGCAAAAGTCATAAATTCATTCCTTTTTATGACCGAGTAATATTCCATTATGTGTAAATACCACAGTTTCTTTATCTATTTATCTGTTAAAGGGCAACTAAGTTGATTCCATAGCTTAGCTATTGTGATTTTAGCTGCTATAAACATTGATTTGGCTACATCACTGTAATATGCTGATTTTAAGTCGTTTGGGTATATACAGAGGAGTGGGATAATGGGGTTAAATGGTGGTTCCATTCCAAGTTTTCTGAGAAATCTGCATACTGCTTTGCAGAGTGGTTGCACCAATTTGCAGTCCCACCAGCAGTGTATGAGTGTACCTTTATCCCTACAACCTCACCAACATTTATTGTTACTTGTGTTCTTGATAATTGCATTATGCCTGGAACGAGAGAGAGTCTCAGTGTAGTCTTAATTTGCATTTATCTAATTGCTAGGAATGTTGAACATTTTTTTTCATATATTTGTTGACCATTTGTATTTCTTTTTCTGTAAAGTGCCTGTTCAATTCCTTTGCCCATTTAATGATTATATTATTTGTTTTTCAAATTTAGCAAAGTAGCAGGAAATAAAACTAGCTCCCATAAATCAATTGCATTCCTATACACCAATGATAAATCAGCTGAAAGAGAAATTAGGAAATTATACCATTCACAATAGTCTCAAAAATAAAATATTTGGGAATCAAACTAGAAAAAAGAGGTGAAAGACCTCTGTAATGAAAACTACAAAACACTAAAGAAAGAAATTGAAGAAGACCTTAGAAGATGGAAAGATTTCCAATGTTCTTGGATAGGCAGAATTAATATTGTAAAAATAGTCATAATACCAAAGCACAATACAGATTTAATGTAATTCTTATTAAAATTTCAATGATGTTCTTCATAGAAATAGAAAAAAAAAATCATGAAATTTATTTGGAAAAATAAGAGGCCCGGAATAGATAAAGCAATCCTTAGCAAGAAGAGTGAAGCTGGTGGCATCACATTATCAGACCTTAACTTATACTACAAAGCTATAGTAACAAAAACAGCATGGTATTGGCACCAAAATAGACATGCAGACCAATGGTACAGAATAGAAGACACAGAGACAAACACACATAAATACAGTTATCTTATACTAGACAAAGACACCATAAACATACATTGGAGAAAAGAAAAGATAGTCTTTTCAACAAATGGTGCTGGGAAAACTAGAAATGCATATGTAGTAGATTGAAATTTAACCTTCACTCTCATCCTCTGTTCAGAACTCAGCACGAAGTGGATCAAGGACCTAGGCATTAGACCAGAGACCCTGCACCAACTAGAAGAAAATACAGGCCCATCTCTCTGGCATGATGGCTTAGGAACCAATATGATGACTCCTAAAGCACAAGAAGTAAAATCAAGGGTCAATAAGTGGGATGGTATCAAACTAAAATGCTTCTTCACTGTGAAGAAAACAATCAAGAACATGAAGAAAGAGCCTACAGAAAGGGAGAAAATCTTTACCACCTGTACCTCACATAGAGCATTAATCTCCAGGATATATAAAGAACTTGAAGAATTAACACCAAAAAAGAAAAAAAAAAAAAAAAAAACCAACAACAAAAAAAGATATTTAAATCACAAGACACAAAATCCTACAAAGAGAAGAAGTATACAAAAATTATATTTGTAGGGTTATATACTCCTGTCAAAATAATTAAATAAATATGCAGATAAAAATATATAAGGACACAATAGATACACATTAAGTATCAGCCACTTGACTTAGTTGTTATTTATAGCAAGCTATAAAAACAACAAAAATCTCTTCATTATTTTATCTTTTAAAAACAATTTTTTGCCGGGCGCGGTGGCGCACGCCTGTAATCCCAGCACTTGGGAGGCTGAGGCAGGAGGATTGCGAGTTCAAAGCCAGCCTCAGCAATGGCAAGGCACTTAGCAACTCAGTGAAACCCTGTCTCTAATAAAATACAAAAAAGGGCTGGGGATGTGGCCCAGGGGTCAAGCGCCCCTGAGTTCAATCCCCGGTACCAAAAAAAAAAAAAAAAAAAAAAAAAAAAAAATTATTGGAATACTTATACATTCTGATAGAGTATGTTGAGAATGGAATTAATTTAAAGGAAAAATAACATTGGCAGCAATGCAATTAAAATGAAAAAAAGAAAAGAAAATTTCTTATATAACACAAGTGACAAATAGCTACTTTAGTATTCTGTGAAGTCCACGTAGGGAATTCCTTTATTGGATAAGTTCTAGTTTAATTTAAACTTACTTGAGTCATCAGTCTTGAAATTGTCAAAAATAATGCCACATAGATAAAGACAGACACAGCAAATAAGACAGTAAATTGGGATTCATTAAACACATTTAATTTGAACAGTATTTGACAATTAGAAACAGTTTAAGTTTTTTGCTGTTAAATAAAATATCTACCTCAAATTAATGTTCATACTAGAGGAGAGAGAGGATTTTGTTTCTGACATAAAATAAGAGATTTGACATTCTATATGGAAATTTATCTTTTAAGTAAAAAGAATATACTCTGCCTGTTAGAGTAGAATGACAGGAAATTAGTTTTCAGCCCTTCTGGACATTCACAGCAACAGTAAGACAAGTCCCAGGATCATCCTGAGGCTTAAACCTGCAAACAGCCCTGCAGGCATATTTTCTTAGAAAGCTTAAATCTCACACCCATTATGGTAGCCAGGAGGAAAGCTGTAAGCAGCAATAGTTTAACATCTCATTTGTTGATGGAGACAGGATAAGCTCCATAGCCCAACAAAAAAGATCTACTATCAAAAATGGAACACCACCTCTCTGCTTATATCCTAAAATGCTTCCAAATGTCACAAGGGCTGCATAACCAAAACCAGCCAGGTCCGTTGGTGAATTTACAATTCTAGTGTTCAATTCAATTCCTTATGTTGGGATTCTCTCTCTTCTCAGTCAGTCAAGCTCCTTGAGGGCAAACCCAGGTTCACTTATTAGTCCCCAAAGCACGAAGCACACTTCTGGGTACAAGGTAGGTGCTGCAGTCTGGAAATGCTCTCCCTCTACAATATTTTAACCGTGCACAGAACACATCAGGGTGGATCAGGTTCTACACCTATAAGTATCAACAAACATAAAATGGTTAAAATCAGACAAAGTTTGTATGTCAACCACAATGATTTAAAGTGAAATAAATAACAAAATATATGAAAAGCTCCTAAATTTTTGGAAATTAAGTAACACACATGTAAATAGCACATGAATAGAAAAGTCATATCAAAATAAATTACAAAATACTTTAAATTAGTCAAAAGAAAAGTAAAATCTATCAATATTTGCAGTATGACACAGGATTTCCTCTCCTTAGGATGATAGTATTCCATTTTGTGTACATACCACATTTAAAAAACCTATTTATCCATTGATAAACATTTGGTTAGCTAATGTGAATATTGCTGCAAGAAACATGCAGGGTGAATATAGCTTTGGAGTCCAAGTTTCACTTCCTTTAGATACATATTCAGAATTAAGATTGCTGAATTGTATGGTAATTCTATTGTACTTTTTAGGGGGATTGTGGGGGTGGGAGAAATTCCTTATTGTTTTTCAAAGTGCTGCACCGTTTTACATTTTAACAGTAACTCACAAGGGTCCAATTTCTCCACATCTTTGTCAATTCACATTATTTTCTGTGCTTTATTTTTTTGATAGTTGCCATTCCAATGATTATGAGGTGATATCTCATTGTGGTTTCTGGTTTCATTTTCCCTAATGATTAGCAATGCAAATCATCTTTTTATACTTATTGGCTATTTGTATTTATTCTTTGCAGAAATGTCTGTTTTAGTCATT
The DNA here is from genome assembly GCA_025594165.1 of Tamias sibiricus. Taxonomy (NCBI): domain Eukaryota; kingdom Metazoa; phylum Chordata; class Mammalia; order Rodentia; family Sciuridae; genus Tamias; species Tamias sibiricus. Next base: position 83,560,790 of record CM046657.1, on the reverse strand, counting down.
TTCTCATTTTTAATCAAATTATTTAATGTTGCTGATATTGAGTTGTAGAAGTCTATGTATTCTACATATCAAACCATTATCAAATAGATGTTTCTCAAGTACTTTTCAATATTTCATAAGTTACTTTTCAGGCTTTGATCGTTCAATTTTTGTAGAAGTCTTTGAATTTAATGTGATCACATTGTTCTATTTTTTCCCCTTGTTTCGTGTTTTTGCTGTCGTATCTAAGATAACATCACAAACTACAATGTAATTCAGTTTTCCCCTCCCTCAGTTTCCACCCCCCCCCCCCCCCCCCCCCCCCCCCGGTTTTATACTTTCATGTCATATGCTGTTTTCTAACAAATTTCAAGTAAATTTTTATAAGATAATTTGTTCAACTTTATTATTTTATATGTGGATATCCAGTTTTCCTGATACAATTTGTGCAAAAAACTATTCCTTTACCATTGTATAACTTTTACACTCTCGTCAAAGACCAGTTAGTTGACTTTATGGAGTTTTATTCCTGGGCTCTCCTTTATGTTTAATTGTTCCATATGTCTGTCTTCACTGAAGTACCTTAATGTTATAATTACTATGTTATAATATAGTCTGAAGTCAGGGAGTGTGAAACCTCTTTGTTTCTTCTTTCTCAACATTATTTTGGTATTTGGGGTCTTTGAAATTTCATATAAATTTTAGGACTTTTTCTATTTCTAAGGAAGAGTTCCATGGAAATTTTGATAGGGATTACATTGAAACTGTGGATCACTTTGGAGTATGGATATTTTAACAGTAATACTTTTTTTCCAACTATAAAATGACAGACCTTTCCATTTACTTGTGATTAATTTCTTTGGGCAGTGTTTTGTAGTTTGTGCTATAAATTCTAACCTATCAGTATAATTTAGTCTTGTTTTATTCTTTCTAATGTTATTGTAAATGGAATTAATTTCTCAATTTTTGTGGGTGTTCATTGTGAATCTATAGGGAAAAAAATGAATATTTGTGTTTATTTGGTATCCTTCAACTATTCTGAATTTGTTTAGTAGTTTTCATAATTCTTTTAAAAATGTGAAAGAGATCATCTTACTTATTTTCTTTCTCTCACATAATTGTTTTGGCTAGAATATATAGTAGTATGTTGAATAGAAATCAAAAGAGGAGTTGTTTGTACCTTTCTCCTGATCTTAAAGGAAAAACTTTCAATTTTTCACCAATGAGCACAATGTTGAAAACAATTTTCATCTATTACTATTTTTTGAGTGTTTATATTGTGAAAATGTTAATTTTTTTCAAAAGTTTTTTCTACATTAATTGAGATGATCATTTGGTTTTTGTTTTTTTCATCATACTAATGTTGCATATTACATGGGTCAATTTTTATACGTTGAACAATGCTTGTATTCCAGGTTTAAATCCCACTTTGTCCTTCTTAATGCACTGATGAATTCTATTTTGCTATTTTATTTTATTTTTAGTTTGTATATTTTTTCATTTTTTATTCTAATTTGTTATGCATGTTTACAGAGTACATTTCATTTCATATTACATATAAAGAGCACAATTTCTCAAGTTGCTGGTTTTATATAAAGTATTTTTACAATTGTGTCTTCATACATGTATTTAGGGTAGTCATGGATAACTCAGTCTGCCATTATTCCTATCCCCTTGCCCCTTCCCCCTTCCCCCTTTGTTCTATTTAAAGTTTTTTCATTCCTCTCATCCCCACTCCCTTGCCTTTATAAGTTAGTGTCTTCATATCAAAGAGATCATTTGACCTTTAGTTTTTTGGGATTGGCTAACTTCACTTAGCATTATTTTCTCCAACTCCATCCATTTACCTGCAAATGCCATGATTTTATTATCTTTTTAGTGCTGAGTAGTGTTCCATTGTGTATATATACCAAAGTTTCCCTATCCATTCATCCACTGATGGGCATCGAGGTTGGTTCCACAGCCTAGCTATTGTGAATTGTGCTGCTATAAATATTGATGTGACTGTGTCCCTGTAGTAAACTGTTTTTAAGTCCTTTGGGAATAGACCAAGGAGTGGGATAGCTGGGTCAAATGGTGGTTCCATTCTACGTTTTCCTAGGAACCTCCATACTGCTTTCCAAATTGGCTTCACCAATTTGCAGTCCCACCAGCTATGTAGGAGTGTGCCTTTTCCCCCATGCCCTCGCCAGCATTTATTGTTGTTTTTTTTTTTTTTTTTTTGATAGTTGCCATTCTGACTGGAGTAAGATGAAATCTTAGAGTAGTTTTGATTTGCATTTCTCTAATTGCTAGAGATGTTGAACATTTTTTTCATATATTTGTTGATTGTTTGCATATCATCTTCTGAGAAGTGTCTGTTTAGTTTCTAAGCCCATTTATTGATTGGAGTATTTGTTTTTTTGGTGTTAAGGCTTTTGAGAGCTTTATAAATCCTTGAGGTTAGTGTTCTATCTGATGTGCTTGTGGTAAAGATTTGCTACCATTCTGTAGGTTCTCTATTCACCTCACTGATTGTTTCTTTTGCTGAGAAGAAGCTTTTTAGTTTAAATCCGTCCCATTTATTGATTCTTGGTTTTAGTTCTTGCTCTATAGGGGTCTTATTGAGGAAGTTGGGGCCTAAACCAACATGATGGAAATTTGGGCCTACATTTTCTTCTATTAGGTGCAAGGTCTCTGGTTTAATTCCTAGATCCTTGATCCACTTTGAGTTAAGTTTTGTGCATGGTGAGACAAAGACATTTAATTTCATTTTATTACATGAGGATTTCCAGTTTTCCCAACACCATTTGTTGAAGAGGCTGTCTTTTCTCCAGTGAACGTTTTTGGCACCTTTGTCTAATATAAGATAACTGTAGGTATGTGGGTTCATCTCTGTGTCTTCTATTCTGTACCATTGGTCAACTGGTCTATTTTGGTGCCAATAGCATGCTGTTTTTGTTACTTTTGCTTTGTGGTACAATTTAAGTCTGGAATAGTAATGCCACCGGCTTTATTCTTCCTGCCAAGAATCGATTTGGCTATTCTGGGTCTCTTATTTTTCCAGATGAATTTCATGATTGCTTTTGCTATTTCTATGAGGAATGATATTGGGATTTTGATTCATATTGCATTGAATCTGTAGAGTGCTTTTGGGAGAATGGTAATTTTGACAATATTAGTTTTACCTATCCATGAACAAGGTAGATCTTTCCATCTTTTAAGATCTTCATTAATTTCTTTCTTTAGCATGTTGTAGTTTTCATTTTAGAGGTCTTTCACTTCTTTTGTTAAGTTGATTCCCAAATATTTTATTTTTTGGAGGCTATAGTAAATGGGGTAGATTTACTATTTTCTCTTTCTGAGGATTTGTCGCTGATGTACAGAAATGCCTTTGATTTATGGGTATTGATTTTATATCCAGCTACTTAGCTGAATTCATTTATTAGATTTAGAAGATTTCTGGTGGAATTTTTTGGATCTTCTATGTATAGAATCATATTGTCTGAAAATAGTGATAATTTGAGTTCTTCTTTTCCTATCCATATTCCTTTAATTTCTTTTGTCTATCTAATTGCTCTGGCTAGGGTTTCAAGAACTATGTTAAATAGAAGTGGTGAAAGAGGGCATCTCTGTCTTGTTCCAGTTTTTAGAGGGAATGCTTTCAATTTTTCTCCAATTAGGATGATGTTGGCCTGAGGGTTAGCATAGATGGCCTTTATGATGTTGAGGTATGTTCCTGTTATCCCTATTTTTTCTAGCATTTTGAACATGAAGGGATGTTGTATTTTGTCAAATGCTTTCTCTGCATCTATTGAGATGATCATATGATTTTTATCTTTGAGCCTGCTTAATTTTCTTATATTGAACCAACCTTGCATCCCTGGAATGAAGCCCACTTGATCATGGTGTACTATCTTTTTGATGTGTTTTTGTGTTCGATTTGCCAGAATTTTATTAAGAATTTTTGCATCTATATTCATTAGAGATATTGGTCTAAAGTTTTCTTTCATTGATTTATCTCTGTCTGGTTTTGGAGTCAGGGTGATTTTGGCCTCGTAGAATGAGTCTGGGAGTGTTCCCTCTTTTTCTATTTTATGAAATAGTTTGAGAAGTGTTGGTGTTAGTTCTTCTTTAAAGGTCTTGTAGAACTCGGCTGTGTATCCATCTGGTCCTGGGCTTTTTCTTGGTTGTAATTGATCTATTTAAATTCTGTATATCATTCTGATTTAGTTTGGGCATATCATATGTTTCTAGAAATTTGTCAATGCCTTTGTTATTTTCTATTTTATTGGAGTATAAATTTTCAAAATAATTTCTAATTTTCTTCTGTATTTCTATAGTGTATGTCATGATATTTCCTTTTTCATCATAGATATTGGTAATTTGTGTTTTCTCTCTTTGTTTCTTCATTAGCATAGCTAATGGCTTATTAATTTTATTTATTTTTTCAAAGAACCAACTTTTTGTTCTGTCAATTTTTTCAATTATTTTTTTAGTTTCAATTTCATTAATTTCAGCTCTGATTTTAATTATTTCTTCTCTTCTACTTCTTTTGGGGTTGATTTGTTCTTCTTTTTCTAGGGCTTTGAGATGTAATGTTAGTTCATTTATTTGTTGACTTTTTCTTTTTTGAAGGAATGAGCTCCATGCAATGAACTTTCCTCTTAGTACTGCCTTCATAGTGTCCCAGAGATTTTGATATGTTGTATCGTTGTTCTCATTTACCTCTAAGAATTTCTTAATCTCCTTCTTGATGTCTTCTGTAACCCATTGATCATTCAATAGCATATTATTTAGTCTCCAGGTGTTAGAGTAGCTTTTCTTTTTTTTAATCATTCATTTCTAATTTCATTCCATTATGATCTGATAGAATGCAGGGTACTATCTCTACTTTTTAATATTTTCTTAGAGTTGCTTTGTGGCATAATATATGATCTATTTTAGAGAAGGATCCATGTGCTGCTGAGAAGAAAGTGTGTTGGCTCATTGATGGATGATACACTCTATATATGTCAGTTAAGTCTAAGTAATTAATTGTATTATTGAGTTCTATAGTTTCTTTGTTTAACTTTTGTTTGGAAGATCTATCCAGTGGTAAAAGAGGTGTGTTAAAATCACCTGGAATTATGGTGCTGTGGTCTATTTGATTCTTAAATTTGAGAAGAGTTTGATTGATGAATGTAGATGCTCCATTATTTGGGGCATATATATTTATAACAGTTATATCTTGTTGATCTATGGTTCCCTTAAGCAGTATGAAATATCCATCTTTATCTCTTTGATTAGCTTTGGCTTGAAATCTACTTTATTTTATATGAGGATAGAGACCTCTGCTTGTTTACGAAGACCATGTGAGTGATATATTTTATCCCATCCTTTCACCTTCAGTCTATGGGTGTCTTTTCCTATGAGATGTGTCTCTTGAAGGCAACATATTGTTGGGTCTGTTTTTTTAATCCAATCTATTAGCCTATGTCTTTTAATTGGTGAGTTTAGGCCATTAACATTCAGGGTTATTATTGAAACATAATTTGTATTACCAGTCATTTTTATTTATTTATTTATTTGTTATATTTGGTATTTAGCTTGACTTGGTTTCTCCTTTGTTTGGTTTGTTTCTTTATTGTAGTTCTTCCCTTTGCAGATTTTCATTATTATTTTTCATTTCCTCCTCGTGGAATATTTTACCAAGAATATTCTGTAGAGCAGGCTTTCTTGTTGTAAATTCTTTTAGCTTTTGTTTATCGTGGAAGATTTTTATTTCATCCTCAAATCTAAAGCTTAATTTTGCTGGATATAAAATTCTTGGTTGGCATCCCTTATTTTTTAGAGGCTGGTATATGTTGTTCCAGGCTCTCCTGGCTTTGAGGGTCTGGGTTGAAAAATCTGCTGAGATGCGAATTGGTTTTCCCTTGTAGGTAATCTGACTCTTCTCTCTTGCAGCCTTTAAAATTCTATCTTTATTTTGTATGCTAGGCATTTTCATTATAATGTGCCTTGGTGTGGGTCTGTTGTAATTTTGTACATTTGGCGTCCTGTAGGCCTCTTGTATTTGATTTTCAAATTCATTCTTCCTGCTTGGGAAATTTTCTAATATTATTTCATTGAAGAGATTGTGCATTCCTTTGATTTAAACTCTGCACCTTCCTCTATTCCAATAAATCTTAAATTTGGTCTTTTGATGGTATCCCATAATTCTTGGATATTCTGTTCATGGTTTTTTACCATCTTCACTGTGAGGTCAACTTTATTTTCAAGATTATATATTTTGTCCTCATTGTCTGAGGTCCTATCTTCCAAGTGGTTCAATCTATTGGTGATGCTTTCTATTGAATTTTTTAAGTGGGCTACTGTTTCATTTCAAGAATTTCTGTTCGTTTTTTTCTCAAACACTCTATCTCTTTCTTGAAGTAATCTTTTGCTACCTGGATTTGTTCTCTTATCTCTTTGTTGGTATGATCAATGGTTGCCTGTATTTGATCTCTTATCTCTTTGTTGGGGAGATCTATTTTTGCCTGTATCTGTTCACTTAGGTCGTTTATCAAATCTCTTATCATTTTAATTATGTATATCCGGAACTCCTTCTTTGACATTTCACCTACTGTGCTTTCTATGGCTTCTATTGTTGTAGTATCTTGGTTTGTTTTGGGCATTTTCCTCCCTTGTCTTTTCATGATTACTATGTATTTCCCTTACCCAAAACTTCACTTTTTAGGGAACTATCAATGTTAGAGCTTTCAACATACCCAATATATATCCATATATCAGTTAGTTTCTATTTTTATATTTACAGTTTTGTCCCTGCGGCTCCTTACTAGGTGGGCTGAGCTAGTACAGATGCAGGTGGGTGGGGCTTGTTCCTCTGCTGTCCTCAGCGGGAATGGCCTCTCAGAGGTGGATGGGCAGAGCTGGAAATCCTGCAGGTGTGTCCAGCTGGACCTCACCTTGGGAGGTGGACCTCACCTTGGGAGGTCCAGCTGGGAACTCCTGCCAGCAGGCCAACTGTGAACCCACGCTGGCAGTCTGAACTGGGAGCTCCCACCTGCAGAACCAACTGGGAGCTTCCGATGGCTGGCCTAATTGGGAAGGCAAGCCCATAAGCCAAATTAGGGAATCATGCAGGCAGGCCCACTGGGAACCTTCACTAGAAGGCTGAATTTGGAAGGCAGGCCGGCAGGCTGAACTGGGAGTTCCCATCCTCAGGCCGAACTGGGAACATATGTTATTGTGTTATCAATATAACAAGTTTATAAATTTGTATTTTGATAGTTATTTTATGCTATTGTTTTTTTATATTGTAGAGCAGAAGTAAAAGTGATTTGTGCAACATCATTATGGTATTTCAGGATTCTCTATTTGTGCATAAGTTTATCTTTACAAGAAAATTTTAGATTTTCTCATATTTTTGTGTTGTTTTTTGTCTGCCCTCATTTCACACTGAAGCACCCCATTGTTTACCACTTCCTGTTAGGAAAGCCTACTGATAATGAACCTCCTCAACTTTTGATTATACAGGAAGGACTTTATTTTTCCTTCACTTTTGAGATACAATTTTCCAGATATAGCATTTTGCTTAGCAGCTTTCTTAGATTTAACACTTTAAATATATCATTCATCTCCTTTATCATCTGTGAAGTCTTTGTCTACAAATCAATAGATAATGACATGGAAACTCCTCTGTATGTGAGTAGCTTTTTTGCTTTTCTTGCCCCTTTCAGTTTTTTCACTGTGTCTTTCATTTTTGACAGTCTGATCCTGTGTCTCACTGTTTCTCATAACAAGCTTAAGATGAGAAAAGAAAATATAACACAGTTAAAGGAAAAATAAATTTTATCTCTAGAAACCAACTTTAAAGAAATGGAAATCTATGAATTATCTGAAAAAGAATTTTCAATATTTTTCTTAAAGAATCTCAGTTAGGTATAAGAGAAAATGAATAGACACCACAAAAAAAAATTCAGAAAATGGATAAATGGGCAGTATGGGAATATTAACAAAGAGATAAAAACTAAGTAAGCCCAACCCTTCATCCTATTCACTCAGGAATAGATGTCTTCAATAGGACTCCTAAAGTACAAGAAGTAAAATTAAGAATTAATAAATGAGATGGCATCAAACTAAAAAGCTTCTTCACACCAAAGGAAACAAATCAAGAACATGAAGAGAAACCTATAGAATGGGAGAAAATTTTTACCACCTGCACCTCAGATAAGCATTAATCTCCAGGGTATACAAAGAATTCAAAAAACACCAAAACAACATATAACTCAATAAATGGACAAAGGAACTGACCAGGCACTTCATAGAAGAAATACAAATGGTCAAAAAAATATATGAAAAACTGTTCAACATCTCTTAGAGCAATGCAAATTGAAACTACACTGCAATTCCATCTCATTCCAGTCAGAATGGCAATTATCAAGAATACAAGTAACAATAAATGTTGGCTAGGGTATGGGGAAAAAGGTTCTAAAGATTGCGGTTATTTCAAAAAACGGGGCACGGGGCCCAATGCCCCGGGGCCCACAAATGTACGAGGCACTAGAGGAGGAAGGCCCTCAGATTCAAATGATTCCTCGTCACAGTCCCTCCTACCCATTAACTCCCTTATCAGAGGGACAAGAGGAAGTGCAGGATTAGATCTCTGTTCTACTGCCCGGATGGTCCTGACACCTGAAATGGGGGTTCAGCTGATTTCTACGGGAATCAGGGGACCTCTCCCTTCAGGAACTGTGGGACTAATCCTTGGGCGTAGTTCCAAAAGTTTATTAGGCTTTAATGTTATACCAGGGGTTATTGATTCAGATTATAATGGAGAGATTAAAATAATGCTAAGTACACACAGGGGCATCATCTCCGTAAATCAAGGAGACAGAATCGCACAGCTGCTCCTCATTCCCAGTCTCCATAATTCTTTTAAAAGCATGCCACAAAATAGAAATAGCAGAGCATTCGGTTCCACTGGTTCAGGACCTATGGCTTTCTGGGTCCAGGACTGTTCACGGAGGCCTATGTGCAAATTAAAAATTCAAGGTATAGAGATGGAGGGGCTGATTGATACAGGAGCTGACTCTTCCATCATAAATCTACAACAATGGCCTAAGCACTGGCCTCTACAGAAAGCCTCAACCAGTTTAAGAGGCTTGGGATACAGTAATACCCCAGCTCAAAGTGCTGTAATCTTAAATTGGCAAGACAATGAAGGCCATACAGGAACATTCAAACCCTATGTTTTAAACAGCTTGCCAGTTACCCTATGGGGAAGAGATATCTTACATCAAATGGGGCTACACCTAGCGACCAAGCCTGCAGGTGTTAAGAATAAAAATCCTACTCATAATAAAAAAGGCAAAGGACATTTTTTCTAGGGGCCACTGAGAAAACAATTTTAAAAATACCATGGCTCTCTAATAAGCCAGTTTGGGTCCCTCAGTGGCCCCTATCCAAAGAAAAATTGCAAGCGGCCCACCAATTAATTAAAGACACTCATACATTGCTGGTAGAATTGCAAGTTGGTGCAACCACTCTGGAAAGCAGTATAGAGATCCCTCAGAAAACTTGAAGTGGAACCACCACTTAACCCAGCTATCCCACTCAAAGAACTTAAAATCAGCATATTCTGTGACACAGCCACACCAATGTTTATAGAAGCACAATTCACAATAACTGAGCTATGGAACCAACCTAGCTTCCCTTCAACAGATGAATGGATGAGGAAAATGTGGTGTATATATACACATAGAATATTACTCAGCCATAAATAAGAATGGAATTATGGTATTTTCAGGTAAATGGATGGAACTGGAGAATATAATACTAAGTGAAATAAGCCAATGCCCCAAAACCAAAGGTTGAATGTTCTCTCTGATATGCGAATGCTAACCCATAACAAGGGAGGGTAGGAAAATGAAATATACAAGTATACAAGTTCATTGGATTAGACAAAGGGGAATGAAAGCAAGGGAGAAGAAGGGATTGGAATAGGAAAGATAGTGGAATAAATCAGACATAACTTTTCTATGCTCACATATGAATATATGACCAGTATAACCTCACATTGTGTTCAACCATAAGAATGGTATCAAAACTGTAATGGGTTTCACCCCATGTATGTATAATATGTCAAAATACACCCTAATGTCATGTATATTAAAAAGAGCAAACAATATAACAAAAAAAAAATCTGGAGATCAAAATACAATAACCATATTGAAAATTATGTAGAGATATTTCACAGAAGTTTTTTGTCAAGAAGAAGAATCAGTGAATTCAAAATTAAAGTCATTTGAAATTATTGTGTCAGAGAAACAAAAGGAAAAACAATGAAGGAAATGGAAAGAGCCTAAAATAATTATGGAATGCTGCAGTGTTAATAATATATTTCATTATGTGAATCCCAAAAGGAGACACAGAAGGGGTCAGAGAGCCTGTTTGAATCAATAAACCTGAGAACCTCATAAGTTTATAGAAGTAAATTGATATCTATATCCAGAAGTTCAAAGAACTCTTGACAATTATTGACCAAGTGTTTCTCTCTCGTGTGACATTCCCATGTTGCTTATGCATTTCTTTCCTGTTTCGTTTAGTGTCCAATCTCTCTTTTACCTCGTGGGGTTTCTCTAAGAAAAACATTGAAAATTTTTGTCAGATTTCCATTTCTTGAAAGTTGGTTTCTAGAGATGTATTTTGTTTTGACTGGGTCATATTTTCTTGTCTTTTCTCAAGTCTTATTATTTCTTGCTGGGATTTGGGCATTTGATAAAATAGCCTCTTTCCTTATCTTTGTGAAGTGGCTTCATAGGGAAGAATTTAAACAATCAGGATGGGTAGTGATTCTGGAAGCTTCTCAAACATTTGGAGAAGGATGCACTTTTTTTTTTTTTTTCTTTTCTTGTTGTTCCCTAACTGGAAGAATTTGTGGTTTATTTTTAGGAGATCATAATGTCTTTCTCACAATGTATTTCTGTGGTAACACAGGTTCTTTGGTGCTTCAACAAGGTATTATGGTCTGAGTGGCTCCCAGGTATCTAAAGTATGCCAGTTCCTCATCAGCATTCTGAGTCAAATGATACAAAACAAACAAAACAGTCCATCTTTCCTTTTCCTTTCAAGAGAGAAGTGACAAATTGGGCATTTTTCTTCCAATTGTAATGAATTTTGCTAGACATGGAGAAGGGCTTTTAATAACTTTTCTTAGCTATTTCAAAGTGGCTATTTTGACTTGGCACCTGCTTGGGTTACCACAATTTTATAACTGCAGTTTGGAATTTTTCTAAAGACTTTTTGGATCATGTTGTTCACAGCCTCTCTGTGCAGAAAAGAGATCTGGGTCTTCCTACTCCTCCATCTTGCTGACATCGTTCTTCCTAAAAATTTTAAAGGAGAAACAAATTATAAGAATTCACAATACCAAATTTTAGGAATTGTCATGAAGCTACATTAATCTAGAGAATGTGGTATGGGTGAAAGGATAGATGTATAAATCAATTGAATTGAATAGAAAGCCCAGAAATAGACTCTTACACAAAATCAGAGCTCCTTTCCATTCATAAAAACAAGCCAATCACTTTATTATATACAATGAGTAAGAGGATAGGGCACATTTTTAGGATTCATGATTTTTGTTTTTGCTAATAAGCTATTTTCTTGTCATGGTAGGAAAGAGTTATGTTATCCTCCATCAAGTCCCACAAAAAATATTCCAAGAGAATCTATAATAAGAATGGATTTGCTTTGTGAAGAGGATACCTGTATCCTTTTCCATTTGACTGGATAGTTGAGAAGTAAATCATCACCCTTTTGAGACTGATATATATGATATGGTTCTTGAGTAATCTTGAGCTGAAGTTAAGGTATACATACTGAAAAAAATATATATGTATATATAAGTACATATTTGTTGCCTGTTTTTGGTGTAGAAATTTCTGAAAAGTAAAACCCTCTGAAGTGGCTGAACTAGCATGACTTGAAGAGTAAGCAATACTTGGAAACATGATGGCTGTAACCTCCAAACCTTTAGATTCTCTTACTAATCTTAGAAATGGAAAGACAGGTTCCAGCACTTCAATGATTCGACATAAAAAATCACAAAGGCTAACAGAGAAGCATAAATTAGGAGGTAACACTGCAAATAACTGGCCAGGCACTAGAACATCCAACAAAGAAGTGATTGACTGTATATACCACTGGTGGAATTGATAGCCACTCATCCTATGGATAGGTCCATAGAAACAAAAGGAACTGAATGATGCACCATGAAAAAACTGGACTTCAATACATCTCTAGAGGATTTGAACATGAAATGAAATGAAGTCAGAGTTACCTCCTCACAGCAAAAGAAGAATCATGGTTTCTAAATTCTTCCCTAAATCAATGATGGAAGAACTGGAAGCTAATATGGAACAGATGCCATGAATGATATTTAAAGGAAAAGTACACCAGTAGACAAGGAGCTTGAGTGTGGAAAAAAAATGTTCAAAGAATACAACCTTCCTATCCCTTAGATTTCTCATCTTTTCTGAACTGAATAGTGTGCTGATTCAGACATAACTATGTTTTAAACAAAACAATTATTTTAAGAAGTGAATTTAATTTCCCTTTATTAAGTGAAAAATAATCATTAATTTAACATAAGGTCCCCTGAAGGATTCCATGACCTTACCAGGAAGAAAGGTTAACCATAATATATTGGAAATTGATATACTTTAAAAATTGATATAATTGATATACTTAAAAAATTTATTTATTCCAAATATTGGAGGCTGCTCAGAACACCAGTTGGATTGTTTTAATTATGGTACTGCTTTCTGAAAAAAGTAATGGACTTAAAACTACACTTTTGGACAATGGACACTGAGAACCTGGCAGAGAATCAATCTATATGAACTGGACTAAGTAGCTTAAACATAAAATTTCACTACCATAGTTCACTTAAACATTTAAGCCATAAATAGAATTCTAATTTACTCCCCAGTTTTCAGTGTTATTTCAGAGAATTATATCTGCATCTTATTTGTTATGAAAGTACACAAATTATTAAGTCACCTTGGTTGATAAACCCAGATTATTCTTTTTTCATCATAGAGATGATTTCTTCAGTAAAGTCTGAATATGTTGCTTCAAGATTTTAGTGGAATTCTTACTTAGAAATTTTGATAGCTTATTTGAATGGTCTAGGTCTCTATTTTTTACTCTTTGTATTCATCTTATCTAGAAGAGGAGAATATTTAAAGAAATCTGTTTGGCTTCCAAATTCTGATCATCTAGCCCCATGACCCAGCTTTTCATTTTCTCCAGTTACTTGGAAGGATGTACACGTATCTGTGATCTACCAGATAATTCAGAGAAAAGACCACACTTCATCTCTGTAGACCACAAGATAGAAGTTGCTTGCTATCTTGTTAGTTTCATAAATGTTGATATTCATGCTGGGTGTGGGCTGATTCAGAGCATTCATATACTACTATGCCAGTGTAAGATGATATAATTTATTTTCTGAGTAACAATTTCATGAACATGTATAGTTTTCATTCAAAAATTTCCCAAAAGTAAAATTGAACTATTTACTATTTAACATGTTCATTTCTTGGAATCAACAATCTAAAATATGTGTTTGCATGATAGATTAAGTTAGGCAACTAAACTGAATGAGTTCTAACTTGTACAAAAGAAGGGTTAGACATTCTTTTCTTTAGAAAAGGGAATTGTGATTAATGACAGAAAATGGAGGGAAGACAGGAGGGAGGGGAGAAAGGAAGGAAGGCAGTCAGGCAGGCAGGGAGGGAGAAAGAAAGACAGGGAAGAAGAGGGAGAAAAGAAGAATCAACTAATGAGTATCTAACCCATGGGATCATTATGCAAATTAAAGCAAAATCCTTAGCATTATTCTTATTATAGATTAAATAAATGGTGACATTTTAATTTTGATTATACTAAAAACATTTATTTTTAAAAATTTATTTATTTGTTCTAATCACTTATACATGACAGTAGAAAGCTCTTTGATTCATTGTATACAAATGGTCTTTCCTACTCCCTTGCCCCCTCCTCTCCCACTTTGCCCCATCCAATGTTCCTCTACTCACCCCCCCCCTCCTTATGGATTAGCATCCACTTGTCTGGGAAAACATTTGGCCTTTGTTTTTTTTTGGGGGGGGGAATTGGATTACTTCGCTTAGCATGATATCATCTAACTCCATCCATTTACCTGCAAATGGCATAATTTTATTCTCTTTTATTGCTGAGTAACATTCCATTGTGTATATATACCAAATTTCTTTATCCATTCATCTATTGAAGGGCAGCTAGGTTGGTTCCATGGCTTGGCTATTGTGAATTTTGCTGCCATGAACATTGATGTGGCTGTGTCACTGTAGCATGCTGTTTTTTTTTTTTTTTTTTTTTTTTTGGGGGGGGGGGTCACAACTTTTTATTTCTCTGGTTATACAATGCAAGTCATATCATTCCTGCAATCATACATGTACATGGGGTAATAATGTCTGACTCATTCCACCATCTTTCCCATCCCCATGCCCCCTCTACTCCCCCCTTACTCCCCTCTGTCCTATCCAGAATTCCTCCATTCTTCCCTTGGCCCCCTGCAATATAATTTATTTATTTGTTTATCATATATATATATATATATATATATATATATATATATATATATATTTAGTTGTAGGTGGATACAATACTTTTACTTTTTAATTTTATGTGGTGCTAAGGATCAAACCCACTGCCTCACACATGCTAGGTGAACACTCTACCACTTAAGCCACAACACATTTGGGTATAGACCAAGGAGTGGGGTAGCTGGGTCAAATGGTGGTTCCATTCCAAGTTTTCTAAAGAATCTCTATACTGCTTTCCAGATTGGCTGCACCAATTTTCAGTCCCACCAGCAATGTATAAGTGTGCCTTTTTCTCCACATCCTCACCAACAATTGTTGTTGTTTGTATTCTTGATAACTGCCATTCTGACTAGCATGAGAGTAGTTTTGATTTTCATTTCTCTAATTACTAGAGTTGTTGATCAATTTTATATATTTATTGATCGATTGTATATCTTCTTCTGAGCAGCTTCTGTTCAGTTTCTTTGCCCATTTATTGATTGGGTTGTTTGTTTTTTGGTGTTAAGTTTTTTGAGTTCTTTATATATCCCGGACATTAGTGCTCTATCTGATGTGTGAGTGGCAAAAATTTGTCTTCAAAATGTAGGCTCTCTGTTCACCTCATTGATCATTTCTTTTGCTGAGAAGAAGCTTTTTAGTTTGAATCTATCCCATTTATTGGTTCTTAATTTTACTTCTTGAACTTTAGCAGTCTTGTTAAGGAAGTCAGGGTCTAATTTGACATGATGAAGATTTGGGCCTACTTTTGCTTCTATTAGGCATAGGATCTCTGGTCTAATTCCTAGGTCTTTGGTCCACTTTGAGTTGAGTTTTGTGCATGGTGAGAGATAAGGGTTTAGTTTCATTTTGCTGCATATGGATTTCTAGTTTTTCCAGCACCATTTGTTGAAGAGGATATCTTTTCTTCAATGTCTGTTTTGGGTGCCTTTGTCTAGTATGAGATAACTGTATTTAAGTGGGATTGTCTCTGTGTCTTCTATTCTGTACCATTGGTTTACATGTCTATTTTGGTGCCAATATCATTCTGTCTTTGTTACTATTGCTCTGTAGTATAGGTTAAAGTATGGTATTGTGATGCCTCCTGCTTCACTTTTCTTGCTAAGGATTGCTTTGTCTATTCAGGGCCTCTTATTTTTCCAAATGAATTACATGATTGCTTTTTCTATGTTATGGGGAATGATGTTGGGATTCTAATCGGAATTGCATTGAATCTGTATTGCTCTGTGGGGAGTATGGCCATTTTGACAATATTAATTCTGCCTAATAAGAAGCATGGGAGATCTTTCCATCTTCTAAGGTCTTCTTCAATTTCTTTCTTTAGTGTTCTGTAATTTTCATTGTACAGATCTTTTGCCTCTTTTGTTAAATTGATTCCCAAGTATTTTTTTTTTTTCCCCGAGGCTATTGAGAATGGGGCAGTTTTCATAATTTCTCTTTCAGAGGATTCATCACTGTTGTATAGAAATGCATTTGATTTGTGGGTATTGATTTTACATCCTGCTATTTTGCTGAAGTCATTTATTAATTCTAGAAGTTTTCTGGTGGAATTTTTTGGATCCTTTAAGTAGAGGATTACGTCATGAGCAAATAACGATAGTTTAAGTTCTTCTTTTCCTATTCGTATCCTTTTAATTTCTTTCATATGTCTGATTGCTCTGCCTAGAGTTTTAAGAACTATGTTGAATAGTAGTAGTGAAAGAGGGCATCCCTGTCTTTTTCCAGTTCTTTGTAAGAATGCTTCCAATTTTTCTCCATTTAGAATAATGCTGGCCTTGGGCTTAGCATAAATAGTTTCTAAAATGTTGAGGAATGTTTCTACTATCCCTAGTTTTTCTAGTGTTTTTAACATGAAAGGGTGATGAATTTTGTCAAATACTTTCTCTGCATCAATTGATATAATCATATCATTCTTATCTTTAAGTCTATTGATATGATGAATTACGTTTATTGATTTTTGTATGTTGAACCAACCATGCATCCCTGGAATGAACCCCACTTGATCATGGTACACAAATTTTTAAAAATATTTTTTTGTTTGCAATTTTCCAGAATTTTATTGAGAATTTTTGCATCAGTGTTCATCAGGCATATTGGGCTGAAATTTTCTTTCCTTGATGTGTCTCTGTCTAGTTTCAGTATCAGAATGATAGTAGCCTTGTAGAATGTGCTTGGAAGGGTTCCATAATGTTCTATTTCATGGAATAATTTGAGGAGTATTGGTATTAATTCTTCTTTGTAGGTCTTACAGAACTTGGCTGAGAATCCATCTGGTCCTCGGCTTTTCTTGGTTGGTAGGCTTTTGATGGCGTCTACTACTTCCTTGCTTGAAATTGATCTGTTGAGTATGTCCTCCTGGTTCGGTTTTGGTTGAAATTTGTCGATGTCTTTGAGGTTTTCTATTTTACTGGAGTATAAACTTTCAAAATAGTTTCTAATTGTCTTCTATATTTCAATAGTGTCTGTTGTGATAGTTCCTTTTTCATCGCAAATTTAATAATTTTAGTTTTCTCTTTCCATCTTTTCATTAGGGTGGGTAAGGGTGTGTCAATTTTACTTATGTTTTCAAAAAACCAGCTTTTTATTTTGTCAATTTTTGCATTTTTTCTTCTTTCAATTTCATTGATTTCAGCCCTGTTCTTAATTAGAATTATTTGATTAAAATAATTAAATTACTTAATAGTTAAATTAATTATTTTAATTAAAATTATTAAAATTCAGGGTTATTATTTCCTATATCCTACTTTTGGTGTTGTTTTGTTCTTCTTTTTCTAGGGCATTGAGATGTGATGTTAGCTCATTTATTTGTTGATTTTTTCTTCTTTTCAATGAATGAGCTCAATGCAATGAACTTTCCTCTTGCACTGCCTTCATAGTATCCCATAGATTTTGATATGTTGTATCAGAATTCTCATTTATGTCTAAAATTTTTTCTTTTATCTCCTCCCTAATGTCTTCTGTTATCCATGTGTCATTCAGTAGTGTATTATTTAGTCTCCAGGTGTTGGGGTAGCTTCTATTTTTTATTTTATCATTGATGTCTAATTTCATTCTGTTATGGTCAGATAGAGTGCAGGGTAGTGTATATATATATATACATATATATATATATATATATTTTTTTTTTTTGTATTTACTAAGACTTGCTTTGTGGCATAACATACAGTCTATTTTGGAGAAGATCCATGTGCTGCTGAGAAGAAAGTGTATTTGTTTGTTGATGGATGGAATATTTTATATGTCTGTTAAGTCTAAATTATTGATTTTTATTGCGTTCTGTAATTTCTTTGTTTAGTTTTTGTTTTGAAGATCTATCCAGTGGTGAGAGAGGTATGTATTATTGTGTTGTGGTCTATTTCATTCTTGAAGTTGAGAAGGGTTTGTTTGATATATACAGATGCCCCAGTTTTGGGGGAATAGATATTTATGATTGTTACATCTTGTTGATGTATGATTCCCTTGAGTAGTATTCAATGTTCTTCTTTATCCCTTTTCACTACCTTTTGTTGCTGCCTGAAGCGGAAACCGCCTTGGAGCAATGAACGCCGCAGGAAAATTCGGAGGCAGGATGAAAATGAAAAAAGGTCTTTTATTCTTCTTCTCTCTCCGGCTCCAGCAATCACTCCAAACGCTCTAACTCCAACCACCACCTTCTTCTTCTTCCCACACACACTAACTAAACTCACCCAGTTATATACATATCGCTTTAACAAGGACACGTGCTTACAGCTCGAGCTTACAGGTGCGTCACGCAGTGTTCACGGGCATACAAAGATTCTTTGGATAATGTATTACTATCAGGTGGAAACTAGAACATCTTTTATGGCTCTCAGCTAACCGCAATCTTTAGCTATCTCCTTGATTATAGGCTCCTTCAACCTTTGGTTTGAAGTCCACTTTATCTGATATGAGGATGGAAACCCCTGCTTGTTTACGCCGTCCATGTGAGTGGTGATATGCTTTTTTCTTTTTTTTTTTTCCCATCCTTTCACCTTCAGTCTGTGAATGTCTTTTCCTGTGAGATGAGTCGCTAGAAGGCAGTATATTGTTGGATTTAAAAAAAAAAAAATCAAATCTTCCAGTCTATGCCTGTTAATTGATTAGTTTAAGTCATTCACATTCAGCGTTATTATTGAAATATGTTTTGTATTCCCAGTCATTTTGGTTTAATTTTGTTTTTTAACTTGGTTTCTCATTAATTGGCCTTTCCTTTAGTGTAGTTCCTCCCTTTGCAGGTTTTCATTGTTCTTTTTTATTTCCTTCTCATGGAATATTTTGCCAAGAATATTCTGTAGTGCAGACTTTCTTACTGTAAATTCTTTTAAATTTTGTTTATTCAGAATGTTTTTTATTTTTTCATCAAATCTGAAGCTTAATTTTGCTGGATATAAGATTCTTGGTTGGCATCCATTTTCTTTCAGATCTTGGTATATGTTGTTCCAGGATCTCCTGGCCTTGAGGGTCTGGGCTGAAAAATCTGCTGAGATATGAATTCGTCTCCCCCTATATGTGATCTGATTCCTCTCTCTTGCAGCCTTTAAAATTCTATCCTTATTCTATATGATAGTCATTTTCATTATAATGTGACTTGGTGTAGATCTGTTGTAATTTAGTACATTTGGTATCCTGTAAGCCTCTTGTATTTGATTTTCCAATTCATTCTTCATGTGTGGGGAATTTTCTGATATTATTTCATTGAAGAGATTGTGCATTCCTTTGGTTTGAAACTCTATGCCTTCGTCTATCCTGAGAAATCTTAGATTTGATTTTCTGATGTTATTCCATAATTCTTGGATGCTCTGTTCATAGTTTCTTACCATCTTCTCAGGGTGTTCAACTTTATTTTCCAGATTGTATATTTTGTCTTCATTGTCTGAGGTTCTGTATTCCATGTGATCTAGTCTGTTGGTGATGCTTTTTATTGAGTTTCTTATTTGGTTTATTGTTTCCTTCATTTCAAGGATTTTTTTTTTCAAAATTTCTATCTCTTTCTTTTTTTAATATTTATTTATTTGCTTTAGCTGTACACAATACAATGCATTTTACGTTTATGTGGTGCTGAGGATCGAACCCAGGCAGCGCACGTGCGAGGCGAGTGCTCTGCCGCTGAGCCACAACCCCAGCCCTCTATCTCTTTCTTGAAGTAATCTTTTGCTACCTGTTTTTGCTCTCTTATCTCTTTGTTAGTGTGATCAATAGTTGCCTGTATTTGCTCTCTTATATCTTTGTTGGAATGATCAATTTTTGCCTATATTTGCTCACTTAGGTCATTTTTTAAATTTGCAGATTATTTTAATTATGTACATTCTGAACTCCTTTTTTGTCATTTCATCTACTATGTCGTCAATAGATTCTATTGTAATAGTGTCTAGGTTTGTTTGAGACATTTTTCTCCCTTGTTTTTTCATGTTGTCTATTGTCTTCCTCTCTTGCAGTGCAGATCTGAGGTATTGCAGTTTCTACCCTATAATCTTGTAGTGTCCCTGCAGGTTAGGAATACCTCACCTCTAAGGGGGAGATCAATGTTTACAGCACCCAGTGCAACTAATATGCAGCCATAAATCAACTAGCTTCTGTTTAGACACAGTTATGCTGCTATAAACAGAAATGATTAGTATGGTTATCGTCTTCCATATAGCCAGTAGGTTTGAATAAGGGTTTACAGTTTCTAGTGGTGGACAGAGAGAGCAGGGGTGTAGGACATGATGTTTATGAGGTAGGATGTGAGAATATAGAGGTATTAGATTATAGAACTAGTGGAAGGGAAATCAACAGATGTTGGCTCTTAGGAAGAAAAAAAAAAAAAAAAGAGAGAGAGAGAGAGAGAAAGAAGCGACCCTATTCAAGGTACCCTGTTGCCTCTGCAACAGGATGGTGACTGTTATCACACCTAGTAGGATGCCTCTGGTGCAAATGGGCCCAGGGGGACTTGGGTGATAGTCTTCCAGGTCCTTGTTGTTGTCAATAGATGAAAACTGCAATGTTCCTAGTTGGTGGCGTCAGTAGTGTATTAGACTTGCTATTAGGCTTCTAGGCCTCAGTCGGTGTTCCAAGATGGAATCTGCTTCAACTAAAGGTGGCAGATGTGGCAACAGAGGTAACCCCAGATAGCGGTGGAGGTGTCCCAAGACGAAGGCAACCACTTTCAGAAATGGAGCTGGAAGGATAGGCTGTGCTATGGCATTGTCAGCTTGTTCGATGATGGCACACTGTGGCCTGCAGTGCTGCAAAGGGCAGCTGCCTCCTGACCCTCCCTGTCCATTATCCCACAGTGGAGATTACCATGAGGGATGGGCCTTGGTGGTGGCTACAGTTTCCCAGAATGGAGGTGGTTTGGGTTCAGTCACATGTTGGTAGATAGGAAACCTCAACGTGGCGTTCCTTTCTGCGAGATCCTGGTGGTTCCTGGCTTTGGGCAAGCACGGTGGGTTCTTGTCCCAGCTCCCTAAAAACATTTATTTTTGTGTAAAATACTTAGTCAAGCTCCCAAGTGTTCAAAATGTCTTAAAATATAGGCTGCAGTGTATGTTATATTTTGGCCTAAGGCATCAATGAAGGTAGGACATTGATAGACCAAGAAAGAAAAATATTTTCTTTATTGTCTTAATTGACATTTGTACTTACAGATACACAATCTGGTATATTCCACCTGCTTCTGTCAACTATCTAGCACTCTTATCTAGAAATTTTATAGAAAATGTTTTGTTTGTATTGACTCTTGAGATTATGACAAACCAAAAACGAAGATATTGCTCATATTTTAAAGATATGAAACTGATGCTACGAGATTGTACGTGATCAATTCAAGATAGCAGAACTCATAAGTCTAGGATCTAGACATCAAACTCAGGCAGTTCTTGATGTTTAACTGAACAATAATTCAGGGGTTTATTTTTGGTTTTTTCTCCTTTCTTCAGGAATTTGATTTAATATTTCCATAAATACAAAAAGTAGTGAAATAGAATTTGAATGAAAATGTTTTAAGGTTTTAGATAAATTAAGCTATTGCTTATCAGTACAGAAAGGAATCAATAATACACGATACCCCAAGCAATAAAGACACAAATCAAAATTCTAAATTATTTTGGGACTGCTTTCCACCAGAAAACTTTAGAGATAGGTTAATTACACAATTTGATAAGCACATTTCACAGTGATTCATGGTGTTATTATTTCAAAACTGAAAACATTCTGGATTCATATACATGCCTCAAAAATACAGCTGCAACCAGAGTAAGTTCTTTGAGGACTTGTGGAGAGAACCATATCCTGTTTCTTTTTTTCCATCTTAAATATCTTTGAAAACAAACCTCAAGAAAGGTTTGTTTTGTTACTTGAAAGAACAAGTAAAAAAAAAATCTCTTAAACTGACATTTAATATTTATCTAGTTTTATGTTGTTGTTAATTATTTTTTAAATAATTTGATTTTCTTTTTTTGAATATTTGCATGTTTTACATGCAATACTTTTACAACAAACCTTAATTTTATCTTCTTGATTTTTTTTTGAACCATCAAAACTGAATTGTTCTTGTCAATTGAAAGTGCATTTTTCTTTCTTTTCTAGAGATATATGTGAGTTTTACAGTTTTATTACTCACATTTCCCTGGGATAACACATCATACCATTGAGGGACACTCAGGAAAATACCAGGATGAGTGTCAGATAACGCATATTCATACATATGGAGGTAGGAGAGGGAACCTATGGATATCAGTTTGCTTGTATTTCAGTCTGGATCTCCATTTCCATTCTTTTGAAATATAACTCATACTATTTGCTATAAAAGGAAGAAAATAACTAACCCCATTCTTCATTTTTTTTCTTCTACATATACTGGACAGCAAACCCAATATTTTTATTATCCCTCAGAAATAATTTGTTATTTTCTCCTCAGTGTACATATCATTAGTTCTCTCTTCCCTTTCCACACATTTTGCTGCTCTTTTTGAGAAAAAGGAAGAATTTTTTACAACACTTCATGTCACTTGATATATTCATTTTGTCTGGAATTTATTCCTTTATATAATTTTGATATTTCTACATGTTTCACAATCCTCATAATAAAATTTTGTTCAGAATAAGTGTGTAATGAATGTTTGTGAAATGATTTCCAATCTACATCACAAAAGTGTCCTACACATCTTGATCACGATTATTTTGAAAGTAAAAATCATACCAATGTAGTTTATCACATGCCTCAGTGAGTTTGAGTTTAGCAAGAGAAACCTACATAAATATATAGTAAGACAAATGCTAAATTCATTTCAAGTGTAAGAGTAGTTTCAAGAGTAAAGAATAAAGTGTAATTACTGTATACGAACAGGGAGACCTCACTTGGTCTGAATTGTTAGGAATGGTTTCCTTAGTAAAGTGATAGATTAAGCTGAGACCTTAAGGATGAGTAGGAATGAGGTTTGTTCTTTTTACCTAACTTCAATATTGGTCATGAAATTCCTAAATGTCACTTCATTTGTCTACTGACATTCACATTATTATTTATTAGTAAACATACATGGGGCATAAAAAATAAATATTAAATTCTGATAATTTTTACAATATGTGTAGAAGTTATTGTGGTTTGCTAGTCTTTACATGATACCTCAACACACAACAAACATACATGGGGCATCGGATGATTTCATTTATTTATCTATTTATGTGGTACTAAGGATTAAACCCAGGCATGCATTACTACTGAGCTATATCTGCAGTCCTTTTTATTTTTCATTTTGAGACAGTGTCTTGCTAAGTTGCTGACCTCAAACTTCTGATCCTCTTACCTAAACATCCCAAGTTACTGGGATTATAGATGTGCACCACCATGCTCAATCAGATGATTTTTTAATTAAAAAGTTAGTCTAAGATGAAAACTAGAATTCCATGCAGGAACACAATCTAGGAATTCTAACTTTCTTGTTATTTCCAAAGAATTTTCAACCAAAATCTACACATAATTATACATTTACCTTATTTTATAGCAAATACAAAATCAAAAACTAGCAATGTCCATATCAGTGCTGAATTGAAATCTGTGCTTTGCTAGTCCTCAAGTTGTTAAGTATATAAATTCACACCTGTTTCTTAAGCAAATACTGAAGAAAAGGTTTATTTAATTGTACATTGTTCAAATATAAAAATAGGTATGGCGTGTAAGTTAGTGGTACAGTGCTTGCCTAATATGGGTGAGGTCCTGGTTTGATTTCCGCGCTGCCAAAAAAAAAAAAAAAAAAAAAAAAAAAAAAAAAGTGGTAATGAAAAGTGTCCATGTTTTGTTTCTAGTTTTAGTGAGAATGTTGTTTGCCAGTAAGTGTGCTGCATCTTTAACTATTGCTATTTCATAAAAAATAAATATTAAATTATGATAATTTTTACAATATATGTAGAGATTATTGTAGTTTTCTAGTCTTTACATGATACCTCAACACACAACAAGCAATGGATGACTTCAAAGATTCTTTTAAAGTTCTGGAAACAGAAGTGACTATATGGCACAAAACTCAGATGTACTCAATGCAAGTACTCTGTCACTGAGCTACAGGCCCAGCCCTATTAACATTATTTGAAATATGTTTGTTGGTTATCAGACAATGCAATTGACAAAGGAAAGAATAAAATTCATAAAAATTAGTAAAGATATAAATTATCATTCACTGATCAAATAATAATTGTAGTTAAATATTATATGTTGTAATTATTGTACATATTATGTCCTATAAAACAAAATTGATTCTTTCAAATCTTCTTAGAGTCAAAATACTTACAAAGGATAAGAAAATTTTTAAGCTGATAATTCATATACAGAAACAAATTGGTTTTAAACAGCCAAAGAACACAATAGAAATACATTGATACTAAAACCCTCATTTGAAAAGAGAAAAAAAAAAAGGTAGTAAACTTAAAGAAAAATGCAGAAAGATTCAATAAGGAAATATTTAGAGGACAACAGAGAGACCAAAAGAAGTTTTGAGAAATGCACACAATGCTTTGAAATAGAAAATCTTAAAATATACAGACACCAATTCTGCCCATGTTGCTTAAAATTAACATAGTAGTAATAAAAGTGCCTTAGGGTTTATTTGGGGGTGAGGAGGTGGGAAATTAGGGACATTTTTTAAAATTTATTTTTTGATATAAAGTGAATAATCAGGTCTGAGCATAAAACTTCTGAGAAAAAAGAGTATGTCATAAAGATAGATTAACCTTTTGAGCTATTTTATCAGAAAATTATAATAGCTAATATAGATAGTGAACTGCATGACATGAACAAATATATTAATGGACTAGACTATAAAGTCAGGAACACTAATGAACTCTAGTAAATTTCAGTACTAGTGATCTTTTGGGACAGATAATTCTTTTTTGTCAGGAGCTGTACAGTACATTATAGGATGTTTGACCAAATTTATGTCCCTTAATCAAAAGTACCAGTACCACCCCCAGGTTATAACAATCAAAAATATCTCAAAACATTTCAATTGTTCCCTTGGGGGAAAGCCTCGATTAGTTGAGAACAATTGACATAAAAAAGACCGAAATATAATTGGCTATTTAGTTTATAAATGAAGGTGGCCTTTGAATTAGTGGATAAAAGACAGATTAAGACCAAATAAAGAAAACAAATTCTGATAAATCAAAAACTGAAATTAAAATGGAAACAGATTAGAAACCACCAAAGAAAAAAGAAGAAAGTGAAAAATATCATTTAAATAGGCTTATGAATAAACACATGCAAGAGATTTTATTTAACTCATTTATAAGGAAACTAATGGTATTGCAATCAGATCAAAGAAAAATTCCAAGAACAATCATGAATTCTGAAAGGAATGTACAAATAGTGCCAAAACTTTTTTTCTTCTTCTTGTTTCTCCATGAAACATAATTCATTTACATGTCTATGGAGAAGAATTATTTATTGTTGTTGTCAGTGATCCACAATTTTCAGAGTTGTAAAGAAACTTCTATAGAATCAGAATCAGACCAGCAGAGTGAACTCTGAAATGACATTATATCATATTCTGCTTAAGAACTAGAAATTTGGATATTTAAATATAATACTTCTAAATTAAAAAAAACTCAGAAGATACATAAGAAAATGTTGACAAATTTGATTTTGTAAAAACTTTAAAAGTTCTTATTTAATGAACTATTCAGCAATGAATAAATAAAATCCTAGCTGTAATCATAAAGCAAATATTAAAAGCAGAACACTGGTTATCATGCTATCTTCCATTCATATAAAATAAACACCTACACATTTTATTTGCATCTGAAAGAGCATAAGAAAATAGGAGGGAGGAATACTTTTACACATACACCTATTATACTTTTTATATGTAAGGTATTTAAAATAGTAAACACATTTAAGAAATAAATGTAAACTTAGAAAAATAATTATAACTCAAAATCATGAATAACTACTTTCCCTGTTACAAAGATAATTCTTACAATTCAATCAAGAAAACAGAAAAAGACTCAAAAGTAGAAAAAAAAAAAAAAAAAACAATGGGTGACAAGAAAAATTTCAGTTTGGTCTTAACATATGAGATATTTTAAATTATTCATAATAAGAGACATGCAAATTAAAACCATACTGATATAACATTTTTCTCCTATCATATTTGCCAAGATCACAGGTGTGATGACATGCTGTGCTAATGAATGTGAGGGGAAACAAGCTTATCTTGAAGGATGAAGATTCATTCATTAAAGAAAATAGGGATGAAATTAAAGGGGAGGGATGGGATAGGGAAAGACATTGGAATGAATCTGACCTAACTTTCCTATGTACATATATGAACATACACAGTGAATCTCACCATCATGTACATACACAGACACTAATTTAAAAAAAAAAAAAAAATAAGTAAATAGCAGAAAGATCAGTAGAGTAGATGAAAGAGATAGGGGAAGGGAGGAAGGAGGGAAAGTGGAAGTATTTGGGATTCAATTAGAAAAAATTACATTCCATGCTTTTAAATTGTATCTAAATGAATCCTATTGTCATGTATAACTAAAAAGAACCAATTTAAAAAAAGTTAAAACAAGAAGAAATTATGAGCTTTTCAAAATATAGGTATTCTTGCTGAAGTATCAATCTACTGTAGAAGGAATTTGGGGCATATCTGTCAAAATAACAACTGAAAATGCTCTTGGGGTACATTCTAGATACATATTCATAGTATGAAGTAATGTGTTAATAAAGTATTTGTATTGCTTATGCTATTGATAAAACAAAATTTAAGAATCAACTTGTTAATTTGTAGGCACTGTTTAAAAATTATAGTACATCTATACAAAGAAATACTATTCAGCAATGAATAAATAAAATCCTAGCTGTAATCATAAAGCAAATATTAAGAGCAGGACACTGGTTATCATGCTATCTTCCATTCATATAAAATAAACACCTACACATTTCATTTGCATCTGAAAAAGTGTAATAAAATAGAAGGGAGGAATACTTTCACACATACCCCTATTACACTTTTTATATATAAGGTATTTAAAATAAGTAAATACAATTGTAAAATGCAATAAAGGTGTAGTGAGTGAAAGCATCCAGAGTCAGCACTCTGGGCATATATATACTATCAGATGTATCTATTTGTCTCTTCAGTGGAGTTACCTATTTCACAATCATACCTTATGTTTATAAATATATCAACCCTGGTTTCATCAGTAGGAAGGAATGGACTACATTTAGTTTTGATATCCTAGATCCACTTAAGCCATTCAAATGGCAAACTAATTACAAGTATTGTAGGAGCATGGAAAACACCAACATTTAAAACATGATTTCTTATTTTATATGTGCTATTTGAAAACAAATATTAAGCTAGCATATATGGTAATAACTAAAATCACTGTATGACTTTGTGTGTGTGTGTGTGTGTTTGTGTGTGTGTGTGTGTGTGTGTGTTTTTAAGAGTAGTCATTGATTTTCTTTTGACTATCTATGCAGGTGCACCTTAACCCTTTATTTTTTTCTGGAGGTCTTTAGGATCTTAATTCATTGTAGAATAAACCCAACCTCATGTCTGGTGGATCTCATTCATTTCATAATGCTCTTTCTCTACACCTTTATGTCACAACTTCATGTCACATTAGCCATATAATATATGCAATGCTGTTTCTTGATAGCATTGAAACTTATGAACCTCTATACACCTGTCTCATGATAAAAATTGCTTAACTGGCATAATGATTTACACTGGGAACACACAAGAAATTTGCTCTTCTTCAGGGCTCCAGTAAATCATGTAGGGTGATACTGCCTTTATGTAACTGGCATCTAGAGTCACCAGCCACCTCAGGGTCATTGCTGAATACGCAGCAGACTGCTTTCCCCAGATGGTCAGATCCTCGAAAACCCAACATAAAATTTGCCGTATCTTTTGGTATCCTATATACAAGATTCCAATTGTATTTTCTCCTTGATGCAAACTCTACAACTTAATCATTTTGCATTGTCCCCTTAAGTTTCCCTATTGGCTGAGAGACTCCCAGTTATGATAAAGAAGAAAGTGGGCCAAGAAACAGACAAAGTGAAATTAAAGCAGTGAGGACAAGCAGAATAACTAGGGGAGTGAGGAGACATTTATTTCTTCTAAAAATATTTTTTTGTTGCTAACTCAGTGCCAGGTATGGAGTAATTGTTAAAAATACTGAGATAAGTAACACTGAGTTTCTGTTTTCAGAAACTCCAATATTATTGGGGTAATTAAATAAAAATTATTTTCAAACTTTCTTTGAAACTGCCAGAGACTTCATCTTCTGAGGCTTTCATGCATTTAAAAAATGTATTAATGGCTATATTGTATTAGTCTAGGTGTTGCTTTGTAAACATATCTCTTTGATATCTATTATAAGTAGGTACTGCAGGTTAGAGGCCCTTTTATATCATCAACTGTAGACCCATGAGACAGCTTAAAGGAGACGAAGGCTTTTTCAAAACACCTGACGGAGTTTTGCTATGATCTTCCTTTGTGATCCTGCTCTTGGTTCTGATTATACATTTTTTGAGCTTTAGTATGTAACTGTGTCCTGTAATTTTCTAATATTTGATCTCATAATCTTAATTCATTTTTTTAATACTTGTAGTTGTAGATGGGCACAATACCTTTATTTTGTGTATTTAGCTTTTTTTTTTTTTTTTTTTAATGTTGTGCTGGGGATTGAATCCAGTGCTTCATGCATGCTAGGCAAGCATTCTATCACTAAGCCACAACCCCAGCCCCTTAATTTGGTTTTATGGGTGCTTGTAAAATATTTTTAAATTGTCCTCACATAGCAACCCATGCTTCATCCTGGAACACTCATCAGAAAATACTGTCATTGTTTTCTCCACCACATCAACAAGTAGACTA
Source organism: Tamias sibiricus (assembly GCA_025594165.1). Classification (NCBI taxonomy): domain Eukaryota; kingdom Metazoa; phylum Chordata; class Mammalia; order Rodentia; family Sciuridae; genus Tamias; species Tamias sibiricus. The sequence goes on along the minus strand of CM046657.1, from coordinate 83,531,833 downwards.
TGAACTTTCTAAATCATGGGAAGTTTGAGTAGATAGATGGCTTAAATATAGGATTGCCAGATTCAGCAAATAAAAATATAGGACATCCAGCTAAATTTGAACTTCAGAAGAAGAAACAACTTTTTAAAGTATAAGTCTGTCCCATGAAATCTTTGTTGTGTACCTGAACAAAAAATTAATTAAATTGAACATCTAATTTAACTGGGCTTCCTATATTTTGTCTTGAAACCCCATCTTTAATATATCTCATAGCTTGAAAAGTCATCTATAATTCTATATTTTAGTAATATTTAAAAATAAAGAATAAGATTTAATCACTGGCAATGAGAAGTTTAAAAATTATATTATGAAATAATGTAGTATTCTGTATTATATTTTATATTTTACACTTAAATTTATAAAGTATATATATTTATGTATTTTAACACATACATATAAGTAGTTATTCAGTTGTTTTTACTTATATGTTTTAATTTTAGTTTCTGTTTCTCATGAATTTATGGTTGTCAAAGTAAATAAAAGGCAGTTTTAGGGAACTCAATTCATGAGTTCGTTCTGTAAAATTTATTATGCTGCAAAAAATGTGACATACATGTCCTAAGCTGCAATGGTGGCACGATAATGACAAAAAATGGTATTATAAAGGCCCATTTGCATTCATAATACAAAATTTATCATAGGTTTAAAGAAATAACATTAAATCATTAAAATAATAAATGATAAATACAGGGTAAAATTCCACAATTATTAAAATTTGTAGAACTCTGCAACAAAACAGGTCTTATACAAACTTCAGGAATACAGATATATGTGTGAGATGGAGATATTGAGGTTGTGTAAGGAAACCTCTAGTGTTTCTAGTATGTATACATTCATGCAAAATATTATTTACCTGTTTCCAATTAAAATTGGTTATTTATTATTAAGACAGAATGATCAAATAAAATTCATTGGATTAAAAATTTGAATTGATTATTATGGATCTGACAAAATTTAGAATTCAAATTTACACAGAACCATGTTTCTAACTGAAAATTCCAAGGTTTATAAGGGATTTTCTTAGTTGTATAGTTGATGCAGTATAATTGAATGTTTTGAATAGAAAAATCAGAATCAGCTAAAAGTTATTAACTGCTTCCTCGTGTATCACATCTTATGCTCCCAATACATTTGATTTCTTATGACCTCTCTTTTGGTGTACAGATCCCACAACTCCATGGAAGAAGGGAATCAGTTAATATCCATTTCACCAAAGGAATGAGCACAAGGCTGTTTTTCTCTTCTATTTAAAGATCTATCGATGTCTATGTCTACCTGTATCTAAATATTCATTTGTTCAATACCTCTTGTGTATGTTTCTGCTTCTCCCACTATTCTATTGGGTAATAATTTATTGTTATTTAATTTAAAGTCACTTAAGCTAAAGGTAATCTTCCCTGAGATTCTGCAGGAAAGGAGTAAACATTCTAATTCCAAGATTCTGAAAATAAGCCATGAGAGAAAAATCAATTTTTCTTATTATTTAAAAGACTCATGAAAACAGTCACTATGGAAACCAGACATGGGTCCATGGAACATCAAGAGATCAGAAGAGAGGTCTTGAGCTGAGAATCTCAGTCTTAAATTAGGAATTCTGACATTGATTTTAACACTCACTTGAGGATAGATTCTTCATAAATTATGATATTTATTTTATTACACAGTCCTGGGATGTTAGGATTTTTGCAACATTCTCTATTCTGTGGTGGCTTTTCTCTCCTTTTTTCTACCTTTCTTCTTTTTTCACATCCTAATTCCCACTTTCCCTCTCTTTTTTTTTCTTCCACCCTCCCTTTTTAAAATTAACTTTATTCCTCTTCCTCATCATTCTCCATTTTTTCTGTTGATCTTAATTTTCTTCATTTGGGGCTGTGAAGGTCTATTATGATATTTGTGAGAAAAAAGAGGAGATGAAAGAAAATTCCCTTGGGTTTTCTATACTTAGACTATTACTAAACAACAAGGGGAAAGAAAACAATATATTAATATCTAAGATTAGAATAATCGGTAAAAAGATCATTTAAATATTCTGACTAAATAATATAACTTGTTCACATATATGTATAAATATATCTTACAAGATATCTTTTATATACAACATATATCTTTAATTTTGACACTTGCTTGAGGATAGTCTTAGATAATTATGTATGAATAAAGTAGGAAAATATATAGCTAAAAATAATTAGCCAGTGTACCTACAAAAATGGCAAATTATTTGTAAAACAATTTCAAGTAATAAAATCAAAATGCAAAATTCTGTGTACAATATCACAGACTAGACTGTTAGAAACTTGTACTAGTACCAGATCTGACATGTAACAAATTCTCAATTAACATTTGCTTAATAAGTATATAGATTCATAAAAATAAACATTATCTTAAGGAGTAAAGGTAAAAATGCAAAAATGTAAAGCCACTTAATTTTGAAATTGGCAGATGGTCTGTCATGTTGGTTTTTCATCGAATATCAAATTAATGTAAAATTTTGAACACTTTTAAAATTTTCATTGTATTTTTATGTAATTACTGGTTAAGTTGACTTTCTATTTTTCAAAATATAGTAATATCCACATGAGATTTTATGATAAAATATTGTATTCTAGAATATAAAAATTCAGTTTAAAAATGTTTTCAAATAGCTAAAGATGTCTGTCATGTTTTTTTCATTTTCAAAAAAAAAAAAAAAAAAAATTCTAATAAGTAAAGAACATTTGACTGTTTTTTTCATCGAATATCAAATTAATGTATCTAGCTAGATGCTCTATATAATATTTTGAACACTAAAAACACATTTTCATTGTATTTTTTATGTAATTACTGGGCAAGACGAAGTTATTGAGGAGTCTAGATTGAATTAAGTTGACTTTCTATTTTTTCAAAATATAGTAATATCCACATGAGATTTTTGCCGGTATGATAAAAAAGACGGCTATGCAGGGACCGCGGTCGCTGTATTCTAGGATATAAAATTCAAGCATGTCAATATTCAATATTTACATAGTTTTTGAGTCAAAGTTTAAAAATGTTTTCAGGGTTAAGATTAAGCATAAGATAAATGGAAATAGCATAAGTTTTGGACTGTAGAATGGTGCTGTTTCTTACTTTCTTTTTCTTTTTCTAAGCCCAGTACTGGGTATTGAGTGAGCCCAGGGCCTTATGCTTGCAGAGGCAAGTGTTCTACCTCTGAGCTACATCCATACCTAAAATGGTAGCACTCTAAAACTGTTTGATAAGGACTAGCAATTTCACTTCTATAGATATCATTTATTTACCATGATTGATATAAAGAACACTTCAAAAGATACGTGAATTTCTAATAAATTTATGCTTTTATATACTTACAGATGTAAAATATGGGTGTTCACTTTTTAAAAGTATACCACATTCAGAAGGGGCTAATAGAGCATAATGTTATAGAAGGTCCTTTATTCTCCTGTTGTCAAATTGTGCATTGTTTAATAAAATTGTACCTACATTCACATTTAACATACCTTTCATGGCATGTTAACTTAAACACAAAGTGAGTAAAAAGACTAGAAAATGGTTTCTGTGTTGAAGGTAAATTAGAATCATCTGTGAATCCATCAAGAAAAATTAATCCACCTGATATCAAATAACTCTTTGGTATCCAAAGCTTCCCTGAATTATCCTAATTAGTCAGTATTCATAATTCTGAAACTAAAAAGTCTATCTATGTGAACTACTACTTTAGGCTTCTTTAGAATCTAGCTTATGAGAATTTTGATTGATTGCTATAAAGCATTCATTAATTTACTCATTGACCGTGTGCTTGGTAACCATCACTTGCTAGGCACAATAATAGATATGGAGAATGCATAAAATATCATACCTATCCAAGAAGGGTAAGCATTATAAATATTATAAAATGTATATACACACACAGACACATATGTATTCGATCAGGGATGGCAAGAATGTGTAATTTTATTTAAGATTGTACATCTTGTGCTAGGGATTTTTAGCAATATTCTTATGGAAACACAATAAATGGTGATTAAAATCATGGTTACCCCTTAAAGGGGTAAAGAAGTGCTTTACTGAAGCTGATCTTAAAAAAAAACAAATACATATTCTTTATGAAAAGACATGTATAATATTAGGTGCCTTTCAAAAAAATAAAGCAAAGAGTCATGAGATGCATACATACTGTGTTAGGAAAAGGTAAGCTAGTTTAGAAAAGAAAGATAGAACCAGACAATCAAGGAACCCATTTATCATGTTTCAGTGTTAGAACTCTGTTCAATGGGCACAGCATGAACAGATACCAATATAAGATTAGTGAGAACTGCGACTTTTTCTGAATATCCTGAAGATATGAATTCATATATAATATTTAGAAAGCCAAATATTTCATAGTTCCTTGGATTGTCAGGTTCAGTTTGAATACAGGAAGCATTTAAGTTGAATGGTGACTGGATCTAATTTGATTATTAAATTATTATATGCTAACAATAGCTAACATTGCTTGATTATTATTGGTAATACATTGTTGTAATGACATAAGGAGATTACTAAAATGAATTTATCAAGTATTTGTCATTTATCTCTCCTTTATAATCTAAAGAAATTAAGGCACAGAAGATGAACTAATTTGTTCATATACAGCTAGTAAGCAGTCAGATGTTAAATATATGTAGACTGGTCTCAGAGATAATGCTTTTATTGATACACTGAAGAGTTTCTCCTCCACAGTAATTATAATTAATAATGTGTTGAATGCTTACAATGTACTATGCTGTGTGCTTTGCAAGTGTAGCTCACTTAGTTTTTACAATTAACTGTGGAATGTGTGATTCCCCCATTTTAGAGAGAAAGAAGCTAATGGACAAAATTGCAAGCTTTGCCACTTCTACTGCAGCACATGGCTCTTATTCCACTAGTCAATGTTTCTGATAGATCTATGTGTCTAGCCTAGTTCAAAATCCCTACTAAATCTTCAAGAGATTAAAAACAAATATTTAGTAATATAACAGAAGATATTCCTTCACCAATTTTCAAGTCTTGCTTCTATTTCTTAATATATAACTTTGAATAATTATTAGCTTTAACTCAATAATTTTTTTTCTAAGAAAAAATAGCTTTGAAAAACAATAGTAATCCCTGAAATCTGTATTTACAAAATGTTGGATATAATATTCAATTTCAGGTGGTTAAAACTCCTGAGGACTGAATGTAATATGGATAGCTGCAACAGCTCTATCTAAACTATTTGGTGCATAATTGTCTCTTATGTACATAATGCAAAATTCCCAGGGATTTTATTAAACAATGGTTCTGAGGCTTATTAGAAAGATAAAATCCTCTGTATAATCTTAGTCATTCAAATACAAAATAAAATGCTTCTGTCGTTATATTTAATCTATTTTTCATATTAGATGAAAATATTCACCACTTTTGCCAAAAATATTGACTAAGAATTGACACAAGACCTGACCCTGTAACTTAAATACATTTACAAAGAGATAAGCTCTACTAGACTAAAAGGTGGTTCTCAAACTTCCAAGTGTCTAAAACAGTCTAGTGTCTTGTCTATCCTAATGTAAATTCTCATCATTTGAGTCACCAAATGCCACATACCTGCCACATTTCAGGGAGTGTACAATCTCTTCACAATCACTAATGCTTATCTTAGTGGTAACCTCACTAGAGAGGTGCCATTATCCATGTTTTAAAAAGAAGTGAAACGAGTTTCTAGTCAATATAAAAGCAGAATTTATAAAAGAATTTTCTTGTGTTATTTATGATCCTAATAATTTCACACCATTATCCAAATTCTTGCCTACACCTAGTATTATATTGGAACAAAAGAGCCAGATTGTGAGGGGATATGAGAAATAAAAAGAATCATGATTTACTGAGACTTCTATAACACTTTAAGTTTACAAAGTCACTTTACATATAACCAAGAGAATAAGATATATTTAAAATATCTTTCTCATTTTCCCATTTCCAGATAAGGAAATGAGGTTTCAATGTTCAGGAGTTTATCCAAATCCTCTGGGCAAGTAAGAGTAAGAGTCAGTTTTTCAGTGGCAGTTTATTAATCCTAAAATCTAGTGGGTATTCTGCTATACCCTTTGGTAGTCTCAGAGAATAACTGGATATAGTTATTCACCTGGGATATCAGGGAAATGCTTTGCCACTTGAGATGAGAGGTAATCATGGCTGATGATCAAAGAGTGAAGATGACAATCTTTGCTGTATGTGTGCCATGGAGTCTGCTTAGACAGGGCTCCATCCTGGAAAACACTGACCCAAGTAGTTATACACCCTGAGCACGGTATTATCGTTTGTTTTTTTTTTTTTTTTTTTTTTTTACTCTGTATCATGAAAAATTAAAAATTCACAGGGCCACAGGCTAGGTTTTTCCTGCCTAGAGTATAGAGACATAAGTTAACCTAGGCTTGTCAGTAACAACTTCTTTGAGTTTCCATGTGATGCCTGGATTTTATATTAAAGTTTTATATAAGACCACTTAATATGAAAAGTTTTCTACTTTTGCTGTAAAATTCTTGTTGAAGATATTTACTTTTTAAATTAATGAAAAATTATCAGAAAAATTTAAAACCCACTTATCTCTCATTTAGTGGATTCAAATAACCATATAGTTGTAAAACATTCTTCAGTGCAATAATCCTTTTGGAATCCAGGCCATGAATTAGCTAATTCCAAAAAAGTACAGTGTGAGAAAGGGGTGAGGGGATGTGTCCATACTAGAAAAAAAGTACTGTCACTAAGAGTCTTTCAGACTTTGTGCAAATATTAATATGATTTATCATCAGTGTTGCCAACTTGGACAATGAAAGGCAGTATGTAGTTGGTTACTTCTACTTCCATAAGCACTCATTTAAATATTCAAATTTTTATTGAATAGCTTCTATGTGCCAAAATTTTTTCTAGTTTGAATTTATCAGTGAAACAAATATTCCTTTCCTTGATGAAACTACATTCTAATAAGAGGAGGGGACAGGTAATAAACAACAAATATAACAAGTGAATAATGATAGAGTAGTTTGAACTGCATTGAGAACAATAAGGGGAAAATGGCATTGGATAAAGAGTATCAGAAGCACAGGGACTCTAAGGGAGAATAGTTTACTGGATTAAATAGGGTGGGCTGGTAAGTCCTCATCTAGGAATTAAATTTTTTGCAAAGATTTGAAGAAAAGGAAAGAATTAGCCTGCTGATTACTTCAAAACAGAGCCTTTCATTCAAAAGAAACACCGAATGCAAAGGCCACTAGATATCAGGTACCTGTGAATGTCAGTTACCTTTGCAAAATGCAAAGTCAGCCTCGTGGTTGTAATAGAATAATCAAAGGGAAGAATACTACAAAGAATAGTCAAAAAAGGTCATAAATGGAATAGAGACAGATTATTTAGGGCAAAGGTATATACTTGGGATTGTACTCTGAGTGAAAAGGAAAATTACTTGAAGATTTTTATTTAAAAAACTTCTTTGAAAGATCACTGTACCAGTTTGGAAGTTTTTGCTGTAAGTCAGGTAAAAGATGATAGTTTGATTCAACATTGTATCTGTGAAGGCAGTTAGAAGTGGTAGGATTCTAGAATAAATGTCAAAGGCAGAGCTAAATAGGATGTCTTGACCAATTGTCATATGTGAGAGAAAGGAATCAATGAAGATTCCAAGTTTGAAGTCTGGTCAATTATAAATAAAAATTATTTTTTTCATATTTTTACTGTTTTACATTAGAATTACATTTTTAGTTCATTTAATTCATCCTAAGGCAAAAGTATTACCATTGAGATATTACAATCAGAACTTATTTTGGGGAATGAAGACATTGTTTCTATACTCTTTTTAATTTTGAATAATTCACCACTTTATAATTGTGAGACAAAGCTATATTTTAAAATGTCAGAAAAATTTAAAATTATATAATTATGTTTTCCTTCTCATCTGAAAATATCACAATTGTTCAACATGGGGAATGCCCTTTTCATTTTAGCTTTTAGAAGATGCAAAGTGAATATATCTTGGTAAAGCATATAGTACATTTCTGCTGTGTTTTATTTTATTAGTTCTAATATGCTTGGGAATGACTTCTCTCAAGCCATCCTCTGCATAAGTCTGGGAAGTAGTGAAGGAAAGAGCTTAAGAATTTGGAGTTCCAGTGTAGGAGCTTTGATTCAGCTCCAACAGATGAAGAAGAATGGGGAACTGGAATGCCCTATGGTCACTCAAAATCAAGCATTCTATACAAAGACCAAATCTATGACCTTGTCCTCATTGCCAATGCCTCAGACAATTGACTTGTAAGACCACTTCTTTTTTCATTAGATTTAATTACTTCACCAGAATCATCTAGTCATAACTTATCCTTTATTTTCTTCAGAACTCTCATTTTTGTATTTTCTCGTTTATGTCATTTTCCTTATTTTTGATATTCAGGAAGATCAACCACACCTTTGTTGGACTTCCTAGAAAGTATTAAAATTTGCTTTTTGGATAAGCAACCTCAAAAATTATCAATGCCACCACCATGGATAAACCTGGAAATGCAAAAAGAAACACACCACTATAAAATTCAACAAGGGGTGGTAGATACATATCTGCTTCCCCACCCCACCCCCCTTTTGAATACCTGAAGATCTCAAAGAATAACTTTCCTTATTGTCAAGGTTCTGGTGGAAAATTTAATACCAAGTGTTAGTAATGTGTGTATCGGGACCAGTGCCCTTGACTTTAGTGTTATCTTTTAATCTTTAATCCAAATGCTGCAAAGACCTGGTTCCCAAAATTCACCTATGGAAATATAATGGCAATAATAATGTTACTGCAATATGTTGCCTTTAATTAAGCCAGGAAACTAATTTATACCAATTTTTTTTAACAGAGGTAAAAATGAAGTCTGTTTTTTTGTTTTGTTTTTGTAATTTAAAGATTACCTCAGCATTTTTGACAATACTGGAGAGTTATGGGGATGGTAGAGTAGGAAAGCAAAGTCATTTGAGAAAGTAAAAGGCATTTATCTGCCAAGGAGGAAGAAATTTTAATGGACGTAGGAAGAATCGTTTTTAAGAAGTGCAGACAAATGCAAAATGTCATTATTAAATAATATCATTAAAGAGACCGTTCTTTCTAACCACTGACTCCTCTGAATCATCTTGGGGTTCCCTGACTTTCTATGTCTGCCCTCCAGCAATGACGCCCCTTCTCCCAATCATTGTCAGTAGTTTAAGTGGCATCTTCAGAAAGAAGCTTATTATCTACCTGCTCCCCCCCCAGCTTCTTTCTGAGTGACACACCACCCACGCCTCCCTGAAGAGCTCTCCTCTTTCCACAGATCCGGAGGGAATCTGAGACCTAGAAAGGGAACCCAAAGCTACCTTTGCCTGAACCCTGAGACCAAAAGGAGGACCCTAGTTCACCCACTAAATTGAGCCTAGGCGAGTCTGCCGCCCCCCACGGCGCGCTGCAGGAGTAGGAGCCAGCCCTGCGTTGCGCTTCCAGCTGCGTCTGCCCGAGCGCGGCACGTGCTCCCGGCGCTGGCGCGAGAGAGCGAGCGCCACCACCGCGGGGCCCCGCATCCCTTCTGCCTGCTGCCACCACTGCCTCCATCGCTGCCACTAGCGCTCCAGCAGCAGCCGAGGCCGCTACGAAAGCGCAGGAAGCTTGCAAGGAGCCGCTGGCCGGGGGCGCAAGGCTCCGGGAGCGCACCTGGTAAGCACAGCGCGATTTTTCTTTCTCAGCTGTAGAGTTACCAGGGATGTAGGATGCCGCCAGAGCCCCTCCCCCAGTGCAGAGATGGAGAGCAATCAGGCAAGGGGCGGGAGCTTGGGCTAAAAGGACCCAGAAGGGCAGGTGGTGGGCAGGTAGAGGACTGGCGGAGCTAGGGACGCTGTAAGTTTAGTAAAGTCACCCTACAAGGACATGTGCCCTGTGAACCAGAAATGAATTTTTACTCAGGAGCCCGGGCTACCGCGGTGTCCCTCCAAAGGGAGGTTTATGAAAATCATTTTGTTTTTATTTGCATAAGAGATATCCAAGTGGGCTCGTTTCCATAGAAAATGAACTAAAAAAATCAGAGAAGGGGGGGGGTAACTGAGCCAAAGGAGGCATTTGTACATTTTCCTTTCTCTCTCTCTCTCTCTCTCTCTCTCTCTCTCTCTCTCTCTCTGCCTCTCATGCCGATACATGTGCACAGAAGGCATGCATTTAGCAAGGGAGGGGGCTTCTCTATCTTTGAAGCCATTAGGTGTTTGAGGGCTAATCGGAGCACTTGCTGATGCTTCACTCCAAAAAGAGGCAGCAAAGGAGGGACATGGTTGGATGTGAATACCAGTGTTACATTTCTAAAATGACACTTCCATGACTACAATAGCAGGAAGGAGAGGTTTTCTAGAACTGTGGGCCATTTTAAAGGATACACCTGCCAACTCTGGACCTCTAAACTCAAGTTCGTGTAACCTCTATGGGGCTTGGAAGACATTTTTACTCTCAGTTCCCCTATAGAACTTTAGCAAAGGATAATGACAGAGAGGGACATGAAGAGAAAGAAGGAAGAGAAGGGAGCTGAATATGACTGAATGGGCTGCGTGGGGTGGTAGAAGGAGAAAAAGCCTGCCAGTAAGGTTTGTATTCATTCAGACCCCAGTCCCCCAGCAGTCCCAGGGATGTTCTCTAGGGAAATGTGTGACCTTGAACAAGTCTTTTAACCTTCATATACTCAGTTTCTCCATCTACAAAATGTAGAGGTTGTTCCACATTTTTGGACACTGAGGTCTCATGTAATAGTGTCTTTGATTCTGTGGTTTGAAGATCTGCATACAAAGAAGGGGGAGCGTCCAGAAAATATGGATAAAGGAAAGCTTCAAGGTGTTCTCCCTCAAATTCGTAAAGGCTTTTGAAAGATCCTGGCTGTGCTGTTGGGGGTAATAATGCATGCTGAGAGATCTGTGGAAATGAGTGAGGTCAATCAGACACTTAGCTTGCTGCCAAAGGAACCTGAAGTTTTGAAATCTGTTTGAGGAGATTCAGAGCCTAGTCAAATGCTTTTTTAAGGTGGCAGTTGAAGAAGACACTTTGGTGACAAGCTGTGAGAGTTTTTGAATTTTGATATTTGGGAAGTTATCTAAAATTAATTCTGACACAAGGAAAATGACATCCCAGTTTAAAGGTTAGGTATTTGGGGTGGCAAGAAGAAGGGTTTGAAGTGGGATGTGAGTATATTGTGATCTGGGAAGAGGGGTTAGGGAAGGAGAGGGCCATGGAAATTCCTCTTGGGACATGAGTTTCTATAGGCCTTGAAGATATCTGGCACCTGCCATGTCCTTGACACTTCTTCCACTTGATTGAAGAGGGCACAGGTATCTTTTCTCCTTCGGTAAGGGCTTATTCTTAGAATTTAGGGATTTACATGCTCGTTGCTGGAAAGGGGAACATGTGAAAATTCAACTCCTTTCGGGGGGAGGCGTCTTCAGCTCCCCCACCATGTGAGCATCTGGCTGCAGAGCTAGTTTACCCATCCAGATTCGCCCAGGAGGCTGTGTTCCTAAAGGAACTCGCTGTGCCACTTGGTGGCACCAAAAAGTTGCGCAGAGAACTCTGTTCTCTATAAATACAAACTACCACCCCTCCCTCCTCCGCTCTCTCCCCTTCCCCCCCTTTCTCGGTAGCGGGAAGATTGCTGCACACAACGCCCTCAGTTTGGCTGTTCTGCGCGCGCTGAGCGCAAGGGATGAGCTTGAGATCATCTTGGGGTGGGGTTGGGGGGGAGCCCAGCCCTGGAAAGGCCGGCTCTACCCCGCTGATCCCCACCGCCCAACTTTACATGGGGCTAGATAGACCGCGTCTCACTGTCCGCTGCCTGGCCGACAGGGGGTAAGCTTGCTAAGTGTCTGTGTACCCAAGTGTCCCCTGGCCTGAGAAGGATTTAGGAGCTATTAGCTTGCTAAATAGCTCACAGTTTGGTTTGGGGGAGGGGGACATAGATGGAGTGGGAACGGTCCGGCCAGAGCCCATAAGGTTCATGTCTGCTCCATTTGCGGACAGCCTGGGTTAAACCTGTTGGTGGATAAGGGAGCGAGCAATGGGATAAAGGAGGGAAGAGCTGCAAGCATAGAAACAGGGATTCTGCATGCCTTCGGACCGGAATCCCAGCTCTCTAAGGAAAGGGGAGCATGGTTTCAAATGCAGATGTACTCCTTGGAACTACCTGAGGGCTAGAAATTGAGAAAAGCCAAGGTAGAGAGGGAAAGGAAGCAGAATCCTTTCTCAATAAATCCGGTCACAGCCGCTCCGTGGCGCTTGCTGCAGGAAGAGGGGGACAGCGGGTGGTGCTGAAAGCACATCTCTTTGACTCGGGCTATAATGCCTTGTTCTGAACGCTATTCTGAACCCTCCCGCTCTTTCTTCTCCCATGGATGCATCTTTCCCTTCCCTTCAGATACAAAGCTTACTAATTTCCCAGCATCATAAGCGGCATGTGGAGAAGAGAGCCTAGACTACAGAGACTTGGTAAAGAGAACCGAGGGCAGGCCCAAGAGTGCAAAGGCTAGCTAGCTGGTGGCCTGAGCCTAACATACTCTTGGGACCTCTCAGAAGAAAGTGATAGGTTCCCCTGACGGTTTCTTCCACCTGCTGCTGGAATTCCGGGTGCTCAGGTTTCCCTTCCAGTGGCTACTTGCAGGAGGGGAATTTGAGAAGAGGATAATCAGTGCTGGACTTATTTAGACATAATGTCGGTAACACCTCAGCTGAACTGTAAGCTTGAGTAGCCAGGCAGATTCTCTGTCACTTCACTTTTTGAAAAGAAATTGACACAAGCCAGTGGGAATACAGCTTCTCATTTCTGCCTATTTCTGTATTCTCTGCATTGGATTTTATTGTTTGGAGTTCCTCAAGACTGACATAGAGATGATCTGTATTCCTACTATGGGCTACTGTGGTATTATGATAGCCTAGGGAGCATTGCTTTGGTCTAAAAGCATCCCCTTACTCTAGTAAGGTATAAAAATATGTGTTCTGCAGAAGCTCTGAGTTACCTGATATTTTATTGGGAGTTTTGGACTGTTATACCCTATTGGTGTGCTTTGTGCTATTTTCTTCATGGAGTGTAGGGTATTTTCTCTTTTCTCTGTTACTTCTGTGTAATTACACATTTAAGGATAAGTTGTGTCTATGTCTGTCCTTTGCAGGTGTCGGTTTACATTTTAAAGGGCCATTGGTTTAGGCATTTTAAATACTGCTTCCTGAACTCATCAGATTAGTAAGGTGCACTCCATCAAATTTGCAGACTTCTCTGATGGAAACCTTTTCAGTACTGTGGACAGAGCTTTTAAAGTTTCTTAGGCAAAGAATGTGCCTTAAACACTTTCTAAATAACCACTTCTCTTAAGGAAAAACAAAAACAAAAACAAAACATCATCAACAACAACAAAAACCCTAATCATTTACACTCTGAATGAGAATACATACAATCTAGGTGTTTTAATTACATCCCCTAGAGCTTTGTGTTGTCAAAAGGAAAAGGCCATGTTTTGCCTGTGGGTTATATGCTCAAGAAGAAACCAAACTCTTAAATATTCATTTATGAAAAGACGTATTGAGATTGTTTTGGGAAGGAAGAATATTTGAAAAATCCAATAATTCACTTTCCTCACTTTCCTTGCATAGGTAGATACAAACTTCTTCCATTATTTCATAACACACATTATTGGTCAGAATGGTAAACACCCATGGGGAAGCTGAAAAGTTCAGTTGCATATAACATGTCCACACACTACAGACTGTCTATACTTTCAAAATACTTGAATAACCACATACCATTTTCTGTTTTTTTCTCTGATTAGTAACCATTGAAATGTTTTACATTTTCTAAAGCATTGTATGTTTTCTAATACAATCATTGATCTCACTGATAATTTATCTTGTTTACTTTTGTGACTAAGTGGTTTTAATAATTCTTATTTTGCTTTTCTTCAAAATATATTGAATATTTTATAGGAGTGTTTCTATATCATCTCTAAAAGAATGGTCAGAAATTTTAGATAGGAAAGCTTAATTGTACATGCCAATAAACAGAAAGTTATACAATATTACACTTTTCTGTATACCTATTTTATCCCAGACTTTCTATCCTCATGAGCTAAATATACATACCTAAATATACTCCCTCATATATTTTGCTGTGGGATTAATATATATCATAATGTAAATACCATATCTGTATTATTTAAATCTACATATAGATAGGTCAAACATAAATTTATAAAACAGGAACTTTTTTATATATGTGCATATATGTGACATATGCTAAACTAATTAGTTTGAAGTTCATATATTCTGAAGATATAAGGGAGAAACATTCCAGTTTAGAAATATGTGACACTTTTCATATTCAGAAATTAGTCCCAAATACCATTTAGTTGCCATTTCAGTAAGCAAGTGGAGTTTAGGAGACATAATAATATATGAGCATCCAAAGAAATATTTCTAATTCACATTCATATAATCCAAGAAAAGAAAGTTTGGCTTTTTATTATGCATTTTTCACTATTTGTAAATGATATATTTTTTCATATTCCATTATCTCAGTTGGTTAAAAACATTTTAATAGAATATTATCTCACAGGCTTATTCTTATTTCATTTAAATTCACAGAGAGGAGAAAAAATTCCACATTTTGGCTGTCCTAATTTTGTTTTAATTATATGTTCCTTTGGCCAGAGGAGCACCAAGCAAAATATTGGTGTAAACTCATACCTGCTGTAATAAGTGCCATTTATTGAGCACATTAGGCACCATGCTAAGTACTAGATATATTATTTTGTTTAATCCACATATGGTGATACATGGCACTATTTATTTTTATTTTCCTGTTGTGAAAACTGACATTTTTCCTCCATTGTCACATAAACAAGAAAATGGGAAAAACACAATAATATAATTAAATGCATATATAAATAAATATATTATGCATAATAAATATGAATATTTATTATAAATTTGTATATAGATAGGTAAACAGTTACATCATTTGTTTGGAACTTGAACTCATGCTGTTTTCATAATACCAATCTACTGTAATCTATGGTGTAGCTAGACATTACAGAATTCTTTCATTGTGGTTTCCAGTGAATGTGGTATAAATGGAGAGGCAGAGTGCAGACTTTCACAAGAGAATTCCTGAATGTGAATCTCAGCCTTGTGGCTATCTGTGTGACCTTGGCTATACCTCAGTTTCCTTATTTTTAAACGAGGAACAGATTACAATTATATTTGTATCATTGATGAATTAATTACACAAATCTAAGTAAAGTTCCTGACCTGCAGTGGACAGTGTATAAATACTAATTATGACTATTAAACCTATACAGTCCTATGGATACAATGTTTCCTGGGTGCCTGTATTACCAAATTTAACCCTCACAACTACCCTAGGAACTGAACTCTGTTTTCATTTGTGAACTTCACACCAAAAAGTGAGCATAAGAGAGGCTAAATAACTTGTCCAATGTCCACAGCTTATAACATGACAAAGCAGTTATTTAAATGCAGGATCATCTGATTCCCAAACTCAAACTCGTAACTGTAATATTGACCTGCAACTTGGACATATATCTGAATTTTTAAATAGTCTATCAATTTTTAGTCAGCAGCACCTTCTTCCACAAGGGGAATGAGCGAACATTTCTTCTTCTCATGTATCTAAGGATATTTAAAAATAAGCATGCAAATATTTGGAGATAACCAGAAATCAAAATGGTATATAACTGCTCTCTCAGTATATATTTTATGTAGATGTGATTCTGTTGGTCTTGTGAAGATATTGGAATTAAGAAGAATTCTCTGATGATTAATTGTCACAACATCTCTGATTTTAAACTTTTGGGCAAAAATGTCCTGAGGAAAATGAAAAGTTTATAATTCCAATGGCACCAGTGGGTACTATAGTAATAATACTCATTTAAATTTATTTTGCAGGAATAATGAAAATATTTAAAGATATCAATGTGCTTTAAATATACAACAATGTTGCCTTAAATGTACCATAATGTAGTAGAATTCCTTAAAGACACAGAAGTAAACAACATAATATTATTACTCATTTAAACTAAAAATGAAATTTAATAATAAACACATGTGCAGATTTCTATATAAGGTTATTTTTGTTATTATCTGTGAAAAGTTAACAAAGCTTTGTATTTCATATTAAAAGAAGCCTTTAAAACTGGGAAGTATATAATAGGATACTCTCCTCACATTCATTTATTATAACTTATGGACACTTAGAACTATGTTTATTTAATGGAAGGCAATATCATCCTGGACTGTTAGCTTAGTTTGTGTTTCTCAAACTGAAACTGCAACAAGATAATATAGAAATAACAAAATAAAGAAGACAAGCCTATTCCAACTTACCTTCTTTAGTATTATTTTGAAGTTTTAGGTAAAATCTATATGGAACTAATGTATCCAAATGATTTTCTCTTTTTTCTTCTATTTATTTTTATTTGTTCTTTTTAGTTATGCATGACATTAGAGTATATTTTGACACATTTGTAAAAACATAGAGTATATCTTACTCTAGGATACAATTTGTTCTTAGTTGAACTCCTTGATGATTATGTGGACCTTTCTAGAATAACTTTCATGTGAATCACTAGTTTTCATCTGGGAGCGATTTTGAAACTGCACAGGATATTTGGCAGTATCTGAGGCCATATTTCATTATTACAAATAAGAGGTAGTGCTAATGTCCATTGGTTCAGTAGACAGAGACCAGGGATGTGGCTAAACATCTTACAGGGAACAGAACAACAGCCCTTCACACACACAAAACTATTCATCTAGTCCTAAATGTCATTAGTACTATTGTTAAGAAAACTTTATCTCAGTGACAGTAGAAATCAGAGTTATCTGTATTAACTTGATTTGTTTGTATGGTTTTTTACTTTAATTGTTGGGCATTACATAAAAATTTAATTTGCATACAACCAGAGATTTGTAAAAAAGTGTTCTATATATGTGTAATATGAAATGTAATGTATTTTGCTGTCATTTATAACATCTTAGAATAAAAAATAATTTAAAAAATTAATGGAAAGCAAAATCTCCAGAATATTGTGCAATCAATACATAAAGTTCAAATAACCGATCCATTTGGTCCTTTGGAAGGCATTATCTCTAACTAGAAAAAGTTTGGGCCTGAGAGTTGGAGACAGTTGGATTAATATCCACATTCTTTCGTTTACTATAGGTGTGAGACTTTTAATAAGATTTTCAGCTCCAAACCCTAATTTCTAGAGTTACTAATATAGGTAGAAATCATGCCAGCCTTACAAGGTTGCAAGGCTTATGTTAAATAGCACAAAGTAGGCACTTTATAAATATTAACTATAATAATTAAATAGATATCAAGTCATAGAAGTGTAAAACCACTTGGCAATTGGTAATCTAATAAGAGCAATAATGTTTTGCAGTCTTTAGAGGTATGCCATAAATAATAAGAGCAGCTGAAGCAGCAAAATGGATATAACTCTAAAATCCCTGCTTGATAATTAAATTGAGACTAGTTAAAAATATTGGATGGTATTATTTTTATTGCTTTTCTACAGAAGGCCATTTCAGGTCTTCATGGACTACTAAACCTCCTATTTAAATGATTTATGGTGATTTAGTGAGCTTTATTCTACTGCTAGCACTTTTTAATTAATGCATAAAATTATAGATTTCATCTTTGTACAATACCATGTGACCTATTCTTTGTTTAGAAGATCACAGATGTGTGCTTGACATAGTGATGTCAATGGAGCTTTCCTTACACTATAAGGGCTGCAGTATTCTCGCATCTCAGAGTGCCTCTTATCTGTGGTATGCACTTGTTTTCTGAAAAATATATCAAAGGCATCCATGGCATGTGCAGTGTTGACACCTCTGATTGTTTGTGATGAGGCTATTCCTCAGGCAGAAGGAATCATGTTCCTGTTGATGTCCTGGGCAGTTTGATTTGCTTATGTGAGGAGAAAGTTATATAAGAGGCATCTGTGCTAGAAAGATGGCTAGTGTTTCAAAAGATTGTTGAAAATAGAAGACAATGTGAGCTATGAATCTGATACGATGTAGTTTGCCCTGTAAGGAAATGTCTACCTACCAATATCCTTTTTTTTCATATTCATTTATGATATACTATGAGATTGCATTGTTACCTGAGGAAAAATACTTTTTTGCATATTAAATACATACCTGTTGTTTTCTCTGCTGAGATAGTGATTAATGATAATATACTACGAATTCATTTATAATATTGAATGAAGAATACTTGCGCTTCTAAAAATACATCTTGAACTAATATACCATATAAGTTGAATTTTCCATACAGATATTAATTTTGAGTGAATTAAAAGTCCCCATATTATTAAACTGTAAGTCCAATATAATTTTGAAGGTTTTCTTTGGGGAATTATATGAGTTATTGCCTCCCCATTTTCTATAGCACAAACCTGCTATTTTTTTCTACCAACCTATCACTCTGCCACTAAAAGCTATAACCTAAAGAAACAACTTATTCTTTTTCAGACTTATTTCATTTCCTGATATATGAAAAATTTCTCACAGTGCCTTCTTTTCCCCAAAGTTGTTAGGAAGGGGGTTAAAGTGAGATCAAGAATGAAAAGGGGGTCTGTACACTGAAAACGAAGTATTATTTTTTCCTCTTCTTTTCCATGATTCCTTTTAGAAGAGTGAGTGAATCTTGTGGTGAAAGGAGAAATAATTATACACATAAATTTGTATAGGAGCAAGGGAAAGCAGGTTCTCATGGAAAGAACATTTGGTAATGCCTAGAAATGGTGGGGTTAAAGAGGAAGGTCTTGAAATGTTGTAGACACCATCTTTTAAAATCTAAATGGACAAATTATACAATGGAAAAGCATTTATACTCCAAATAACATGTGTGGATATTTGTGCTATGGAAACACTTTAAAAAAAAAAGTAAAGTACAATATTGTTTATGATAGTAGGAAAATCTATAAACAACCTTAATATTAAACAATAAGGGCTATTTAAGTACATTTTGGTACACTCACATAATTGAATAATATGCAAATTTAAAAAGAAATAGATGTTCTAAATGTGAATCTGGATTCTGCTGCTTATTTGTTTGAGAATCTTGACTAAACCACTGTCTCTCTCTGAGCCTTAATCTATCATCTGTAAAATGTGCATAAAATATTTACTATGTAGTTTGTATGAAAATTAGATAACATTTTTTAAAAAATATTTATTTAGTTGTAGACGAACACATAGTATCTTTATTTATTTTTATGTGGTGCTGAGGATTGAACCCAGTGCCTCACACATGCTAGGCAAATGCTTTACCACTGAGCTATAGCCCCAGAAGTGCATATCACATGGCAATATCACTCTGTGTGTGTATATGTATTTTGGGATAAAAATACATATATATGTATGTATGGGGATCAAACTGAGGACCTAGTATATACTGGGCAAGTGCTCTACCACTGAGCTACATACACTTCAGACCTATCTGTATAGTTTAATTATTGTTATCATTATCTCCAATGTCAAATAAATTTATAGGGAAAAATCTTTATATTATATAGGGAATAACCAAAATGTATTGTTAGAGAAATTTGATATTAGAATTCCATTTAAAAATATTTAAAATATTACAAGCTTAGAATATTACAGAAGCCAGGACATCAAGTTGTACAATATGATTAAAAGTGGATTTTGAGAATTTTTTATAGATTCTGATATCAGTTCTGCTACAAATAATTTAATCTCTGTGGGTCTCAGTTAAATTGAATCATCTCCAGGGCCTTTTATAGTTCAACGATGTTACTTTCCTTAATATCTTGAAGAGTTGTGGGGGATATGCCATTATTCTTTATGATTTTATCAGTTCCTACTTCTCTTTTTGAGGTCCTCTGTCACCTGAATCCATTGAATAGAGGTAGTTACATTACACACTTTTCAACTTTCTAGGTAGGGAAGGAGTATTATTCTGGACTCTCAGGCAGATAGTTCAAGAGAAAGCCAAGTGGAGGCAATTCATTTAATATTTTGTGCATTCAACAAGATTTATTGAACATCTAATTTTGTGAGAAGATCATACCAATTGCTGTGTATGGCACACATTTAACCTTTGACAGGCTTGAAATTGGTTATAGGAGAAAAAAATGTATAACTAACAATAATATTAACTTAATAAATACTGTAAGAAAGTATGGGTGAAAAATGCTGTATGAGCATTTTCACTGCCCCTTCCATTCACACTTCACAAGACAAAGTTTCTGTGCCAAAACTTATTTAGTCTTCTTTGCTAATTTCTCCTTATCTCTGTCAATTTAGGAGTTGAAATTCCTTGGAATGCACTCTGTGAAACTAGTTTCTTTTCTCTTTTCACTTCCCAGGTGATTTCATCCAGTTTCATGATTTACAAAAGAACATCTATCTATATACTTGTGTCTCCTGCATTTTTCATCTCCAATTCCGACCTCTCCAGAATTTCAGTCACTTATTCCATATTTCTTCTGGAATTTCCACTCGATATTTAAAGCTTAATTTATCAAAACTGAACTTATTTGTCTCCATCCAAATCTTTTCCATAGTGCTGTTCACTTCAGTGTGACACAATTCTTCATTTTTTTTTCCTGACTGAAAATGTCAGCATTTTTATCGACACTTTTCTTTCTCTCACATTACAAGTCAGATCTGACAGCAAACCTTTGCACTTTGCCTTCCAAATTTAGTCAGAATCCTGTTAGTGACCCCTCAACTTGTACTACCATCTCCTCAATCCAACCACTGTCATCTCTCTCACCTGAATTAGTGCAGTGGATTCCTAATTGCTCCCTCAGTGTCTGCCTTTGTGTTCTTGTTCTTGTTAAAATGTTAGGCAGAGTGTAACCCTCCTCTATTGAAAACCCTTCACAAAAACCATTCTCATGCAATGTTAAATGCCAGTGTGTTTTAAAGTCAAAACAGTCTCAACATCAGCACTCTGTGTCACAGACTGTATAACTGCCTTTCCCTGCAATTATAGTCACTGCCAGCACACAAGCCTATTTGCTATTCTTTAACACACTGGGCATAAATCTTACAGACCTTGTCTTTGCTTTTACTATTACCTGGAATGTTCCTTTCCTAGATATTTGCACGAGTCACTCCTTTTTATCCCTTTAGGTATTTATTTAAATGTTACTTTTTCAGTTGATAGTTTGGTACACTATTTAATGTTTTTTCTATATCTTTACCACTTTCTATCTTGTTTCACAGCCTAACTTTTCCTTCTTTCATGTTTAATATTCTGTCGTAAAGAGTATTTTACTTACTTACCTTGTCATTCTCCAATCACACCCGTTAGATTTTTGTACACTCCTTGAGAGTGTGAACTTATGTCTACTTTGTCTACAAGTGAATCATAAGTCAAGAAGAGTGCTTGATAGAGAATAGTCACTCAATAAGCATTTATTGAACAAATGAGTGAAGCTGATAGATCTTATGTATTCTCTACTGGTCTATTTTAAATTTATCCTGTATTAATTTTTAGTACTTTGTTAGCACACAGAATGATTTTCTAATAGCCTTATAATAATCTGAGTTTTAGAATATTTCTGTCATGTTTTTATATTATAATTTATTCTAAAATATCCCTTTCTAGATGTCTAGATTTCATAATGTGTTAGTGGGTGAGAGGACAATATAAATAAACTTTTAGTGAATACCCATGCAAATTTCTAACTTATGCCTTCTTTTTTGGAGTACTCTTTTTTGAAGAGCTAGATTCCAAGGCAACACCTATAATCTTCTATATAGAAGTTCAAATTGGTTGGCCCTTCTCTTCATTTTTAATTAATTAATTAATTAATTAATTAATTTATTTATTTTTGGGACTGTGAATTGGGGATTGAACCCAGGGAAGAGTTTCCACTGAGGTACAATCTTAACTCTTTTTAAATTTTTTTTAAAATAATTTTTAATGTGTACAACTCACATACAACTGTTTGTATACAAAGTATATTCGTACAATTCAGGTCTTCAATCATGCATTTAGGAAAATGATATCCGTCTCATTCAACCACCTTTGCTTTTTCTTTTTTTTCCTTTTCTCCCCCTCCCTCCTTTTTTTTTTTTTTTTTTTTTTTTTTTGAAAGAGAGGTCCTCACTAAGTAGCCCAGGGTGACCTTGAACTTGAGATTATTTCACCTCAGCTTCCTGAGTCTTTGGGATTACAGGTGTGTCTCCAATGATGGACACATTTTCATTATTTTTTGTTAATATCTGTATTATAGGAATGGATGGCTAGAAAATAAGAGATAGTGAAAATAGTATTGTTTTGTTCAACAGGCATAGACAATTCTAGCTTTATCACTTTCTAAGTAATTGGCTAGTTTTTAACTTACCAAAACCTATTGCATCATTGACAAAATAGACATAATAAAACAATACCTACATCTTGGGGGATCGTTGATGTCTGTATGACACAAATGGACATAGGGACATACTCGTTGTGTCCAATTGTCCTGATGTACAGTGCATGTAGAATATATCTTGCAGGTAATACAGATGCATTTCCTGTGCAATGTTGAAGCCTCCTGTATGTGAAATGCTTAGAACATTTCTGGCTTCCCAGATATGATATGAATTTTCTTTCACATCTTACTTTCTGGGTTGCCCCTTTCCTGAGCTGGTTTTTCCAAAACTGCTCCCCACCCCCACTCTTTTTCTCCAGATGATTGTATGCATTCCTAAGATTTTATGTATTGGTTGCCTTTGATTTCCATCTCAAACAGAACACTCTCTTCTGAGTCTCCCCTTTAATAATACTTTCATATTTAATTTTTGAACCTGTATAACTCAAAAGTATGCCAAGTGTAACGTGCGAAAAAGAAAACAATTTTCTTCTTTCTTACATGTTCGTATGCCGGTCTATCACATCTCTTTTAGTGGTCTCAAATGCACTAGTTTCTTAGACTAGAAGGCTAGGAGTGATCCTAGTTCCTCTCTAAACCTTACTAAGCATTCTAGTTCATTAGCAAGTACAGTGGATTTTACTTGGAAAAATATATCTAACCCTGTCCAATTTCCTCTGTTTATACTGCAATCAATCATAGCCAAGTCACTATCATTCCTTACTAGATTATTATAAATGTCTCCTAATCAGATTTCTCCAAATTCATTATCTGGAATAACAGAAAGCCAGAATAATCCTAAAATTGAATTGTGTTTATCATTTGCTTACATCTCTTCAATAGCTTTTTGTTGCAGTTGATATCAAAATTCTTTATAAGAGCCTAGAAGATCCTATATAGTCTAGTTCGTTGTTGTCTTTCCAACCTCATTTTTCTACCACCATCCTTCCAATTTTTTGTGTTTTAACTACATTTTTCATAGGGCTAGCTTCTTGTTATCATCAGTTTTCAGCTGAATTCATCCCTTTGAATACCAATCATAAGGCCCATGATTATAGAGAGCATGTAGCTTGTTCACTCTTGATATTCAGTTCCCAGGAGGGAGTCATGACATAAGCATGCCATGAATACTTGTTAAAAGAGTTGATAAATAAATGCCTGGAGCATGAAAGACAATGATCATCACTATCCAGGCACAGAGCAATGAATCCTATGATTCTATCTCTACCCAATAGATCTTTGCCAAATGAGCTAAATAATTTAGCATATATAAGCAAAGCAGTCTTTCAGTGACTCTGTATATAGTGTTTCTCAGTGTACAGGGCTTTCCTAAAACAACTGTACCTACTAAATGCATGGGATTCATATTTCAGCTTCATACGTTTAATGGGTCACTTCTGGTCTCTTATATCACTTTGATACTCTTGCATAACAAGTTAGTACTGTTTTGTTATTGAGTTTGTCAACTGATTCTTACATAATGAGAAATTGTACTTTTATTCTCTTCATTTTTTGTATGCAATATAGTTGACATGACCAGGAGAATCAGCATTGTTCTCCAGGATTTTTGTCCTAGGACAGTGAAAGGGTGATTTGAGAATATTCAAAAAACTTCCCAATGAGAACATTAACATCATTTTTTGTTCCCTTTCCTCCTGTCTAAAATGCCAAATTTTATACCAAAAATTATTTTTTCTATATATTGCCAAGCACCTCATTATTCTGGAACATGTAGTTATTAATGAGATTTTTTTATTTTAGCATTTGGCACTATACACAGGGAGCACTTCTCTGTTGCCATAGGATACAGTTGAAGGAAACAGTGAAAATGAGGGTAGGAGTAATTAGAAACATGATTCAAGTTACATTCATCTTGTGTCTGGCTGAAATTCTAAAGATCTGATGAATTTTGAAACCATTAGTATTCTCGTAGAGGCATGAAAATTGAAAAAAAGAATTCCTGAAGAATCATCATTACCTGTTTTAAAAGATGCTGCTTAGGGAGTTAGTCATTTTAAAACAACTTAAGATCCTTGACTAACATAGATGATAACATACTAAAATTAAGTCTCTTACTCAAACCCTTTAAATAAATGAAATCATTAATCTGTCAGTTCTCTTTTACAAATTATCCTAGAATTTACTGTAGGAAACATGAGGCAAAATCTCCTTCTTCTCAAGAATTTAAACTGAAATAGATGGCTGTATTCATAGATATACTGTCTCCCCTGGAAGGATAGTTACAACTGTGCACACTTCCAACCTTTTGAGCCTTAGCAATGTGGAAATTTTTTTCTGGATCAGAGCTGGAGGACTGATTACTGTGAATTTTATTACAAGACTCTGTAATTACTTTGAAGATTCTCTGGAGGACCAGTTGGGTTGCCAGAGAATTTTCTGTCCTTACCACCTAGCCACAGAATGCCCTTGGAAATTTAATAACAAAAAGATCATGCCTTGAATATATATAGTCCTATTCAATTTACAAAGTATTTGCATAGTTGATATCTCATGTGAATTCCCATAAGGGCAGTCTAGCACATATTATCCCCATTTTTCAGATAAGGAAATTCTGGTACTGGGAGGTTGAACAATTTTCTTATACTTTTTAAATAGCAGAACTGGGATTTGAACTTATATATGCTTTTCTCTAAATATTGGTGCTCATGTCACCATTATTTGCTGCCTATTTGGAGGGCATTTTGATTTGTAATAATCCAATCTTCTTTTTCTCCCCCACAGTTTATTTAACTTGCATTATCTGCCTCTCTTTATTCATCTTTTTTATATCTTATATGTGAATTAGACAAATAACTCATTTCTTTCTGGAAAGATCAGTCAATTATTTTCCATTGAATTTGGACAAGGAATATACAGGTTTTCATTTTAATTGGTTTATTTTATTTATTTATTAAATTTTGTGGTTTTGGGGATGGAACTCAGGGCCTTGCACGTGGTAGGAAAGTGCTCTACCAGTGAGCTATATTCCCAGCTCTTTAAATATAACTTTACAACTGCATAATTAATTTATGCTCAATGCTGAAAATTTGGAAAGAAATATGAAGGCTAATAAACATTAAAATGAAACAACAATTAACCATAATTCCATCACCCATAGATCACCAATGTTAATACTTTGGGATGTATTCTTCCTAAACAGTTTTTCTACTAGGATGCTCTCCCTCTCTCACCTCTGCCAAAGAGCACAGTTTTGCCTTCCACATGTCAGATTTTTGTGCCAGGTGAAGAAAGAAAGATATTAATCAAAGCAAGGCAGAACCAAGAAGCTATATCACCTCTTTCATGAAATTGGAAAGGAAACAGACAAGTCAGAAATAGTTTTAATTATTTCGTTGTTGTTGTTATCCACATCACCAAATTCCCTCTTTCTTCACTAGCATAATTAGAACTTCCCTAAAATAGTTGTGCTTATGTTGTTAAAAACCCATGTTCTTTTCTTTCAGGTTTTGAAGACCATGATCACATGGATGCACCTAACTAAATGCTACCTGGGGACATGGTGGTTCTTTAGAGAACACATCTAAATTGCTAACTAAGTCCATGGTATACCACTCAACATAGGACATCAATTGATTTTAACTATCAGAAATCTCCTAAATTTTTCCCACCATGCTATCTTTATTAGCTTGAACTCCTTCCCTAAAATGGTCCTTCTGTTGATCCTGTCAGTCCTGCTTTTGAAAGAAGATGTTCGTGGGAGCGCACAGTCCAGTGAGAGGAGGGTGGTGGCTCACATGCCAGGTGACATCATTATTGGAGCTCTTTTTTCTGTCCACACCACCAGCCTACTGTGGACAAAGTTCACGAGAGGAAGTGTGGGGCAGTCCGTGAACAGTATGGCATTCAGAGAGTGGAGGCCATGCTGCACACCTTGGAAAGAATCAATTCAGACCCCACACTCTTGCCCAACATCACTCTTGGCTGTGAAATAAGGGATTCCTGCTGGCATTCAGCTGTGGCCCTAGAGCAGAGCATTGAGTTTATAAGAGATTCCCTCATTTCTTCAGAAGAGGAGGAGGGCTTGGTACGCTGTGTGGATGGCTCTTCCTCTTCTTTCCGCTCCAAGAAGCCCATAGTAGGGGTCATTGGGCCTGGCTCCAGTTCTGTGGCCATTCAAGTCCAGAACTTGCTCCAGCTTTTCAACATACCTCAGATTGCTTACTCAGCAACCAGCATGGATCTGAGTGACAAGACTTTGTTCAAGTACTTCATGAGGGTTGTGCCTTCTGATGCCCAGCAGGCACGAGCCATGGTGGACATAGTGAAGAGATACAACTGGACCTATGTGTCAGCGGTACACACAGAAGGTAAGTTCCTTTACGTGCGTTAAATATGTCTTCTGATGCATTCAATAACTTCCTTATTAAAATTTCAAGTTTTGGAAGGCTAACCTATTCTTCATCATTTTGGACATTGTGAGTTGATTCAATTATACTAGTATAACTCAAAGGGACTAAATGGAAGATATATAGAGAAACATACCTATTAGTTAATGTAATTAGCTAAATTACATGGTTACATGGCCATAAATTGGTTTAAATTATGCATTACATAATTTCTACTTCTGCTATAAATATATTTTTGATATTATTTGTGTTTTTAAGTTTCTTAGATTTGCATTGAACATCTCACATATTTAATACCAGGTAGTTCCAGCTGCCATTTTCTCTATATAGAGAGGTACACATGAATGCATATAGGACTGAATGTAGCCAGTTCCAGTCCAGGTATATTGTTGTAGAGATTACCAAACAGTTTAGTCTTACAACTGTTTGTTTTTTCAATAGAGTTCATGGTCAAACTAAAATGATGATAAGAATGAAATAATTTCATCCTTGTATAGAACATACTTGGAAAGTATAATTCTTAACAATTCAACAAAAGTTTGCTTTGAAATTTATTGCTTCTTCATACTGAAAGAATAGTGAGTCAGGAAAATATCTAATTATATTTATAATATATTAATATATTATTATATTTATAATGAAATTAGCTCATTGTTACTTATAGTAATTTAAAAATGGTTTGGTATACTATTAGTCCTTCAGTAAAGCTGTTTTGGATAGGTTTGCTTTCACCTATAGGGGTAAAGTGACCCAAATGGCGAGGTTCAATTGTTATTTCACGTACTTTCTAGGACAAAAAGAGGCACATATTAAGCACTATAATATCCTGAAGAATGTACAGGACTTTTTTTTATAAATAGTTAAATTATTGTGAAGATTAGTTAAGATTTTAAAAATTCCTGTGATCAGATATCAGTGTGGTCCAAACAATCCAATCCTATAAAATTTGGCATTACATTACCAACAAATTAGTGAAATGATCTCAGTCAGTTTACTTTAGAGGTTTGAAGAAAATAATCATTCAGATATAGCATATTTTCATTATCAAGTGCCATATTTATCATGAATTAAACTCTATGATATTTATGATATGCATAACTGCATAAATATACAATGGAATTCTATACAGATTGAGCTTTCCTCTGGAAATTTTTGTATAAATTGAGAGTTAATTTGAGGATGGTATGGAGAGATTATGAGTGATGAGTAAATATTTGGACTAAGACAATTTTGGATTATTTCTCCTTTGCTGGGAAAATTTTCTCTTTTTATTCTGATCATTTTATTTTAGAAAATCAGACCCAGACCATAGGCAAGTACACTACCTCTTTAGCAACTCCTTGGCCTGTCCTTTGTTTATTCATAATGCTGAGATTTTTCTTATAAACTATTATTTGATTTTCACAACCATCTGGTGATATAGGGAGTCCAGAAATTTCATACCCATTTTATTTTATTTTATTTGCTCTATTTAGTTATACATGACAGTAGAATATATTTTTACATATAAACATGGAACATGTCTTATAAATATAAACACTCTTAGGAGTTTAAATAATTCATCCAAGATATACCTAATAGTAATATTGGAGGTAGGAAAGAGGTCATAGCTGCAGACTTCTCGATCACTGTACTATCATAATTTAATAGAATTCTATAGAGTCATACCCTAGGGATACATTTATGCAACACAAATTTGTTAAACCCAAATATATGCAAGTCCTTCTGATAGTTCTGTGAAGGACAGTTCCGTGTTTTATATATCACAGCCTTCAATGGGCTTGCAATCTGGCAAAGGGTATGAAGCATGCATGAATACTTATATGAGCATAATTCAAGGTGACAATTGCAAATAAGTCTCTAAAGTAAATTGATGGGGAAAAATTGCCTTCTGTCTATGGTGATGGAGGTCATGGCAATCTTGGAGTAATTTGACAATTAACTTAAATGGAAGAATACTGACAATTGGTAAAAATTAAGAAGGATTGCATTCCAGCTAAGGACATCAGGAAATATGAGAATGTGGGAACTTCCTTCTAGCTTCAGAAGAGAAAGTTTGGTCATCATATGGGAAAAGCCAATCTAAGATTGTGCTCCAAGTTAAACTCAGAATCAGGATCATTGAATTTTACTAATTTAAATAGGTATTTTGATCTTAATGTGCAATAATAGCAATTGAATTGTAATTGAATAGTAATAAATTGATAGATTAACACATTATTATGTAGCAATTAAATGAATGGGGAGCTCTATAGGCAATTAATAGTACTAATGATTTCCAAGATTATTTTGTGAAAATAAGTAGATGTGGCTTTGTGTGTATGGTATTTCTATTTGCTTAAAAGATGTTTTTATACAACCCATTCTATTGCATATTCATAGAATTTCTCACAGAAACAAGTAAAACAACCAACTATTTGTCTTTCTGGGAGGAAATACAGATAGTTAGGGAATATAATCTAATGGGAGGGATTTACTTTTCATCTGTAACTTTTACATACATGTGTTCAAAGTTGTGTGTTAATGCATAATTTTTACCTAACATCTTTCAATGTGGTGTGTTACTTGTATAAATTAAGACAAAATAAATTACATTGCCAAAATTCGGGCAAATTACTTGGGTGACACGATACCAACAGAATTCAGGAGAGAACAAAATTTAGAACCGAACATTCAAAAATAAGAAGAAACACTCTGAATTATTGCTTTATGTGATTATGTTAAGACATATTTATTTTGTTTTGATTTCAAGCAAGTATGTGATAAAGAGGTTATATAGTTTTAGGTCTTGTAATTTGTCAATATGAATGGCATGGTAGAAATTTTCACAAAGCAAAACTCACCTCCTGGATCTGAAAAGTCCTTGAGTCAAATGAAATACAGCCCTGTTGGTTTCTGTGGAAGCTCTCCAAGGATATGCCTGGTTTTCTGTTGCTTGGCCCTTCAAAAAGCCTCTGTGAGGTCTTATATAAACTGAAAATGCCAGTTCTTACTTTAGCTTCTCTCTCTGGCTTAGTTAATTCTCTGTAGTCACAGAACAATCAGTCCCATACTTTGTACTTTATTCTTGTGTTCTTATAATTATTCTCTTTTGCTTTTCCTTTTTGAAAAGTATGAAAATTTCCATATGCTTTCACATGATCCATCATGCTGTATGAAATGATAGGGCCCTATTTTCAAAAACATTTACCCCCAATTGCCCATTTATTTTATACTTCAGCCTGATAGTACTATATCACTCAGTCATGCCAGTTACCACAGATATCTCTTCAAGAAAGTTTATGCTATCCCAGAAATCTAGAGAAGAACACTGGAGATTTGAGTTTCATCTTTAATATTAATTCACTATACTTGGACTTCCTGTGATTTATGAATTTTATAGTCTGAGGGAATGACTATTTATTGTGGCTTATTGTATGAAACAGAAATTATGCTTAGAACTTCTAGGCAAAGAGATTTATAGTATAAAACAAAAGAAATAAAGCATTTTTTCAGGGCAGAATAAACTAGCCCTTTGACCCTGAAGACAAAGGGAAGATATAGTGACTCAGGGGGAAAAAATTTCACCTTTTTTAAGGGAGTCAGTCTAGTCAGCACCCTCTCTGCTCTAAGACAATTTAAAGGGCCACTTCCCTCAGGACTTTTCCAAACCTAGATCCATATGTCCATTACAGCACAGGATCAATAATGTTAATCTGTTCAGGGGTGGGGCAGATTGACTGAATTGGTGACTTTGGTTAATTGGTCCCTAAATCCACATCATTTGCTTTGTAACTAGACAGTTCTTTTCTGTAAGCTACCTGGTACCGAAAACCGGGAGGAAAACTCTCGGAGGCAGAGTAAAGCTTTTACTACTTTTTACTTCTACTTTCTTAGAGAGCTTAGAGAGGGAAAGAAAGATTTTTAGAGAGAAAGATTAAAGAGAGCTTTTCTTCTTGTCTTCTTAGTTTAGAGTCTTAGAGAGAAAGAAAGATAGAGAGAAAGAAAGATAGAGCTTAGCTTAGAGAAAGATTAGAGCTTCTTTCTTCTCTCTTCTTTCTTCCTTCTTCTTTCTTCTGTCTTCTGTCTTCCTCGGGAGCCTCGGCCTAACTCTGACCAGTCGTTACTTCTTCTATCTGGTTTCTCTTCTGTAACCGCTCTGCCTACGTTCTGGCCGCTCTGATTCTCTGACCCGAACTCTTCTTCTGACTGACCGACCGAGCTACTACACGACTGACTGAACGAATTCTCCGTTCTCCTAACTCGGACCACTTTCACCCGGTTATATACCTTCAGCTTTGCGGGTGCCTACAGGTGCGTCACATACATATCAGGTGGAACTTATGGCTTCCAGCTAGCTGCAACAGCCCTTCCTAATTAGGGCTCCTTCACTTTTCCACTTTTATGCAGCATTGGTCTTGTTACTCATTGCTTTAGTAAATAGAATTTGGTTGAAGTGGGGATTTCCTTGCTACTCTGTCTTGAAACCTGATCATCACCAGGTGAAGCAGGAGTGTACCCAAGTTTTCCAGATGAAATTATTGTGAACCTGTTGGCATTAACCATGTGAGATCTCACTGTAGATCAACACAATTACATTACAGACCCACAGCCTATTGCAATGACATAAATGACCCAGCTGAAACCATAAACATTACCCAGTTGACTACAAACCCATTTGTGAGCAATGATAAATGCTTTCAGGATGGAGGTCAAAAGAACCATATTGATCCCGGTGACTTTAGATTCCAGAATATCTCCACACAAGTGGGTACCATTTTGTGCTTAAACTTTAAAATCAAAACAAAATAAATTGTTTACATGCATTTGTATTATTGATATGCAAATGTTAAGTTAAAGAGAATAAATGTTGCAGGCAAGAAATGCTTCATTGCATAAGAAACGATTCAACCCCATATTAATGGAGATTAGTGCAGCATACATGCACAAAGCATATACTAATCTCTCTCTCTCTCTCTCTCTCTCTCTCTCTCTTTCTCTCTCTCTCTCTCTCTCTCTCTCTCTCTCACACACACACACACACACACACACACAGCCTTGTGATTGGATATTTGTTTTTTCCTTGAAACCTGAATATTATGGTCACTTTTGTGTATTCCATTATTCTATCCTTCTGCTGGCTTTATCCCAATTTCATTGAGAAAAGAAATTAGCGGGATTGGTTTACTATTCAAAACCAAATATACTGTACTATATGCATGATTTACAGGATTTTCACACTTCATAATTTTTGCTGACTTTAGTTGGAACTCTACTGTATATTCTCCAGGGCCTACTGGAGTGTCCAGCATATAGTAAGAGCTCAAAGATTTTTGCTGAATGGATGAATTTCTATTAGAATAGTACTTAACTCATTGTTTATGACTATATAGTATGGGGATAAATAGCAAGCACTTGTAATTTTTCACAGTTTTGCTTTTTTATAAAATGAGGTGCCAAAATACCTCCCTTGATTAATTGTAAAATGCTGTTCACACTTCACTCCCATTTTTGCTTTCACTGGTTCTTGAAATTCTTGTCTAATGATGCAAGAATACTGCTCTTTTTTCCCTAGGGAAAAATGTGTCAATGATACTCTGGTGGAGGGAATATACTAGTAAGTTGTACTGGAAACAGGACATCATTAAGAATATTGTCTTTAGGTCAGCCTATAGATTGCAATATCCTACTTGTTTCTGATTATAATATGGTTTTCCATCAACTATTTACTAATATATATGATCACAATCAAGCTTTGGTTGAAAGTGCTTAATTTTATTTATATTCTATATGCTAAAGTTCAACTTTTAAAATGTGTCTTTATTAACACATATTAATTGTACATGTTAATGGGGGCTCATTATATTTCAGTACACATGTAAAACATATACTGATCAGTTATAGATATCCCTTTTACATCCCATTACCCACACCCTTCCCAATCTCTAATAATTCCATTATACTTTTAGATTGATCTTATATAAATTTCCATATATTATGTGTATATATATATGTATGTATATATATATATATTATACATATGTGTATAGTATGAAAAAACACATAATATTTGTCTTTATGTGTCTGGCTTTTTTTCACTTAACATAATGACCTCTGGTTCCATTCATTTTGTTGCAAATGACAGGATTTCATTCCTCTTTATGACTGAATAATATTCCATCATCTCTATATACCACTTTTTCTTTATCTATTCTTCTGTGAATTGCTAACCAGATTGATTCCATATCTTGGCTCTGGGAACATTACCACAGTAAACCTGGAAAGGCAGTTTTAAGTGGGGGCACACTCTTCCCATCTCAACTTCTCTGCTAATTTTGATTCTATAAAGACAATAGTTAAGTTTGGGAAGATAAAGAAAGTACTTTGCAACAGAGTTTCATTTTGTTTCTCCAGAGGCTGAGAAATTGAGATAAATTTTAAGATAATGATGGTAACAATTCACATATAGAAGATATGGTTTGTTTTGTAGAATGTTAACACTGAAAAGATGATAGACAAGCATTTACTCTACTTTAATTATTTTTCATTTGAAAAATCAAAGAAAGTTCAGATAATGTGGCCCTATTTGTCACATAATTAGTAACAGAATTTTGGGACTCAGGATCCCAATCCACAACTTTGTTTCCATATCATTGTTGAAATTGTTATTCAAGTTCTTTCTTTGCCATTGTATTACCTCTTCATCACATTGTTTTAATTTTTCCCTTTATCTCAATGCCACCAATTTTTTTAAATAAGCAATCTGCTAAACTTTTAATGATTCTCTGATATTGTATCAGGGACCACAAATGAAATAGTTCATTTACAAATTAGCCTCAAGAAATACCACCACCCCTTTAATCTTGATTTGTAAATTGGGTAAAGTATTCCTTTACCTGGATCATATTGAAGGTTTGCAGAAACCTTGAAAATTTTTCCTTTGCCTCCCCAAATTCTTAAAACATTCGATCTCCAGATGTTGTTTTTACATTATAGATTGATTATATAATTATTTTGGTTATCACTGAGATACCAGTATATGAAAATCAGAAGTCCCAGACACTTTTAGGAGGATTCTTTATTAAGTTATATCACGAGTCCATCATCTGGGAAATACAATGGCAACTCTAATACTAGAAGAGAAAGCTTTCATATTCATACTGCCAGAAACTGCCTTGCTAACGATGGGAGATACACAGGTAGTGCTAGAGGAGTTTCAGGGGAAACTCATTCTCATCTTTCCTTCCCAAGAGAGTAGCTATGGACTTCTTAGCCAGTAGCCTCTGAGGAGTTATTATTGTCTCTCTCAGGTGAAAAATCATTGAATTCATGACCATACCTAGCGGTAGCCTGGCAATTTCTTCCCTCCTTTCAGGGCTCCTTTAAGTTATATAATTTCTGGCTTGGATTCTGACTCATACATGAGATGGCATCCTTGCTTCTTCTTTCTTAGGTGCCATTTCTGTCCATCTACTCTTCAAAATACCAAAAAATTTCCCCCAAATATCCCAGGACCCAGAGGACTAATTTAGAAAGAAGTTTGTTTTGGGGAAGATGTCACTGCATGGTTCCTCCAAGATACAGCTGTAGATATTTCTACAGTACCAATTACTCAGATGCTTCCTTGAATGAAAATATTACTTCTGAGTGTCCGTGTCTGTCAGGTATTCTGCATTCATCCATTGTATGGATGTGAGCAGCACACATGTATGTTTTCCCTTGGTATCCATTATTCCAGATCTCATAGACGTAATATTGTTTTCTGAGCTTTAGAGTTTGTATATTCTGAAAGTTCAGTCATTTTGTTTACTAAAGAGAAACCTTGTGACTCAGTTTGTTAGTTATAGTAATCTTATTAACTTAAGGTTTATAATGTTCAGGCATGAGCCACAGAGGGTGGTTCTGAGTAACAAAAGCTGGGGAACCAAAGAACATTAGGTGAGGTGTAATTTTCAAAAGTGCTTTTTGAAAGACAAGACATGGAACAAAAAGTATAGTACACATGGTATAAAATACACAAAGAAAGTACATAAGAAAAAGCAAAGCTAGGGATTCAAAAAAATATAGAGGACTTATCTCGTTAACATTTTCCTGTACCTTCTTTCTTTCTTTTGTTTCATTCCTTCCTTGCTTCCTCCCTCCCTCTTTCCCTTTTCTCTCTTTAATCCTCACTCCTTCATTTCTCTTTCCTCTTTCCCCTTTCTTCCTCCTTGTTCTCCCTCTCTCTCCCTCTCTCT
Organism: Tamias sibiricus; assembly: GCA_025594165.1. Lineage (NCBI taxonomy): Eukaryota > Metazoa > Chordata > Mammalia > Rodentia > Sciuridae > Tamias > Tamias sibiricus. The sequence goes on along the minus strand of CM046657.1, from coordinate 83,496,783 downwards.
CTCTCTGTACTGGGGATTGAACCCAGGGGTGCTTAGCCACTGAGCTACATCCCCAGCCATTTTTATTTTTTAGTTTGAGACAGGCTCTTGGTAAGTTTCTTAGGACCTCACTAAGTTGTTGAGGCTGAATTTGAACGTGCAGTCCACCTACCTCAGCCTCCTGAGATGCTGGGATTATAGACTTACATCATTACACCCTCTCTGGCTTTCTTATTTACAATTTTCTCATCTACTTTTATCAACAGAACTTAAAAAAAAATTAAGCTGTTTACAGTCTAGTCAAGAATTATAATCTTTTTATTATTCCACTAATTTGAGAGTAGATACATGAAATATGAAGAATATATTATTAAAACCTATATTATTAATACTTTAGAATGGAAAAAAATAAAATATAAGGACTAGTTGTTCTAAAAGATAGGTAGCTAGGTGGAACTAATGTTTTTACTCTGTGATTCTGAGAAAGTCACTTCAGCCCCTTCCCGTATTTGTCATATGAAGTGGGAGCTGGAAAGGTCATTCTCATGGGTCACTTCCAAGACTAACCTTCTGTCATTTGCTTTGCTAAAGTGTCTACAGACTACAAATGGGCTAGATTAAATGCTGGGCATCACACTTAAATAAGTGAAACCAAGCATGACATATTCAAATAAGTGTGGCAGAAATATTTATGAGACTTGAAACCAGGTATTCAGAAAACAAATTTAGCAGAGAGAAGACAGGACATGATAGAGCCCTGACTCACCCTTTAAGTATTGGTATATATAGGTTTTGTAAAGTTCAGGTAGAGAGGACGTAAACTCATTCTATACGGCCAGAAGCTTTAGAAAAATTTACTTTACTGAAATACCAAAGCAACAAATTACAGTTCAATGAATAGAACCATTAACATGAACAGAGTCATTAACATGAATAGAACTCTTCTTTGGAAGGAATTGCCTCTTTTAGGATGTAGTAAGTCAGGTGTCCATAACTCCTGTGCAAAAGCCTAGAATGGGCAATCACTGGGAGGCTATACAAAAATGAATTTAAACCTCATGTGTAGAAAGGGGTTGGACTATTTGTTCTTTTATATAGCCATCAATATCATTTTAGATCCTATTGTTCTGTTAGTTAAAATGTGATCATATATTAAATATTTTTCAATAATTTGTTAGTTCATTTTTTATTCGATAATTTAGTCTAAAAAAGTGACCATTTTAACAGGTTATAAAATAAATATTGAAAGAGAAAACAATTTATATTATTTTATATATTTAATATATATATTAAGTTTTATGTTTTTACTAACTTTCCCTTTGAGAGTCATACTTGCTATCATACAAAAAAATAAAATAGGTGATTAGTGCTTTGACAAACAAATGGCTATACCCTGTACTCCCTCTTCCAGTTGCAGATGTATTCTGAAAGCCATTTAAGGTTAGCAATTATTGCAGCTATTTAATGCCATTATATTGCAGCTATTTAATGGCAGAGTAAGAATTCAGGTACTAGGTCCTCCCTTTTGAAACAAACCTAAATCAGCTTACTTTGTATTGGAGAAGTTGTAGCTTTAAGGAAAAGTGAAGTGCTGGATTCTTTTGCCTTTCTTAGGAAACAAAAGATACTATTTGTTTTCCCACAGATAAAATCTTTTAAGCATGTTATGTCTTTTTTATCCAGCTTCCATGGCAGCACCTGTCCTTATTCCCAGAGAATGGATTAATTACTATAAAAAGAAATTAAGAAGGAGGCAGTGTGGCAATAAGTTGACCTCACAGAAGACCTTTCTGAGAGTCTGATGATGAGTACAGACTGTAGCTGGTTCTTTCTAGTCACATCTCCCCTACAGGCTCCACACTGTCCTTTGGATGCCAGTTATTGGAGGAAGCAATATGGTACACATTTTTCAAGAGTAGGAGACATATTGTTAAAAGACTCAGACTTATATATGAGAAACTATTCTTCAGAATTCATTGGTGCTAGGAACTATGAAATCTCTTTTCAGCACATTCAGTTTAACGAAAATTTGCTGAATGAAGAAGATTTTTTTTCTCAACATCTTTTGAGGATGTGAACCTCAGGCCAAAGAAAAAAAAAGGGTGGGGGGGGGTTTTAAACTAAAAGGGAGGTAGTTTACAAATGGTGGTCCGTCCGGGGCTCGGCAGGCAGAGAAGAAAAGATAAAAAATAAGAACAAGAAGCTAAGATAGTGACGAGAGCGAAGAAAAAGCATAGCCTCAGACTCAGTTGAGACCAGCAAAAAGAGTAGAAACAAGAGAGCATAGCCTCTGACTCAGTTGAGGCCAGTTAAGAATTAAGCCGAAGCAGAGTAGCCGGCCAAAAGCCATAAAAAATAAAGAAGCCAGAAAAGCCATACAGAGAAAAAGCCTTGAGCTTTAGCAAAAAGCCATAAAGAAAAAAGCCATGAGCTTAAAAGAAAATAGAGAATTAAATAGCATGGTGAAAACCATGCAGAGAAAAAGCCATTGAGCTTTGGCAAAAAAGCCATAAAAATAAAGAAGAGACAAGAAAAAAAAAAAAAAAAGTCAAAGCCGCTTATGCAGTTGTGCTTAACAAAGTGCTAGTTGCTCCTCAGCAGTAGGCTTCCTTAAAGCCGCAGCACCTTCTCAAAAAGGGCTCAAATATCCACCCTTTTAAAAACAAAAGGTGAAAAGCTAGGTAGGGACAAGAAAATAAAAGAAAATACAGAAAATAAAATAGAGAAAATAGAATTAAAGCACCTTTTTAAACTAAAGGGGAGGAATATGAAGGAGCCCTAATTAGGAAGGGCTGTTGCAGCTAGCTGGAAGCCATAAGTTCCACCTGATATGTATGTGACGCACCTGTAGGCACCCGCAAAGCTGAAGGTATATAACTGGGTGAAAGCGGTCTGAGTTAGGAGAACGGAGAATTCATTCAGTCAGTCGTGTAGTAGCTCGGTCGGTCGGTCAGAAGAAGAGTTCGGGTCGGAGAATCAGAGCGGCCAGAACGTAGGCAGAGCGGTTACAGAAGAGAAACCAGATAGAAGAAGTAATGACTGGTCAGAGTTAGGCCGAGGCTCCCGAGGAAGACAGAAGATAGAAGAAAGAAGAAGGAAGAAAGAAGAGAGAAGAAAGAAGCTCTAATCTTTCTCTAAGCTAAGCTCTATCTTTCTTTCTCTCTAAGACTCTAAGCTAAGAAGACAAGAAGAAGAGCTCTCTTTAATCTTTCTCTCTAAAAATCTTTCTTTCCCTCTCTCTAAGCTCTCTCTAAGAAAGTAGAAGTAAAAGTAGTAAAAGCTTTACTCTGCCTCCGAGTTTTTCTCCCGTGGCGCCGTGGCTGGCCATGACAGGCAGCTTACGGGGGGGGGGGGGGGCAAAATAAAGTGAGATAAGAAGATGAGATAGCACACTTAGAAGTAAAAGCAGTTCCATGAAATAGGTAAACTGCAGTGGAGTCATAACCTTAAATTCACAAATCTTGTTGTATAGCCATCTCTGGAAACTAAGTTCCTTGACCATTTAAACTATTACTATAAACACAGAAAGGTTTGAGTACAGATTCTGATTAATCTTCTTGCTTGTATAGAGACTTTGGTCAAGTCATTTAATTTAATTTCTTTTCTATCAAATTGACATAATGCCAGCCCATACAATTGCTGTGAAACTAAATATAAAGCACTTAACATCAAGCTTGGCACATAGCAAGTATTCAATAAAACCTGTTTAGGTTTGCCTGCCAAGAACTTGCCTTGTCTTCAATTGGCCATGGAGAAAAATGCCAATAAATGATATTTCAATTTGGTTTTGCCTAGATAAAATTGACTACCAGGTGAAGTAGAGAATTGGTAATGAAAGAGATCTTAATATATATATTAAGTTTTATGTTTTTACTAACTTTCCCTTTGAGAGTCATACTTGCTATCATACAAAAAAATAAAATAGGTGATTAGTGCTTTGACAAACAAATGGCTGTACCCTGTACTCCCTCTTCCAGTTGCAGATGTATTCTAAAAGCCATTTAAGTTTAGCAAATTGACAAAGCCTGGAAAATCCCAAAGCCACACTCTTTTATTTTTAAATTATTTTTCATTCTAAGTTGTTATAAATGACAGCAGAATGCATTACATTTCATATTACACATATAGAGCACATTTTTACATATCTCTGGTTGTATGCAAAGTATATTCACACCATTCATGACTTCATACATGCACTTAGGGTAATGATATCCATCTCATTCTACCATCTTTTCTTTTTCTTCACCCTTTTGCTCCCTCCCTTCCCCTCCCTCCCCATTGGCCATTCTAGTGTTCCTCTAATCCTCCTATGCTCCCCATCCCAACCTGACTGTGAATTGGCCTCCTTATATCAAAGAAAACATTTGGCATTTGGCTTTTTGGGATTGGCCAAAGCCACACTCTTAGCATGGTTATCTAGCAAGTGTTTATGTAAGGGATGTGGTATGGAACTAGGGGTGATTCAAGATAGAAAATTATTGGTATATTTTAAGCATTTCTGAAATATTTCTAGTTTTTCAACAAGCATTAACAACGTTGTAGTGGAAAAAATAAGCTCAAGCAACAGATGCATAACTTCTTTATAAATTTCAAATTAGTGATTCTCATGGACATTTAGTAGTTTGTAACTAGAAGCTTTGTTAACAGGAGCTAAGTATAGCACATAGAAGCATGCCACAGGCCTGAGTATAAAACCAAAATGAAATAATATGAATCGTAGGAAATAAAATAGATAAATTATATTAAATAGCTACATTCATGTAAAACAAATTTGTTGCTCTTTTGCAAATTGTTGTAGCTCCAATAATAATAACTATTTAAGTGTTTACTGTGTTCTCAGAAATTATAAAAGCTTTTTGTAAACTATGAAGAGATATCAAGATATAGATTTTGGTGCCCTTATTAACATAATATTAATGTCATCTTCATAATATAAACTCAATAATATAAACTCATAATATAAACTCAAACCAGTGAAAATACATGAAAAATAGATATTTCTTCGTTCCTTTCCTCAAGGGCTCTAAAAACCTAACTATTTCTATCTTTGACAATTTCCTCATAGACATTCTTCAGACCTATTTGGTTATATAACCTCTTTCCAGGTGTTAGATATCTTTATTTTACCATATTTGGGTTAGTATTTTAAGTTTTTCTTTCCCTAATAGGACTAGAAAAATATTTTTAAAAGAAAACTATATTATATTGCCATATTATGAATTCTTGTCTTTTAGAGAAGTTGGATAAACAAAAGTTAAGTGAAAAATATTGAAGTGTCTTGTAAGTTTAATTTCAATTTCTTGGAACTTGAAAAAATTAAAACCACAAATAAGCTGGTGATTAGTATGTTTATGTCAAAGTAATTTAAAAAAGATAAAGCCTATATCAAGACACTAGAAAAATAAACACATTATTTAACTATGTTATTTGTAATCAAATTTAATTGTTTCTAATTCTCAAATTATTACATTCATCCTTATCATGTGAGCATAATTGGTTCTAAGTTTTTGCTCAGAGGAATTAAATACTGAAAAAAGACAACTGAAAAAAATCAGGTTGTCTATATATTGATTATATGACTTTATATCTACAAATAACTGATAAAATTATATCTTCTCATGTCTAATGAAATGCAAAGAAAGAGTGTTTGAGAATTTTATGGTACTTTTAATTTGCCAAGTTTTTGAAGTTATGATAACAATTGAAAGATGGTATCATACTTTTGTTGATTTGGGAGAAATTTTTGCACATAATATAATTTTGATAAAATGCAATGTATTTTTCATTGCAGGTATATAATGTATGAACGTACATTAAATAGAGCTCAAGATTAATGTGATAGTATTACAAATGTATTAGTGTATTCATTAATTTACAGATACTTATTGGCTATGTATCCTATGCTTGAATCTGTGGTAGACATTATGACAAATGTGAAATGGAGGCATTGGCCAGCACTTGACTTACCTCAGAGGTTCACCAAGCCATTCATATTAATGTCAAATTCACCGTCACAGGAAGAACATGGTTACATATAAATGTAAACCAACAAAGATAGCTGTGTGGCAAGGGTTGAGTGTATTAAAGAACTAGATGCAAGAAAAGACATCTTTGCTAAGTACAATTTGGAAAATTATGCAGTTTAATGGAGTTTTAAAAATTTATCAGGAAAGAATCTCTACTTATGGAACCTCTTCAAATAATATAAGTGGAATATGTGACCCTGGAAATGGGATATTACACAATTAATAAGAATAAAATGGGATTGGCATCATTAGTTAAAAATTAAGAAAATCAATGTGTCATATTTAATTTGATGCAATGTCATTGCATACTGCTTAGTGATTTAATTCTGGGATTTAAGAAGACATATAGAACACCCTGCATGGCCTTGTGTTTCTCTTTTGTTTATGCCACTGAGCATCCCTGATCTAGTAGAAAGTTGAGATAAGAAGTTTGAGTTAGATGTCTTTATATGCATTCTTTCATAAAATTATTCATCCTCACCAACAAACATTTTTGAACAACTTTAAATAATAAACTTTAAAATGTATAATCACAACTAATTAAGATATTCTGGATTGTTTAACAAAATTGAGACAATTTATTTTTATGGATTTTTAGAACTCTGATGATTACTATGTGAAAAGCTAAAAAAACTTGAATGCTTTTTAATTCTTTCCAACCACACTAAATTTTTTCTTGGCACAAATTTAACATCTTTTTAGTGATATTATAATCACAAACACTTCCTGGTCTCTGTCTCTGTTTTGAAATCCTAACCATTTTCCTCTTCCTAAGACTTTTTTTTTGTAGCTGTAAATTCTAATTTTTTTTCAGTTTCTTTAAGTAAACATTAAATTGATGATTTTATTGGATTGGTTTCACTTATTTGATTCACACATTCTTTGAAGGAGACTGCATTATTTTGTGACTTTAGAGAATAGTAATTAGGGTTTGTTTGACAGGTAGTTCCCCTCAGAGCCTCAAAGATTGTTCCTTATCTTTTTTTTTTCCTTTACTTTGTCTGTAGATGGCAAATTACTCTATACAGTTAGAATACTTGAAGAAGTTGTGCCATTAGTAGAAGCAAGAATATCACATAGAAAACAAAAAACAAAAAAGATAAATAAGCTTTTAAATTTTCATCTATGAAATATTAAAGTGGCTATGAATGGAGTTTTATAGATTGACCATGATCCCTAATCATAGGCAACTAGAATAATTTTAATCACTCCAGAGAAAGAGCAGAAGAAATTTATGCTGAAGTGCTTAAACTTAAGTATTTCCTTTCTCAACTATTTAGAAAATCAACATATTTGGTTTTGAAGTCAATTAAAAGTTAGTTCAACTTGAGATTTCTCTTGGGACTATATTTTATTTCCCATTTTGGGATGATCTTTCCAAATACCCTCATTTGTAAAGTGGCAGATGGCTATACCTACACTTTCTATACTAATTTTTGATGGTCTATTGAATAATCAATTAATGCACTTTATAAATCTAAGGTTGCCTGATATATTAATTGATTAAATATAAATAAATAGTATGTGCCAAGGTCTATATACTTTAAACTTTTCAAGCAAAATACTCAGTACATTTCTGTGAAAATTAGGTACTAATCAAAACCTCCATTAATGACATCTTCATCACAGTAACATTAATGAGATATTGATTTGAAGTCATGGTTAGGGAATGCCTCCAACTCTTTTTCCACATTATAGCCATGATCTATCTGTAATTAGCAAATATTTAGAGAGTATCAGATCTAGAAGTGCCTTGAGAATTCTAATAGTAGGATCACTGATAGAAATCAAGAAGAGCTGAGACACAAAATTCAGATTGACCTGGCTTCAAATCCCATATCCATGAGTATTTGTTGTAGAGATGAGGCAAGTTCTTTAAGTCTCATTACTACATTTCAGAAAAGGCTTGATTAACAATATATTTGGCTCATAGGGATATTGTGATCGTGAATTTAGTATAAAATCTATCAGATATTACAGGTTCAAAAAATGTTAGCTGCTGTTATTTCTAAATATAAAAGCAATTTTTAGATATTATTTTATCTTTAGAAAAAATTAAGAAAAGAATTTTAAAAATAATTACTTACTATTACCATTATTTATTGTCATTTATATATGAGGTGACCCTCAAAAACTCATGTGTAAAACAGTGAGAGAAAGTTTAGAGGTGAAATGACTGGATTACAAAAGCCTTAAATTAATCAGTGTATTAATCCACTTGAATGGATTAACTCGATGGGAACTATAGGTAGGTAGGTAGGACTGGAGGAAGTGGGTCACTGGGGGCATGCCTCAGGGTTTACATTTTGTCCCTAGTGAGCTCATCTCTCTCTGTTTCCTAATTGGCATGTCTTATACTGCTTTCCTTTGCCTCACCCTTCCTCCATGATGTTCTGATCACCTCAGGCAAAAAGCAATGAAGTTGGTCTTCTATGGACTGAGACCTCTGAAACTGTGAGCTCCCAAATAAACTTTACCTCCTCTAAAATTGTTCTTGTCAGGTTTTTGAGACACAGCAGTGAAAAAGCTGACTAAAACACTATCCCAACAGAAATAAAAATTTTAATGTTTTATTATCTTTTTGTCTTTCTTATGCACAATTTTATAAAGTACCTGAACACATATTTTTGGAATTCATCTTTGCTTGCATGTTTTCTTTTTACTTACCAAGTTTTTAAAGTATATATTTTCATATGTTACTCATATTCTTTGTGAACATGATTACCTATGACCTTATAATATCCTTTTTCCACATTAATTAATATTGTTATAAGTAATGGGAGTGAATTGTTTTTGTGGTAATGGATTTAAAACTTCTTTGATGTCCTTTATAGCATTTGCCATAGTTTGGAGTAGATAAATGTCAAATAAATAGATACTAAATTAAATTTATTTCAAGTTGAATTAAATTATGACCATATGTCCTAATAAGAACATAAAATGCTGAATAATTTGGAAATGTTTAATTTTCAAACATAGAGTCTGTCTTATTTTATAGCCTAGACCATGCTAATTCATGAAAGCATGATCTGCATGGCAACTCGAGAGTTTATGATTTCTTCCTTGATGCAGAAGTGTGAAAATCTGAAACTTTGTCATAAATTAATGTTATCTAATAAACCAAACTGGCCTCATTTATTTCAGCAGCCTGTTTATATCTGTAGTATAGTTAGTAATTTCTCCCATGCTTCAAAATAGTCGAATGAGCAGTTGAGTATAGTGTTAAATGGTAAAGGATTACTAGGCTAGTGAGCAAGCTCTCAGAATGACAGGGGTAATGGCAGATGAGGAGTGGGAGTCAGCTTGGCAATGCCTCCACAGAGGATGAGAGGAAGCTCTATTCCTTCTGTCCTGTGTACTCACTTGATCATTCTTCACTTTAACACCTCCACCTTGTCACATGGCTTACTTCTACTATATGGTTTCAACAGTATGCAATATACTTTGAGAAAAGTTACATGGTGATAAAATTAATTTTGCCTGTGGATTTCTCTTTTTATTAAATTTTACACAATACATAGGGAAAGTGTGGTTAGTCTACTCTCTCTTTCTTCTTTCCAACAGGAACTTAGAATATGAGAAATAACGACAGATTACACTCGCTGAATGAATATCACCTGTTAGTATTTTCATGTATGTGATCTTATTTTATCATTGTATTGACTTGTAACATAGATATTGCCATTTTTATAAGAGTACAAGTGAATAGGAATTCTATATGTCATAGTATTGTTGCAACAAAATCTTATTATAGATATTTCTGTCTCCAAAGATTCCATTGCACCACGTTATATTCAATGTTTCAAATACAGATGCTATACAAGGTAAAGTGCCCACAGGAAAATCTGAGCCTCTAATTCCACTCATGAGTGTAATTACTATTGGTAGTTTCATGTGTGATTTTCTACCATTTCTCTAGAATGCTTCAAAGCAATTTATTTTTTTTCTCCCCCTACCCAATATTATGTTAAGGCTTATTTTTTAACAGAAGTTCAACATCGTGGGCTGTCCTTTATAGCTGAACATTAAAAACAACAAAAACAATACCATGGGCACCTTTTCAAGACAATATGATGCCTCTGTGGATTACAAATCACTTCCAGGTCATTGTTTGAATCTGATTATTGCATGTCTTTGTCATAATTCTATTGACTCTGCATTCTTTCTGTGTTAATCTGCCTCATATTTTCACTCTTTGAAGTTTTTGAATATGGCCTATTGTTTTCGTTTCCATTTTGTCTCATTGCCTATCATCAGAAACTTCCACACAGGGTCACAGGTAGAGGGTTTCTCTTCAGAGCAGCAAAATATTATTCATGATCTTTTTTTCTCACATCCACATACCATCCTTGCGTCACAATATATGTGAAGGAAAATAAGGTCTCTGCAACTTAAATAAGACATTCTAGGTTTCATTCCCATTTTTTAGTTTTCAGTTTCTCTTGTTGACATCTTACAGATTTCTGGCTCAAAAAAGACATTGAGAGAGAGAAATTAACCTTTCCTGATGGAAACCTTGTCTATTAGTGGTGTAGATCTCATTTGATTACTTGGCATTTCAGACATTCATCTGCAGAACAGCCGGTTTTATTATTTTGTAACTCTTCCATAAGGCAAGACAGAGCAAGGTGTAGAACATAATTTATAGGCAAGGTGTTAGGGCCCACTATTAGTTTATAAAGCTTGTTCCATCCATTTAATGCTTATTGGTGAAGGTTTTATTTGTTCTTTGCAGTTATCCAACCAGTAATTGAAAATATATCATTAAAAATAGAACAAAGTGCTTTTCTTTTCTTGTTGGCCATAACATATTGAAACAGAATACATCATTTTCTGTTATTTTGATCTTGAGATCACTATACTAAAAGGTGATATGATGAGTCAATATCTTTGTTGATATTTTGTGTTTTATTAAATCTAAGTCGATTTAACAAAAATGAATTACATTATTTGAGACAATTAAATTACAAGTTAATTAAATGCTAAAATAATCTGCTTTTTTAATTGTTGTACTATCATACTGATTTATGATATGAAGATCCTGACATAAGAGTCTGAAATTAAAGACAGACTGCATATATCTTAATGTCATTACGGCATAGTGGAGGACCCATTTAGCACACTTCTTCTTACTTCTGGCATGAAAGGCCAAGTTGTCTGAGTCTTTACTTGTATAATTTTTAAAGTTTAAAAAAAATTAAGAAACTCACCCTGAGGTTCAATAGCATCAAAGTACTGATGCTACATATGACTGGAGAAGGAAAGGCCCTGCTACATCTGGGCTGAATTACAAATGAATCCATGTCACCTTGGGACTAGGGAAATTCTAATGACTCTGGTGATTCCCACTCCCATTTTAATAACAATGCCTTATTGCTTTAATATTATACTAGTAGTATGAATCTGGGAAATAGGAGGGAGAGAGCAGAAGAGTAAACAAGGCCATGTTGTGTAAAGTCAGAGGCCGAGAGAAGCAAAGAGAAATGAAAGGATAACATTTCCTCAATTTGTATATGAACCATTCTCCTGCTTTTTTCAAATGTATGGTGTATATGTACAGCAAACACACACACACACACACACACACACACACACACACACACACCTTACATGAATTTTGTTGGTTCCCCTTGATAGAGCAAGGGGGTGCAGTGACAAAATACCTGTTCCCCTGGAATGTATACATCTCTGTTTGTGGAAGCTTCCTTGAGAGTCAAGGAAGCAGAAAGATAGGATTAAGGAAGCAGTTACCCAATTTATTGACAGTCCAGTGAACTGACAGCAGGAACCTTGGGCAAGGGCTGCCTTTAAAGTTGATGGAATGACCTTCTTGTTAGTGACATTTTAATTTTCCCTCCTTTTCCCACATTTTGTTTTTGTTTACAATGTTGAGGGAAGCAGAAGATTCAAGAAGAAATTTAGGGATAATTTTCTTTTTACTAGGTTTCCAAAAAAAAAAAGCTCTAAATCTCATTTATTTTAGTGCCTGCACAGCATGGACATTTAAATCTATTCTTCCCTCATAAGTTTTGAAATATGGAGTATCATATTTTTCAACAAAATTTTATTTATTGTAGACTATGTGGTGATAGAGTGATAACTATTTATTGTAGAGTATGAGGTGGTACAGTGATAACTATGACATGGAATCTAGACAATGAGCTGAGGTGAGTCTGGCCAAGCAGGTTATACATCCCCCTTTCCTAAAGACTATCACAAGGGATTGGAAAGGGAGTAGGCTTGATAGTCAGAATATCCTGTATTTGAATAACCATCAGAAAGTACTTATCTTCATCAAGACTTAGCTTATTTTTCTGACAAATGGAATTTCTTGTGATTCCATAGCAGGGATACTACAAAAATGAAATAATGATTGTGAGGGCCCTTAGGAGAGTGCTTGGCACACATTAGGCACTGCATAAATGTATATTGGACATACTACTTCTTTTTGGTACTGAAGATTGAACCTAGGGGCACATACCCACTGAGCCACATCCTCAACCCTTTTTGTGTTTTACTATGAGACAGGGTGTCACTTAGGGCCTTGCTAAGTTGCTGAGACTGGCTTTGAACTCACATTCCTTCTATCTCAGCCTCCAGAGCCACGAGGATTACTATTTTAACACAGGATAACATATAGCAACACTGTTTCAACACAATAATATATAATGAGTGAGCTAACAGGAGAATGGATCAATAATCTGTCAAAAACTGGACAGGGTGGAGCCTGGAGCTGGACTGATGCAGCTTGCAGTTCTCTGTCTAGACCATGCAAAACAAATTATATTGAGGTCTTTATGGTGCCTGTCTAATACTCTAAATGAGGATTTTCATGCCCATGTTCTCTCCTGATTTTATTTCCCTTGCCAACAGTGTTATAGTTAGAATTCACTATCAACCTCCACTAATCTTTTGTAATTTTAATATTTTCACTAAATTCTGATATTCTACACTCTTAGTATAGACTTCCATTATTTTTCCACTTTCAAGAAATATGACTTAGCTAAAGAATGTTTTCTACCAATAAGCCTGCTCTGCAATTTCCGTAGTAGTTAAAAAGGATGAAATATATTATTAATGTTAGATCTTTGCTTAAAATGTCTCTTGGTGCTATAAATACATGGTTAGAAGTCTCAGCACCTGGGTTTAAATTTCATATCTGCCACATACCATATGGTATGATCTGGGACTTCCATATTCTGTTATAAAATAGGCCCAGAAATGACGATCTCACATTTATTTTATGAGTTAAATAAAATCATGTGTATTCAGCACCTTGAAAAATTAGATATTAATAATTGTTAATGCTTTTCTTTCTCCTCCTTTCCCTTCCATGAACAATGCACAGCTGCCATCGTCCTTGGCTCTGCCAGACTTTGCACTGATGAGATTGTGAGGCACATCCTAAGGTTTCTACAGCTGTGGCCCATAAAACAGCTCTCTGTGTGGGGAAAGTTTTACTGAGAGGGTCCTCCATTGCCATGTCACTTCTTTTTAAGTAGTTCATCTTTTTTCATTAAATCCTATGAATGTTTATACATTGATTCATTTTTATTTTATAACAGAAGAATTTTTGTAGGGTCCATATTGGAAATAATTCTTTCTGTCTGAAATTTGCAAGAATTTGAGATGAAAGAGAGTGCTTTAAGGTGGCATTTTGCTTTATACTTAATTTAAACAGTATGCAATGTTTGAAGAGAGTAAATGTACATTGAAGAAACCTAATACACTTTATCACCAAATGATGAAGTTTACCATGAAAAGTTATAAGCAATTTTAATAGCATATACCTTTGTTATGTTATGATGGGAACAGTAATTTTTGTTAAGCTCTTCTTCCCTAAAACACATAATCTAGAAGAATCATGAGAAAAGCATCATGCAAATTCTAATGGGAAGCATTCTATAATATACTTCAGTACATCTAAAAACTCAAGGTAATTAAAAACAATAACGATCTTGAGAATCAGTCACAGCCTTAAAGAATTTAAGGAAAAATGACAAAGTGGCATCTTGATTGTGATATTAGAAAAGGGAAACCAGTTTAAAAAAAAAAAAACTAGGTAAGAAAATTTGAATAAAGTAAGGGTTTTAGTTAATAACGTGTCAATATTAGTTTTTATTTGTGAAAAATAAGCCATACTGAAACAAGATGTTAACAATAGTAGAAATTAGCTATGAGCTTGTGTAGGACTCTGTACAATCTTCATAGTAACTCAATGAGTCTAAAGCTATTTTAAAAAGAAAAGTTCATTTAACAATCATTCTTACTTATCCTTCCAAATTCAGGCCAATCATTTAGGAGTCCTAAGCATTCATGTATTTCCATAACCCTGTGTCCTCTCACTGTGCTCCACCTCCATGGTTTGGATTGCCCTCTCCCATCTTGTCCATATGCTGTTGCATTACCAGTCTTTCACTGAACTAATCACCCAAGAGCAAGAATTTGGTATTTTACTACCAGATCCCAGTGCCTCCCACAGCATTGAAAATATATGATAAATAGATAAATTCTCAGTAAATAGTAGAATAAGGACAGAATAATTGCACAAATTCTTTTTTAATTTTAAAATTTATTTTAATTAGTTATACATAACAGTAGAATGCACTTTGATACCTTATATATAATGGAGTATAATTTCTCATTCTTCTGGTTATACATGATGTAGAATCCCAACAGTTGTATAGTTTTATATGTATGCAGGGTGATAATGTCTGATATGTTCTATTATCCTTCTTACTCCCATACTCCCTCCCCTACCTGCACTCCCCTCTACTTAATCTAAAGTAACTATTCTCCCCTAGCTGCCCCCCCCCCATTGTGAATTAGCATCCACATATCCACATATCAAAGAAAACATTTGGCTTTTGGATTTTTTAGGACTGGCTTATTTCCCTTAGCATGATAGTCTACAGTACCAAACATTTACCAGCAAATTCCATAATTTTGTTCTTCCTTAAGGCTGAGTTATGTTCTATCATATCCTCATATTCTTTTATCCATTCATCTGTTGAAAGGCACCTAGGTTGGTTCCATAGTTTAGCACAAATTCTTATTAGAATAAAAATATTTTAAGTGAATCAATAACTAAAGGAGGTATAATAAGCCCAGCAAATGATGTCACTTGTGATTGAACTAAGGTAATGTTGGAAAGGAACAGTCACTGAGGGGTCTTACCATAGCACACTCAAATATTATTAAATGATAAAAAATATTTACAAACAATTCATTTATGAGGGATAAGACTTCATTCTGAGGATTGGAATTGGTAGTTACAGAGATCTCTTGATATTAAGTGCAGCAATTTCATCTGCAGATACTACATGTGCCCTGAATGTGAACTTCATTCATTAATCCATTTAACAAATGTGTAATTACCCTAAGTACATGTATGAAGTCAGGAGTGGTATGAATATATTTTGTATACAACCAGAGATATGTAAAAATGTGCTCTACAAGTATAATGTGAAATGTAATACATTCTGCTGTCATTTCTAACAACTTAGAATAAAAAATAAATTTGGAAAAAAATACATGAACATCAACAAAAAAATAATAACATTAGCTAGCAAGTATTTAATACTTACTATGTGCCATACGATGTGTTAATTTCTGATTAATATATTGAACTAACAACTGCATGCACAAAACAACCCTGTGATGTAGATTACTACTATTCATATTTTATAGTGAGGAAATCAAGGCAGAGAGATTAAGTAGCATTTTCTAAGGTTATATATAAAGAACTACCATGTGCCAAACACAGAATATAAAACCGAAAGAATGGGAAGAAAGGAACTGTGTAGAGAAGTGGTTAAAAAAAAAATAGAACCACAGTGCTACATATGAGATTATTGACTTGGACTTCCACCTGAAAATTTGGGTCAGTTATGCCCTTTCTTGGCAAGGATATGAGAAACCTCACCTTCTCTAGATTTTCTTCTCAATCTTTTGCTTTTGTAATAAAAATCCTTTTGTGACTACTCAACAAATACCACATAACAATTGTGTGTATGACACAGTGCTTATGAGAGAAAACATTGTTATAAAGAATTTAAGCTTGGAATTAGATGGACCTGGATGGGAATCCTGGGCCTGTGATTGGTAACTCTGTTGCTTTGGATAGTTAGCTTCTGCTGCCTTTTCTCTGACAAGATTACTGGGAGGGTTATTGATAGGCATGAAACTCTGGGTATATAGTAGGCATTTCACAAATGGTAACAGACATTTATATTATACACGTGGAAGTAAAGAAAAATCACAATACTTGGTGGGAGGAGAAGTTATGCAGAAGGCCAGCTTTCAATATCCATGTATCTTCCTGACTTTGTTTGAATTTTTATTGTATTGATTGAGCCTGTCTCATGAATAACATTTTCAATAGGGTTCACTTTATTAGAGGAGAAAGTAAAATCAACAAATGATTCTACTTATCTTTATTCCCTAAGCATTTTTTTACAGACCAGAGTAATGGTTATATTCAAAACTCCAGTAGTTCAACTTTAATGGTCTGACGACCAGACCAGAACGAGGATGCATCAATGAATTCTTTATTTGTAATAGAGTCAAACACCAGATTATTTGCATATTTAGTCCATTTGTTAGTGACAGAAAATTAAGGTTGGAAGGGACTCAAAGCCCACTGAGTTCAATCTTTTTTACCCATCTCTGTGTAGCCACATAGATAAGCTAAAATTTGTAGCTTATTTTTTCACCAACAATTTAAAATAATTTCATTATATTTTCATCAGAAAGTTTCTTTACAGATTAATATTATCCATTTTGCTGTATACAACTGAGCAGAAACAATATTTACTTTAGGAAGATATATTCAAGACAATTTTATACACCTCTTCTCTGGAAGTAGAACTTGATATCCATGTATCAACCCTCAGGGACTAAAATGCTCTTCATTGTCTCAGCCTCCTAAAAGAATCATGCCTACTGTATTGCATGCAGAAGTACCAAAGCAGCCACATGAGAATATCTTTGTGTTGCACCTGCTCATTTGCCAAAAGGAATCTGTTGATTTCTTTAAATCCTGTTTTCACCTCTCTAGAAATGCAAATGACAATATTTTCTCACCATAGATAATTAAATGCCTATAGATAGTATGTAAAGCATTATACGTTGGTCAGAAAATACCACCTCTTTAGAATATTGAAATTTATTATAATTTCTTTCTGTATGACTATATTTAGAAGCTGTATAACTATTGAGATTGAGATGTCTTATACAAAGTAATATGAACCTGTTAATTATGTTTGGAACAAATTTTGTGAAATATTTTTCAGTATACAAAACGATTTCCCATGCACATAATATATGGCATTAATATATATCATAAATATATGCAATATAAAATATACATCATGTATTATATATGTTATATACTATATGTAAGTACATACATAATTATATGTAACAATATATAAGTAATGATTTCATATAGATATATTTAGATATATTGATATATAAATGCATTTTTTTCTTTTTACCTTTATTACCAGAAAACTCAGGTCCAAAACAAAATTTAAACACAGTGTATTTTTCCCCTTAAATGATTGATATGTTTAAGGCATCATCCTTCTATCTGGATTTTTTTCAGTGCTGGGCCTTTCATAGTACTAGGCAAATATTCTTCCATTTGAGTATACCCCCAACCCTCCAACTAGATTTTGATTGCTTTTCCTTCAGCAAACTTTTCCTCTCAGCAAACCACATTACATCACTTCTAGAGATAGGAGAACCTTGATTGCAAAGATATCATGCCTTCTATTTCAGGAGAGAAAATTAAAGTGATGAGGTTAAAATAGCATGTCCCTTTGAATCATACAGTTTGGCTAACAGTTTGGATCAAAGTGAGAATAGCCAGGTGCTGCCTGATATCCTTCCAAATCTGTTTTTGTGGACACACTCAAAGTTTTAATGAGAGATCAAATATCCTTTCTCAATCAAATAACTTTATCCATTTGGGAAGTTTTTCTAATGAAAAGTTCAATATACATCCTCCAAAATACTTGAAACATTTCCTGGGAAATGTCAATTAGTACTATCTGGGCTTTTAAACACACACATAAAGTATTTCCATGTAGATTCAGTGGGAAAATAATGGAATGGCATTTGCTGAAAGAAGGAGGCCCTTAGATATCCACATGAGGGCAGACTCATATCCAGAAAATTTTCTGTTCTCCATGAGTAACTATTTCAATTATTTAAGGAATATGTCTTTGAGAACACTGCTAACAGACACCCATTGCTTTCTTCTTAGTCATGGACACTGAGTGGCAGGAAAAAGCACAATAAAATAAACAGATAATCTATACCCTGGGAGCTGGCACTGAAGTTATGCAATGAATTATCTCATAACGAAGAGATGCAAAAAATAATGGGATGGTTATTTAAATAATTTTAAATTGTGTGATATAATATCACTTTGTTTTGTGTAAGTCAGAGTATAAGAAATTACATGATGTGATCATCTGAAGTGGGATTTTGAAATATTAGAAATGTGTCCACTTCACTGATAAAGGATTTGAGGTTTATCCAGGCTAAGTAACCAGTCCAAGTTCAAATAAATACAAAGTCAACCCAGAACTTTGCTCTTTCAATTAAACCTGTTACATTGTATTTCAAGTGTTTGATTGTTATTATTTCACATCCTGAATTGATGTGAGCAGAAAGCTGCCTTTCTTATGGTTCTATCTATATTTAAGCTCACTTTATGCCCACCTGCAGTGGGCACTCTGCTCACAAGAAGTCATCAGGGCCAGAGGTAGGCATGCAAAAGCAAAGCTAAAGGATAAAGTAGTCCTGTTTACAGGAAAATGAGTTTAGGCAACATCTCCTACACCAACTTTAGGTCAGCTTAGAAAAGTTTCCTTGTGTTTTATGATGTGCCATCACTGTTGACCAGTAACACAAATTCTATTTTCTATACCATGTGCTATGATACTATTAATTGTTTTAGTGTATCTCTATGAATTTTACAATTTTCTTTCCTTAAGCAGGCTAATTTTTTTTTAGTTTATTAAATAACAGGAGTTACAACAGTTGTAAACAGACAAGGAAAGATGCCGGGAGTATTGTGTGTTTGCTTATGTGTTTGTGTAAGCTTCTGTGTGATGCATGCCATAAACATGTATACGTATGCATGTGAGAGCACGAGGTCAGGGATGTCATAGGTGGTGATACTATCAATATCTTTGGAAAACCTGATTTACTGAAGTTCACCATAGTATCTTGTCTGAACTAGAGTAAAAACCACATAGCCTTACAGATTCATTTTGTCCATATGGTTCATATATAATGTGCTTTATGAGAACTGGGAGGTCACATAAATAATTATTACCTAATCTCTAATTACTAGGGATTCATAGCCTAATCAACAAGCAAGGCATGCACATAAATGATTTTAATGATCAGCTGGCAG
The DNA here is from genome assembly GCA_025594165.1 of Tamias sibiricus. Lineage (NCBI taxonomy): Eukaryota > Metazoa > Chordata > Mammalia > Rodentia > Sciuridae > Tamias > Tamias sibiricus. The sequence continues at coordinate 83,477,346 of CM046657.1, read as the reverse complement.
GCTGAGTACTATCAAAGTGATAAAATTGCTTAAAAAGTCACAGAAGCAGGATTAGGGTATAAAAACCATTTCTCAGTAGAAATGACATTTCTCTGAGCCCTTAATGGTGAGAAGGATGTTGACCAAGGATGATGAGCAACTTTCTCAGTTTATAGTAATGATTGCAGTTAGAACAAAAACATTCTTACCTGAAAGTAGTTTGGCTCAAGTATATTCTCATGGAGCAAAGATTTTAGAATATAGAGCAAGGGGTTATGTGGGGTTCTGTGCATGGTTTTGTATTATTCATTCTCTTCTTCAAAAAGATTTTATCCTTATATGATGTCCATGACTTACAATGCATAGATTCATAAGTCAGTTTTTGTGTTAGTCAGCTTTTTGTCATTGTGACAAATATACCTGACAAAAACAACTTAGAAGAGGAAGAATTTATTTGGGGTTTATAGTTTCAGAGGTCTCAGTCAGTGTTTGGCTGGTTCCATTGCTTTGAGCCTGAGAAGAGGCAGAACGTCACAGCAGAAGGTTATGGCAAAGGAAACCTGTTATACTCATGGCTGGGCTGCCAAAAGCAGAGGAGGGAGGTGGGAGGGAGAGAGAGAGAGAAGGAGAGAGAGGGAGGGATAGGAGCAATGGGGGGGTACTCATGCAAGGAACCAGGGACAAGACACAATACTCAAGGGCAAACCTATACTGATCTACTTCCTCCAGGCACATCCCACCTGCCCCCAGTCCACTGACATTAGTAATCTATGAAATGGAACTGATGAGGTTACAGATCTCATAATCATTTTTACCTCTGAACATACCTGCATTGCCTAATACATGAGCTTTTCAGGAAACATTAAATATTTAAACTATAACAGCTTTATTCAATTATTACACTTCATTCATCATGTGAAGAATGAAGCAGTACTCTCACTCACCTTGTGCTATTGAAAATAAAATGACATAAAAAAGGAATGATTATTTTCCTTCTAATATTCCACAGAAGACAGGAGTGCTGTGGATAGTTGTTCTCTGTGGACCCAAGGTAGGGACATGAATAAGGATAGTCTAAATATTTTCTCTTACAACAGTTATTGACAAATAAAAAATAGTGTGTCTGCAGGTGGCATCACTATACCAGACCTTAAATTATACCATAGAGCAATAGTAACAAAAACAGCATGGTATTGGCACCAAAATAGGCCGGTAGACCAATGGTACAGAATAGAGGACACAGAGACTAACACATATAATTTCAGTTATCTTATATTAGACAAAGGCGCCAAAAATGTACATTGGAGAAAAGATAGCCTCTTCAACAAATGGTGCTGGGAAAACTGGAAATCCATATGCAATAAAATGAAATTAAACCTCTATCTCTCACCATGCACAAAATTCAACTCAAAGTGGATCAAGGATCTAGGAATTAGACCAGAGACACTACACCTAATAGAATAAAAAGTAAGCTCTAATCTCCAACATGTTGGATTAGGCCCCAAGTTCCTTAATAAGAATCCTGTAGCACAAGAATTAATACCAAGAATCAATAAATGGGATAGACTCAAATTACAAAGCTGCTTCTCAGCAAAAAAAAAAAAAAAAAAAAAAAAAACAAAAAACCTTCTAATTTGTTATTTATATTTTCATATTTACAAATCTCTTACAGAAAAAAAAGCCAACATGTCATCCCATAGCTTTATCTAAACTGAATGGAAAGGAGAAATAAGGCTGTGTGTATTGACTTTGTCCAGAGGGACTTAGATTCAGTGAAATATGGAGAATACATCATATATTAAATTTATAATGAAGTATCTAATGAATAATGAATGTTCTGTTGCTATCTTTGGATAATCATCTGCAAACATATGTTTTTTCAGGACCTCATAGGATGTTGACTTTATGCAAAATAGAAATTGTCTGCCATCTGTAATGGGAAACAAATTCTCCATGCTATTACTAATAATAGATAAAGCACTGAGTGATTTAATGAAATTATTCAAATAGTGCCAAATGATTTCTTAGTGCTTTTCTTGGGCATGGCTTTATTGCTCTTTGACCATCTGGGCTGACTGGAAGGCTGGAGCTTTTCAAAATGTTAATCTTTGGTCAATATGCAACCTTTAAATGTTGTTAATTTGGGGTGAACTTTGAGTGTATGTGAATTACTTAACATCCTTAAATACAAATTTCCTTACCTATAAAAACTTCTATGAAATAAGATTGCTATATCTTAGGTATAATAGGAGTAAAAACATCTATATTATAGCAATGTTATGAAGATTACATAAAATAACATTTGTATTATGTATATGGCAGAGATGGATCATTAATTATACTTGATCAAGTCTACCATACCCAGTTCCCTTTGAAAGTACATTGCAAAGCTCAAATCATTAGTGTTGGGATGCCCATGACTGAAAGGACCATTTTGTGCAAAGCTCTGGTCTCCAGTCATCAGGCAGGAGTAATTCTTACATGAGAACAACCTGAAACTTTAGTCAGTTGCTCCTGCCAATTTCTCTGCAATACAGACACTTTCAGTTGGACAACACTAAGCTGTAATGAAGATGTCATCTTTCCTATAAAATATTCCAATAATACCTACAACATTTTAGACTGAAAGCCTTGATAAATAGGTCTATTGGTCTTAAAATAGTTGTCAATCACTCTACCCTTAGAAAAATCAACATTCAAATTTATATTGCACTATAACTATAAAATAAGAAACTTGATTATAAATTTCTTAATGTAAAGCTAATGAAGAATTACAGGTATTGTAAAGTGAGGAAAAGGGGCTAAAACATTTGAAGAAATTAAGCAGATGCACTATGAACATTTATTACAGCTCACTGAGGTTTTGTTTACAGAGGTTAGCAGGTTCCAAGTCACTGAGTTTTCTTAAAAAATGGCCTCAGTTAGCCTTGTACCATAATTTATAGAGCAGCAAATGCTCTTTCTCTGTACAAATTGAACTGTGTACAATTAGACACAGCTTTTCTTATTAGATTTTTTAAAAAAATATTTATTTATTTTTTTTAGTTGTACACAATACAATGCATTTATGTTTACATGGTGCTGAGGATTGAACCTGGGCCGCGCATGTGCGAGGCCAGCACTCTGCCGCTGAGCCACAACCCCAACCCTTTTCTTATTATATTTTTAAAAAAGCAAATGGAGGGGGTGCCCTCGTAGTGCACTAGTATGCCTAATTCCACTGGGTCTTCTCATTTCCTTATAGTGATGCGCAACACTCTGTCAATTCCATCTTTCTTTTGCAAGCTCATGCCATTGGGTAACTCCTATAGCCCATGGAGGAGTGAAAGGGTTCAGTAGGAATTAAGAAATCAGTGTTCAAGTAACACTTCCTCACTGCCCAGATGTGTGTGGCCCCAGTGGTCATGTGAGATCTCTACATTTCCATTTCTCATCTATGAAAACACTGCTTTATATCACTACTTCTTAGTTTATTATTATTATTGACATTGTGTTTCCCAGGCTGACCTTGAACTCCAGGTCTCACAGGTGTATGCCTTTGTGCCTAGCTCAAGTTCCTAAAATTAAAAAAAAAAAAAACTTAAACCTTCTTTGAGAATACCAGGATGCTACTATGAGTTCGATCCACAAAAAACTTCTCAAGATGAATCTACATAGCATTTCAATTATTCACTGCCATTGTAAAGCCCTTACAACTGTGTGGATCTTAGCCAAGGAACCCTTACTTGAAGTGATTTCTTTTGTCTGTTTTACCTCTATAATTCTGTGATCCTTGGGGCATTTAAATCTTTTTCTTAAAAACTTAAACTTCTGCCAGATGTGGTGGTGCACACCTGTAATCCCAGAAGCTTGGGAGAGTAATGCAGGAGGATCCCAAGTTCAAAGCCAGCCTCAGCTATTTAGCAAGGCCCTAAGCAACTTACCAAGCCCCTGTCTCAAAAAGAAAAAGGGCTGGGGATGTGACTCAGTGATGATGATGAAGAAGAAGATGATGATTATGATAACCACTTAAACTTTATGAGATCTCATGGGAAAATATATGTGAAATGTTTCTGGGTCAGAATTCTGGAGCATAGGTTATATCCATTTTGTACTTTCTATATATCTGGATTTACTGTGAGATTTGGCCCAGTTATGCAATTCTGTGGTTCATGTTAACCAAGTAGTGTACTGGGAAAAGCTTAAATTTTGGAATCAAATAGAAATTAGTCCAAATCTTGGTTGCTTATTACATTCACTCTGTGACCCTAGGAGAGAATACTTGCTGGACATACTGGCACTGTGTGGAAACCTGCAACATTGTTTGTGGTCCTAGACTTTAAAAAAAAAATCACATTTAAAGACTATTTTCTCCTTATTTACCTAAGTCCTTTGTAATTTAATGCTCTGCCCTCAAATCTAAGAGGGTCCTCATGATGCTTAACCCTTCATCCAGTCTTCCTTCTCTTCCTTTTCATTCCTAACTCTGGTGTTCTCTCAACCCATTTCAAGGAGCATCATCCTCTCAAATCATCACTTTCCATTGTGAGTCATGTTATAGACTGTTATGCTATTCTGGTAGCAGCTGTGTTAAAGGGATAGTAATGAGGGGAGGGGGCAAGGGGATAGGAATAATGGCAGACTGAGTTATCCATGATTACCCTAAATACATGTATGAAGACACAATTGTTGTAAAAATACTTTATATTAAACCAGCAACTCAAAACAAAAAAAAAAAACAACAAACATTGAGACATTTGAAAGTACTAGGCAACCTTGCATTTACAGCTGCTCTTCACAAAATAGCATCAATATTAAAATATATTAATATTTCATATAAAATGTTTTGTTAATAAAAATATGAAATTACTTTTACAGATTTGATGTTGGGTTTTAAGAATTTGTTTTTCTCTTGCCTTAATATGTGTATGCATATGTGTTTATGCACACACACTTATATATATTCATTCATACATGTATGCACATATGTACATGAGAGTACTATAGATATATGTGGTTGTAGCTAATTACTTGAGGTATATTTTAATTTTCAGAAATTCACTAAGTCATAAATTTTGATGCTACAATTTTATGGCTTAGAGATTATTGCTTTACATCTTAACCACTTTTGCATTCTTTATAATTTTACATGTACTCTGTTGTAGTACTTGCTGGATAAAATATTTGGCCATGGGTTTTGTCCTAGTTTTGTCAACTATTAGCTAAATGATCCTGGGTTAATTCCTCTAATTCTCTGAGCTTTGGTTTTTCTCAATGGGCTGCTGTTTGTCATTCAAGGAATCGTAGGTCAATTAGTGATTAAAATGAAGCTGAATGTAATTATCTAGTTCTCAACACTTCAATTTTTTCAAAATTAAAATTAGTTCATTAAACTTGAAAAGTCTAAGGAATACCCAAAGAGGGAAGAAAGTATGAATAAAACCTCTATAATTACTTGAATTCCATTTTAGCAACGCATTCCATTTGTGTTTTGTAACATGTCAACTTACCTTTGTGTTAAGAAATTAAATCAATTTATGCACTTAAAATTAACTTATAAACCCTAGGGTTATCCTCTAAATCCTAGTTTTGTTTTCTGGGGTGGGAGACAAGAGAAGGAGAGAAGTATAAGTGGGATTAGACATCAGTGGTGTCTTGTGTAATGTTTAAAATAAAAGGAGTTAAGATAACTTAGGCTCTTCATTAATGGTGTGCCCAGAGGAATCCCTTGTCAATTACTTTAAAAAAAATATGACAAATTGCCCTTAATTGAGAAATGAACTCTAAAGAAGTAGCAGAGGTAAATGAAAATGCAGGAACATTTTTTAAGCCTATGTAAATTTATTGTTCCTGTTCCTTCTATGCTCTAACCAGGCTTTTTCTTGGTTGCTTTTACTATAAAATATTACAACTGGAAATCATAATTTGTATAACAGGAGGAGGTTTTTGGTTTTGTTTTTGTTTTTGGAGTTTGGATTCAAAAATAGCTTAAAAATAATTTAGATTTAAACCAGAAAATTAAAGAAAATATTTTCTTCACAATCAGAAGATATGATGAAATCTTATACTGTGTGAAAGTGAAGAATGTAAGTTCAAGATGGAAAGAGCAACAACTAATCTATTGTGTTGAGTTAAATTATAACTAAAAAGACTGGCAGTTAGTTATCACTTACATCTACTGTAGTCATAGTTTGGAGTATATTATTTATAAAAAACAAGTTTTTTTTAATAAACTTAATACCTACATAAACATAGCCATGAAGAATAACATTTTGCATAGCAAAAATACCATGTAGTGTTGGGCAGTGGCACACACCTGGAATCCCAGCGGCTCAGGAGGCTAAAACAGGAAAATATCAAGTTCAGAGCCAGCCTAAGCAATGGTGAAGTGTTTAGCAACTCAGTGAGACCCTGTCTCTAAATAAAATACAAAATAGGGCTGGGGATGTTGCTCAGTGGTTGAGTGGCCCTGAGTTCAATCCCTAGTAACAACAACAACAACAACAACAAAATGTAAAACATGTAGTAAAACAATTTTTCAGGGAAATAATTCTTATCTATTTACATATCATGAAAAGAATTACAGATAAAATTATTTATTTATGATAGTGATCTGACCACAGGAAAATTTAATTTTACTTGTAACATTTGCTTAATTATCCAGCTAATCATGATTCTTATTTTGATTAGTAAAATAAATGGTTTAATTAGTAAATATTCTACATTCTTCAGTTTATCTTCAGTAAGGCTTTTTGCATAATAGTTTCTCAATGAAGAAATTTAGGTCCAAAGAGATTTCTTATTCTCTATTTAATAGCATTCCCTCCCCCACAACACCAGTTTCCCTTTTAATCAAGGCTGCACAAAAATAAAAATCTAATTTCATTCCATATTTCTCTTCCTAAAACAAAGACAAGTACTGTCTTTGTCCATTATGGTCTTATAGAAGTCTGGAGTTCTCTTAAGTATTTTCTGGGGATGCCTCTTTTTATTTAAAGTATAAGTCGCTTTAAGATTGTGAGTGATGAAACAAATAAGGAATAAAAGATCACCTCTTTGACATCCAAGAGCAGTTATTAATGACAAAGCAATGAAATCAGAAAGATTAGAGAATTAGAGAAACGTAAGATCCTCTGAGTTCAGTACCTTTTTATGCTCCTCACATCGATTACATAAAAGCTTTCTAAAATGTTCTAGCCTGCCTTTGCTTTGTAATTATGAATTTGCATTTTGAAGCTAGAAGTTTCTTAAACACTGGTCTGATCATCATGCTCTTGCTCTTAAGACCTTCTAATTCTTCCTTCACCATACCTGGAGAAACCCCACATTATCTGACAAGATTTAAAAATCCTCCATTATACAAATGGTCCCTTTCTACCTCCCCAAGCAATTTCCTCCCTTCTTATCTTGCATCTACGCTCTATTGAGATAAACTCTGAACAAGAAATAACGACAGAACAATAGCAGTACATGACACTCCCACTGGTTGATTTGCACTGGATTTGGAGTTTTCATTTATTTATTCAGGCAGAAAATACTCTTAGCACTTACTATACACTTGGCACTAAACTTGGCAGGAAGATCCATTGACTTGCAAAGAATACTGGTGATATGGGTGAAGAAAAATCAGACATTTCTTAGCCTCTTGGAGAAATTGCAGTTTGGTTGGGTGTATGCAAATAATCACCAAAGCAATTGCAAAAATTTATTTCTATTACATTCTTAAAAGTAGGAGTAGTAAAGAGTAGGAGGGGTTTGGGAATATGTGGACTGAAAGAATGACAGAGTGGCTGAAGCATAGACCATATGGAAGGCAACCATGAAAATGTCCCTACTGAGATAGTCAGGGGAATATTCCCCCAAGACCTTTCAGCCATTATTGATGAATTGGCTTTGGGAAAAAATGTGAAGGCACTGGGGCTTTTAAGAAGAGGTGTGACTTGATCTGATGTGCTTTTTGAAAAGGTCTTGCTCTTATGTTGTGAAGAAAGGGTTAGAGGTAAAGTCCAAAGGAATGAAGGGGGAGAATTGGAGATGATGTTTAGAACCCAAGAGAGGACATGGGAGGTAAAATGAGGTAGTTTTTAGGAAAAAAAAATTATTCATATGTAAGACACAATGAGATTGACCATATAGAAATATATATATATATATATATATATATATATATATATATATATATATATATATATCGAGAAAGAGAGAGAGAGAGAGTGTATGTCTTACTTTAGCCTCACAACACTGAGATTGATCATACAAAACCTGATTTGCAGATTAGTAAATAAAAATTTAGAGGATTTATATAAATTTACTTAATTCCATGGAAAAATGTGGCAAATTCAGGCCATAGAAACCAGGTCCTTGAATTCTAAATTTTATTCTCTTCCTAGTATGCTGCTTTGGTTCCACTGTGCTGTGATTCTTGCAATGTGGTAGCTTTGTATTTGCTATTTCCTTAGCTTGCAGTGACCTTCCATTGTATTGCATGGCTAGGTCTTCTGCTCTCAGGAGAAAGTTATGATAGTCACTTATAAAATTTCATTTAGCAACTATTAATTTGCCAATACCCATGCTTCCTTCACTATTGCTAATTATAATCTCATAGTACCCTCAACTCTATAATTCCTGTTCTTATGAAGACACTGCCTGCCATTTCTACAAACACGTGTGATTAGTCCATTCAGTGTCCCATTGAACTAGGTTACTATTTCACACCAGCTCATTTCACCTGAAATCTAAAATATTTCTCTGACTCTTTTCATCTCAATCATGACTTAATTCTTAAGTCTCTAAGAAAATGAGGAAAATTAGGAGATATCCTAATTTTCTCATCCAGAGGTCTACCAAATTCCCTGGAGGACTATTTCTGTTTTTCCTTCCCTCTTGTTAATAATAGACAAAAAGTATGCAAGGTCCTAGTGATTGTAGTGCTAGTGATATGTTCTCTGTCTTCATGCAGTATACCAGCTAATGTGGACTATAAGTATTAAACAGATCACTGTGCATGACTGTAGGTCAGAGAAGTTGGGCAGAGGGCCCACATCTGTCACCCATGAGCTATGTAGGAGCTTTTAGGAGTTGGTGAAAATAAACCACTTAAGCCTTAAACACTGAGGTACTAAGATACTACAGCAACATAATAGGGACTAAAGTAATAGAAGCCACAGGACCTACTATAAAAATTGAAAGGCTTTAAGGAGATAACAAATGTAATTGCGCTTTGTAAACTATAAAACATTTAAACATGACAAACAGTATCACTACGGCAGAATTGGGGCTACCTGGTCAGCTGCAGAGCTGTGTACTGCAATAATTTGGTGGAATTTGCACATGAAGACTTTCACAAAGATTCTTAAATGGATGCACCACTTCAGCTTATGCTCTATGGCTGCCCTGATTAATACATTTGAATGACAAGTTGTTTAAATGTTCAAAGACAGCGCTTCAGCTCCTTCCCTTTGAAGTTGATTCTAGGCTTTATAATCTGCAAAGCACTATTAAAAACATTGTCATTAATCCTGTAACATCCTGTTTAAGTGATATTCTTAGACCTTTCTATGTCGTGTAGACAGTCCTTCCTCTTTGCTCCAAGTATCCCCATATTTTACAGTCATCTCAAAGCATACCATATTGTATAAATTTATTACTCCTCCCACCCTCCTATTCTAAATGTCATTCCCGCATTAGACAGTTAGATCCATAGGATAATTGTTTTAAAGCTAATTAAAAGGGCTATAGTACATTCTATTTGTTTTTACATCCTAGAGATTTGAAATAAGGCTGACACTGTATCCCATAAGGTACTACAGTAGTGTAGTTATCTACTTTAAACACCTTTCCCTAACCCCAACTTAGATTATTTCTTCACAGTGAGACCCGTGAGAGCAAAGATTATGTCTAGCATGTAGTTGCTTCCAGTGCTAGAATGATGTCAGGACATGTAGTTAGTAGACCAGTGTTTGTGGAAAGTGTGGTGCTGTGGTTTGGATTTGGTTCATTACACAAGGATTCATGAGCTGGACTTCAATGTAATGATACTGAAGGTTGTTGGAACCTTTCAGAGGTGGGGTCTAGTGGTAATTGGGTCACAGAAACTCTACCTTCAGAAGGGATTAATGCCCATCTCGTGTGACAGTAGGCATGGAATGAGGTCACTCCATGTGTTTGGTCTCTTCTGCATGAGATTTGGTCTCCTGCAGTTTTCCTGCTGAGATATACTATCCACCAAGGCATGTTGCAAAATGAGGCTTATGCCAGATGTGGCCATCAGAGCTGGGACATTTCAGCCTTCAAAATCATGAGCCAAAATGAGCCAGTTTTCCTTGTGATGTACCCAGTCTCCCATCTTTTGTTATAGCAACATAAAGTGGACTAAGACACAAGGCAAAACAAGACAAACATAGTTCTCTCATTTATTTAACACATCTTTGTTTAACATTCTGTTCTTGGACATGAGAAAAGTGCTGAGGATACAGCCATGAACAAAAACAGAACCAAAATCCTGATTTTGGGAGCTTATATTCTAGTAGTGAGGTAGACAATAAAAATAAGTGAACACTGACATATGCTAGCATAGGAAGGATTAGATCAAATGTCAAATAAGTTTTCCAGGGCAAGTCTCACTGAAAGGGGCGCTTCTAGGAATGATTCTAAGGAGGTGAGGAAATAAGATATGTGGTGATCTGAGAGGAAAAGCATGCTGTGGTGGGAACAGTCTAGAGCTCTTGGTATACAAGTCTTTGGAGAGTTTGAACAAAAGAGTGAGCCTAACTGATTTATGTTGAAATATGTAAATAAGTGAAAATGTAAGACGTTATATTGATTATATTTTATTTGATAGTAATTTCTATTGGTTTTGTGAATTTTAGAAGTATGAGATGCAGGCAAAGAAAAGGTTGCCCTTGTTCCAGATAATATATTTTCCAGAGGAGTAAAGGAGATAATAAACTTGAATGACATGTAGCTAAGGGGGTGGTCTGCCAGGGTTCGTTACAAAAGGGGCCTGTCTTTATGTGTTAATCAGGGGCAACAAATGAACTTATTAACACTAGCAGCTTCTCAATTTTGAAGTTTTTTTTTTTTTTAAAGCAAGGTTTCCTAATCAGGATTTTTCTGTGTAACTTACCTAATGTTCTTGCATGGCAAAATAAATGCACATCCGGTTTGCTAAATATATCTACTAGCTCTTTCTCTGATACAAATCACTTACACATTTTAATAAAATCTTTCAGTTCCTTGTTATGACTTTATGTAATGTGTACTCTTTGGGGATTCTTAATTGTTCTCTGGCTTTGGAACCATACATTTCTCTCAACCTAGATACAGTTAGGAAAACAAGCCAAAAATAGTTAAATTTGAAATAGAAATGCATTTAAGCCAAGAGGTTTAGAAGACTATATGAGCTCTAAGCACTCACTCTATGCCCACATGCCTTTTAAAATGTTATCACCATATTTCCAGAACTCTCTAGGGGATGAAAATAGCTCGCAGTTCCAAAAGAATATAGGTGCTTTAAAAAATATGTAAGCATAAATCACCCTGTATTTAGAGTATTAAGAACAAGTGGGATTTAGAATTTTTGTTTTAACAATGACAATCTGTCAAAAGTATATGTGCTTTGATTTTGTTGACTTTATTATGACTAATGTAATGTTAAGTTCTTTGGTTTATTTTTAATGAAGCAGGATGCCGCTGTTAAAAGCTTTTTTATTTGAGATGATTGTGGATTCACATACAGCTGTGAGAAATACATTGAAAGGCCTCAGATACTCTTTTGCATTTTCCTGTTTCCTCTAACAGTGACCTTTTACAAACTGCAGTACAAATCAGAACAGTGACATTACCCTGTCAAGATGCAGAGAATCCACCACAAGGTTTCCTCGTGTTTGCTTTCTATAGCAGCTTCCACTTCCTTCCCCACTTCCACACCCCTGATTTGTTCTCCATTTCTGTAATTCTGACACATCAAGAATATTATATAAATGGAACCATGACGTTTTGGGACTGGCCTTTTCACTTTGCATGATTCTCTGGAGATTTATACAGGCTGCTAGCTGAATGCGTAACTTGTTCCTTTTTATAGATGGGCAGTATTCCATGGCATGAATTCACCACCCATTAAAGTTTAGCTTTTCACCATTGAAGGACATCTGATCTGATTTGTGTCTGACTACGAGAAATAAAGCTGTTGTAAACATCAAGTGCAGGTTTTACTGTGTGCCTGCCTAAGTTTACATTTTTCTAGGATAAACAACAGGGCAAAAGGTGGGTTGAGTACTAGTGAAAAAATGAGTTTGGTGTTTGTTTACTTGTTTTCCCAGGGAAATTTTCAAACTGTTCTCCTGAGTGACTGTGCCATTTTACACTCCTACCACTAGTGTATGATTATATTACTGTCTGGTGCTGTCTTAATATTTGTTTTTCATTTTACCCATACAGTTAAGTGTGTAGCAAAATCTTGTTGTGGTTTAATTTGCTTTTCCCTGGTGGCTAATAATTTTGGAACTTTTTATGTACTTGTTAACAGTATCCTCTCTTCTATGAAATATCTAACAAGGACTTTGCCCATATCTAATGAGAATGCTTTTTGAGTTTTGAATTTGGATAATCATTATATATTCTAGATAGTATTTCTTCATTGAATATATGGTGTGCAAATATTTTCTTCCAGTCTGTAACTCACATTTTGTTTGTTATAGTCCTCTTAACAAGGCCTTGTGCAGAGTATATTCTAATTTTGATGAAGTCTCACTTATTAATTATTCCTTTTATGAATTTTGCTTTCAGTGTTAAGTTGAAACAAATCTTTGCCCCGCTCTGAGCAGGAAAGCTTTCTCCTATTGTTTTTCTAAAATTTTATATAATTTCCGGTTTTAACTTTAGTTCACAATATATTTACATTATTTCCTTATGAGCCATGAGGTTTTTATTTTTCTTCTTCTTCTTTTTTTTCCCTTTGTCTTTGGGTGATGACTTACTACAACATCATTTATGAAAAAATCTGTGTCCTCATTGAATAGCTTTAGCACCTTCATCAAAAATCAGATGAACATATACATGTGGGTTTATTTCTGAGTTCTCTGTCCTGTGCCATGGACGTGCATGTCCATCCCTCTGCCAGAATCCAACATTGTTGATTTCTGTACAATATAATAATCTTGATACCATACACTAATTTAGTTCTTCCTTTTCAAAATCACACTAGCTATTCTAGTTCCTTTATCTTTGTCATAAATTTTAGAATAAGCTAGTCTATGTCTACAGAAAAGTCTGTGTTAGATTTATTCCTTTGATTTATTTTGTGTGATTGTAAATAGTATAGAATTTTCTATTTTTGGTGTTCATGTGCTCATTGCTAGTATGTAGAAATGTAATTGATTTCCATATGTTTACATGGATCTTGAACTCTTGCTGACTGCACTTAGTTTTAGGAGTATTTTTGTAGACTCCTTGGGATTTTCTTTTGAGACAATCATGCCATTTCCAAAAGGGACAGTTTTTTATTTCTTTGTCTCAATCTTTATATCTTACATTTACTTTTATTGCCTATTGCACTGGCTAGAACACCTAGTGCTTTGTTGAATAATAATGTGAGGATTGGACATCTCGCCTTGCTCACAGTCTTAGAGGCAAACAGTTGATGTTTTCTCTGTGAAGGATAACATTAGCTATTTTTTTGTATGTTTATTTTTTAACAATTGAGGAAGACCCCCTTCCATATATTCCTGTCCTGTTTTTATTGTTGTTGTTTTAATGAATTGATGTTGAATTGTTTTAATGAATTGATGTTTTTGTCAAATAATATTTCTGCATTAGTTGACATGATTATGCAATGGGATATATTATATATATATATATATATATATATATATATATATATGATTTTTTCATCAAATATTATTCCAGCCTTTTATCCCTTGAATTCAAACTGGTAGGTAGATCGTGATGGGTAACTCTTTTCATATTTTTGCTGAATTCTACATACTAATATTAAAAGAAATTCATGGCCATATTCATTAGGAGTATTAATCTGTAGTTTTCCTTTCCTTTTTTTTTCTACTCTTTTATACCAGTAGTTGGTATCAGAAGTATATCAGAACTATATCATCCTAGAGAATTCTTTTGTTACCTCTTTGAGATTTAAATTATGAATTCAATGTCCTTGATCAACAACAACAACAACAACAAAGGTGTTTTCTGATTCCTTTTGGTGTAAGTCATGATTATGCTTCTCAAGGAATTGGTTCACTTCCTCTTTGTTGTTGAACATATTTGTAGAGTTCTTCATAATATTTTTATTTTATTCTTTTGAAGTTTGAAGGTCTACATTGATATCCCAAATTTCATTCATGATATTGGTAATTTGTGCCATCTGTTTTTGGTTTTTTTTAGTCTTCTTAGAGGCTTGTCAATTTTTATTGAATTTTAAAAGAACTAGATCATTGTTGAATTGATTTCCTTCTCTATTTCCTATTTCATTGATAGGCATTATTACATTTAATATTCTCTTCCTTTTGCTTGCTTTGCATTTATTTGGTATTTCTTTTCTTCTTGAGTTATGAGCTGAAATGATCTATTTGAGACTTTTCTACTTTTCTCATATAATCATATAGTGCTGTAAATTTCTCAGCACTGTGTTAGCTGTGTCCCACACATTTTGATGTTTTATGTTTTCTTTTAACTCGCTTTGATGATTTTTACTTTCTATTTATTTAAATACTCTGCCTTTCAACTATGGATCATTCAGTAACATGTTGGTTAGTGCCTGGAATTTCCTTTCCATCTTTCTGTTGTGATCTTAGTTTGACTTCACTGTGGGTATGATTTCACATCATCTTGTTTGTTGTGGTATGTTCTGTTTTTGCATATGTTCCAAGGGCACTTGCAAAAGAAAAGTTCATTCTTCTATCATTAGTAGAGTGTTATATATCAGTTAGGCACTATTATTTGATGTTTCTGTGGAGTCATTGCAAATTCTTAATGTTTTTCTACTTGTTCTATTAGTTGTTGACAGGGATGTTGAAGGCTTCCATTAAAGTCATGCCTTTGTAATTTTCTCTTTTCAATTCTACCAGTTTTTGCTTCACCTTGTGGGACTTATTATTTGTTGCATACACATTTAGGATTGAATTACCCTTTTTTATCATGATATAATTCTCTGATCTATTAGTGGTGAATTTCTTTGAGGTCTAGTTCACCTGATATTAATATGGTAAAGCTTTTGTATAATTTTACTTTTATTATGGTTTATATAAAAGTATTCTTCCAACTTTTTAATTTTGATATGTCTATATAATTATTTTTCAAATGAGTTTCTTGTAAACATAAAGACTTGATTCTTTCTTAAATTCAGTCTGTCAGTCTCTTAATCGGTATGTTTAGATCATTCAGTGGGCTATTGATAAATTATGGTTAAATATTTTTTCCTGTTAATTTTCTATTAATTTTGGTTTCTCTGCTTTCTTTTCCTGCCTTTCTTTGGGCTACATTATCACTTTTTGTAATGCCATTTTTATTTATTTATAGTGTTTTTGAGTGTATCCATTTATATAACTTTTTTTAGTGGATGTTCTAGGTATTAGATATATAAAACTTATGGCAGTCTATGATGTCATCATTTTCCAAGCTAAGCAAAATACAGAAGATTGCCTAAATTAAAATCTAATTATTGTCCCCTGCTTATAATGTTTTACATATTTCCCTGAGCACACAGACCCGTGTTATAATTTTCACTTTATGTGTCATACAGAACTTAGGAAATTGAAGATGAGAAAGATTTTATATATATATATATACACATATATATGTACATACACATACACATACATAAAATATATTATATGTAATATATATGTATTCTTGCAGTACCAGGGATTGAATCTAGGGCCTCCTGCATGCTAAACAAGCACTCTACCACCAAGGTGCACCCCCAGCCTATACTCACATTTTACATTTTTCTATTGTTCCTTTTACTTTCTTGATGTTCTAAGATACCTTCATTTGTTTTCTTTTTACATCTTTGTTGTCTTTCATTTGTTTGTTTTAGTTTTTACCTCATCTAAGGATGTTTTAATTACCCATTCATTCCTAAAGGGCATTTTTCCCCTTGATATGGGTTTTGGGTTCATGTTTCTTTTCCTTCAGCCCTTGACAAATATTTTGTTACTTCCTTATCAACTCCAAGGTTTATTTGATGAGAAATCTACCATCATTTGATTTTTTTTTTTTTCAGATTAATTGCTTCTTAGAGTTTTTTACCATTTTTTTTTTTTTAGAAGTTTGAGGTGTTTTGGTGATTTCATTATGTTTATAGTGTTTGGAATTTGCTCAGGTTTTTGAATCTGTAAGTATATTTCTCTTTGTTTCTAGCTAAATTTAGGGATTTTTCAGCCATCATTTCTTTCAATTCTCTTTCTGCTTCATCCTTTATCTCTCCCCCCCCTCCCCAGGACTCCAAGAATCTAAGTACCATCAATTTTACTTCTTTCATTTTAATCTCAGAGAACCTAGAAGCTCCATTCCTTTATTTATTTTTCAATCTATTTTCTCTTATTGTTCAGATTGGGTAATTTTCATACCTCTATTCTCTCTCTCTCTTTTTTAATATTCATTTATTTTGCTTTTAGTTGTACACAATGCATTTGTTTATACGTGGTGCTGAGGATCGAACCCGGGTCTACTGCTGAGCCACAACCCCAGCCCCCCCTCTATTCTCTTTTTTTTTAAATTTGTTCTAATTAGTTATATATGACAGTAAAATGCACTTTGACACAGTATATACAAATAGAACACAACGTCTCCATCCTCTGGCTAAACATGGTGCAGAGTCACACCAGTAGTGTAATCATACATGTATATAGGGTAATAATGCCCGTCTCATTCCACCATCCTTTCCACTCCAACACCCTCTCCCCCCCTCCCCTCACTCCCCTCTGCACAATCCAAAGTCCCTTCATTCCCCCCAACCTCCATTATGGATCAGCATCTCTGTATGAGAGAAAACATTTGGTCTTTGATTATTTGGGTTTGGCTTATTGCACTTAGCATAATATTCTCCAGCTCTATCCATTTACCTGCAAATGCCATAATTTCATTCTTCTTTAAGACTGAGTAATATTCCATTTTGTATATGTACAACATTTTCTTTATCCATTCATCTGTTGAAGGGCATCTAGAGTGGTTCCATAGTTTAGCTATTGTGAATTGAGCTGGTATAGATATTGATGTGACTGTGTCACTGTAGTATGCTGATTTTAAGTCCTTTTGTATAAGGCAAGGACTGGGATAATTTGGTTAAATGGTGGTTCCATTCCAAGTTTTTGGAAGAAACTCCATACTGCTTTCCATAGTGGTTGCACCAATTTGCAGTCCTACCAGCAATGTATGAGTGTGCCTTTTACCCCACATCCTTGCCAACACTTATTGTTGCTTGTATTCTTGATAATTGCTATTCTGACTAGAGTCAGATGAAATCTTAGAGTAGTTTTGATTTGCATTTCTCTAATCACTAGAAATTATGGGCATTTTTTCATATGTTTGTTGATTGTATTTCTTTTTCTGTGAAGAGTCTGCTCATTTCCTTAGCCCATATATTGATTGGGTTATTTGCTTTTTGGTGTTAATTTTTTTGAGTTTTGGAGATTAGTGCTGTATTTGAAGTGGTTGTGGTAAAGATTTTCTCCCATTCTCTAAGCTCTCTCTTCACCTTATTGCTTATTTCCTTTGCCAAGAAGAAACATTTTGGTTTGAGTAGATCCCATTTATTGATTCTTGATTTTACTTCTTGTGTTTTAGGAGTCTGGTTAAGGAAGTCAGTTCCTAAGCCAAATTGGTGGAGAGTTGGTCCTACTTTTTATTCTATTAGATGCAGGGTCTCTGTTCTACTGCCTAAGTCTTTAATCCACTGTTACTAGATGTTTTTGCAGGGTGAGAGATAGAGGTTTAATTTTTTTAATCCACTTTGAGTAGATTTTTGTGCAGGGTGAGAGAGAGAGAGAGGTTTAATTTCATTTTGTTCATATGGATTTCCAGTTTTCCCATCACCATTTGTTGAATAGGATATCTTTCCTCCAATGTATATTTTTGGTGCCTTTGTCTAATATGAGATAATCATATTTGTGTGGGTTCATCTCTGTGTCTTCTATTCTGTACCATTGGTCTACAGATCTATCTTTGTGCCAATACCATGCCGTTTTTGTTACTATTGCTCTGTAGCATAATATAATGTCTTGTATTGTGGTGCCTCCTGCTTCACTCACTTGCTAAGGATTATTTTGGCTATTCTGGTTCTCTTATTTTTCCAAATGACTTTCATGATTGCCTTTTCTACTTCTATGAAGAGCATCATTGGTATTTTAATAGGAATTGCAATGAAATTTGCCATCCCTCTGCTTTCAGGTTTACTAAATCTTTCATGAGCCCATCTTTCAAGGATTTTTTTCAAAAATTGATTTTGTTTAGTCTTACTGTATTTGTTCTATAATTTTCACTTAGTTCTTCCTTATATCTTCTATTTCCTTGGTGAAACTTTCTAATTTTTGTTTTATTTAGACTTTAGTTTGTTGTGAGAAACTTCATGATCACCATATTGAAATACTTTTGTTTATATTTATATGTATACACATTATTTTTTTTCCACTGCTGAGTTTTAAAAAAAATGCCAGAGTTTAGGCTGACATAATCACGAAAGCATGGAACAAAACCTGTTCCAATTCAGACCCTGGCACTTCCCCACCCCATTTCCCTCCTCCACTCCATCAGTGATGATCCCTTTCCCTCTTCAATACATTTGCAGTTTACTTTTTTTTTTTTTTTTTTTTATTAGTGTCCTTTTGATGGACCTGATGTCAGGACCCACCATGCTATATCCATGCATGCACATACAAAAGTTTGGTCAGATTTGTTCCACTCTTCTTCCCTTTTCCTGTCCCTTCTTCCTCCTCCTCCTCAATTCCCTTTGTCTAATCTACTGAACTTTTCTGTATTCTGATGAAATTCCCCTTCCTTTTTTCCCTTTCTCTCTCTCTCTTTTTCTTTATTCTTTCACACCCACCCCTTTTATTTTGGATTAGCTTCCACATATCAGAGAAAACATCTGACCTTTAATGTTTTAGGACAAGCTTATTTCACTTAGCATGTTAGTCTCCAGTTCCATTCATTTACCAGCAAATGCTATACTTTAATTCTTCTTTACAGATGAATAATATTCCATTGTGCAAATATACCACATTTTCTTTATTTATTCATCTTTTGAAGGGCACCTATGTTGGTTCTCTAGCTTCAGTGTTGTGAATTGTGCCACCATATGCCTTGACGTGGCTGCATCACTGTAATATGCTGATTTTAAATATTTTGTATATATACTGAGAAGTGAAATGTTTCCATTCCTAGTTTTTTTTTTTTTTTTAATAGGAATCTCACTGCTTCCTAGAGTGGTTGCACTAAATTTCAGACCCACCAACAATGTTTGAGTGTACCTTGCCCCCCACCTCCTCACCAACAGTTATTATTATTTGTACTCTTGATAATGTCATTCTGACTGGAATGTTTAAATCTATGTTATATAACTTTAACATCCCACTCATATTGATGTTGTCATCTGTCAACTTCCTTTTTATCTTCTTCCTGCTTCTTGGTGTGAGTGATCAAGTGACTTACTATTAAAACTAGAACACTTCAGTTCTTACTACGGCTTTGGATCTTATTTAAACATTTCATTTTTAGCTTTCTTTGACATTGCTCTGGCATGAGAAGTATAGGGTATCATCTTGTTACTGTCAGGTGGAGCAAAAGTCTAGGTTCCTTACTGGTCTCCCTTGACAATCAGGGGGACATTTTTCATTAAGGCTCATAAAGGTAGGGGTTGCAAAGTCCTGTAAGGTCTCTACTGACACCACTGGAGGTGGGAAGGAGATTCTATCTTTATTACCACCTAATGATGGAGAAGATTCTGTCTCTCCATTAGGCCTTCTCTGTCATCAACTCAGGGAGAAGAGAAGGTTGTCTCAGTATTGACAAGTTAGGTTGGAAGTTCAGAGTTCCCACAAAATCTCCACTAACAGGGGTTCTTGCCTTCCAAGTACTGCCTGACAGTGATGAGGGGCCTGGGTCCTTACCCCTTCCTTAGCCTACTCTATTCCCACCTTGATAGGGATGTTGGGCATGTCATTTCAGCCTAGCAAGAGTGGAAGTCTAGGCTCTCCATGTGGTCTTTTCTACCCTAGATAGAGGACACAGGTTTTGCTGTAAAGTCTTTTCTAGGGTAGAGGGATTATAATCTGAAACTTTTCTGTCTTGCTAACCCTACCACATTCCTGGTCATTTGGCTACAGACCATATGCTTTTGCTGGGGCTGCTTTGTCTCTTGTCCGTTGGCATTTCCAGGTTGCCAGCTTATTCATATGCAACTCTGGGATATACTGAGGCAAAAAGAAAGCCCAGGAATTCACCATCATGTTATCCCTTAGATAAATGTCCATAGCAAATCTTCCTTCCTCTTTTTACCTTAGAGGCTCTTTATACTTGTTTTGTGTATAGTGTCCAGGATTTTAGCTGTATCTACTGAGAGCAATAAGAAAAATTACATCTCTTCCATCTTTCCAGAAGCAAAAGATGAGACTTGTTTTCCTTTAAAAATTTGATAGTTTGAGCCACTAGAAAAATTAAATCTCTCTAACTCTCAAATTACAGTCATATATAAAGTGGAGAATTTCATTTGACTGTATAAATGATAAGAGTTGATAGTTAATGTTTTCAAAAATGGTGAGCCAATGTGATCTATGTGAATTCACCATTTAGAAATTTTAAAAATTATGTAATAATCTGATTTTCTTGAAAGTTTTCTTTTATAGGACTGTACAAAACATATTATCCTGTCATTTCCAAGATGTCTTTTCCTATTTCATTATTTTTAACCCAGTATCTAATAAAGTCTCTGATACACTATTTACTTTGAAATGGCTATTATATATTTGGAATTTCTATTTCTCTTATTTAATAATTTCAACTTCTGGATCCTTAATTAGCTCTGGTCCAGCCTTTGTCTATGGATATTTTTAAACATTTTCTCTCAGATATGGGCCTATTTTGATGCCTCCTGTCTGCTCATCACTCACACTAGCTTCTCTCTTATTTCTAGGATTTTTTCTGTAAGCCATTGTATTTTTTACCATTACACCAAAATGGATAGATAGACAAAAAATTTATTTAATGAAGTCAGTGTTTTTCATCTATTTCCAATTTGAATGTCAAAGATCCCACTCTTATCCCTGCCAGCAAGGCTGAGACATTAGTTGTACCTAATGCTCTCCCCTTCACCTTTCAGACCTCATTACTAAGCACATTTCCCAACTTTCTCCTCTGTGGTGCTTTTTGTCATCATTCTTTTTCCTTACCATTCTACTTCTCCCAATCAATGTATCCTGGCTCTCTATCCTTATATTCCTGGAATACTGTAATTGCCTAACTGGTTTTTCTATCCTCTCTTTCTCTTTCTTTCCACCCTCCAACCCACTCATAAAAACTACCACATGTATCTCAATAAGCATATGTTTTATTTGGTGTACCTGATATGAACTCTTTAATGACTTGATATTACCCCGAGATTAAATCTAAAATGCTTTAGCTTGGAATTATGGGTCTTCTCAATTAATGTGTGTTTCCTTGCTCTTGTGAAACTTCTTATATAAAGACACAGGTATACTTATAATAGAATGAGTACTAGGAGACAATCATTTTGAGCCTGAAATCTAGCTCTGTCATTTACTGTGAGACCTTAGAGAAGTGACTTCATTTGGTGAATATTGTTTTCATCTATCAAATCAAGGGAAATTAATGACTAGAAAAATATTTAAGGCCAGTTTTAGATCTAACATCCTATAAGAATATTAGAATAATAAACACTCTTCACCTAATGGTGTTTATTTCTTTCCTCTTAAATAACCAAATTTTGTTGCCATTTTTGAATATTTAATTTGCTCTTGTTTCTGTTACTCCTTGAATATGAAAAGTGAGGAGAATTGTGGTATTGTGAAAACAATTTAGTGAATTGAAAATAACATGTTTAAAGAAATAAAAAGTATAGAACAGAATAGCAAAGAAATATTAGAGTACATTAAATGTAGTAAACATAAACTTGTTTCATGATATTTTCCCAGTTTTGCCAATACATACACACACTCACTCCCTCACACATAACATCCATGTTGTAAAATTTATTTCTTATCATAAATAAGAGTTTGAAAGCCAGTGTTTTACAGCACATACCACACCACCAACACATTTATGCATGAAGTATTAAGCAATAGCAATTCTCCTGGACAGTTCTCTAGATGCCAGCAGCCCCCCTTCCTCCCATTTCCATGTGCTTCCAGCTTGATAGCAATTGCTTCTTTAAACTGACTCCTGACAGGAGACACCAGCTTTTTTATTATTATTTTTATTTGTTTTAATTAGTTATACATGACAGTAGAATGCATTTATGCACTATGATATGTCATACATAGATGGGATATAATTTCTCATTTTGCTAAGTGTACATGTTGCAGAATCATATTGGTCATGTAGACACATGTAGACACATACAGTAATAATGTCTATTTCATTCCACTATCTTTCCCATCCCCACATCCCCTCCTTCCCCTCCCTTCACTTCCCTCTACCTAATCTCACACTATTTTTCCCTAGTGCCCCCCTGCCTTATTGTGAATTAGCATCCACATATTAGAGAAAACATTCAGCCTTTGGTTTTGTGGGATTGGTTTATTTTGCTTAGCATGATATTTTCCAACTCCAACCATTTACTGGCAAATGCCCTAATTTCACCCTTCTTTAAAGCTGAGTGATATTCCATTGAGTATATATACCATATTTTCTTTATCCATTCACCTATTGAGGGACACCTAGATTGGTTCCATAGTCTAGCTATTGTGCATTGAGCTGCTATAAACATTGATGTGGCTGTGTCAATATAGTATGCTGATTTTAAGTCCTTTGGGTATAAACCAAGGAGTGGGATAGCTGGGTCCAATGGTGGTTCCATTCCCAGTTTTCTGAGGAAACTCCATAGTGGTTGCACCAATTTGCAATGCCACCAGCAATGCATGAGTGTACCTTTTCCCTCACATCCTCATCAACATTTATTGTTTCCTGTATTCTTGATGATTGTCATTCTGACAGGAGTGAGATGAAATCTTAGAATAGTTTTGATTTGCATTTCTCTAATTGCTGGAGATGTTGAACACTTTTTCATGTATTTGTTGATCAATTGTATTTCTTCCGTGAAGTATCTGTTCAATTCTTTAGGTCATTTATTGATTGGGTTATTTGTATTTTGATGTTAAGTTTTTTGAGTTCTTTAAATATCCTAGAGATTAATGCTTTATCATAGGTGCATGTGGTAAGGATTTTCCCCCAATCTGTAGGCTCTCTCCTCACATTATTAATTGTTTCCTTTGCTGAAAAGAAGCTTTTTAATTTGAATCCATTCCATTTATTGATTCTTGATTTTACTTCTTGTGTTTTAGGAGTCTTGTTACAGAAGTCAGATCCTAGGCAGACGTGGTGCAGATTTGGGGCTACTTTTTCTTCTATTAGGCGCAGGTCTCTGTACTAGTGCCTAAGTCTTTGATCCACTTTGAGTTGAATTTTGTACAGGGAGAGAGAGGTTTGATTTCATTTTGCTACATATGGATTTCCAGTTTGCCAGCACCATTTGTTGAATTAGGCTATCTTTTCTCCAGTAAATGTTTTTGGCACCCTTGTCTAGTATGAGATAACTATATTTATGTGGGTTTGTCTCTGTATCCTCTATTATGTACTATTGGTCTACAAGTCTACAAGACTTTCAAAAAACAATTAACACCCATACTCCTCAAAGTATTCCATGAAATAGAAAAGGAGGGAACCATTCCAAACTCATTCTATGAAGCTAATATCACCTTGATACCAAAACCAGACAAGGACACATCAAGAAAAGAAAACTTCAGACCAATATCCCCAATGAACATAGATGTAAAATGTCTCAATAAAATTCTGGCAAATCACATACAAAAACATATTGAAAAGATAGTGTACCATGATCAAGTGGGATTCATCCCAGGGATGCAGGGTTGGTTCAATATATGGAAATCAATAAACATAATTCATCATATTAATAGACTTAAAAATAAGAATCATATGATCATCTCAATAGATGCAGAAAAAGCATTTGACAAAATACAGTACACCTTCATGTTCAAAACACTAGAAAAACTAGGTATAGTAGGAACATACCTTAACATTGTAAAAGCTATATATGCTAAACCCAAGGCCAGCATCATTCTAAATGGAGAAAAATTGAAAGCATTCCCTCTGAAAATTGGAACAAGACAAGGATGTTCTCTTTCACCACTTCTATTCAAAATCAACCTTTAAACTCTAGCCAGAGCAATTAGACAAAAGAAAGAAATCAAAGTGATACAAATTGGTAAAGAAGAACTCAAACTATCACTTTTTGCTGATGACATGATTTTATATTTAGAAGATCGAAAAATTCCACCAGAAAACATCTAGAACTAATAAATGAATTCAGCAAAGTAGCAGGATATAAAATCAATGCCCATAAATCAAACACATTCCTATACATCAGCGATCAATCCACTGAAAGAGAAATTAGGAAAACTACTCCATTAACAATAGCCTCAGAAAAAAATTTAAATACCTGGGAATCAATCTAACAAAAGAGGTGAAAGATCTCTACAACGGAAACTACAGAACACTAAAGAAAGACATTGAAGAAAACCTCAGAAGATGGAAAGATTTCCATTGCTCCTGGATACACAGAATTAATATTGTCAAAATGGCTATACTACCAAAAGTGCTATACAGATTTAATGCAATTCTTATTAGAACCCCAATGACATTCTTCATAGAAGTAGAAAAAGCAATCATGAAATTTATTTGGAAAAATAAGAGACCCAGAACAGCTAAAGCAATCCTTAGCAAGAAAAGTGAAGCAGGAGGCATCACAATACCTGACCTGAAATTGTACTACAGAGCTACAGTAACAAAAATGGCATGGTATTGGCAGATACCAGCTTTAATATCTGCCTCTAGAAGTTTTGATCTGATGCCTATGTATGGAGTTCTTTTCTGGCTTCTATTATCAGTGCTTTCTTATTCAGCCTGTGCTCACTCTCTCAGTTTTTGACATTCCACATGTTTCCTTGTAGGCCCTGTTCTGATACAGCTCCAATTGTGTCTTAGATACCCCTTAGATGTCTTCAATGGAAAAGGGAAAGCAGGTTAAGAGAGACAAGGGGGAGGATTAAGATTTGAAATACAGGGCAAAAGTTTTATTTTGTCAATAAATTTTGTCTATAAGTGCAAAAGGGAATGGAAATTTGCATCTATTTGTGATATTTGGAATGCATCACCATTAAAATTTGGTAGGTGATTAATTCCAGCAATGCATACTGTCAGGATTGTTTCAACTTTTTTGAAGCTGCACAGCTATATAAAGCACAAGTATACCAAATATTACACCATTTCTTCTCGCCAGAGCCACTCAGAAATTTCCTTTTGAAGTTTATCAACATTCTTCTGGAAAGGAAGATCACATCTCTCATGGACTCCAGAAAAGAAGATATAGCTGTAATCAAATTTTGAGTATAGAAAATAGGCCATTCTGTAGTAAAATTCTCCCACAGGATTTTATGTGCAAGCTGAACTTTAAAGTTAATGAATTGTGATAATTAAAACTTCCCTTAAAAAGTGAGGCTGTAAGCTCTTACAAACATGTATATTTACTTTGACAAACAGGAACATATCATTAATTCTGTGTTCTCTGAAATTTTTTAATCCACCCTCTCCCTTTTTCTTGATTTTGGCGTTAAAGACCATTCTGAGGTAGATATTAATCCCTACAAAATCTCTCAATGACAGATTGAGGTGAGAGGAGCAGTCATATGGCTCTTCTCCCTTTCATGCCTAGAATACCAATTCATTGTCATTCTCATTATGAATTTTTAGATATTTTATCACTTGTAATTTAAAGATTTTAAGCTTCCCTGATACCCTTGTTATATTTGATACAACCTATATAAACTACTTTTCAATCATTTTTTAAGAAATGATAAATGGTTATTTAGAAAATGCCAATTGATGGGCACCATATGAATCTTATTTGCCTCAAAATTTTCACCAAGCTAGTTCTAAAAATCTCTAATTGTTTAAATGTCATCACTTTTTTGAGAATTTTTCTAAGTACCCTCATGCCCACAACTCCCACAGGTTAGGAGCCTCTCAGCTAGACAGCAAACATTTTATTCATTCTTAAATATACAGTCCAGAAAACATAGCAGTTGGGTAGAAAAGGATCCAAGACTTGAGTGTAAATTCTGAAGCCATGAAACTTCTAGGAGAAAACATAGGAGGAAAGTTATTCTATATTAGTGTTGGCAATGATGTTTTTTGGATACAACACCAAAAACATAAGCAGCAAAAGAAAAATAAGCAAGAGGGACTGTATCGAACCTAAAAGTTTCTGCACAGCAAAGGAAGCAGTCAATAAAATTTAAGTATAATCTGTGGATTGAGAGGAAAATATTTTCAAACCATTTGTCTGATAAGCAATTAATATCCAAAGACATATTAGGGACCAAAAATTCAATAGCAAACAAAAATCAAGAACAAAGAGCTCAATTAAAATGGACAAAGTACAATAGACATTGTTTCCAGAGACATGCAGATGGCTGATAGGTATGTGAATAGCTGTTCTAATCATTAGAGATGCACAAATCAAAACCACAATGAGACATCATCTCACATCTGTTAGAGTGTCTAGCATCAAAAAGACCAAGATAAGTATTGGTGAGGGTGTGGGGAAAAGGGAACCCTGTAAACTGTTAATGAATTGCAAATTGATACAGACATGTTTGAAAATTATATGAAGGCTCCTCAAGAAATTGAAAGTAGAATTACCTTATTATCCATCGATCCCACTAATGATATGTATCCAACGGAACTTAAATCAGGTTCTTGAAGAGATATTTGCACTTCCATTTTCATTGCAGTATTGTTACAAATAGTCATGAAATGGAAACAGCTTCAGTGTCCATCAAAGAATGAGTAGATGAAGACATTTGGTAGCCAAATACCATGAAATATTATTTTGGCACTCATTTACAATAACATGGATGAATTTGGAGGACATTATGCTAAAGGAAATAAACCTGACAAAGAACAACAATTACTGCATGATTTAAATTTTATGTGGAATCTGAAAAAGCCAAAGTCATAGAAGTAGAATGAAAAAATTGTTGTCAGATATTGGAAGATGGGAGAAATGTGGAGATGTTGAGCAAAGACTAAAAACCTTCAGAAATTAGATACACAAAATCTGGGGATCTAATGTACAATATGATTTGTGATGCATATATTAAGCAATCTATTGTGGAATTCATTACATAATGTATAGCAAATAACATTTTGACCCTTGAATACATTCATTTTTTCTTTTTAAAATATTTTTACTAGGGAATTATAGTAGTACAT
The DNA here is from genome assembly GCA_025594165.1 of Tamias sibiricus. Taxonomy (NCBI): domain Eukaryota; kingdom Metazoa; phylum Chordata; class Mammalia; order Rodentia; family Sciuridae; genus Tamias; species Tamias sibiricus. The sequence continues at coordinate 83,449,857 of CM046657.1, read as the reverse complement.
AATAGAAGGGTTAATTTTGACATATTCTTAAGTGCATATAACATAGTTTGCTCCACTTCAGTCCCCAGTATGACTCTTTTCTGCTCCTCCCACCTCTCCCTCATCTTCTTTCTCTATTCTATTGGCCCTTCTAATTATTTATTTATTTTTAATTTGTGCATTACAGTTATATATAAAAGCAGAATGCATTGTGATGTATTCATACATGCAACTGGAATAATTTGGTTAACTCCACTCCCCAGCTTTTTCCTTTTCCCTTATCTCCTCCCTCCCTCCTAGACCCCAGCCTCTAGTCTACTATATGAATTTATTACAGAACAGCACTACTTTCAATACATGTTATAAGAATAATTATTCACATAATGATTCTAGATAGATGGGGAGAAAAGACAGTTTCCTCAACATAGCTTGCTTTTGTGCCATACAACATGGCAATTGTTTCCTCTAAGTCTGTGAAGCTGTAATCTAAGCCTAGTTCTATAATCTGCTGTGAATTTGATCATTTTCCTTCTTTAATTATTCTGTCAGGCACTTAAAGATGAAATTGACCCCTCATTTTTCTCTTCTCCCAGCTGAGTTTGTTGAACCTCTCATCCCAAATTCTCTTTTCAAGACATTTATTTATTTAGCTATTTTAAATTTATTTTATTTAATTTTAATAGATAAAATTATATATATTTGTGCAGTGTGATGTTTTGAAATTTATATGCATTGTGGAGGAATAAATCCTGCCAATTGACATATGCACAGCTTCAATCATTATCATTTTTTTGGTAAGAGTACAACATCCACTATGTCATAATTTTAAAAAGTACTAATTACCTATTGATTTTTAAAATTAAACTATTTGTTTTGAATAAATGTAGATTTGCCCACAGTTGTAAGAAATGATACAAGATATGAGAAAAATCCTCTATCCTTTTCCCAGTTTCTTCAAATGATAATATTTTACAAAACTATAGTACTGATATCACTTTGAGGATACTGATAGTGATACACTCAAGACAGGTGTGTTCCTTCATCACCAGAATTGTATTTCCCTTTGACATCTACATGCACTTCTTCCATTCATTCTCTTTTTCTGTCTCTTCTACCACCAATATATGACCTTTGGAGACTCACTTTTTCACTAAGCATAATAAATTTTATAGATATAAAACTAAACATAAATTTTATATACCTATAAACATGTATATATAAATTTGCATACAAATTTTATAATATATACTATATAAATATAAATTATATATGTAAACTTTATAATACATATAAATAAATTTGTCCTTTTTCTTGCCTAGTAGTACCCCCATGAAATGGATGTACCACAATTTGTTTAAATATGCACCAACTACAATACATTTGTTTCCAGTTATGATTAATAAATCTCCTACAAACATTTGTATAAATGTAAGTATTTATTTTCTTTGAAGAATGCTCATGAGGTTTTAGATACTTGTTGGCACTCTTCCTTGATTGTACAATAAATACATACAAGTGGTAGCTTCTTAAAAGTTAATTATAACATCTGATATGCATATCAATTAAAATTTTGTATTATTTTTACATTGAAATCCATGGGCCAATTTTGTATTTTAAATGAATCTTTACCATTCACGATTTTGTAACTTCATCCATTGGTTACTTGGAAAATACTCGTTCACTGAGCTTATGAAGATCTTCCACATGTTGAACGCAGTTTATTATATACTTAAAAAAACCCACATTTGTAAGTGTTACCATGGTTCTCATGGAAACCAACTTTAAATACTGCTAAGTTCTTTGCAGTGGATAAATATTTTCTAAAATTCTTTTAGCTCCTGAAATCTCAAAGTTTTATCATGGGCAGAAAATATGATCAATGTATGTGGTCCACAACTTTTCTTCCCTGTGTTAAATACTGAGACTATCGGTTTATGAAGAGAAAATGTTCATCTAGGTTGTGTTTTAGAGGTTTCTGTCTATGATTGTCCCTTCTACTTGGGGCCTATTATGCTCTTAGGCATTTGTCAAAGACTAGAATAAGAAAGGGTGTGGATTCAGTCTCTAGTTTCAGAATCTTTCCTTAAGTGGCTCATGAATCTTGGCTTCTCTGGATTTCCCTAGAATCTGACTATTGGTTCACTAATATGCCTTATCTCATTCTTTTTCAAGCACTTCTACTCACAAATACATTAAAGAATTCTGAAATTATATATCTATATCCATATATATATATGTATATATATATATGAACAAACATGTATGCACTTCTACATACCCAGGGCACAGACATAAATACTTTATTTATTTATTTATTTATTTATTTATTTATTTATTTATTTATGTATTTACTTATTTACAATGAGGTCTGTCTATGTTGCCCAGTGGCTTGTATCTCCTGGACTCAAGTGATCCTCCTGCTTCAGCCCACAAGTAACTGGGACTACAGAAATGCCATAGCACCAAGCTAACACTACATTATCTAGAATGGTTCATTGTAAGTTTGAATAGATAAAAAGAATGTAACTTATTCTGTTTTGCATATACACATAAAACAATGCCATTGACTTAAATGTAACTGGAGAAATTTGAACTATGGTGCTCTGATACTTAGCTTTCAGTTAAAATTACAAGTTTTAAAGGTCAAAAATTAACATTGTTTACAGTTCTTCTAAAGTTCGTATTTCCATTCTATGGCCTTCAGTAAATTTTATGCTAATGTGATTTGTATTATTTAAATTATTACTTGAATTTAAAACCAAAAATACCGACAAATTGTATGTGTAGGTATGTCTATATATGTTTTGTTTGTGTATTTCCTGTAATGAAAGAAATTTCCTGGGTTAAGTTATTGTCATAAAATATTTCAGTATTAAGTTGATCAAAACATCATAGATATATTGCAAATTATAAAAGATAATTATTACACATAAAATAATAATTTGTTGGAAAATAACTTTCTGTTATTAATATCTTCTTTTTATGAATTATTCATGAATTCATGCATAAATATCACTTCTGAGTAGAAATGAGACTTCTGTGAGCAGAAGATTTATATATTACTTTTTCCTGTTTTTCTTTTTAATAAATGTAAGGGCTATGAAATACTGTTTACATAAATAAAGAGATGGGCTAGAAAGAATTCTACAGTAAAATGTTTGAACATATTCTGGATTATTTTTCAAATTCACATCATGGGCATAAGAAAATAATTTTAATGATCACCTGATGCATCCTCTTTCTATTTCGGTAGTAGCAAAAGAATTTTAGTAAAAAATATTGATCATACGATGAAGCACCAAGGTTTTTAACACAAATGGGCAATACATCATTTTATATTTAGGATAGAAAATCCAAGTTACCTTGCATTGGTGGAATGCAAAGTGGAAGAAGAAACCACTGTGGTTAATCAACATCAGGATGTAGAGCACTTCAGACTTAATTTGGCCTTCTGAATGCCAGTTTCTTCTCTAGGCAATTCACTTGCCTAATCTCATTGAAACTTCAGTCAATCTGTCATATAATATATCCTAATATATTATATCAATATATCCTAATTCTATAGATGGAGAAATTGAGGTTTATAAAATGAAACTTTGTATCATAAATTCATGGCAAATCTGAAATTTGAACTCAGGGTCAATGACTCCTGGTTCTTAAACTTTTTTTCACTTAAATTTGTTATCAATCTCTACCCTTTGTTCAATTCTAGTCTTAAAATAAGAACCAAGAATATCTATAGTGGGGCAAAGACTTGAGAAAGGATATCTTCTCCTAAATACTGTTTCAAAATGGTAAATGTTTAAATCAGCCAGAACAAGTAATGTCTCTCTTTGACTTGTAGTTTATATCTCAATTCTTTGAAAATTCATTTCAGTGTTATTATAAATATATCTATTAACTAGAATGAGCTTTCATTTGAGTTCTGTGTTTAAAATTCTACTTTAAGGCGTACTGGTCCATTTATATTTCAGATGAAACAGTTCGAAGTTTATGGTTTGATGTCACATAGACTTTTGAGGTTGGTGCCTTATTCAGTATATAAAATACTCGGCAAGTTCCCTAATCTCTGTGAGCTTCAATTTCCTTAATTTCAAAATGCTTCTAAAATAAGTTTCAAGCAATATTTAAACACAAACACTTATCTAAAATATTAACAAAATACATGCCACAGGAAAAAATCTGCATGTATCGATAAAGCCAAAGATTAAAAGTCATTGATAAGATAGATGTGCTTAATAAAGTAAGAACTGCCTTACAGAGTGCCTTCCATATCTAGATAAAAAGCTTAATGTTTGAGCACAGAATGTAGATAAGGAATATTTCTTAACCATAAATATAAATATATACACACATATACAAATATAAATATATGTTATATATGTGTATAGAATTTAGGAATCTTTGCAGTTTAAAATACATTGCAAAGATAATGCCAATAATTTCTGTATACACCTCACTTAGTTTCTCTTGATGACATTATCTTAGATAATCATAGTGTATTTGTTAAAGCAAACCAAGATCATTGGTGCCATACTATTAGCTAAACTTCTCTGTGTCATATTATTTTTATAGTGGAAGAACCACTAGAAACGGCAGGAACACTTTTATTTTGTCAACATAACTCTTGGTGGAATGTTTCTTAAGTCGTTTTTCAGAAACATCAGGTAGCCAATGAATTTTAGTTTATGAGTAGTTTTCTGCCCTATTCAATGCTCAGAAAGAAAATTCAGTAAGGATCCTCTTAAATGCTTAAAAAATTTCCTAGATACAATTTATTTTCATTTACTAATCAGAACATATTTACCTAAATTTGAATCCCTATTTTTACAAATTTGAATTAAGAGTGGTTATTTGAGATGCCATATTTGTCAGTCATAGTTTTAATATTTTAGCTATTTTTTGCAATTAAAAAACTGAGCATTTGCCAAAATATGCACTGAAGATTTCCAAATAGCTGCAAACAAAGTCTGTCTTTCTACTCATTTTCCAAAGTTCACGTCTCCAGATTCTCCCAAATGTCTTCACATCCAGAATTTACAATTTCATAGTCCTTTATTAAGTAAAGGAAACATGGGATAGAATGGCTTTGTTGCCTATGCTTTTTGCCATGGTTAGATCAAAGTGGCCTCCACAAGAGGAGCTTGGGTATAAGAAAATCCTAGGACTCCATAGCAGAAACATCAGAAGAACATTTAGGTCTGCTTCAAGCCTCCATGTTTCTGCTCAGTTCTTCATTAACTTTAGTCCAAGATGAAATGACTTTTCATTTAAAAAGGAATTTAACAGTATAGAAGGAATACACAGAAGCATCAAATCAGAGCACAGAACCAGAATACTAAACAGGCCAAGAGATTACTCTGTGTGAGCCCAAGGCCTTTCTGTATATAGTAGGAAAACCCCTCAGCCAAACTAAATTGCATCAAACATTCAAAAAGATGATCAACAATAATCAGAAATCTCTACAAATGAGTCTAGATCCAAACAGAAATATCTTTCTAGCTAGGGTTAATAATTTTTAAGGGAATGCTTTGAAAATTATGTCAGAATCAGAATATTTGTTACTTGTTATACACATTTATATGTAAGTTATAGAAAAAAAACGTGTTGTTTCCTATTTCAGTAAATTATTGGCTCCGAAGTCTCAAAAAATAATTTTGTTTACTTTCTGGAATCAAAAGTTAAGTAAATCCTGTAGATGCTGTGAAAGTAATAATGAGACAGTATCCATCCTCCATGAGTTGGCTACGCACTTGGCTTCAACAGGCTGCCTGTTTTGAGGGCAAGGCTCCAGAGATCTAATTCTTCTTTCACCTGCCTGTAGCTTCTGCAACCATTGAAAGTGATTCATTAGGTTTTCAAGATGAAACTGCATTATTGAACCAGATGCTGAAGAATTATGGGTCTTTGTGAAATAGAGTTTTATTAAAATGGAGGCTATTTTAGAGAATCTAGGAGAAAAATAAAGGACCCTTGTAGTGTTTATGTCTTCTCTCACACAGGAAAGAGTTTAATCATAAAGGAATACAAATTGAAATTAGAAATCCTAAAATGTCTCTCAGCTCTTGCACTGGCAGAGACTATGTTGTTGACAAATTACTTACCCCTTCTGAACCCCAATTTTCTTATCAGTAAAATGGAGAAATACATACCTAATAGTGAAAAATTGAGGTATAATACTCCTTATATAGTAAATGGCACATATGAGTCACTTGAAGCATTAGCTGCTGTTTTTCTTCTTTCCAGCATCAACATTTTTATTTTTTCAAAATTCTATTTGACTTAAATTATTGACCTACCAAAATCTGTACATAACTAATACATGCAATTTGATGAGCTTGGAGATAAGTGTATAACTATGAAACCATCAGAATAATCTATGCCATAAGCTTACTCATCACCTCCAAAAGTTACATCTTTTTTCCTTTATTTATAATTGTGATTCTTATTATGTGGTAAGAGCAAAAGACATAAGACCTATCCTCTTACTAAATTATTAATAATGTGATATAATATTATTTGCTTTAGGCCCTATATTAGACAACTGATCTCCAGGCCTTATTTATCTTATATTTTAGAGCTTGCTAATCATGAAGAAGAGTGAATCACTATAAATGGAAGAGAAATTGATTTAATACAAATGATAATGTACAGAATTTTCTAGCTGAAGCAAAGAAATAGATGATATAAATAAGTACAGAATGGTAGTGGAGTAAAAATTTCTGTACAAAATTTCTGAGTATGGATGCCTTGGCAATGGAGGTATGTTGATATGCAGCAGACAGTAGTTCTCTCTACCTACCTTAACTAGGGCGTTTTGAAGCCAAGTAGCACTCCTTCATTGCGATATGGAATTAAAGGAGTACCCTTCCTACAATTGCCTTTGAATTTTGAGGAAATTCTGTGCATTGACTCTGTCTTCTGGATCAGATTTTCCTCCATACCCCCATACTTGCTCCTCCTTGAGCACTGAAGACAACAAAGAGTGAAAGCCTGAATTAGAATCTTAACTATCCAACTGCAGGAAATGTGTGTGGTAGCTATGGTCATTTACCAGGAAAGCTTCTCAACCTCGGACACATGACAGTACTTCAGATACGGAAGTCCTTCATCTGATGGCAGGAAGATGATGCCTTGAAATTTTAAATTTTATGTGACTTGTGTTGAATTTCTCAAATTCATTTAAAGAACTGTTCCTTCATTTAGACAAAGGGCTTTTAAAATCTTTTCAAATGAATCTATTATTTGAAAAAATTTGCTGGAATCTAATCTTCCCTAGGCTAGAAATAGTATTTCATTCGTTCTATTAGCAAATTAGAATAAACTGAGAGTTTCTGCCTCAATATTGATTAGTTTACTAGAGATGAAATTATTCATTTGCTCTCTTTCCAAGCAAGGTTATTTAGGGGAAGTATGCTAAGCCTGGAGGAAAAATCAGCATACCTAAGTATTTTTATTTTATTTATAGGAACCCCTTTGGGGTTCTCCAATAAGAATCTAAAAGAACTTCCATTTTTATCTTTCAAAAAATGTTTTATGTGTCAAATTTGCTGCTTAATTGCAACTTGGGCAATATAAAAACTTGCTCTGGATGTTCAATTCAGCAAACAATTATTGAGTGTTGCTTCTATATACAAGAGAATGCTATATTCATGAAGAATGCAGTGTTGAAAAATTCAGCATCATCAACTTTCTCACAAATTTATTGTGGGTAAAATTTACATAATGACAGCTATTATTGATTTGTTTTGTGCCAAACCCTGTTTCCAGCACTTGAATTTTAAATCTATTTGTTACAACAACCCCATTTATTAGATATTATTTTCTATACTTATTAGATAAAGAAACAAAGGCCTTGGAAGGTAAGATACAAGCTAGCATCATCCTATTTGTGAAGAAAAATTGAGGTTGAAGAATTGAAGAGGAATAGTAGATTTACAAGGATTTTGAGGCTGAACTACATTTCAACAAGAATTTAGAGCTTATTATTCAAAAAGTATTTCAGAACTCTGAAAAGATTAAGTCAAGCTCATATCCATTTTTAAGTAGGAAGTTTAGAAATGCAAAGTTCTGGAAGTCTGTGGGCATTGTAGTACTGGATTTTGGCATAGTATTTAACAAGATCTCACAATATTCCTACATCTAAGATGGCAAAACATGAAGTAGAAAACTCAGGTAAAATTTGCCTTCTAGTGGTAGATGGTAAGACATTTTATACATTATAAAGCTAAATACAGATTGTACTGTGGTTAGCAGTTTGGGTTCCATTTTCAGAATAACATTTGCCTGTTTCTTTGTAAATTATACTAGCACCTCCCTTAATGTGCAGTAGTAAAGCCTTTGCCCTAGATTTTACTAATAATCAGTACATGTGAGATATTATTTTGGATTAACTAATCTAGGACTACCTGGAAATTGTTGTCTAGTGGCTGATCTCAGCCAGGTTCTCCTGGACACTTATGATACTATCTTGCCAACTGGCAGAGAAAGGATACCAGTCAAATACTTAATGATTCACATTTTTAAGATTTTTGTCAGTCAAAATATTAGAAACAATAACAGTAGTAACAATGATAGAGCAATATACCAATTGTTGATCCACTATTATATATAAAATATTTCTCATGTATTATAATTATCACAATAACTCAGAATATAAGAATTATTGTTTCCCCTTTAAATATGAAAATCTTTGAGCACAGAGAGGTGGAAGAACTGATTTTCATTCACATATCAGTTTGTAGCTGTGTTGGTGATCAGAACTTAAAGTTATTTGTTACCTTGTGTTAAACATCTGAGGATATTGATTTTTATACAGTAACAATAAATGTTATCTTAGGTTAGGATAAAATACACCATGCTTCAATATGAATAGCAAAAGGTAGGTTTGGCTCTCTAAATCCCTCATTAAAAGTCATAAAGACTTCCTGCAAATTTAGCTGAATCAAGAAGATTTTGGTATTTTTAAAATAACCACTGTAGGTTCTGGGTGGGTGGAAAATAGTTGATAGGTGGTGGTATTTATTTTTTAATTCTCATTTCCTCTGAGCAGCCTGAGTAGATTTGTGTGGCATAATGAGTTCATGGATTTTCATTAAAAAAAGACCCAAACAAACTAGAAAATGATTGCATAGATTTAAAATTATGACACTTAAGTGAAGTTGTAGGAATTAGAGATGTTGTGTTAAGGAAGAATTGAATAATGAGTGTCATGATAGTTTTTATGGAGCTGCTAGACCAAGTGTTCTATAAACATAAGTAAGATGACCGGCTTCATATTAGAGAGAAAATTAAGGGAATTAGGACAAAATACCTTATTAGATGATGAACTTTTCATTACTGGAAACATTCAAGCAGACATCAGATGACTCTTTGACAAAACTAAAAGAAAATAAAAATAAAAGAGAATTGGGAAAATGTTTCCACATCTTGTTACTTTCTCATTTAAAATTTATGTACATTTATGTACAATACTTATGCATGCATATATGCAAACATGCATGTGGTTGTGTATTTATTATTTACACATATATATAAATGCATATGAACATGCATATATGACAGAAATACTTACATATAATGAAGTTATTTTTCATCATTGACCCAGCTTAGGCTTCCAAGGGAAAGCAATTAATTGTCAAAATGTAAATTTTGTACAGCAATCTCTTCTATATCTTTAAAACTAAAAATTTTTCTCTTTGCATTCCTACTAAACCTTCTATTTCAAGACCTCAGCTGACAGAATGCTAACCTAATATTTTACATATGAATTATTTTAAAAGGCAAAAGCATTTATAATTGGAACCAAAGAGCCATTGCATACTATAGGCAATAAATTTGACTCTGCCTCTTATAAAACAGAAATACTTTTAAAAGAATCCTAGATTTTATCCAATGGTTTTAATATCTTTGGGTCCAAGAGCATTGACTGTGTAATTGGTTCTTTAAGGTGATAGATCATTAGAGGAATCTTGTAATCTGTCTTTGCTTTAAGAAACAACAGCCTTCCCCTATTAGACTTTTAATAATTTTTCTAATATGTCTATCTCATAGTTCCTGTAAGTAATATGAGCCTCCTCAGGGAGGAGGTCAGTGAGGAAAAAGAGGAATCGAGTCAGGATGGGACTGAGTCAACACCATCACTAATTCCCTTCCTTCAGTGTACTCTCTCTCCTTTTCCAGCACATGACCCTCTGGGCCTTTGGTGTGCTGTCTGATGTGATTGCTTGCACAATACTTGGGAAATTTTTCTGTGTCTGCCTTGCTCAGCCAACCTCCTATCTCACATCCACCTTGCACGTTCCCTCAAACCTCTGTAGCAAAAGCATTTTGCTATCCAGAACACACATCCTCTTTTGTGGTTTCTACCAAGTTGTGGGACTCTTCCGAGAAGCTGTGTGAGTGTATGCGTGTGTGTGTGTGTGTGTGTGTGTGTGTGTGTGTGTGTGTAAATAATAATATTGTATATAATATTTTAAATACAATCATACTTCAAAAGTAGAATTGGAAAGCATATTTGTGATTTAAGTTCTAAATTTAATTTTATATACTGTATATAAAATATAATATATATTATCAGGATCTTTGAAGAGCTGAGGATGATTAGATATAGAATAAGATGTTTTTAGTTTATTCAACACAAAGTATTTAAGCATGATCCTAATGATCATCTGACGAGAATAAAGTAGAAAATGATACAATCTAAAAATTTACTTTCAAGTTAAAAGCACAAAAATAGCATGATATCTGCAGATGAGCATGTCCATTCTTTCTTTTTTAGGTCAATTGTGCTTCTCCATGTCTGTTCTTATGAGAAAACTGGTAGTCAGTTGGTGGCCAGGCTATGGTTCTTGTGTTAGTATTCTAGCAATGTGCAGATTTATCCTGGTGATGTGTTCATTGCTATCAATGTGTTAATTAAGTTATCAGAGTGTTTAATTTTATTGTGTGTTTTGTATAATGAGTGGCTTTGATTTGAGTATAGTACTAGACAATAGTCTTATAATCTTATTTGGCTAATTCCTCAGAGAGAAAAGGTTTAGAAGATTAACTAAGGCTAACATGAAGACATGTTCCAATCATGTTGCACACTGTGTATACCAGTGTGCAAGGTCCATTTCATTAGGAGCAAGTAGCATGGGAGAGCTATGTGGGATTCTGCAGTTCATCAAAGCCCAGCGTTTGAATTTAGGTTTATGAAACTCTCCTTAGAGAAGCTCAGTCATGCTTCCAAAGTAGAAATGGAAAGCAAATTTGTTACTTAAAGCACTGAGTTTAAGTCTCTACTCCTTTAGAATTAACTGAGTACTTGGATAGCCTATTTCAAGAGGTCCATTATTACATGTAATGCCCATTTCTTAAATCTTGGAAGGATTTTCACATCTATTGAAGAATGAATATGCTCTTTGAAGCTGAGATGACTAAATTTTTTTCTCAATGGTTATTTATTCATTTTGTTCTGTGATTTGGTAAGTCAAATACTTATTATATGTTATGCTGGAGAGCATTATTTCCAGATATTCAATCATTCAACCCATGGTCGATTTTTGAGGCAACTGATGTAAAGAGTGAAAAACAAGAGCAGGAGAGGGAAAATCCTATAAATTGCTTCTTTAAGAAATAGTCTAATGTAGCTGGGCGTGGTGGCACATGCCTGTAATCCCATCACTTGGGAGGCTGAAGCTGGAGGATCTTAAGTTCAAAGCCAGCCTCAGCAATGGCGAGGCACTTAGCAACTCAGTGAGACCCTGTCTCTAATAAAATACAAAATAGGGCTGGGGATGTGGCCCAGTGGTCAAGTGCCCCTGAGGTCAAACCCAGTACCAAAAAAAAAAAAAATAAATAAATAAATAAATAAAAAAAGAAAGAAATAGTCTAATGCAATAAACATTGAGGTAGCTGTGTCACTGTAATATGCTGTTTTTAAGTCCTTTGGGAATAGACCCAGGAGTGGGATGGCTGGGTCATAGGGTGGTTCCATTCTCATTTTCCCAAGAAATCTCCATACTGCTTTCCATAACGATTGTACCATATTGCAGTCCCACCAGCAATGTATGAGTGTGCCTTTTCCCCCACATCCTCTCCAACATTTATTGTTGTTTGTGTTCTTGATAGCTGCCATTCTGACTGGAGTGAAATGAAATCTTAGAGTAGTTTTGATTTGCATTTCTCTAATTGCCAGCGATGTTGATCATTTTTCCATATATTTGTTGATTAAATGTGTATCTTCTTCTGAGAAGTGTCTGTTAAGTTCCTTGGCCCATTTATTTGTCAATGTTTATAGCAGCATAATTCACAATAGCTAGGTTGTGGAACCAACCTAGATGTCCCTCGGTAGATGAATGGATAAAGAAAATGTGGTATATATACACAATGGAATTTTACTCAGCAATAAAAGAGAATAAAATAATGACATTTGCAGGTAAATGGATGAAGTTGGAGAATATAATGCTAAGTGAAATCAGTCAATCTCAAAAATCCAAATACTGATTGTTTCCTCTGATATAAGGAAGCCGGTTCACAGTATTGTTGGGTCAGGTACATAGGAGGATTACAGGAACACTATAATGGTCAAAGGGAAGGGAGGGGAAGGGAGATGGGGGTAAAAAAAGTAGTTGAATAAGACGGATATCATTATTCTAAAAGCATGATTGAAGACTTGAATGCTGAGAATATACTTTGTATACAAACTTTTGTGTAAAAAGATGCTATATATGTACAGTATGAACTGTAATACATACTACTATAAATAAAAATTAAAAAAATAGTCTAATGCAGAAAAATGTTACAGTTATCCTGTTTTGATCATTCCATAGAAAGGTTGGTTGCCAAAGAACTGCATTAGTTTTGTATTGCTGCAGTACAAATTATCCCATATTTCCATATCTTTAAACAACAAACATTTATTATACTATAGTTTCTATAATCTGTGAGCAGCAGAGCTGAGTGACATATTCTTTTTTTTTTAAATATTTATTTATTTGCTTTAGTTGTACACAATGCGCTTGTTTTTACGTGGTGCTGAGGATCCAACCCAGGCCGCACACGTGCTAGGCGAGCGCTCTACCGCTGAGCCACAACCCCAGCCCGACATATTCTTATTTATTAAATTATCACATGGAGATATTCAGGGAGAAACATTTTATTTAAACATCTCTTATTATTTATTTCATATAGACTTTTATATATTTATTTTCAGTACTGAGGATTTAATCCTGGGACACTGAGCTACATTCCCCAGCTAATTTTATTTTTTGTTTTGAGACAGGGTCTCTCTAAGTTGCCCAGGCTGGCCTTGAACTTGTGATGCTCCAGCTTTAGTCTACCTACTAGCTGGAATTACAGGTATATGTCATCATGACTAGGTCATTTAGTCTTTACAGGATCCTATGACTCATGTCTTGTTGAAATTTTATACATTATAAAGTTATATACAGATTGTACTGTGGTTAGCAGTTTGGGTTCCATTTAGTGATAGTGAATTTGATGATGAATTTATGTATATGTTATATATGTGCATATATATATATATATATTACACACACACACATATATATATACATACATGTATAATTATACATTTCTAATGTTTGTATATAATTATATATTTCTATGTATAATCTATCCAAGTTGCATAGTTCGTAATGGCAGAATTATGATTCTAATTCTGATTTGATGGACTCCTAATAATGTACTCTTAACTACTTAAAAACAAAACCTGCAAGACACAGCCCTTTGATGGGTATTTTCCATCAAAACAGAAAAATACTTTCATATAAAATATAATGGACTTCCCTGGTTATGAAGCAAAAGAGCATAAAGAGAAGAGAAAAGTGCAAAAGTCATAAATTTGAAATTTAGAATTTCAGGGACATTAGAAATGTGTTTTGAACTTCTCAAAGCAGAAACCTCTCTGATGTACATGCTCAGGGTGTCTACCATCAGCTTGGGCATCTCCAGTAGTGAAGACATACTGTCTGGCAGGCAAACCATTTAGTTTTTGGTTGGTCATCTCACTTTTGTTTTAATTACTCTCATAGTCATAATCTGCCTCCTTCAAACTTGGTTTTAATTTTATATCAGTTTTAAAATAGTCATAATCTGTAATCAGTCAGCATCTTCACCCACTCAGTGTATGTGTTTTAAGTTTTAATTACCCAGGAATGAATTTTATTTCCCTCTTCTTGAGGTTCAAATCAATAATCATTAACTGGAATCATTTCACTTAAAGCTTCATTAAATTTACCAAATTAACTAATCAAATAGGTGGAACTAACATAACAAATAAGCAATTTCATAAATAGCTCTTTGCTAGCTGCAACCTGAATATTCATGTAAAAGTGAAATTCCAGTGGTAGACTGTAGTAGTTCTGCTCCAGTAAAAGCAGAGCACATTATGTTTGTAACACCATTTCACTCTTACCATTACCAAGGGGGGAACACTAGCATGGTCCCATGCTACATATAGAAATGAAGGCTAGCTGAGGCACAATTCACCCACAGATGTCAGGCATCACATCCTAATTTTTCACCCAAGGTAGGTTGAAGTAAAAATGAGATCAACATGTCATTTTATTAGATATAAAAACTGTGCCATATGTTAAGCACTATATTCTAGATTGCAGTGCTTCATAAACACTATGAATCACCTGGGGATAATGATAAAAGAGAGTTTCTGATTCTGTAGATCTTGGTTGAGCCTAAGATTTCACATTTCCATCAAGCTCCAGGTAATTCTGATGTGCTGGCCCATGTGCCAAACATTGTGGTACAATTCAGACCTTGCAACATAGGAAAGGGTGGTCCTAGACTTGCAGCACAAGCATGATATGAGACACTGTTATAAACTTAGACTCTGTGGCCTCTCCTGAATCCCACTGAATGCGTACATCTGGGCCTAGCACCAGGAAATCTATTTTGGCAAACCTCAAAGGTAATTAATATTTACACTAGAGTTTGAGAAGCCTTCACTGGATTTCATACTGAATTATTATCAGAAGAAATGATACCTTCTCACTCCCTGGAGCTGTCTCTCTTCTGTACATCACATTGTTTCTCCCAGAGCTGAAATGGCCTGCCATTAGGGTTTGTGAAACTTCAACGTTTTATCTGTAATTCTGTTTCTTCTCATTTTATGTGGTTGCTTTGCAAAATCTTATCTTCATAAGCTTCAACTAGCATGTACATACTAAAGAATAACTAATTTATTATCTCCTATGCTAACTGCTTTTAGATTAAAGCTGGCATATCTGATTCTCAGCTATTTACATGCATAGGAGCATTTGACAGGCCCATCAAATTCCTTATATCTAGAATGTCAGTCATTAATTTACCACAATCTGTTTTTTTTTTTCTTAATCACTTTTACTATGTTTGATATTCCCATATATTGTTTTCTAAGGACAGAGTCTTCAAAATATTTATTAAGTCCTTTTTATCAATCACTATTTAAATATATTTATTTAACAAATTTCAACTTCCCCATATTTCTTTCCAGTGTGTTTCTACTTTCTTGTATCACTTACTGAGAGGAGAGAAAATACAATGAAGTGGTGAGAGGATTTATGAATTTTAAAAGAATCTATCAAGCATGCATTTTAGAGACAGTAGTGAGCACTTTGACTATATTTTATAAATAGTCAAGGAGATAAGACATCAGCAGGGTAGATAGGCAACTACATGAAAGATACAACATTTGGGCCAATTCAAGGGAGTATTTCAATCTTTTTGTTCCATTTCTATGTCCACTCAAGAATCCAGGAAAGTGAGTACTCACCTTTATAGATTCTCTTTCAGCTTGGTATAATTCTGGATATTGAGATATAAACAGACATTTTAGAAGGCTACAAAGAAAATATCTATTTTCTTGTTAGAAAAAATGTTATGGCCTCTTCAGTGAAAATTATAGAACACTAAAGAAGCAAAACTATCAGTAGATTAAAGGGAAGGGAACAGGTTAAGCATGGAGTATTGGGGACTGAATTAGTGCAAATAATATTCCATGCTTTTATAATTATGTCAAAATAAATGTGATGTTGTGTATAACTAAAAAGAACTAATACAAAATTTAAAAAGAGAAATTGAAGAAGATCTTAAAAGATAGAAAGAATGCCTATGGTGCTGGAGAGGCAGAAACAATATATATATGGCCATATTACCAAAAGTGACCTACAAATTCATTGCAAATCCCATCAAAATACCAATGACATTTTTCATAGAATTAGAAAAAATATTGTTAAAATTAATTTAGAAGAAGAAAAGACCCAGAATAGTCAAAACAATACTGAGCAAAAAGAGTGATGCTGGAGGCATTACAATACCTGATCTCAAATGATATTACAGAGCTGTAGTAATAAAAACAGCATGGTATTAGCATTAAAACAGACATGAAGACCAATAGAACAAAAGACACAGAGGTAAATCCACATAAATACAGTCATCTGATATTTGACAAAGGTACCAAATATATATGTTGAAGAAAAGATAGACTTTTTAACAAATAGTTCTATGAAAACTGGACATCCATATGTAGAAGAAAGAAAATAGATCCTTAACTTTCACCCTACACAAAATTCAACTCAAAGTAGTTAAACAAACCAGGTTTAAACCAGAACTCTGCAGCTGTTGGGAGAAAATGTAAGGTCAATACTCCAACATATTGGCACTGACATTGACTTCCTTAATAAGATTCTTAAAGCCCCAGAAATAAAACCAAGCATCAAGAAGTGGGACAGTAACAAATTATAAGCTCTGCACAGCAAATGAAACAAGAGCATGAAGATAAGAGACTATAAAATGGGACAATGGACTAATATCCAGGCATATAAAGAACTCAAAAAAACTTAAAAACAAACAAATCATCCAAACAATAAATGAACAAGTAATCTAAACACACACTTCTCAAAAGAAGAAATACAAATGGCCAATAGATATATGAAAAAATCATTCAACATTCTTGTCCAATAGATAGTTTTCTGTGGATCTCATAACAAATTACCACAAACTTGGTGGATTTATGCAATGAAGTTTTATTTCTTAAGAGCTCTAAAGTTTCCATGTCCAGAATCAACCCACCATGATAAATTCAATTTCTGACAGAGTAGTGTTCCCACCAGAGGCTCTGGGTTTAAATGTGAGATGTCCCCCAAAAGCTCAAGTGTGAGACATTGCAGGAAGGCTTAGAGGTGAAATGATGGGGTTATGAGAACATTAGCCTAATCAGTGCATTGATCTTCTGATAGGGATTAACTGAATGATGACTGTGGCCTGGGAAGGTGTGGCTGGAGGAGGTGGATCATTGGAGGCATGTCTTTGGGGTATATATTTTGTTCTTCATGATGGGGAACTCTCTTTGTTTCTGCTTCCTGGAAATGTCCTGAGCAGCTTTCCTTTACTACACTTTCCCACCATGATGCTCTGCCTCACCTGGAGCCCCGAGGACTGGAGTTGGCATTCTATAAACCGAAAATTCTGAAACGATGAGTCCCCAAATAAACTTTTCCTCCTCTAATTGTTCTTTTCACGTCTTTTGTTCATAGAGGCAAAAAAGTTGACTAAAACAGGGAAGATTTGCTCCAGCATCTTTCAGCTACTGGGGTCTGCCATCCTTCCTTAGCTTGTTTCCACATTATTCCATCTCTGCCTCCACTTCCACATGTTTTTCCTTCTGTGTACTTTCAATCTCCTTTAGCCCTTGTGGTGGCATTTTAGGGCACACTCAGATAATCAAAGATCCTCTCCCAGTCCCAAGATCAATAGATTAAACTGATTTTTGAAACTTATCTGCTGAAAAGTGCCACTTATAAGTATGTGTCAGGACCTAATTCCTTTGCAAGGCCATTGTACCTAATCACACCCCTTAATTCTCCAATTTCTATTTCCTATATATATTTTCCCACATATACCCAATAAGTCTACCAAAATAGAAAGGGAGAAATAATCCAAATTGTTTTCCCAATTTTCATAGTTATCGTTTTCCCAATTATATCATTTTAGGTGTAGCAGCCAATCCAGCATCATGTGTTTCATTCATTGTCACTTCTCTTTAATATCTTTCAATCTGGAATAGCTCCTTGGTCTTTCCTGTCTTCAGTGACTCTAATTGACATTCCAGTTGCTATTAGAATGACCCCACCCCATTTAGTTTGTCTGATACTTGTTATGACTTAAGAATTTGAATATTTTTAGCAAGAATAGCACAGAAATGATACTGAGCTCTTTCTGATACATCCATCATATTGCAAGGAGCACAGTGTTGGTTTTTGTCATGAATGATGATGCTCTAGCTACCATTATGTCATTTGATGCTACCTGTTAGATTTCTTCACAGGAAAGTGAATTTATAAGTATGTGTTGTTTATTAATAAACACTATGCATCTTATGGGAAGTTACTGTGAGATTATGTGAATAATTGATTTCTTATAAATTTTTCACACATCCATTGATTAGTTTTATATGAATCAATATCACAATGATGACTGTCAGTGGTCATCTTATAATTCTGTCATTCATATTAGATTTCTTAGTTAGCGTGGAAACATCCTCTTTTTTCCAATTTATATGTGTCTTTATGTTTTTGTATTAGCATGGTCTCATGAATTCTTTTTGTACTCAAAAAACAATTCATCATTATTACTTATTTGAACTTCTGTCAGACTTGTTCAGTGGGAGCTTCCTCAAGCTGGCCCCTGCATCATTTTGACATGCCCTTTGAGTACTTTCAGAGCAGCAGAATATTTTTGCTATCTCTGCCTAGGCCTTGAGTCAGCCATTTCCCTCCAGGAAGACCTAGATCCTTTGTATTTAAAAATAATTATTCGAACACTGTGTGTACTTTTCATGACTAAGGTGTTACTACCCTTTCAAGAGAGTGAGATAATAAATATGTGCCTGTACTATGTATGTGTATGAATTAACTTATGCATTCATACATCTTAGTGGTAACTAGTGCTGTATCATAGTGAGGATTGTTCATACAGATGCTCACAATCGTATTCAAGCACCATCTCTCCTTTCCATATTTATAAGTCACATTTTCAACAATGAAATAAGTGTCTTATTTTCCTTAGTGAATTTTTACATTTGTTCAATTCTGCGTGTGTATTATCAAAATCTTCATCATGACAGCAGGAAGCTGAGACCCAGACTGACTGTCTTCCCTACTGGGGGTACTAGCTGAAAGCTCACACAAAGTAAGAGAAGGAGGAAGGGAAAAGGTAGATGGAAGGTGAGAAGAAGGTTGAAGAAAAAAAGGTCATTTAGAAAGTTCAGTCCCAAAATTGTATCCACCTGTACCAATACACTGATTTATTGCTGGAACCCTATCTGCCATTTCCCACTGCCTTAATGTTGCATGTACAATCTGAGAGCTGGGCATTCATAAAGGAGAGGGTAGGAGGAGGAAAGATGTACCAATTAGAAATAGGATTCCAGATATACAGCACTCATACCATTGTGCCTACTCAAAATGTCACAAAAATGCTGTCTGCTATCCCCTATGGGCATGCCAACCCAAATCTTGGCTAATCTGTTAGTCTAATTACTTAATGTCACTACTAGTTGATCAATAGAAATTATTACCGCTTCTTCCTATGCATACAATAAGTCTCCATTTCCGAATTTTTTCGTTAGCAAAAAGGGATCTAGTGATGGACTTTTAACCACTGGAATGCAAGTAGAAGTGGTATGTGACATTTCTGCAACAAGATTATTATTTTTTTAAAAAGCTATGCTTCCTTCACCTACCTTTTATTTTATTTCTTTCTGAAATATCAGTCAAAACTTAGATGAAGCAGGGGACACAGGATTAAAGAAATAGGACTTCTGAATTATAATATGTGAAACAGAGCCATCTACTCTGGACTGTTGGACAATGAGAAAAAATTATGCTTAGGTTAACATACAGTTAGTCATGCATTCTGCACCCATGGATTCAATCAATTACTGAGCACAAATATTAGAAAACACTGTCTGTACTGAACATATACAGACATTTTTCTTGTCATTGTTCTCTAAAGAATACAGTATAAATCAATTTACAAAGCATTTCATTGTATTAAGTATTGTAAGTAACCTAGAGATGATTTAAAGTGCTTCGGGAGCTGCACATAGGTTATATGGAAATACTACACTATTTTATATAAGAAACATGAGCATCTGAGGATTTTAGTGTCTTCAGGGGATTGGATCCAGGACACCACAGATAGGAGAAATAACTATTTCCATAGTCTATTAGTGGTAAGAACTAATTCAAGTTATTCAAACTAATACAGCTTAAACTAATACAGCTTTTATTTTGTTTTTATTTATTTATTGGTACCAGGGATTGAACTCAGGGAATTTGACCACTGAGCCACATCCCCAGCCCTGTTTTGTACTCTATTTTAGAGACAGGGTCTCACTGAGTTGCTTAGCACCTCGCTTTTGCTAAGGCTGGCTTTGAACTCATGATCAAAGGCTTTGAAGTCAGCTTGCAGAGCTGCTGGGATTACAGGCATGCACCATGGCATCCAGCTCAAACTAATACAGCTTTTGTGGGGGTCCGTGGTGGACTCCGCATTAAACTAATATTTTCCTTACAATATTATATCTTTTAAATACAGTTATCCATAGTATAATATATGGCCTTTGAGTAGGGTAACTTAACACATTTTGGTTGTAGAAGAAAATCAGGAAAGGCTTACTATGGTAGGTAATAACTACTTGAGCTTCTAAGAGTAAGTATTAATTAGGCAAAATGGAATGAGTTTTGTTCCCATGGGAGAGAAAAGCATTTGTAAAAGTAAGAGGAATGAGCCTGGATATTATGTTCATGGAGTGGGTAGCAAAATCTATTTCTCTCTCTCTCTCTCTCTCTCTCTCTCTCTCTCTCTCTCTCTCTCTCTCAGTAATAGGGATTAAACTCAGGGCCTTGTGCATGCTTAGCAAGTGCTTTGTTATTGAGCTACATCCCCAGTCTTCTTATTTTTATTTCATTTTGAGGTAGAGTCTCACAGTTTCTGAGGCTGCCCTTGAACTTGTGACCCTCCTGCCTTGTGACCCTTCCAGAGTAGCTAGGATTTTAGGAGTGAACCACCACACCCAATTTCAAATTTCTTTATTTGGCTGTTGATAAAAGATAAAAATGTACAAAGACAGTAAATGAAAAGATGGATGCAGGTGTATCTCACATGCTGAATTTCCTTCTGCACATGGAATTAACTCAATAGTCATGTGGAACTTTGCAAAATGTATTCATACATTTCCTTTTTTGACAACAGTTTATTACTTCCATATTTATTATGGTCTCATGTGTGGAAAAAAAAGAGATGTAAAATGAATTATCTCACAGAATTAGTACTGCTATAAATATCTAAACTTTAATGAAACAATTTCCATCATATCTTTGATAAATAAGAGTTACTAATTTTGGCTCGTTCATTTTATTAGTACTCAGGAGTCTTATCTTAATGGGAGTTCTAGGAGAATGTTGATTGGTTTCAATAAAGAAATTGCAGACATGAAAATATTCATTTGATGGGGAAATTAAAACTGGTAGAATTCCACAAAGAGCACTCAAACCTTAATTAAAGGGTAATTGGAAAAGTTGGTCAGGCCTTATTGACTATGTAAGACCAAGGCTGTTTATCTGATACCTAAAAGTACTTGCAGAGGTTTCACTTTAGGCTATGAATATAGGTGTCTGCAAATATTGTTGTTATTTTACATACTCATTGCATTATCTTTCTAGAAAGTAAAATGTATAATCAGTGGGAGAAAGATAATAAAAAATTTAAAGCATAAAGGCTTTCAATTGTCTCCAAAAATCCACAGTTGAGGAGGGCAAGAAGCAAATGACTGAAATGTATTTTTGTCTGAATTTCCTTCTCGCTTAATGTCCAGCACTTTCATTCTGTTCTCACTGCTGTTGTCCTATGTCAGGCCTCACTGCCTCCTGTCAAGCCTAACCAGCTGTCTTATCTCCAAGATTGTCCTCTGCTCCTGACAACGTGCTTTCCACACCAGCTCTGGAGTTTGTTTTTAAAAATATAATTTTATTATTAACATATCTAGAATATCAATGGCTACTCACACCTTAAAAAATTCAAAATTCTTGACATGCTATACAAACCCTTGATTATCTGCCTCCTATCTATTTATTTTTCTTTATTCTTTATTTTTATGTTTGTAAATCAGTAGTTTTCAGAGTAGTCACTAAGTTTGTAATTATTATCATTATATAACTTTAGAACAGTTTTTATCACCCCCCAAAGAAACAAAGTGTTAACTTATACTAACCCAACTAACTGTAAACCATGAATCTACTTCTGCCTCTGAAAATTTATCTATTCTGGATGGACCAGTGGCTTTTGAATCCACAAGTAGATATGTTGAAACCTTGGGAGGTACTTAGATAATCAGGGTGGACCCTTCATGTATTGGATTTATGCTGTCATAGAAGAGGCCAGATACTAAGCTAGCTCTCTTTAGAAAATGTGACAAAATGATGGGAAGCCTGAAAGACTTGAAAGAAAGAGGGCCCTCACAATAACCCTACCATGATGCCATCCAGGTCTTAGACTTCCAGACTCACTCCATAACTGCATGAAATACATTTCTTTGGTTTATAAGCCTACTCAGTTTATGGTACTGTGTTATATCAACCTGGGCTAAGACAGCATATATCTGTATACTTTAGTTTTTATCCAATGTGTCAATCTTTTAACTGATGTATTTAGAATATTCTCATTGAATGGTATTTTTATACATAATAAAACCTACTAGGTATTTTGTATTTGTTCAGTATATTTTTGTTTTGATTTTCTCCTTTTCTTTGCTGTTGTTGTTGTTGTTGTTGTTTGGCTATACATGGGTTAATAGAGCTAACCCAGTGTATACATTGGCTAAAATACATGGGTTAAAGTAATTTTCACTCTTTTCCTTTTGGTACTTTAAATAAGTTCACTCTATTTTATTCTAGTTTATATGATTTATGAGGAGAAATCCTTTATAATTCCTATCCTACTGTACTTAATTTGACTTTATTCCTTTGTTACCTTCAAGAATTTTTTTAAGCTGTGTCTAGATACAGTGCTTTTATATTTATCCTGCTTGGTGCTTCCAGCTTTTTGGATTGTTATAGTTTGGATCTGGAATGTTTCCCCCAAAGTCTCATGTGTTGAAGTCTTGGTCCCCAGTGCAGCGATGTTCCAAGGTGTCGTTCTTGGTAGGTGGTTAGATCATAAGGGCTCTGACCTCATCAATGAATTAATCCATTAATGTATTAATAATTTGATGTCCTTATTTGGATGTGGTGGAAACTAAATGGAGGAAGTAGGTCCTTGGGAACATGCTCTGGAAGCGTATTTCTTGTCCCAGTTCCCTTCTTGTAGCTCTTGCTTCATGGCTGCCATAAGGTGAGCAGCTTTCCTCTGCCATGATCTTCTGCCCTCATGTTCTGTCTTAACTCAGTTCCAAAGCAATGAATCTAGCTAACCATTAAACCTCCGAAATTCTTAGTTATTTCTTCTTTAAATTGTATTTCTCAGATATTTTGTCCCAGAAAAGAAAAGCTAACATATACATCCATAAATTGTTATCTATTAATAATTTTGTAAAATTATTATGTTTCATTCCCTACAAATGTCTGTCTTTTTGTAAGTGTTCAATCAGTTTTCCTGTGATCACAGCACTTGCAAGGACTGAATAAAATTTGTGAACCTGATGTTTATTTGTCTTCTCTCTGTTGGACTGGGAACAGAGATTGCCCTAGTTTCCCAAACTACTGAACAAAATAAAGAATTTGAAATAGTTGTAAGCCTGTAAATTGTAATCATTTAAAAAACCTCTACAAATCCTGTCCATTCTACTGTCTTTCAGAGGAAAGGAAGATATTTTGAAGTCTTCTACTTAAAAAAGTTTGGGTGGAAAGGAAACACCTTGATTTGAATTTGGCTTCTGTGGTGGCTCCAGTGTCTGGCTAACAATTTTTAACAAAAAAATTCTTGGTACCATATTCCTCCCTCCAGCTAAAGTACTTTTTCAAGATTGCCTAGTATTATCTGAGGTGCAAAATCAATTCACCTTTCTAATCCATTTGGTCCCAGTTACCAGATTCTCAGATAGAGAGTATATCACTTTGCAGATCTACATAGACTTTAGTCTGCATAACCTGTTTAGGTGTAGCCCAACACCATCCATCTCTTCAGGGCGTTTACTGAAAGAGGAAAGAAGAACCCAATAAACACCAAAATTATGAATATTTCCAATGTTTTTCTCCTGATCAGAGACTCTCTCAGGTATGTATTTGCATTGAAAGGACTGAGGCAAGCTTAACCATATATTTGCCACAAAATATTGAGAGTTATCAGTTTTCCAAAAATGTGGCATCTGTGTCTTCACAGCCTCCCACACTATCTCAAAGGCAATGCTACATATTTTATTTCTGTTAGTGAAACATTCCAATTCATGGTACTGAAGATTAAATTGTTTGAGAGTATAGGTTCACATGCCATAAAACAATCCATATTTAAAAAAATGGATGTGCTTGAAACAAAATATAAAGCTGCAACCCAAGCTTCAAAAGCTTCACCAGCATAAAGTCATCAGGGGTTCATGATGTTTTCACCTAATCCTCTGTAATCCCAAGCAAGTTGCTTTTATCTGTGTGTTCCAAAATGGTTCAATCACATAATGGTATTCCAGCCAGGAAACTAAAGGGAAGTGAAAGTTATGAGGGTTCTTTTTAAAACACAGTATAGATATTACATGCATCACTTCTGCTCACATTCACTTATCAGGAATTGTATAAACAACAGTAATTAACTGTATAGTTTGTGAGGGAGGCTGGAAAAATATAAACTTAAGTTTTGATAACTAGCTCTTAAACAGCAATTCTGTAATTATGAGAATGACATAGTGGATATTGGGGAATGTTACCACTTGTAATATGTATTCTCTTATTTAATGCATAGTCACATCAGCTTTACTATACCTCTTTGTCTGAAATGACTGTGTCCTTTGTTTTCCAACTTGTTAATTCATCCATTTTTTTGAACTTGCATTGATATATAAAAATCCTTTGAGAAGTTCTTACAGAACCACTTCTCCCCATCACACAAAGTTATTTTCTCCTTTCCAACACATTAGTGTTTTCTAAATTCTTTAAATCAGATGGTGAGATACTCTGGGGTAGAGAGCGTGTCTTACTGGTTTAATATTACATGTGTCTAGAAAGGATCTGCTTTAACAAAGAAACATAATAATGGTGAAGAATGAATGTATTAAAAATATATGATTGTTGATAAAATGAATTCATAGACATATTCAGAATAATTGTTAAAACTTGAATAAATGAATGTCTAAATGAATAAATGGACATATTAGTAATATGGACATACTAGTATATAAATGAGGAATGATGGTGTTTATAAATGAATAAATGACCATTTAAGGAATAAATGGAAAGATTGGTAAGACTGTGAATATAAGGATAGATTGAGGAAATGAATATATGAATTAGAGAATAATTGGACGTGTGAGCGCATTGTTGAATGAACTGGTTGTTTAGTATGTCCATGAACAGTTAGCTGAATAGTTGGATTGGTGAAGGGATGGAAGACAGAACAAATGAATGAAATAAGGAAGAATGTACACATAGGTACGTGAATAGATGACTATAAGGATGAAGTGTGGATAGATTGAGGGAAGACACATAGATAAATCATTAAATTGGTGATAAACGGATGCGTGAATATATTGATAAGTGCACAGTGAATGGTTTCTATGTCCATATATAATTGAATTGACTCTTCTGCTATAATGTATAGAATTGGGAGGTTGAAAAAAAGAAAGGCTGGAGTTTTAGCACACCAATGCCAAAGCCTCTGGATTTCATGGGTTACTCAAACTCTATGCATCTCAGGTTCCTTATTTCTAAATTCATATTATAATAAGTGTCTTGCACGTTTTCCTGGGGATATAATAAGGCATTATATAAAGTGACTGCCACAAAGCATGTGCTCCATAAACAGTAGTTGCTATTACAATCATCATTATCCTCATCACATACGCAGCCAACCATTTCTTCCCACTCAGCATTTCACTGATCCCTGGATATACATGAAAATATGTATGCAATCTTGGCTGGGCCTTCTAGGATCCCCCAGTTAATCTGGGTAGACAGGACTTACGTATAAAAGGATTATCACCATTAAAAGAGGGGTATGCTCAGTGCCAGATGACAAATTTATGAAGAACTGAAAAAAGGGAAAGATCATGAATAATCAAATAAGTCTTGGAATGTTATGTTTGAGTTTGGGAAGCAAAAAGGAGGAGGATTAAATTAGCAGAAAGGAGGTGATAACATCTTGCCCACATTTCTCATTAAATTGCAAATTATCTGAAGGATCTTAAAGGAAAAATGAATAAGTAGCAAGAGTTCTATTTATCTATGAGAAAAATGAGATCTCAAAACACTTGAATGAATGGCCCAAGGACAGTCAGTGACTTTGACCCTGGCACAGTTGCAAATGGCAGTCTCAGTTCCTGGCTGTTGTGTCTCTTTGGACTTGCCAGTGCTTTTAAAACAAGCAAAAATAAAATGCTCTTGTATCTGAGGACAGCTTAGATGAATTATTTTGATAAAAAATTAATCACTGGAACAACTGAGGTGCTCGTACATTATACCCATTTGTTTTACCCACCTGTCTAGGTGCTAAGAACAATATTCTGAAACAGTGAGTTCATATATGTGCCTTGTTTCAATGTTCTCCTTTTAACCTTCCTGGTCCAAACATCCTAGATTAGTTTGGATTGACTTATATCATTTACTTAGACTATTTTTGAAGAATCTCTTATGCAAAATACAGAGATCCCATAGCAACTATAAATCAAAGGGCTAGTGATATAGTTTAGCATGTACTTTAGGCCTCAACGTCTAACACAATTAGGCTCAAATCCAAACTACCAGTATTACCTATGTATCTTTTCTAGTGTATGTACCTTTAGTGTTTAGTTCTTTGGTGTCTGAGCCCATTTTCTTATCGGTTTCATGGGGATGCTAATATTTGTGGACTTAGTTAAACTCTGTACATCATCTGGGATATTTTTTCCTATAGAATCAGATAGTGGGCAACTTTACCTGAATCCACTTTTGGCTACTTGTTTATTCTTACTACAATTATTGAGGTCATTCAGTTTTTGATCTGCATTGTCATTTACAAGATAAATCAACCTAAACCTGTGCATCTATCACATTTTCCTAAGTTTCCTAAAATTATCTTCCTGGATAATTTTGGAAGTCTCCCAAATTATCTTCCTGCTCCCACACTTGCCCCACTACTCTTATTCTCAACACTATGTCCAGTGTCATCCTTTTGGATTGGAAATTAAATGTGTTTGTGAAACATTAGCAATCAATCAATTTTAGTTAACAGTGGATTTTCCTTCTTTGAAAATGTTTGTCTTTGTCTAAAGGAAAATTATAAACTCAACCTTAACAACTCTGTAGAGGCTTTCTAAAATGTTTAGTGATATTCTTATGTTCCTACTTCATAGGATTTTTGTGAGAGTTAGACAAGTCTATAGAATGCACTTAGAATAGTATCTGGCATGTGCTAATTTCAATGTGTTATTTATTGGCTAATGTCTCTTCTCTGTCTGCCATCTTCCAGTCATTCCCAAACTTATTCACATCAAATGTAACTTGACCTACAAAATCTGATTCCTTTACCCTCTCTGACTTCCTTCCTTTCAGTCTCTGCTTTGCCCATGGATGGTGAGCAATGTTCCCCTTGATCTTCCTCAAATACTTCAAACACAAGTCTGCCCCAGATCCTTTACCAATGCAGTTCCCTCTACCTAGAACACATTTCACCCCCAAAATGTGCATGGGTTGCTGCCTCCCCCCTACCCATATGGCTCTTCAGGTGTCTCAGGTATGAAGCCTTTACTGAAAAACACATTTTAAATAGAGGTGAAAATGGTATATAAAACAAGAAAAAAATCTTTCCAAATTCTATTTGTATAAACATATTTTCCTGTCAAGACAACTTTGTTTACTTTATGATTTATTCCATCCCATCTAATCTGAACACAGCAGACAGTAGTGTGATTAATAAGAAGACACTGACTTCTTATCACATTTCTGTTTTCTTGGCTAGGGAGTGTTTATCACACAGAATCTTACATCTCTGAATGACTCCATCAAGGTTAAGGCCTCTGCCTTCTCTTAAATTAGAGGGGGTCTATGTATGTGTGTGTGTGCATGAATGCACTTACATGGTTTATAGAATTCTGATTTATTTTCAGAATACCACATGTCAAATCTGTTTTAAAAGATCTGTATTTATCAGATGAGTAGTATGTGTTTATCAATTCATACCTCTGCAACTGTATTTACTTTGTATTTGTACATGTTAAATATTTAAATGCACATGAAAAATATAATTTATGAAAAGAATATATTTATGAAAATATCATCTATTTTGTCATGTATATTAAACACTATATGTGTATGTGTGTTTTATAATCTGAAAATTTATGATTATTGGTAAAAATTTACATAATTTTATTAATTTCTTAGACATATCTGTCTCAAAAGATTCACTGCTATTTTCCTAGATGAATTTACTCCAATATTATATCACTATTTTAAAATTCCTACAGTCATCTTAAAATTTGCATTTTTGGCTACTAAAATTTAAATTGTTGACAACTTTCATTAACTTTCCTGAAGAATAACAACCATGAACATCTGGTCAAAAAACAACTTGGCAAACATAAAACCTTTCACAGGATACATGAGCTCAATATTAAATATATTTTATGTGACACTACAATGTCATTTACCTTTTCACTCTTTCTCTCATGAATATGTGGAAGTGTTTTCCACAGACTTTCTGAAATGTGTAACCAGCACAGACTGAATGCAGAAGCAGAAATAAGAATCCAATTATTTTCGATTAAGTCAGACATTTTACAAAAATATTCTAAATGTAAGAATTAGCCAACCTTCTCACTAAAATTTTTTACAGAAATATACAATTTTTAGACACAAAATGATTGTTTTAACTTGTAATGGGTAACTTAAGGTAAGAAAGCATTAAACATTTTTTGAATTTTAATTTTTAACATGTAAATATTAAAATATATTACCTATTTAAACAGAACCTTTGGGATATTCAGTAATTTTTAAGAACAAAAAAGTGTTGGGAGATTAGCAAGTTTGAGAATAACACTGTAGACAATAAGCTTTCTCTGAAAATACTTTCACTGCAAATACTGATATACTAAGTAGGTATCAGGACAAAGTCTATGTAATAAAGAATGTGTTCAGTTATTTTGAAATCGGTAAATATTTAAGCTAAAACAGTCTTACAGTCCTCTTTAACTTTGTTCAAAATGATACTTCTCTGAGACAAAATTCATCAAAATTGTTTTAGTGATTCTTCTAAAATTCTTTTAATAACTTTAAAAGCTAAAAAGTATTTCAACTGCAAATTCTAAACAATTTCAGTAAGTTATTTGTGTTATAAAATATAAATTTAAAATTAAAGCTAGTAGTCCATATAAAGATTCCAATTGAGATGGGGTGAAACAACTATGAAATTGAAGCATTAGAACATTATGTGCTGTTTGCACTATATATGTGTCTGTCCTTTTTACTCTTGTAGGATGAATTTCAATACCATTTTGTAAAACGTTTTTATTCTTTATTTGAAATTCTATAAAATTTTTAAAAGAGGATACTTTTTGATACTCCAAACATTGAATAATTTCATTACAAATTATAAACTGACTTTGAACAAAACACAAACAGAATTTTTAAAACTCACTTATGAAATTAATTCAATATCAAGAAAGCAAACATACATATGTAAAAGTAGTTTTTCAAAAGCTGAGATATTTCTAAATTATGGACAGCAAAAAACAAGGACATATTGCCACAAGCTTCAATTTTCCTTCTTTCTTTGAATTTAATACCACTTTTTTTGAAGTTCAGTTGCCCTTTGAATATATGTGTACTTCTGATAACTTTAGCTTCTACTTGGATCAGTAGACTATAACAGCTTTTTTTGATGTTCTCATGAATTACATGTATACCAGAAGAGATTACAAGTATATTTCTGTATCAAAAACTTCCTGATACAGTAAAAACATTGTTTTTCTATGGTACTAACTCCACCAAAATTTGAGTCATAAAAACAATTTTACTTCCAGAGGTCACCTTTTTAATCAATTTATAAGCACATTTAAAGAATTGTTATATATTTCACCTTCAGTGTAATGAAAAGTTTTCAGTGGAAGTTTATTTTATGACGTTGATAAAACAATATGAAGCACTAAAGATTCTGCTATAAATTCTTTTAATACTTATTGATTGTAGTTTAATCTATTTCAGCACTATTCATTTCTTCATTTTTCTTCCTATAAAACAACTTTAAGTGAAAATGAACAAAAATTAACATTGAATTTAGTTACTTTCTTTAAGTCATGAACTTTCTGCATTTATGTATGGTTTATCTTTTCACCTCCAGGACAGTGTTAGGCTAATGACTAACTTGAAACAGGTATTAACTTCTTTTACAGGTTTATGACATTATATTTTTTACTTGGTCAATGATATGACTGTGATCTCCACATTAGATGGTAATTGTAAAAAAAAAAAAATGTGTAACATTTATTATTCACCAATGTATTATGTATAAGTTAGAGGGTCAGTATTTAACTTTTCATGAAACATGCACCTTCACTTTTTTGTCATTACTGCCACAATCTTCCAAATTAAGCTTTTTCCAATAAACCAAATTTTCTCAATTAATAAATTGGCCTTGAATGATTAACAGAAAACTGGAAAGTATTACAGGAGTAGTTCATGCTTTAAAAATATCTTCCCCCATGGGGACAAAAATAACTCTTACTTTTTGCTTTGATTAATCTTAGTAAATATTTAATTCCTATTAAATGTTAAATTCCTGGTCATCCAAAAACATGTCTTATTTTTTGTATACAAACATAGTTTGAAAAAATTTCCATGCAGCAACAGATACAAAAACCTAATCAGGATAGCTTTTTTAATTAAATTATCTCCACTCTTTCTGATATGATCTAGCTAATTCTTGGATTTGCCTATTAGTAGTGATAATGCAAGCATCTGCATGTAAATTTTTATTATGGCAAATGGGTAAACATAGTTCATTTGAAGTACATACTTTGTTCTTCTGTGATATTATGTTTGTGTTCCATTCATCAAGATCAAACATTATATCATTTTATATCATGTTATATATTATGTATATTATATCCTTTCTCATCGACCTCATATTGATTTCTCTAATTTGTAACTAAGTTCAAGGTATTGTCATCTATGGGTTATAACTGTTAAAGTATAACTTTACAATATGATTTCTCATTTTTTTTTTTTTTTTTTTTGTACTGGAAATTGAACTCAGGGGCACTCGACCACTGGTCACATCCCCAGCCCTTTTTTGTATTTTATTTAGAGACAGGGTCTCACTGAGTTGCTAAGTACCTCGCCATTGCTGAGGCTGGCTTTGAACTCGCGATCCTCCTGCCTCAGCCTCCCAAAGTGCTGGGATTACAGGCGTGCGCCACCGCGCCCGGCTTGATTTCTCATTTATTATTTCAGCTCTTTAATGTGTATTTTGTAAACTGTAGCATACTGATCTTTGTAAAATGGGAATTCATCCACAGCCCTTATCTTCTGAATGTTCCTTTGATTCCTCTGTTGTATTCCATGGTTGTTTCTCCATGTGTCTCCTCTAACTATAATGCGTTACTTACAGATCACTTGAATATATTTTTCTGAGAATGTTGCCTTCATCTCAGACACCTATCTTTTTCTTAGTAATGTCACCTGGAAAATTCCTACTCATCTTTCAAATTCCACTTTCAACTGTTTTCCTTCTGAGAAGCTTTCTCCCACTCACTTTTATGAAATAAGGCCCTGTCCCTTCATATTTGCATATTATATTTGATACTCCATGGTCATAGTATTTTCCATCCTGAATTTCAGTTATTATCAACAGTTAGAGAATACTCAGTAAACTACAAAAATTGGTGCCAGTATTTTATGTATATTTATATATTAATTTATTTGATTCTCATAGTAAGGTATACACTTTTATACATCCCCATTCTATAGATGAAGAAATACGTTCAGAAAATGCTAAGTGAATTAATCAAAGTCAAATGATTAGTTGATCAAGCTGGGAAAGAAATGAAAATCTGTCAGTCAAAGGTTCTGTTTCCAAATATCATGTAATTCTGTTTAGGGACAATGTGATATTTATATCAACCTGTAGACTAACAGAGTGCCTAAATATAATGTGTGCTTAATAAATAGTTTTAAATAAGAGCATAAATTCTTATTAAGTCATAGCAAATATGTGTTTAGAATAATAACTCTGGGTTACACAATAATTCACCAATTAGAAGAAGTTTAGTATGATAAATACCACCTATCACTAAAATTTTAATTTTATTCTCTTTTACATGGGGATTTTGTTAAGGGAGTTGCATTTTGAACACTCATTTTCAAGTGCAAAGACTGTGAAGGTAAAGTGTTAGATTATTATTTATGCTGACAGTTATCAAGCTGAGAGGATCCTCAGCCAACCTGCTCTCTAGGCTTTACACTGTCATTTTCTTACTTTTCTATAGTATCAGGAATCCTGGAATAAATGTTTGAGTTTCTGATTCTGTTATGTAAAACTGATGATCTAGAGTCAGCAAGACAAAATCAATTAAAACACAAGTGGTATTTCTCAATAGGATTTTAAAAATGCTTTTCAATAAAAACACTATTTAAGAATCTACTTTTTTAAAAATTTATTTATTTATTTGCTTTAGTTGTACACAATGCATTCATGTTTACGTGGTGCTGAGGATGGAACCAGGGCCGCGCACGTGCTCGGCGAGTACTCTACCGCTGAGCCACAACCCAGCCCCAAGAATCTACTTTTTAAGCAGGAATTTAGGAGAGGGTTTTTTTTTTTTTTTAAAACACTTAGAAATTAGCCTTTATTATCTGTGCAGACAGGATTGCCCTCTTGAAGCATCAGTCCTTGGGAGAGGGTGTCTTGGGAGGCCCTGGTTCATGCCTTCCATGTGCCACATGGGTAGGATGGCATAGGGCACACCTTCATGTATAGACACTGTGAATGGATTCTCCATGCTTCCAGGAGGAGACTGGACAAGCCTTTCCCCTGCTCCCCTCCCTCTGCTCTACTGCTCTTTCTGTAATTTATTCATAGTTTATTTTAATCAGATATGCTTGATGTTGGAATTCACTGTATTATATTCATGTATGTACTTACAAAAGTTCAGTCAGACTCCTTTCACCATTCTTCTCTTTTCCTGTCCTTCCTTCCTTCCCCTCAATCCCTTAGTCTACTGAACATTCCTCTATTTCAATGAAATTACCTTTCTTTATCCTCTCCCCCTCAATTTAGTCCTCTGCTCCCTTAGTTTGGATTAGTTTCCACATACCAGAGAAAACATTTGAACTTTGAGTTTTGGGACAGGTGATCTTACCCACCTGCCACTCAGGGCATTATTATCCAGAATAAACAAAGAACTCAAAACACTTACCACTTACCACGGCGCCGCCAAAAAGCTATTTTACTCTTTCTTAAGAGAGCTTAGATAAGAAAGAAAGATAAAGAAAGATAGAGCTTCTTCTAGGCAAAAGTCATTACTTCTTCTATCTGGTTTCTCTTCTGTAACCGCTCTGCCTACGTTCTGGCCGCTCTGATTCTTCTGACGACCGAGTGACTGCCCGGCTGAAATTCAGTTCTCCTACACTTTCTCTAAAGAAGAAACATATCAGGTGGAACCCATGGCTTCCAGCTAGCTGCAACAGCCCTTCCTAATTAGGGCTCCTTCAAATAAATAGGCAAAAGAAAAAGTGTTCAACATCTCTAGCACTTAGGGAAAAGTAAATCAAAAGTACATTGAGATTTCATCTCACTCCAGTCAGAATGGCAATTTTTAAGAATGCAAATAATAATAAGTATTGGTGAGGATGTGAGAAAAAGACACACTCAAATATTGTGGGTGGGAAGGCAAATTAGTGCAACCGTTCTGAAAAGCAGTATGGAGATTCCTCAAAAAGCTAGGAATGGGAGGGTCTCAAATGGTCCTCACCTCACGTTTTTTCATACTACTAACTAGTAGCTCATGCTTTCAGGTAAATGTTTATTGCTCAAAACATGATATCAGATCAGAATTGCTGAGAAATACTGAAGAATATGTGGTGAATTTTGGTAAGAAAAGATTTTCTGTAGGGGGAGGCATCTGATCTAGGTACTAAAAAATTTAAGATTTAGTAGGTGGACAGGTGGGAAGAGCATTTTAAACTAAAATAACTCCACACACTATGACAAAATGGCAAGAAAATTCAGGGTAAATTTGGAATATGGAGAAGAAATTGCCATGATTGGAGTATAAGTGAACTATGCAGGTATTTGATTTAAAAAATGATGTTTTAAAACAAATGAAGAAGGTAGAAAAAATATGACAAACTATCTTTACATGTTGGGGAAATGAAAAATTTTGTTAATTTTTAAATTATATATATTTTATCACGTATGCATATTTATTAAGGGGTAACACAAACAACTTATGAATTCACTGATTTTCAATATACTACAATAATACATAATCACCATTAAGTATTATTATAGTTAAAGCTCAGGATTTAGCACAGAATTTTTCAGTGTCATGCACAGTAGTTATCAACATACAAATATCAAACATAAATTGCACTTTTCAAAATATTTTGCATAGCAGATTAAAAGGATTTTCTCCATCCTTTTTGTTTTTGAAGAATTATAATACTTTTCACCTTTTGGTTGTGTAGCTGAGAAAGTTACTCACCTTATCTTAGCTTTTGTGTATTTCCATATAAAAACCATACAAAATTACTTTGTTGTTGACTTATTGTAATTGTTGTTAATATGCAATGAAATAAAAAGTGAAAGAGTTGGGAAAGCCATTAGTTACTGTAAATTTGTCCACATAATTTCTTAGGAACTTAATAATTTGTATTTTGGTGTTTTGTGAAAACAAATTAAAAAGTCCCTTCTGTTAAATTTTGATCCTACTGCCCTTGCCAATGCATCCTTTCTGCATTTGCCTATCACCAGCATCTTCTTCACCACACACCATCACTCCAACACTAGGCATGAGGGTCAGAAGAGCCATTACAGACAGCTGACTGAATTTGTCCACTATGTGACAGAACCAAACTAGAATTACAGGACACAGCAAAGGGGGACAGACCAGAGATGTGCTGGTCAGTGCAACAGCTACTACCCACACAAATGGCCCTCGTGAATTTAAAATTCAGTTTTTTAGCAGTATTAACCACATATTTCTTTTTTTTAAATTTATTCTAATTTTTTACATATGATAGCAGAATGCATTTCTTTCATATTACACATACACAGCACACTTTTTCATATCTCTGATTGTGCAGGACATAGAGTTAACCATTCGTGTCTTCATATATGTACTTAGAGTAATAATGTCAATCTCATAGTACTGCTTTTCTTACACCCAGGCCCCCTCCCTTCCCCTCTTTCCCCTTTGTCCTATCTAGAGTTCCTCTGTTCCTCCCATGCCTCCCCAATCTCAATTATGAATCAGCATCCTCATATGAGAAAACATTTGGCCTTCGGTTTTTTGGGATTGGCTTACTGCACTTAGCTTTATATTCTCCAACTCCATCCATTTACCTGCAAATGGCATGATTTTATTCTCTTTTAATGTTGAGTAATATTCCATTGTTAACCACACATTTCAAATGCTCAATATCCACAGATTTGTATATTTTCATCACTGCAAAAAGTTCTGTTGGATAGTATTGGACTGAAATGTTAGAACTGACTCTGTTAGTAAATTATTATGTAATTGTTCATCAAAACATTGTGATAAAAACAATAATCCTCAATTTATCTATCTTATGGAGTATACAAGGAAATGTTAAGAAAAAAAACACTTGTGACTTTGTATTAAAATATTAAAATGTCAGGAGTTGCTATATCATTTTGGGAAGCTAATGAAGTTGAAACTGCACTAACTCCCTGTTGGGTCTACATCATCCCTATCTTAATGGAACATTTTTCTACTGTTAATGTGGAGCAGACCAACATGGTTGATATTCTGTTTTCTTTACTCTTTTATTGGGAAGAGACATTTTAGCTCAATTATGCATGTAAATGTAACACTGAATAAAACCACTGAGAACTGTCTAGAATATACCTAACTATATAACAAAAGGTGAAGGGCATGCTGATGACTATTCTTTGAATATTAACTTTCTCTACACCATATATGGTCCAAAAGACTGAATAACATAAAACATAATGTGTTCATACAGTGGTATGTACAGAAGCCTTCACTTCATGATGTGGTCAGAGGACATGCACATTTAAACAAAGCACTTCCCTTAAAATCTTGTAAGGCAGATGCTACACTACAAAGGTCATATGCAAATTATTGCTAAAATATCTTTAGCAGCATAAAACATTCAATTATATAATTTTCTGCCTATCTGTGAATTCATACCTTTTCCTTCTCCATAAAATATCATCTGAATTTTTATCCCATGAGTTATGTGATTCAGCAGCATAGATAGATCAAATTTCCGAACTGGGCAGTTTGATATTGTGGAAGCTGAGTAGATATGCTGGCTGTTATGTATTTATTAAGGGGCCACACCCCCACCCACACATAGAGATACAAACCAGACAAAGGAAGAGAAATGAAGGTTCAGGCTCATATGGTTTTATGACTAATAAGAGGTCAGTATATGTAACTTTAAGATGTCATATACTCAGATTATGTTTCAGCTTAACTCACATGCCTCTCTAAAGGTACCATTGTAATGAAAAAAATATGATAAAGAAGGGTTTTGCAACCTAAACAGATAAGTTAACTATTCCCAAATTGTATGCTACAAGCTTTTGGTCTATTGGCAGAGATATCTGCGCGCGTGTACACACACGCGTTTAGACACTAAACTCAGGAGTCTTACAAATTGCAAGGTCCTATATTGGGCTACAGTAAATTTTATTAATATTATCCAAGGATTTTATTTTCTGATCTCTAAGAAAGGACAAATGAAGTTTATTTAATAATCTGATTTTTTTCTTCACTCTATGTTCATTTTGTCTGCTCCTATAAAGACAATTTAACATTACAGAAAGTTTGGGAATATAGGGAAAAGTCATCTATAGTCCCCACATTCAAATACAGTCATTCTTATATTTTAATTTTCTCTGTATTTATGTTAGAAAATATTTTCAGATAAAATAGTTATGAGATAACAGATGGAAACAGATCTATTTTTTCTCATGCAAGAAATGAAAATTATTTCCCAAGGCTGAAGATAAATTATTCTCATTTTTTTAAAAATAGCCCCTTTTTCTGTCCCCCTAGACACACAAGTTGATAGGCAAATAGAAGTTATGACAGTCTCTGAACCCCTGTGACTTTCCACATTAGAATTGTTGGTGATGAAAGAGTTCTTTTCCCAGTGGCTTCATTCATACTTATTATGCAATTTAGAGGGAGAAGTTGATCGATAAGTTTATGATGAATGTTTTACTCCATATTTTGGGTAAGAATTTTGTATTAGAACTTGCACATATCCATTAAGCCAGTATTCATTGCATTTATACCATAAACCATCTACAGAACAAATCATTGGCAATAAATCAGTGAGAGTAGGAGAGGGCTTCTGTCCTTTTGTCACCTTCAGGCTAGATTCTGAGATATACAAAGTAACAGGCAATTACCATCCAGTGCAACCAGTGCTGCTAGAGTGTCAGTAGGAGCCCATAAAGCCATATGAGCATATTAAAAGAGTTTGAGAGGTAAAATAATAATAATGATAATGATAATAATAATAATAATAATAATAATAATAAATAAATTATTTAGTGAAGTAACCTAAAAGATGAATAGGGAATTTTCTAGGATGGTGTAGAGATTAATGTTCCAGGAACAAGGAATGGAGTATGAATGAGTTCAAAGAATAAGCAGAGCATGGTGCATTATATTGGTCTGTGTGTTGATGTTGTGTATTTGTGTGTTTGATGAGAAGAGGAAGATTTTTCTGTGAACTAGCCCTTGAACAGTTGGCAAAGGCATAACTACAAATATCTTCACAAGCAACCTAGAGTACCCTGTTGATGAGTTAACCAAAGGAAAGTGAAATGAGTTAGAAGTAGAATAATTGATAAAAATAGAATTGCATTTTAGAAATATCACTCTGTTTAAAGTATCATCTGAGTTTTGCTAACAGTGAAATAAATAATTAATCTAAGGCAGTAACAACTAAATGAACTGATTGTTGAACCCTAAGCTTGAGAAATGACATAACACATGTAAAAATGCATGCTGTTTATATACACATATATTTACACATGGAGCTAGCAAGAATCAGTAATCAGTATTATAATGGCCTTATTTATCAGGCATTTAATATGTACCAATAAACATAATAAAATATCTTTATTTCATGAAATAGTTTGAGAAGTATCGGTGTTAGTTCTTCTTTAAAGGTCTTAAAGAACTCAGCTGTATCCATTCAGTTCTATGAGGCCAATATCACCCTGATTCCAAAACCAGACAAAGACCCATCAAAGAAAGAAAACTTCAGACCAATATCTCTAATGAATATAGATGCAAAAATTCTCAATAAAATTCTGGCAAATTGAATACAAAAACATAACAAAAAGATAGTGCACTATAATTAAGTAGGATTCATCCCAAGGCTACAAGGTTGGTTCAACACATGGAAATCAATAAATGTAATTCATCACATCAATAGACTCAAAGATAAAAATCGTATGATCATCTCAATAGATGCAGAGAACGCATTTGACAAATACAACACCCCTTCATCTTCAAAGTGCTAGAAAAACTAGGGATAATAAGAACATACCTCAACATCATAAAGGTTATCTATGCTAAGCCCCAGGGCAACATCATTCTAAATGGAGAAAAATTGAAAGCATTCTGTCTAAAAACTGGAACATGATAGGGATGCCCTCTTTCACCACTTCTATTTAACATAGTTCTTGAAACTTTAGCCAGAGCAATTAGATGAAAGAAATTAAAGGGATATGAATAGGAAAAGAACTCAAATTATCACTATTTGCAGACAATATGATTCTATACCTAGAAGACCCAAAAAAATTCTACCAGAAATCTTTTAGAACTAACAAATGAATTCAGCAAAGTAGCTGGATATAAAATCAACACCCATAAATCAAAAGCATTTCTGTACATCAATGAAAAATACACAGAAAGAGAAACTAGGAAATCCACCCCATTTACAATAGCATCAAAAAAAATAAAATAAAATACTTGGGAATCATCTTAACAAAAGAGGTGAAAGACCTCTACAATGAAAACTACAACACACTAAAAAAAGAAATTAAAGAAGATCTTAGAAGATGGAAATATCTGCCTTGTTCTTGGATAAGTAGAATTAATATTGTCAAAATGACCTTTCTACCAAAAGCACTATACAGATTCAACTCAATCCCAATCAAAATCCCAATAACATTTCTTGTATAAATAGAAAAAGAAATCATGAAATTCATCTGGAAAAATAAGAGACCCAGAATAGCCAAAGCAATCCTTAGAAGAGTGAAGCTGGTGGCTTTATTATTCAAGATCTTAAATGATACTACAAAGCAATAGTAACAACAGCATGGTAGTGGCACCAAAATAGACCAGTAGACCAATGGTACAGAATAGAGGACACAGAGACTACAGTTATTTTATTTTGGACAAAGGTGTCAAAATCACACATTGGAGAAAAGATAACTTCTTCTTGGTGCTGGGAAAACTGGAAATCCACATGTAACAAAATGAAATTAAACTCTATCTCTCAACATGCACAAAACTCAAGTCAAAGTGGATCAAGGAGGGTAAGGGAGGGAGCAAGAGGGGAGGGAGGGGGAGAAAAAAAAAAGGTGTTTGAATGAGACGGATATCATTTTCCTTAATGCATGATTGAAGACCTGAATTGTATGAATATACTTTGTATACAAACAGTTGTATGTAAAAAGATACTAAATATATGCACTATGAGTTGTACATATTAAAAATTATAAAAATAAAAAAAAGTGGATCAAGGACCTAGGAATTAAACCAGAGACCTTATTTAATTAGACCTTGTACCTAATAGAAGAAAAAGTAGGCCCAAATCTCCATCATGTCAGGTAAGGCCCCAACTTCCATAATAAGACCCCTATAGTGCAAGAATTAAAAGGAAGAATCAATAAATGGGATGGATTTGAACTAAAAAGTTTCTTCTCAGCAAAAGAAACAATCAGTGAGGTGAATAGAGAACCTACAGAATGGGAGCAAATCTTTATCACAAGCACATCAGATAGAGCACTAATCTCTAGGATATATAAAGCACCTCAATACCAAATAAAAACCAAATAATCCAATCAATAAATTGTCCAAGGAAGTGAACAGACACTTCTCAGAAGACGATATACCATCAATCAACAAATATATAAAAAAAATGTCCAACATCTCTAGCAATTAGAGAAATGCAAATCAAAACTACTCTAAGATTTCATCTTATTCCAGTCAGAATGACAGCTATAAAAATATAAACAACAGTAAGTGTTGGGGGAGAATGTGGGGGAAAAGGCGCATTCATATGTTCTTGTGGGACTGCAAATTGGTGCAGCCAATCTGGAAAGCAGTATGGAGAGTCTTTGGGAAACTGGGAACTGAACCACCATTTGACCCAGCTATCCCAGTCCTCGGTCTATACCCAAAGAACTGAAAAACAGCTTACTACAGGGACACAGTCACATCAATGTTTATAGTAGCACAATTCATAATATCTAAATTGTGGAACCAATCCTAGATGTTCTTCAGCAGATGAATGGATAGGGAAACTTTGGTATATATACACAATGGAACATTACTCAGCACAAAAGAGAATAAAATCATGGCATTTTCAGGTAAATGGATGGAGTTGGAGAAAATAAATAATGCTAAGTGAAATAAGCCAATCCCAAAGAAACCAAAGGCCAGATGATTTCTTTGATACAAGGATGCTGACTCATAATGGCAATGGGATGGGGGAGCATAGGAGGAATGAAGGAACTTTAAATAGATCAAAGGAGAGGGAGTGGAAGGGAGGGGGCAAGGGGTTAGGAATGATGGTGGAATGAGTTAGATATCATTACCCTAAGTACATGTATGAACACACAAATGGTGTGAAAATACTTTATGTAGAACCAGTGACTTAAAAAATTGTGCACTCTATATGTAATATGAAATGAATTGCATTCTGCAAGCATGTATAAAAAATTATAATAAATAAATAAAATAATAAAAATAAATAAATAAATAGTTTAAAAAGGAAAAAGAAATATCTTTAGTTTTACCTCATCCCTGGCTATAGTTACTATTATTTCTAATTTATGATAGAGAAAATTGAGGCTCATGTGAGGTGAGCAAGTTGCCAGGGACTCTGTGAAAGAAGACAGGGTTCATTTTACCTAAAACCCATACTGTATCTACCATGTTATTCACCACTCCATTTCAGTGTTGACCCAAGGGAACTAAAATGAATCATTGCTGGGGTCTGAAAGTTTGGGAAAGCAAACACCATATGAGTCAGGTAAGAGTAAGCCAAATGACAGACAGCTGCCCTCTAATCCATTCTCCTGCTGGAAGGTCTGGAATGCCCAAGGATGGAAAGGTTTTCTCCATAGTTCTTCATTAAAACATGGCTGAAGCTGATACTCTTCTGGAAATGAATTGGATTCTGGAAATGTTACCTACTTTCTTTCTGGTTTAGATGCAGCTCAGTTTTCTCTACCAGGTGAAATAAAGTAGACATAACTTTTTACTCAGTGACTTAAAAAATAAGGTAAATGTGCGCACACACACACACGCACACACACACACACACACATACACACACACAAACCCTGCTGTTTGAGGAAAAGAAATTGTGAAGCAGAAATTCCTAGATTAATTTTTCTCTAGTAAATAAATTATCTTCCAGCTTCCAGTCCTGGATCTTTGCCAAAATTGATGGCATCAAAATTCCTAGAATATCATTCATTTATACATTTCTGTGTTCTCTTATCAGTAGCATCTCCTTTGATACTAACAATAATCCTGCGAATTACAATCACACTTGAAGTTGGGTCAGACTTATGAAGTAAGCATTCTGTTCAGTGATCACAACAGAGCTAGTTTTGCTACAAAACAGCTGTTTAGTTAGGTAATTTCATAGAAAATATTAGCAGAAGTAGGGTTTTCTTGAAATAAGGAGAGGATAGCTTTTTGGTCTATCTGGGTAGAGTCCTTGATAGCTTTTCATAGAATCTTTCTTGTTTCTTAGTCTTGTTGTTTCTTTTTCCCATTCTAACAATGGAATGTTCATTGTCAAAAGATCAAATACTTACATTTATTTCATAAAATTTAACATATTTTCTAGCACTGAATTTTTTATTACCATGAATGTATTTATTGCAGAAAAATTATATGTTATTTATAAGGAGTAAGAGAGAGAGAGGAAGAAGAAAGGAAGGAAGGAAGGAAAGAAAAAAATGATGGATGGAAGGAAGGAAGGAAGGAAGAAGGAAGGAAGGGAAGGGAAGGAAGAAAGGAAAGGAAAGGAAAAAAAATACTAAACTTGCTCCAGAGCCCACCATTGGTATTTTGTCTCTCTCATTCTCTTTGACTTTTTTCCTCTTAATGTCCATGTATATTATATTCACATACACACATTCAAACATGCACAAACAAAGCTCACACATATCTTTTAATGGGCTTCTTTTAAAAATACTTTCAGTTTCCTATTTTGTCAGTTATCATTACAGCATAGATTCAACTGAGTTAATGTCATGTCCCAGGATTTAACTAAATGCAGATATAGAATTGTAAATGAGAAAGAGTAGTTGTCCCTCATGGAGTCTAATAGCTAACAGCCAGATTAAATATTGATCATACTGACACATACATTATTTTTAGCCTCTAAAGTATTGGTTCTGATGAATTTTTACTTATCATATGGTTTCTTATATTGGACTTTAATTTGAAAATTGTTGACATGAATATGTTTGTAAATAATTTCCCTTAAGATCTCTACTATAAACTTAAAAATAATACATTTCAAAGTTTTCCTTAAGTTTGTTAACTTTCTTTAAGCTGAAAGCCTGTGCCTTGTTTTATATTTGATATCTTATAACAATGCTTACTTCATAAATTGTCCATGTTGCAGTGCCTCTGGCACAAACACAAAGCTGCTCATTTATGTGAGGTATTTCATCAACTGAAATAATATTTTATAGTTGTAAGTTCTATGCTAAAACTTTGACACTCAACAAATTTTTATTTATTGTACCCACTATATTTCCAAAACTGGGACACACACTGGGGATGCAATGGAAATCAGGTAGAACAAAGTGTTGCCTTCGTAAGAGTTTATGGTAAGGGAAGAGACATCATAAACCAACAGTTTCAATACAATGTGGTTATTATATTGATGGAAGAAATTCAGAGCTGTAGGAGGGAGAAGGAAAGAAAAAGCTCAGCATTAAAGATGAGAGAATTGGAAGAGTGCCAGCTCCTGGTAGAAACAAAGTGAATTTCCTCTAGGAAACACCGAGACATAAATTGAGCTGTAATGCCTGAGCCACCATATTTTGTTGTTTTGTTAAAAACCTTAACTTTAGTGATCAGAGAGTGCTTGTGTTTCTTCTAGGAGGGTGACTTCAGGGGACAGTGAGGAAATCAGGTATCTGCAATAATAAGGGCTTTATGTTAAGTTGGATACACAATAATGTCATTTCAAAGTAATATTAGGAAGTGTTCATTTTTTTTTTTTTAATTTCTCATTTGTTACCTAAATTGAAAGCAATCACTCTCCCTTTTTTGGCTCACATATCAATTTTTCCCCATTTTTTTATTTTTTATTGGTGCATTATAATGGTGGGCTTCATGTTGATGTATTCATACATGAATATAATTTGCTCTATTTCAACCCACAGTATTTCCCATTTCTCCATTTCTTGCCTCCCTCCCTCTAATCATATCCTCTCTTCTGTTGCTCTTCCTTCTATTAATTTATTGATTTATTTTTTATTTTTTTAAATTTTTATTCTAATTTGTTATACATGTTTGCAGAGTGCAATTCATTTCATATTACATATAAAGAGCACAATTTTTCAAGTTGCTGGTTTTATATAAAAAATTTTATATAAAAATTTTTTTACAACAATTGTGTCTTCATGCATGTACTTAGGGTAATGATGGCTAACTCATTCTACCATTATTCCTATCCCCTTGCCCCCTCCTCTCCCTCCTCCCTCTTTGTTCTATTTAAAGTTCTTTCATTTCTCTCATCCCCACTCCCTTGCCTTTATAAGTTAGTATCTTTATAACAAAGAGATTGGTGCTTTGTAGATACACATGAAAGTGGGTTTCATTGTAATATATTTGCACCTGCTTATAGCATAGTTTGTTCAATTTCGATCTTCAATTTCTCCTCTTTACCATCTTTCCTCCCTCCCTCCTCTAACCCCTCTCTTTACTATTTCCCTTCTATTTTTATGGGATACCTTTCCCCTTCTAAAAATCCCTTATTTCTCTCTAACTTTTGCATATGAGAGAAAACACTGGACCTTTGATTTTCTAAGTACAGATTATTTCACTTAGCATCTAAAGGGCCATATTACCAAAAGTGACCTATAGTTTTAATGCAATTCCCATTAAGATACCAATTACATTCTTCACACAACTAGGGAAAAAAACAGTCCTATTATTCTTATGGAAGAATAAAAGACTCAGAAGAAACAAAGCTGTTCTGAGCAACAAATATATAGTAACAAAAACACCATGGCATTG
Source organism: Tamias sibiricus (assembly GCA_025594165.1). Lineage (NCBI taxonomy): Eukaryota > Metazoa > Chordata > Mammalia > Rodentia > Sciuridae > Tamias > Tamias sibiricus. The sequence goes on along the minus strand of CM046657.1, from coordinate 83,404,970 downwards.
GCATAAAAGCAGACATGAAGACCAATGGATTAGAATAGAAGACACAGAGACAAACCCATATAGATACAGTCATCTGATCCTTGAAATGTGCCAAAAATACACTTTGGAGAAAATATAGCCTTTTAAACAAGTGATGCTGGGAAAACTGAAAACCCATATATAGAAGAATAAAACTATATCCTTGTCTGGCTAATCTCCACAAAAATGAACTCAAAGTTAATAAAAGACCTAGGAATATAAACTGAAACACCAAAAATTCTAGAAGAAAGTCTAGAACTCAATACTCAAAAAGATACTGATTTTTTTATTGAGATACCCAAAGCTCAAGAAGCTTGAATCAAATTGAATGATTTCAATTTTGAAAGCTTCTGCACAGCAAAGGAAACAAGGGCATGAAGGAAACAGCCTACAGAATGGGAGAAAATCTTTGCCAGCTATTCTTCTGATAGAGGATTTTACCTCCAGAGTATATAGGACTCAAAAAACTTAATACTAAAAATAAAAAAAAAGAAGAAGAAGAAGAAAGAAAGAAAGAAAGAAAGAAAAAAAAGAAAATTCCAATCAGCAAATGGGCAAAATGATTAAACAGATATTTCTCAAAAGAAGAAATAAAAATATTGAACACATATATGAAAAATGTTTAACATCTTTAGCAATCAGGGAAATGCAAATCAGAACTACATTGAGATTTTAGCTCATTCCAATTAGAATGGAAATCATCAAGAGTACAAATAATAATAAATGCTGGCAAGGATGTGGAGGGAAAAGTACACTCATACATTGTCATTGGTATGAAAATTTGCATAACCATTTTGGAAAGCATTATGGAGATTCCTGAAAAGAAATGGAACCATTGTTTGAAACAGTTATCTCACTTCTCAGTATTTAGCCAAAAGAACAAAATCAGCATACTATCATGATATAGGCATAATAGCTGTTATGGTTTAGATATTAGGTGCCTCCCAAAAGCTCCTGTATAAGGTAAAGCAAGAAAGTTTAGAGGCAACATGATTGGACTATGTAGTTTTAGCCTAACCAGTGCATTAATCCTTGATAGGGAGTAACTGAATGGTAACTCTGGGCAGGTAAGGTGTGACTGGAGAAAGTGGGTACCTGGGGGCATGTCAGTGGGTGTATATTTGTTCTTGGAGAGAAGAGAATTATCTCTCTCTCTCTCTCTCTGCTTCATGGTGCCATGTCATGGTGCCATGTACCCAACTGCTTTCCTCTGCCAAACACTTCCACCATAATGTTCTGCCTAATGTCAAGACCCAAAGAATGGAGTTGGCTGTTTATGGACTGAGCCTTCTGAAACCATGAGTCCCCAAATAAGCATTTCATTCTTAAAATTGTTCTTGTCAGATCTTTTGGTCACAGCAGTGAAAAAGCTGACTAAAACAACAATGATTATTGCAGCACACTTAATAATAGCCGAGTTATCAACTATAGCATATTGCTTTATACTTGATTTTATTGCTTTACTTTCTTGATACTGTTTTATATAGGTTCACATTTTATTTTTTTTTCTTTAATTTTGTGTTTTAAATGCTTTCCATTCTTAACTTTTTCTGTTTGGGATCAGATAATTTTCACATAATGGAAAAGCATGAAATTTCTTGATTTTGTGTTTTCTTTTGGGAATCATCCTACTCCTAACAATGATATTTTAAAGTATATATACATGTAGTTGGACAGGGCATAGTAGAAAAAGAGTTTGTTTCATATATTAGAGACTCCTAAACTTCTAGGAACTTTGTGAGATTAGCTACAGTTGTATACTTTCATCCAGTTGGTTTATACTGAAGTTTACCAAGAAGAAAGGCTATCCCAGGTGATATACTTATTCGGAAGGCATAAGAATTATAAGAATTACTAAGATTTCATTTTGTAGTTTCACGAGTAAAATTTTATCTCTAGTTATTGGAAAACTATGTAAACTGAAAACAGTGTGCCAGCCTTAACCTAAGCACTGACACTATAGACACCTGTCCTTTGTGAATCACTCTGGGAGCTTAATTAAAGAAGCCTGCACCTGGCTTTCTCAAACTGTTTTTGATACCAATTTCTAATTCATTATTTGGGGAATAAAATTCTTACTGCTTTAATTACTAATATGGGCAGTCAGAATGTTTATACTAGTGCTTTTCAAAAATTTTAAAAATATTGAAAGCTACCAATTTCTTATTTCTAAATTTTTTGAAAAGGAATCTTATCAGAGGCCAATATATAAAACAGATAAAGTGGTACAGCTCTGGTTGAGATGAACTTATGTTATCCAAAGCAAAAATATTAATTAATGCAGGAGGTATGATAAAATTAAAAATTATTATAAGTCATGTGAGGTTTCACAAGTGATACATTAAAAGGTAATCATCTTTTTCTCATAATTAAAGTTTCTCTCATATGGTCATCTTATCAATTATATGCTCTATCTTAGTTCCTATTTCTTCATCTAAATAATTCAATTTGGCCAATCTATTTTAGAAGAGAATACTGGGTATTAAATCCTGAGGTGCTTTTCATCACTGAGCTACATCACTAACTAATTTTATTTTTATTTTGAAAACAGGGTCTCACTAAAGTTTCCTAGGGTCTTGCTAAGTTGCTGAGGCTGACCTTGAACTTACAATCCTCCTACTTCAGCCTCCTCCTGAGTCCTCAGGATTATAGGAATGCACCACTGCATCCAGTAACCAGTCCATTTTTAAAGCTAAAAAACTCTTTTCTGATAAAGTAACTAGACTCCTCAATGAATCTACCTGTACAAAGTCTTTCAGTGGAAGTAAAAATTCTCAGTCCAGTTAAAGCACAATAAGTAATGAAGCAGTTAGATTAAAAATGCTCCATGTGATAATGTTTTATTGGCTGGATTCTCATCAAGATATGAAGCTATCTTGTTCTTATTTTCTTCTGGTGCCCTGTAGGAAGAGCAAACTGAATAACTAACCAAAAAAATTACAGATTGTGAAAAAATCAAAAACTAACAATTTGATCCATAAAATAATGCATAGCATAAGGACTATAATTAGTTATATTGTATTACACACTGGAGATTGCTGAGAGTAATATACAGCACAAAGGTAACTGTGAGATGATAATGTGTTAATTTGTTCATATATATATGTGTGTGTATATATATATATATATACACATACACACACATATACATATATAGTTGCTTATATAGTGAAATTATACACTGTATTTCACTGCATGATCATTGTCATAATAGTAACATATGTCTGTGAAGGTTTTATGCATCCTAATATTGCACTATAGGCAGTTTAATCATAAATGAGTTTTGAGTAATACTAGCACAACTAGAAAAATAAATAAGTAAACAAATAAATAAAAAGAAATGAAAGCCAGTGGAGTTGAAGAATAGGAGCAATGGCAGGGAGGAGGGGTGGAAATGTGGAAGTACTAGTCATTGAAATGGAGCAAATTATATTATTACATGCATGTTCGAACACATGAAAATAAACCTCACTACTATGTCTGCATTTAATTCACTAATAATTTTTTTAGAAAAAGCTTCACATAATGTTCACATTTCATTTTGGGGGAAATTTTGTTTTGCATAAAATCTGTGATGATTATGTGGTGAAATAAAATACACATACAATATTATACTTTAGTATTTGTGATAAAATTAAAGGAATGATTAACTATTTTCTTCTCTCACTTTGACCCAAACACATGCACACACATAGCACACACACTATCATATTTCTTTTTTGCTTGCAAAGCTTCTTTGATTGTCCAGCATCCAGAATCCTGTGTTATATAAGAGCTTTTGTAATCTTCCCTGTTCCTCTCTTTCCAGCTTCACATGCAGCCTCTTGATTCCTGCATCCTTTACTTCCATCAAAGTAAACTTTTTATTCATCCCCTTTACAATATCTGCCTGTAGAGATGGAACAACCCCCTCCCAAATAAGCTTCTTCATGAGTCCACAGTAATCAATTTGTTTTTCAAAATGCAGCTCCAACATATCCTGCTTTAAGCCACACAACTTTAGGATCATCTGTTCTCTGATGTATGCAATTAAGTGCCAAGCAATTTACATTGATTATTCTTATTTATTATTTACAACTTCTTGAAATAAGGTTTGTCATCTCCATTTTACATGAGAGGAAAAAAAAAAAAAAAAAAAACTTTAGGCCCCAAACAAGTGAGGGTCTTTGTTCAGTTGGTTCAAGATGCAGTCAGAGTATAAATCCATGTTTATTGATACTAAGGCCTGTGTCTGCCGGGCCACTACTTTGCATCCTGTCGTTTATTAGGAAAAAAAAAATGAGAGATCTCATGTTATGTGAAATAAATCAGACTCAGTCAATGGTTGAATGTTTTCTCTCATACATGAAAACTAGAACAGCATAAGGTGAAAAGGCCAGGGGATCCATGAAAATAAAAGGTACCCAGTGCAATAGAGGAAGGGAATTGAGGAGGGATGGGAAAAAGCAGGAAATGTGGTATTTAATTGACCAAAATTATGCTACATATATATTAATATATCACAGTGACTTTTACCTTTATTTGTATCTATAAAGCACCAATTAAAAGAAAAACAATAAGTAAATAGAAGAAAGACCAGTAGAGTGGAGAAAGGGGAACAGGAAGAAGGAGGAAGGGAGAGAAAGGAAGTACTTGGGACCAAAATGGAGCAAATTGCATTCCTTGTATGTATGGTTAGGTCAAAATGAATCTCGCTATTATGTATAACTATAATGCACTAGTAAAAACATTTTAAAATGAGAGCTATGGGATAAGAATAGTGTTGAAAAGTGTTTGATGAGGTGCTATAAAAGCAAATGCATTATTACCAAAATCAATGCCTGATGCTCTTTCTATTCTATTAATTTACTTTCAGAGGTGGAAAAGCCAGGGGAAAGAGAAAGCACTCTAGGGTACCAGCAGTTCCCACTGTAATACCTAGTGGTATATCATGAACATATAGAAATCACAGGAGAAAGCAAATCTCCACAGCAGGAAAATCTACTTTGATTTTTAAAATATTATCAGTGAACAACTACATTTGGCAATGGACATATACAGTAGAAAATTACTCTTGTACAGTCAGAACAATGATTTCAAGTTACCAAAATAGTCGTATCTATGGGGTAGAAGAAATAGTAGAAATAGGTGAGATTATCTTACTCGTGGTAACTGTGCAGCTTATGTGTGCAAGAGAAACTCAGATCCATCTTATGACAATTTTTAGTTTTCTAGAGAAATGTACAGAGCCTATAACTTTCACAAATGGGAGTGAGGTTTGATTAAATGAGTACTATAAATTTAAAAACTGCATAAACATCGAAAGGTACTCTCTGGTACATGAAAGAAGAGACAATATTGGTCTTAGAGTTCAGGAGTTCTTTACTAATAACACCTATGAGAAGCTCTGTATGAGTGTATCTGTTAATCTCTCTAAACTTCAGAGTAATAACAGATATTAATAACAACAGCAATAATGTACTCATATGGGTCTACTTGCCCTTGGCTTCCTAGGGAGTTTTAAGGATTCATGAAATGGTATTGTACTAACAGAACCATTGGAGTTGCTTGCGGGATGATTGTATTGCTCTAATTTTTTTTTTTTTTTTTTTTTTTTTTACTTGGGCCTCTATTTTACATCATTTAGTTTATTAGAATGGGGTGGGGGAGGGAGGAAGAGAGAGAAATCTAGGTTAACAATGATGTTAAAATCTATTTGTTGAGGTACTATAATATCAAATGAAATATTATTAGAATCAATTAAGCTCAAAACATCAAAGTAATTTCAAAGATCAGTAATGTCACATTATGTTACTGAATTTTAGTGCTGTCATTTCAAAGAGAAAGTGAGAAATCTAGGTCATCAGATTATCAAATAGAGGATCTTATATGTTGTGCTACACTTAAAAGGACAACATAAACCTTGAAAAGGTAGTTTAGTTGCAGACTTAGATTTGATTATGAGAATGTATTGCTGGGAGAGCCTTTGAGGGGCACAGGACTAGCATCTGGCAATAGAAGAGAAAAGAAAGCTGATCCTTATGACAATTCTCATTCAGAAAAAGAAAATAGATACTGAAAGCATTTGCCTAAGATTTATAAATGACCAAGAGGGTTCAACATTTCTTGCTTATTTATTTGTTTTAGTATTAAAAATGTCACACTAAAAAAGGAGTTGTGTAGCGTACATTTACATAAAATTCACCAAATGCATCATTTGCTAACATCTTACCAGATACTTCTTTTTTGCCAAAACACTTGAAATTAGACTGCAGCTATCAAAGATTTCATCAATAAATTATTTAAGACATGCATTTCAAGAATGAACACCACTTCTGACACAGCTGCAGCACCTATGCTTACACTTAAGAAAGTAGACATTAATGCAAGATTATCATCAAGTAAACAGCTCACATTAATTCCCCCAAATCTCCAATTATCTAATAACGTTCCTTCATGGCTTTATTTTATTTGCTTAATTTTTGGGTTAGTGTATTTCGTAATTAAGATCTAATCAAGATGTGTATATTTACATTATTTCTCCTGAGTATCTCTGATAAAAGCAAGTCTTCATTTCTTTCATTCATTGCTTTTCTTAATGTTGGATTATTTGGAAAGTCCACATAAGTTATCCCATCAAATATCTCATAGTCTTGAGAATACTGCCTCCTCTTGAGTGAATTCATGCCAGTATTTCAAGCAAGAGCATCCTGTGGGTGATGTATGACTCTCATTGCCTGAAATCAGTGGTGACATGATGTATTATTATTATTTGGTTAACATGATGTGCAACCAGAAGAATGAGAAGTTGTACTCCATTTATGTATGATGTGTCAAAATGCATTCTACTGTCATGTATAACTAAGTAGAACAAATTAAAAAAAAGATCTTCAGATATCTCCATCGTAAAAGATATTTTTATGTTCATAAAGATGAAATTGATATTGTATTCTCCCAAGATTTCAGCCAAGGGTTTAATGATCTTATCTAAATCAATTATTGCTACAGTGTTTCTACATTTACAGTTGGTGTTTTTCTATAAAAGAGATTTCTTTTACCCTCCCATTTCCTCTCCTCTCTTTTCCCCCACCACTTTTTTCCCTATTTTCGTACTCTTTTTCTATTTTCTAACTTCAAATATGTCATATGCCATTATTTTCATTATTCTTTTCAGTGTTTGGGGTTTTCCAGCTTCAGAAATGGGATTCCTTTAAACTGATTCCTGTGTTCTTTTCTCATGTCTCCACTGGATTTTGAACATTTCCACATTTTCTGGCATGACAAGGTGTTCCAGGATCACCTTGTACTTTTTTTCCCCAGATTGAAATCATCCATTTCTCCAAAACTTTGGTTTTTATTAGTAGCAAATATTATCTATGAACAAGAGTGTAGGATCTAGACTTTTATTGTCTCATGTGTTGTTGCTTCTTGGCCTTTTAGGAGATATACCTAGGAACAAATACAATGAGTGTGCACCCTGGGTACACATGAGTGCAATATGAGTAAATTCAGTGATAATCTCATAGAGAAATCCAACACCACTTCATTGTTCTCCATATTCTTTCACTTGATACTTGTATTTCTCCTCTCCTATAGATAGTATGTATTCTTATTCTCCAAAATAGTATATTTACTCATTTTTCAGTCCTACCATGCACCTAAAAGTTTCAGAACAAAATACTTTCAGAATTGCAGACCATTTTAAAATCCAACAAATGAAAGTTCAGGACCTTTTTGAGTTCTTTTTATTAGTATGCAATATTTCCCATAGTTTTTTTTTTTTTTTTTTTTTTTTTTTTGTACCAGGAATTGAACTCAGGGGCACTCAACCACTGGGCCACATCCCCAGCCCTTTTTGTATTTTATTAGAGACAGGGTCTCACTGAGTTGCTAAGTGCCTCACCATTGCTGAGGCTGACTTTGAACTCCTGATCCTCCTGCCTCAGCCTCCCAAGTGCTAGGATTACAGGCATGCGCCACCACGCCCAGCTTTTCCCATAGCTTTTATGATCAAAATACTATATCTAGAAATTACTTGAATTCATGTTTTACCTGTGAATATTTAATCAATTTTGCATGAAATTAGGATTTTTCTATTTTATTACCTTCAGAGATTTACTTTCTCATTTTTGTTTATTATGTTGTTGAATAAGCCATTTCTATTGTTCAGAAATAAAAACTATATATAATGATAACCTCAGGGAACTCTTTCTTTTATCCTTGTTCCTCTCAAAAAGTCTCCTTTACTCCAAACAAATTAAGTTTAAAAATTTCTTGATTGTCACTGCAAGCTGAAATGTTATTAAAAATTCGTCCAAAAAACCCACAAACCTGGGATGAGATCACAGTATGTGGGGTGATTTCAGATCAGGAAAAAATGGGCCACTTAAACAATGTTGGAAATTGAAGCTAGAGTACAAAAAGAAAATTGTGATTGGTTTATTTTGGAGAATTGGGAAGTGTCAGCTAAGGTCTGGGCCACTAATAGGAACTGCTCTGGTGCATCCAGGCAGGCTTATTTAATTTTCCATTAAGAAGCTTGAAGTTTAAAACTTATCCACTAAGGTTTGAGACATCTTAAGCCTCATAAAATGACATTTGAACAAGACAGCATCCATAACACTATTCTATAGCCTGGTTCCTTTTATTACTGCCTTCTCTACTCCTCATGTTATCTAATCTGTCTTTCTACTCTGGTCACCCCAACCTATGTGCCAGTCTCTGCGCACACTCTATACTTTTATCCATTGTTTGGCATGTCCCTTTGACTTTTTTTTTCCCAACTGTGTTGCTACTACTTTTAAATACAATTTCTTATTAAGTATCACATGTTTCTTTTCCTTTCGTATTTCTTAACATTTACCCATGGTTTACTAAACACCAGGTGTGCTCAGATTGTTTAAATACATACACACATAACACATCACATACTTATTCTAATCTAGTTTTGTATTTACTTGTTTTTTTAAACTGCAAATTACAGAAGGGTAGGACCCAAGGATTTAGCATACTAGCTACCCTATGAGGGTTCAATAAAGAACATTCAAGAATTAGTAAAAGAGAAATGATGATTTCTTCTTTTGTAGCTTGCATTTGGAGATTTAAAAAAAAGTCATAAATTACAACTTTAAAAATTCTTAGTTTTGGTTGCTCTTTTCATCATTTTGGCCTATTTTTCTCTAATTTGTTCCTTGGGAGTCATGATAGGATAATTTTGGTACATCTTGTTTGTTTGAAGTTTCACAAAAATACAATAAATGTATGCAACCTTGTCTATTTGATTTAAAGATTATTTTACATTGTAAAAATATTATTTCCAAGTGAATATACCTGGCTCCAAAGTTCTGATGGGTAAAAATAAAACAAAATTGAGTAAAAATTCAGGTCTTCAACAGTGACATTTGGAACTGAAATTTGAATATATACTGTGGTGATCTCAAGAGAAGAGAGATTATTTCAGATGTTCCAGAATAAAAAGGAATTCTTGAGTCATCCACAGATGAATTAGTCATAAACTAAAAATACAGAATATGCAAGGAAAAAGGAGGAAATTATTGCAGAAGATGAAAAATAGAGCAATTGTGAATTTTAAATATATTGCAATCAAGAACTCTTTAGGCAAATGTCAGTAGGGTACCAAACACAGCACAAATTCACAGTTGTAGAGAGAGGAGTCTATGGACTACAATCCATTCTGTACATAATATTAGAAAAGATTTGTTTTCAAGAAGCAAACCTAATATAACTTAGGAAATCCAATATGAATTTAAACTATGCATTTGATGCCAACACAGAGATATAAAAACATAAATTTGCATGTTGGTTAACAAAAGACATTTAGATGATTGACCTGCATTTATTGAACCCTGTTATGGTGCAGGTAGAATGAGAAGACAGTGAATAAGTACAGGATGTTCTGTACAGGGAAAATGGAGAGTTATAAGGGTTGGTTGTGATTCTACCACTTATTGAATATATAATTTCAATTTTCTTGACTCCTCTGAAGCATAGCTTCTAAAAATGTTATAAGACTATTGTATGAATTATATTGGAAAATAAGTGAAACATATTAGTACAATGTTTGGCCTTAAATCTTGCCAAATAATTATCTTTTCCTTTCCTTTATGTTAGGAACCATGCTTTTTTTCTTAAGTAAATTTTATCAATATTCAGTCCTTCAAATATAAAAATATTTTTCTCATTTAAGATAACAATCAGCCACACAGAACTCAAAAACATATTGCATGATTTCTTGATTTCCTAAAAGGGGTAAAATGCACAAAGGCTTACATTTTTTGATGCAATGGGTCCTCACTACGAACATTTGTTTCCCAGCTTTATTGATATATAATTGAAAAATAAAAGCTGTGCGTATTTACATACAATGTGATGTTTTGATTTATGTATACCTTATGAAAATGTATCTAATGTATAAATATAGCTAATAAACATATCCATTATTTCACATACTTTTAGTGATACAAATATTCAAGATCTACTTCTTCATCAATTTTCAAGTATTAGTAATTCAATATTTTTTGCTATAGTCACCATCCTCATTATGACTATTAGTAACCATTTTGTTTTAGTTTTAATATTATTAAATCATTACAATTTTTGATCTTTTAATCCGGATTGTGTGATATACAGTTTAATTCAGTGTCTGCCCATATATTCCCTGACTTTGCTCATAGACATCACTGTGTCATTCTGACCATCATCTCTCTTCTGACTTTTTGCTTCTGTTCTACAGTAAACCTGGAAAGCAGATGACTGGATTTGCCTTAAATTCTGCTTAGGATACAAAAGGCCATACACTGCCTGTGACTGCCTTGAAAGAAAAACTGCAGAGTGCAAGGACTTTGTGACACAGGGTTCATTTGGAAATATTTTTTCCCTTCTAGTTACTGAGAGTATATTTTGTACAAATACCCAGACACGCAAATGCCAGATAAGAAAGTATTACTGTAATTGTTTTCATTTGATTAATTTCTTATACTACTACTAGCAAATGGATATATACAGATTCTTACCAGAAAGAAAGAAGGCTCTGTTGCTATTGTCTTAGAAGTGAGAAACAGACTTCAAAGTCATTACAAATAAAGAAAGGAGAGAATTGTTAAGAAAATCAAAAGAAAATATTAGTTCTCCAAACCCTTTCATGTATTTTTTTCTACTCAGAGAATATTTCTAGTATTACCTCTTGTTATTTATGAATTGAAGCATCATGAAGGCAAGCAACAGGATGTTTTACACAGGAAATAATGAGAATGTCCTCACACATGAAGGTCGAGGGAAATAGGTCCCTCTGTGCTCAAGTTAATCTCAAGACTTATCTTCTTTCTTAGACATCCAAAATCCACATAAACCTTCTTTTCTTTAGGTCAATTTGAGGAATGGCTTTTTTGTTTGTGTGTTTTTTCGCCACCCTTACCAATGCCATTTATTTAGTTTCTTCTATAATAAATTGCAAATTAAAGCATGGCCAATATTAGAATTTCTTTCTTTAGTAGTTGTCCAACTTTTTAAAATTGTATTTAAAATTTATTTATTTTTTTATTCTAAGTTGTTAGAAATGACAGCAGAATGCATTACATTTCATATTATACTTATAGAGCACATTTTTACATATCTCTGGTTGTATACAAAGTATATTCACACCATTTTTGACTTCAGTCCAATTTCAAATCTCTGTCCTCCACTTCTATGCCTCAAAACCTAGAACAGCTAATGCATCATTAGTGCTCAAAGTCTTTAATATTACCAAAATGTATTCAGGCTATACCCATCTCTCATTGGTGTGTTTCAATATTAGCAGTCAATTGATTCAAATAAAACTAATTGATAGAACAAAGTGATTGGATTCCTTTGGTCCCTATATATTTTGGTAATTGATTATGAATAAATGGAATAATGATATTTTTATTAATAGCCAAAATGGTGGCTTAAAGTTAGCAAATTAAAAATATTACAGGTGGGACCAGGTGCAGTGGTGCAGGCCTGTAACCTCAGTGACTTGGGAAGCTAAAGCAAGAGGATTATGAGGCTAAGGCCAGCCTCAGCAACTTAGCAAGACCCTGTGTCAAAATTAAAAAAAAAAAAAAAAAAAAAAAAAAGGAAAAGGAAAAGGCAAAGAAAGTAATAATAAAGATTTAGGGATGTAGCTCAGTAGTAAAGTGTTCCTGGGTTTATTACCCAGTACAAGGTGGGGGGAGGGGAGGGAAGTTGGGGAGGGAGTTTAATTACATCTTTTGCATCCAAAGAAGCTGAACATCAATATTTACATCTTTTTGTATAAAAGTTTTGTTCTTACTGTATGTCTCATTTGCTTATATCAGGTTTCCTTAGTTACATGTTAAATGCCACTGTATTTCACATTGTTTACCTGATTTTCTTTCTTTATTTGACTTAATAGTACACAGAATAAAGCATGAGAAAAGATGAGAAAGAACTGAAAGTCTCAGATGTATTGTAATGCAACTGCTGGACTCATAGGCAAGCTTCTGTTACTTTCCACAGGTGTTTTCCTTGTTTTGATTTTTTCTTTAAACAATGGTCTTCTAGCTAGTAATAATGGTCACTATACACTGACTTCTTGCCCATTCCAGGTAAGTATTTTACATAACATTAATCTTTCATAACCACTATGCAAGGAAAGTATTATTCAGATTGGCACCCTAAATCTTAAGGAATTTAGGTAACTTGACCATGTCACAAAGCTTGGAGTGACTGAGATGGGATTCTAACACAAAATTTTATGAGACTTTTGCACAACTGCCTTAGTCTTAATATTTGTCTCCATTAATAATAGCACTTTTAACTGCCTGTTAATGAATAGAAAAAGGGTCTCTGGGATTTACTTTATTGAAGAATATCTAACAAAATATTAAATTAATTGCAATTATTTCATCACTTAAATGTTGACCAAAAAAGAAAACTAGGATTTATTGGGCTTATATTTAATTTTATTTCTAATTATCTCTATCCCAAGTGCATACTATACTAAGTAGTCAACTCTTATTAGAAGTCTTACAATGTATATTTTAAATACTTTTTTAAAAGTAGAGTCAATGGAAAATTATATAGGAAATAATTGAGTAGTTTCTATAGAGAAGTTACTCAGCTCGTAGAGTTTTTATTTCCTTATGTGTCTTTAACAAGAGTATTTCCCTTTCGGTTGATCCAGTGAAGTCACAAGGCTGGGACATGAGATTCATCCTGAGCCAGGCTACTCTTGCCTTCACATCCTGCATAATGGGAAAGTTAACACCTACACCATGTTGCTTTAGGGCAAGAATCTCTCTATTTACTGATACTAACCAGAATGCCACCTTTGGAGCTAGTCAAGCATTATGATCATTCCTGTTCTATGTCTTTTGAAGAATGTTAACTCACTCATCCTGTTTTTCTCATATTTTCAAAAAGGGAGGCCATTGAAAGGATTGGATGCATGTTAATAATATATATGTATAATGTCAATATTATATTTATTAATATATGTTATATTTATTTTACATATATTGTTTTTTGACATCATCCATGATGTCTTTTCTTTTACTCTTTATTTACCTTTGTAATCTTGTCAATTTTACTTTGTTTTCTTTTATTTTCTTTCTTTGGTACCTTGGCCCTGAGAATTCACAATCAAAAAAGTCATTTTGAAGGAGAAAATGTGATTATCACAAAATAAAAGAAAGTCAATGTTTAAAAACGCAGGCTCTGTCATTTATGAGTTTGAGACTTTGATAATAGCATCTAAAATTTATTTATAAGTTTCAATTTTTGTTCTGCCATGTAGAGGTTAATAGTTTCTTGCATATGTATACTGTTGATGTAAATGTTACATAAAATTACTAATCACAACAGTACCTAGCACAGTGATTAGCACATGAGAGGCTCTGTAGGTTAATTGACAGATGTTAATTTGCTCCTTCCCTTTCCTTTACCAGAGTTTTAAGTCATAAAATTTGGCAAACCATCCTTCCTGTTGGTAACCCATCTCTTTTTTACTTTTATTTTTAATTGACACATAACAATTATATACATTTATGGGGCATGATGCATTATTTTGATACATATATATGTTGTGTTAGGAACACGTCAGGGCAATTAGCATATCCGTCACCTCAAACATTTATCATTTTGTTGTAGTGTGAATATTCAAGATCTATGGGGCACCAGTGGCACACACCTGTAATCCCAATGGCTTGGGGAACTGAGGCAGGGGGATTTCAAGTTCAGCCTCAGTAATTTAGCAAGGCCCTCAGCAATTTAGCGAGACCCTATCTCAAATAAAAAGTAAAAATGCCACAGTGTGGCTCAGTAATTGAGTACCCCTGGGTTCAATCTCCAGTACCAAGGAAAAAAAAAAATCAAGAATTCAAGATTCTCTCTTCTAGCTATATTGAAATAGAAAATACATGATTGTTAACTATAGTTACTCCACTATATAATAAAATATCAGAACTTATTCCTGCTATCTAATTGTAGCAAATTACTCATTAACCAACCTTTCCCCATCCCTCCTACTGTCCCTTATCTCTGGTAACCCCTATTTAACTTTCTATTTCTATGAGAACAACTTCTCTAGATCTCAAATATGAGAAATATAAGATAATGCAATACTTATTTTTCTGGGACTGACTTTGTTTCACTTAACACGTTTCTCCCAGTTAATCCATGTTATCAGAAGTGCCAGGACTTTTTATGGCTGAAAAGTATTCCATTGTTTGTGGAATGGGCCTTGTTTATTTTATTTTTTTCAATCCATTCACCTCTTAATAGATACTTAGGTCGATTGCATTTTTGTTGTTGTTATTGTGAATAATGCTGCAATAAACCTGGGTATGCAGATGTGTTTTTTTTTTTTGACATATTGATTTCATCTTCTTTGGATATATACTCAGTAGTGGAATTGGTAGATAACACCATTTTTCTATTTTTGCAATTTTTAGGGCCTTCCATACTGTTTTCCACAAAGGCTGTACTAATTTGCATTTTCACCAACCCTTTGTAAGACTCCCTTTTCTGCAAATCCTTGCCAACACTTCAACACTTGTCTTTTGTCTTTTTGATAATAGGCATTCTTACAAGAGTAAGGTAATATTTCACTGTGGTTTTGGTTTGAATTTCCCTGAGGATTAGTGATGTTAAGTGGTTTTTTTTCATATGTTGTCCATTTGTATGTCATTTTTGAGAAATGTTTATTTAAATCTTTTGTGAATTTTAATTGGATTATCTACTTGGTTGCCTTTGAACTGTTCGAGTACCTTATATATTCTGAATATTAACTCCTTGCCAGATGTGTAGTTTGAGAACATTTTATTCCATTCTGCAATTTGTCTCTTTACTTTGTTGATCATTTTATTTGCTGTGCAAAGCTTTTTAGTAGGATATCATTCTATTTGCCGATTTTTGTTTTTGTTGTCTATATTTTTAGGGTCTTACACAAAAAAGTCTTTGCCCTTTACAGTGTCTTGAAGAATTTTGCCAAAGTTATCTTATACTTGTTTCATAGTTTCAGGTCTTATATTTAATTCTTTAATATATTTTGAGTTGACATTTGTAACTAGTGAGAGATAAGGGATCTAGTTTCATTCTGCCGCATATAGATAGCCATTTTTCTAACGCTCTTTGTTTAGGAGACTCTCCTTTTCATACCATGTGTGTTCTTGGCACCTTTGTCAAAGATCAGTTCGCTGTAAATGTGTAGATTTATTTCTGTACTCTCTATTCTGTTCCATTGATCTATGTGCCTACTTTTATACCAAGACTATGCTGTTTTGGTACCTATAGCTTCAAAATATATTTCAAAGTTAGGCTGTATGGAGCCTCCCACTTCATTCCTTGTGGTCAAGACTGCTTTGGCTGTTTGGGAGGATTTGTGGTTCCATACAATTTGTAGAATGCTTTTCTATTTCTGTGAAGAATGTCATTATTATTTTGGTAAGGATTGTGCTGAATCTGTAGATTACTTTAGGTAGTTTAAGTATTTTTAAAATATGATTAAATGAAACTGATTATACATGATCTTCTTTACCTTTTGGTTTCAAAAATTAGGCCTGTTTTTAACTAAAATCTTACCTATGTTTAAAAGAAACTACAAAGTTGACGTTTTATCTACAGAATATTTTAAGCAACAATAAATAAATATATATTTTCAACTACTCATAAAACTTTCTCCCAAGTATATTATATTTCACACCACAAGGCCAATTCAAACAAATACAAAATTATTGAAGTAATCCCTTATATCTTCTTTTTTGTTGTCCCCCCCGCCCCTGTGGTTATAGAGTCTTGAACTCAGTGCACTCAAATACAGCCACATCCCCAGTCCTATTTTGTATTTTATTTAGACAGAGGGTCTCACTGAGTTGCCAGTGCCTCACTGTTGCTCAGGCTGACTTTGAACTCATGATCATCCTGCCTCAGCCTCCTGAGCTGCTGACATTACAATCATGTGCCACCATGCCTGGCATGTCTTAAAGATGGTTGTAGAATAAAATTAAAATCAACAGGAAGAAAAACTACAGAAATTGTACAAAGGAGATTAAATTCTGGAATGATGAGTGGGATCATAGAATAAACCAGAGATACATTTTAAAATTTTTTTGTTTTGTTTGTTGTTGTTGTTGGGGTGTTAGGGATTGAATCTAGGGCCTTATGAATGCAAGGTAAACACTCTACCAACTGAGCTATATCGCCATCCCCTAAATTTTTTCATTAAAAAATATAGAAATAAAACATACTGCAATCTATAGGACATACAGAAGGAAGTTCCAAAAGGAAAATTATAGCTGTGAGTGCCCACATTAAAAAAATCAGGAAGAGCCCTATTAAATGTGGATGGAAAGCATTTAACTCAATATCTTTTAAGCTGTCTGTGACAAACCCAAAGTCAACATCACAGTGAATGGGGAAAAGCTGAAATCTTTTTATTTATTTATAATAATTACAATTCATAGTGCACATATATAGCATCTTTTTACATACAATTGTTTGTATACAAAGTATATTCCTACCATTCAGGTCTTCAATCATGCATTTAGGATAATGATATCCATCTCATTCAACCACCTTTTTTTTTTCTTTTCTCCCCCTCCCTCCCCCCTTGCTTCTTTCTTTCCCCTCCCTTCCCTTTGTCCATTCTAGTGTTCCTCTAATCCTCCTATGTACCCCCATCCAACAATACTGTAAACTAGCCTCTTTATATCAGAGAAAACATTCGGTATTTGGATTTTTGAGATTGACTAATTTCACTTAGCATTATATTCTCCAACTTCATCCATTTAGCTGCAAATGCCATTATTTTATTCTCTTTTATTGCTGAGTAAAATTCCATTTTGTATATATATCACATTTTCTTAAAAATATGAATTCTTTCCATACATGGGATATTGTTGTCCAATATTTTTCAGTCTTAACTTTCAACTGCCTAAATGAAAATATTTACCTGGACTCTTACTGTAAACACATTTTATTATAATATTAAAATTGAAGATTTGCACATTATGAATTAGACACCAATGGTTATATTGTCTATTCAATTATAAGATTAGAGGTAAGGTAAACTACAATGCAGTACCATTCATATAAACTCATTAATGCAATGTGATTGCTGATGCTCTTTTAAACATTAAATCATGCTATGCATCCTGTGTCTAGCACTGCATCTGCTTTTGACTTCAGCATACTTCTGTTTCTTTGTGCTATGTGATAATCCAGATCCCCTTTCACTCATGTCTAGTTCATTTTCAGGTTATTTATTTATCTGTCAAGTCCTCATAGGATTTAAACTTTTCGTGGTGTAAATGTATCATTTACATATTAAATGTGCCACTGTTTCCCCTGAAAAATATGTAGCAAATAAAGCAGATACAGCTGTGTACACTGAAATGTGGATCAATATGTAGTTATTTTATTATCATGCAGATGATAAGCACTGTAAATGTTGTTGGATTACCTTTGAAATTGATTGACAGTTGGACAAATTCCTAAAGTTTATTGTGAACTCTATTATCCAAGAATGAAGATTGCATTTTGAAAATCCTTCCTATTCAAATACTAAGACAAAGAATAAAGCCTTTAGTAGTTGTATTGATATTCGTGACATTATAAAAGTAGGAAAATTAGAGAGACAGCAAACTACAGGATGAAATGCAGATATTTTGTGAAATGAAGATATTTTGTTGTTGTTTATTGTTTATTTGCTGTCCTTTAATTTAGTTTCTTAGTTGTGCTAGGAATGCATGACTAGTATAATGTTAATCCCTCTCTTAAAAATAATCTATATATGCATATACATTCAACAAAATACAGATCTGACTATCCTGGCTCCATAAATCTTTCCTGTTTTGCTTTTTTCTTGGGGCACATTTTTATTTTAATTCATCTAACTCTGCTTCAATTTTACATTCCCTTTAATCCTAGCATATATAATAGAAGTTCCAGGCCATTTACTGAAGAAAGGGATGATTTGAATCTCTGAAGGATAATTTAAAGGAAGCTTTATTTTTATCTTCTTGGAGCACTTTAGGCAAACTATGTATAAGCAAATGAATAAGTCAAATAATATTTTCAAATGTGTGATATCCAAGTTTTCATGATTTGTATCTAATGGATCAGTAATGGATAAAATTAGGGTAAAAAGGGAAATTTAACTTAAACAATTGTGTGGTGTTAGATGAATATAAGACTCAGAGTAAATAGACCTTATAAGTGAGATTGAATGGGATATGTTTCATGGAATGATAAATGATAACATTACTGAAAGTGTTTAAATTGAAAAAAAAATGGAAGGAAATTATCCAAAGTGTAGAATGTTCATGAATTTTTGAATTTAAAAAGAATGTATGAACAGTTGAGCAGGATATTCACTTGAAGTTTGTCTCAATACATGGATTTGAAGTTTAGTCATAGTAAGAAGAGTCACAGTTAACATTGCAGAGATTTTACTTGTAGATCTTCAGTCTTTGTACTTTCATTTTTATATTCATTACTGTTATTTATTTATCATTGAGCTCTGTACTTAGGTGTTAGTTCAGGGAAACAATGACACCTTTCTGTACACTGGCAAATCAGACATGAGCTGAGCAAAAACATTTGCCCAAAACATTTGAATTGTAGAACTGAGGTATTTTCTGACAACTTTCCCATTTTTCAAGTTTATTAAAACTAAAAAAGTAATGTAAAGTTTAAATGTTAATTACTTATGAGTGACCTTTATGAATTACTCATTTGGAAGGATTGTCCTGAGATGATTTAAAGGAATCTCAGAAAGTATGTTTTTCCAAATGAAATTGATTTATGAAAAGGTCATACACATGATTTAGAGACATGTGGGTCAGAGCAAATAGATAAGTAATTACTAATTAAATGGTTATAGTTGAGGTGGTCTTTAATGAAACCCTATCTGGCATTTTGGCAACTTTAGGACTTAAAGACTTTTTATTCTAATAAAAAAGGGCACTAAAACTAAAATGCAACACTTTTGTTCACATTTTATGTCAATTTGAAGGAAGCCAATATGATTTAAAAATATTGGTAATCTCATGAAATATTTATAGAGTTTATTGACAAAACAAATAATGATATTTAAATTACTATAATGTCCTAAATATAACAAATCTTGAGTATTGTTACATATACACCTATTTATCTATGATTATTTTATATACACAGATAAAATCTCATTTATTATCTTTATATTTATATACATTTTATTGCTAACAGACAATAAAAATAACAATAGCTAAGCTGAGTTAGCACTCAGTATATGCAAGAAATTATGCTAAACATTGCTTAGAATATATGGTGAAGTTTCCATGTTATGAACTACCTATATGTTCTATACATACAACATTGTAATCTTTCATAGCTGCATAGTATGTTATTGTGGTTATATCTTAATTGTTTAGCAGATATCTTTTTTCAATATTTTTATCCTAATTTGTTATACATGCTTGCAGAATGCAATTCATTTCATATTACATATAAAGAGCACAATTTTTTAAGTCACTTGTTTTGCATAAAGTATTTTCACACCATTTGTGTCTTCATACATGTACTTAGGGTAATGATGTCTAACTCATTCCACCATTATTCCTATCCTCTTGCCCTCTCCTTCCCTTCCTTCACTTTGTTCTATGTAAAGTTCCTTCATTCTTCTCGTTCACCCTCCCTTGCCATTATAAGTCAGTATCTTCATAACAAAGAAATCTTTGTTTCTGGGATTGGCTAACTTCACTTAGCATTATTTTCTCCAACTCCATCCATTTACCTGCAAATGCTATGATTTTATTCTTTTAGTGATGAGTAGTGTTCCATTGTGTATATATACCAAAATTTCCCTATCCATTCATCTACTGAAGGTATCTAGGTTGTTTCCATATTTTAGCTATTGTGAATTGTGCTGCTATAAACATTTGATGTGGCTGTGTCCCTGTAGTATGCTGTTTTTAAGTCCTTTGGGTATAGACTGAGGAGTGGGATAGCTGGGTCAAATGGGGGTTCCATTCCAAGTTTTCCTAGGAATCTCCATACTACTTTCCATATTGGCTGCACCAATTTGCAGTCCCACCAGCAATGTATGAGTGTGCCTTTTTCTCCACATCCTCGCCAGCATTTATTGTTGTTTGTATTTTTGATAGCTGCCATTCTGACTGGAGTAAGAAGAAATCTTAGAGTTGTTTTGATTTGCATTTATCTAATTACTAGAGATGTTTAACATTTTTTCCTATATTTGTTTATTGTCTGTTCAGTTCCTTGGCCCATTTATTGATTAGGTATATGTGTTATTGCATATATTTTATATTATACATACAAACACAAGATAATTTTTAAATAGTCAAATATCCCATGCATCCTAAGTCATTATTTTGGAATAAATTATTAGAAACATAATTGCTGAGTCAAAACATTTACATATTCCTTTGAAACATCACAATTTTGCTGTTGCATCACAGAGTAGAAAAGACATGGAGGTTTGTGACAATTCACTTGACGAATTGTCACTCAGTAATCTCATGCTAGTTTATGCACACATTAACTTCTCATGAGACTTCTTTCCCTACATTCTTGCTGACCCTTATATTGTTTCAATCTTTGGTGAAACTGCTCAGCTTTGAAGGTAGATTTATTTGTGGAGCCACACAATTACTATTCTTTCTCTTAAGAGATGGTTTCAAATGTAAGGACATTTTAATGTATGAACATGTCGTGTGTTCTCATGATGGATGCAGTATGTTGCTATCTGTAAATAAACAGAAAATTTAAATAGTATTATTGCTTTAGTTCAAATGTGAAGCAACTAAAAGTCCCTAAAATATTTTAGCCCATTTTCCACACATACACAAAAAGCAAATGACGGTATAAGTAAGATATAAGGGCATTTTTTCCCCAAATTGAGTATGAGGTCATTCACAATAAAAAGCATCAAGTTAGGAGAGCCAGTTCAAGGGTATGCAGTAACAGCAAGTTTATTCCATCTCACAATTCTCAGGGCTGTGCTATGCCACTTCTTCAGCTTGGTATTCAAGTCTGTTCTATGTTCCTTCTTTACCTCTTTGCATTCTGCTTATCATTAGTATTCAGATCAACTCTTAGTGTCTGTTGTGGAGCCTATTCAATCTCCCAAATTAGGACTGACCTTTTTTCCTTTGGCTTTTTCTATGTATTCTTTCTTTAACTTTGTTTTTGTTTGAATTTTGTGTGGTTAATTTTTAAATAGATAGTTTCTCTAAATTTTATATATATTCCTTGAGCTAGTATATATTTTATTCACCTTAATGGTATAACCAATATTCAGTTCTCTTAACGACTCCATGCTTAATAAAATTTGTTGAATGAATAAAATGAAGTGTTTTATTTATAATGCTTATTTGTATAGTCTATAATATTCTAAAGTCTTTGAAGGATTTTTAAAATTAACACTGAATTCTTTTTAGAAAAATTCTAAAATTTTTAGTTAAATTTTATTTTTATTTTTGAAGTAGTTATATATCTGTAGCATATAGAAGAACATTTTTTTTTCCTATCCTGCATTATCCTCCATTTTAATATATATGGTCTAAATGTTCAGGTCTAGAGATTATGAAATCAGAAACTGCAACCCCAATTTTTTTTTTTTTTTTTTTTTTTTGTGTGTGTGTGTGTGTGTGTGTGTTTATGGGGGAGTGAACCCAGCCTTTTGACCACTAAGATAAATTGCTGAGGCTGGCTTTGAACTTGTGATCCTGCTGCCTCTGTCTCCTGAGCTGTTAGGATTACAAGCATGCCAATGCACCCAGCCCAACTTCTTAAAAAGAAAAACTTACTGGCATTTTCCTTCATCTAGGAAAGAAATGGTTGTTATGTCTACTTGCTTTTTTTTCTCCATCTTCAATGAGTTAGCATTATGAGGTGAAGTCATACTTAAGGGCCACCACCTGGTAGAAATCCCTTTTATTTTTTCTTTGCATAATGCATCACATTATTATTTAATACATCATTTTTTTTTGCCTGAATTAACACAAACTTTCTGCTTTTGGAATGTCTCATTTTCTTTGGTCTTGAGAGACTTAGACACAAAGAAAGTTTAGAGAAATGAAAATGACACTTTCTACTCTGTATCTAACAACTTTAATCAACTGGTATATTTTTTATTTATTTCTCTGAAATACCAGTTTGACCCAAAACCTTAGCTTAAGGAAAATGAGAAATAAAACAAGCTAGGATTCTCAGTGTATTTTACAATAACATAGTGGTCTAAATAAAGCATGTGTCATCTATGTATACAGTGATTGATTCAGATGATCTAGTGAAATTTGCTCTCTTTTTTAAATTCATTTTCATGTGCTTCCTTGACCAAATTATTAGTTAATAATTATAAGACATTTAAAGAGCTTTACTAACAAATCATAAATGTATTTAATAATTTTGATAAATATATTTGATAATATAAGTTGCAGTCTATTTTAAAAATGAAAAATCTGTGAGGCCTCACTGAAAATAGAAACTAACTACCATGTTATACAATACCTGTGGATAATTATACAATCCTAACATTATGAGAAGAAACATTAATAAACTCAAATTTATTTTCAGACTCAACATTTTTAAGTATGTCATTATTCTAAACAAAAACTTATTATAATAAGTTAGGATAACCTGTACACATTTGTCTTGTATGTGGATATACATAGGACAATTTGAATCTGAAGAAAACACTTTCTAATTTAACTTATTAAATATTTAATTTATGCATTTAATTTATGTTTAATAATAGTTAACCATAAATGGGAAAAGAAATTATGCAATTACTTGTTTTCTTTAAATCTTGCTTTACAAAGAAGCTTTTTCATTTTTGGCTTTATGGATATGACTAAGTTAGCTAGTTTAATAGTTTTGTTTTAAAGGGATAAGTGAGCACAGGAGCTTCCTGCAGTCTTAAGCCCATTGAAGTAGAAACTGACACTAAGCCAGAATGAAGCTCCATCAGAGGCATGGTATCTGTCCACAATTATATAATTTATTAAGGTGCTTTTAAATACCTTACTGGAACTAAAATTTGTAATTCTTGGTAATTATAGTTAAGAAAGTATTATGAATAAATAAGGAAGTATTATAAACTTTGGGCTTATATGCTTTTGCCTACACCAAAATTTGTCATTCATCATTTTTCATGTCTGCTTTGTGAATCTGAGAGACTATTATTCCAAAAAGACATACATATAACAGCCACCCAAACTGCCATCTTTATGTCTATGTTAGGAACCAAATGCTCTTGGCAGGAAGGAGAATGGGCCTCCAGAACCTGGTTCTGAAATTCAGTGATTAAGGAAATTTTGTAGATCATATATTTAAAGTGTATTTTCCTCTCCATTTTGTCAGGGAGCATTTGATTGACACATTATTCATTTATTAAAGGCTTCATTTGATCTATAAATAATATCTTTAGATGTTTTATTAAAATATAAATATTTTCTTCAATTCAAATTAATTGAATACACGTACACCAGAAGAAAACAGTGAAAATCCTTTCTACCTGTGTTGGGTGCTAACCTTTGTGGTTTTTCAATAGAAAGGCCAGCATTTAGCTGGAGAGAAGACAGAAGAGTTAATAATGTAACTCATAAATATTGAGGAGAATGTTCTTCCTCCAGAGAGAGTGCAACCAATTCTTGTGGCTTGTGGTTGCCAAAAGACAAAGTTTAGCCCATTTAAATTAAGTTCAGTGGTCTGACAAGTGCCAAAGTTAAGATAAAATGCTATATCTCTTATAGTAGAAAAAGTTCTATTTAAAACGTTTAGGCCTTTTAAAATGTACTCTTCGTTTTGAATAATCACAATTTATGTAACTTTGAAAATGAGGGATTTCTTCATTTTTTTTCCTTTGGTTTCTCATTCACATTGCAAATTCCAAATAATGATGCTTTCTCACAGACAATCTGAGACTGAGACTTCTGGAATATATTTTTTTTCTGCCAAATCTTCCAAAGCCTTTAATTTTCATTTCAGGATATTTGACTATGTCCAAATAGCACTAGAAGAACTGAGAGAGGGCCAAGACGAGGAGGGCGCTTCCTGTACAACTCTCCTGCCTTCCTTGCTTTAGGTATACCTTTAGTTCTAGAGCAGTCAGCTAAGTTCATCCAACCACTGTGAGATAAACAGGACTTTCTTTATTCAAGATGCCATGAGGCTGACAAATTAGTATTGCATGCTTAAAATTTTAGTTTTCAGAGAAGAAAGACTTAAACAAAGGGAAAAGAAAGACTACACAAAAAATGTTAATCATTTAAATATGTAGATAACTGAAACATGAATATTTGATTGTCTATAAATATTAGATTGTTGAAATGTAATTGGTAAATATTTTGCTAGATAAATATAATTACTGGACATAATTGCTAAAAGAGACACTAGATTCATTACTCACTGAGTAGTTATTTCCTGATTGACCACCCTGTGTAAAGAGCTATCTTAACCATGGGGTCAACTGTGAGCAACAGATCATGAAGCTGCCCTCATGGGTTTACATTTTGGTGGTCCTTAGATTGAGGTCCTTTAGGGAGTAAGTTGCTCTATGATGTAGAAAATTTTGTGTACAGGGAACTTACTTGAGGATCAAATTAATGATGATAAGAATGAAGTATAAGGTTGATTCGGTATAATATGAAAGAGTTAAAAAACAGTTTTGTGAAGTAAAATCAAGATGAGATTTGTACAGATATAGGTGAAAAATTCTAGCTCCAACTAAAACAAAATTGGCTTGCTAAATGGACAGAAATCATTAAGTGAACACAAAAGTATTATATGCTAAGTGATAATGAAAGGGTTGAGAGGTCTAGTTTTATATTATTAACATCAGCAATAATATGAACTCAAGGCCTGAATATTTGTGACTAGCATATTAAAGCAATAATAAACCTTATTTTATTCATGAAATGCAATCTTTTGACTTGTTTGTGGTAAACATGGTGAGTTTGTACTACTTTTCACAGTTCATTCCATGGAAGAGAGAGGATAATTACATTGAAATTTGACATTAAAACAGCACCCAGGGAAACTAGTCTGGATTTTGACATTAGAGGGATTTGTTTTTGAATACTTGCTCTGCTGACTAAGTTCCATGTGACCTAATCTGTAAGAGTAAGATGCAAAAACAATGCATATGTTAAGGATTTAGGAAAATTCAATGACAAAAAGAAGCAGAAATCACCTAACATTGATGTTTATATTCGCTGCTCAATCAGTGGCTGGTCATTTGTATTTATAAGACCAGAATTCATATTTCATATTATTTGTTGGTCTTATGCTTCTTCTCCAGATGTAGGTTGGTCATGAGTGAAGAGGAAGGATTTAGTGGGCAGAAAAAAGGAAAGATACTGCATCTTAAAACACTCTTCAAATATTTTTCTGGTTTTTGGATGAGTATTTAAACCCATGTTATGCATTGCAATTAACTCTGTTAGCTACTTGCCATGCTTTGAAATTTGGATCAGGAAAACATGAGGGTGTTTAAGGTTATGTTGCAGGGGTGTGATATGTCAGATCTATGGAGAGAGAAAAACAGTCTTGGTAGGTCAGAAATTATGTTGCTAACGGGGCTGGGAATAGTACAAAGTGAATGTGTAGGGTGAGGTAGGACTTTACTGCAGTGAAATGGTTTTAAGACAAAGAAAAGAAAAACAAAACAGTAAAAAGTACTTAGTGTTGCTGCTCATTTCCTCAATTCTGAAATAGTAATATCAGAGCTGTCTTGAAGTTGTAGGCACGAAACCACTATGAGACACAGTGACCATTCAATAGATGGCAGCATTCTTATTATCACTATTCTTACTTAAAATATGGTACTGTTGAGTTAATTCTTTCCTGAATATCCTCAGGCTAACTGATCAGTTATTTGCTTTTGTATCTCTCAACAGCATTTGTAGTTATATGCAATGACATAATTTTAACCACATGATGCTTATAACTCTTCAAGACTTTTTCCCCTGAGGTAGTAACATCCATGGGAATTTCAATGACCTCCAGAATGAAATTTTAATATAAATAAATGGCATAGCCATTATTTAGATAACATACCAAAACATCTCATTAATTCATTATGACCATGACCTTTCAGAATCTTTGGACTATTCTGCAACAGTTTCTGTCTTCTATATTCTATATTTCAGTAAACACTTCATATTCTTCGAAACAGAAAGCATTATTTTACGTTTGATTTTATATTAAATTGTGATAACAAAATTATTGTATGTTAAGTGATATGAATTCTGCAGTCTTCAAACCCATCACTTTTTCCTAACTGTCAGATCTGAAATTAGAAGATTTTGGTAGTAGTTCCTTGAAGATCCTCCAATGAATTCTGCGTACAGCCTTGTAGAACTAGAAAATGGGTTATCAGATACTTGTTCAAGATCCAAGACCAAGAGCCTCATACATAAATATTAAATGAGTAGAATTTTATATTAATTAATGCTTTATAAATTAGCAATATATCTCTGATTAGATAATGAAGAGAATCTAAGACTTTTCAAGAGCCTTGAAGTAAGCCAGGGATAGCTGCCATAGTTATAATAGGAACAGCTACTCTCTATAAATGAATAAAGAACTTCCCCTCTTCTCTTCGCCTTTCAATCAATTGCATTTCAGATTTCCACTAGAGACTCTTTTCCCTCCACAATCACTGAATTGTGGATCAAATTCATACTTCAACTTAAAAGAATCACATTTTAAAATTCAACAACAGGAGTTGGTTGCTTTATGTTTTGTGGACCCACAACCTTAAGTTATCTTAGAAACACTTCAGATAATAGCCAAGGTTTCCTTTCCTCACCACTTCCTCCCTCTCCTCATGCTATGCTTCCATTAGATTCCCCTGCTCTAAACACAGTTAGAGCATACTATTTTTATTCTACCAAGATGAAATGGTGGCAGTCATGTGTAGTGCTCTAAATTTTATCATTACTGGTCTATTTTTGTGAAAAAGCTAAACTTTCCATTTTTCAGGGGTTAGATATCAAAGCTATTATTAATCTTATTATGGAAACATTAATTGTCTCACCCATACCTGAATACTGAACCCAATTAAATATGGTAATGTCTTTGTTACTTCATTTGGAACAATTTCATTTCTGAACAATTCAATAAAAACTTCTCATTTGACTTTTATTTTTAGTTTTATCAGGTCCCTTAGCATCTTGTTATACTTTTATTTTCTTTATGTTTCAGGAAATAAAATATACTAACAACTATTGCCAAGAAAAGTGAAAATGATTTTTTTTTTTACTCACAGGTGGATATTATTGACTTTTAATTACTGTTCAATTATCAACCTCTTCTTTATAATAAACTGGTTAAATTCAGATGAGGTTGCTTGCAACCTTGGAGGTCAAGTGTTGTAGGGATATAGGATAGTAGGATGAATGTGAGTATCCAGAACTAACACAGAAACCTCACTTCCAGAAACTTGGTCCAAGCTGTCATATCATCTCCCCTGGCTCATTCTAACTGTTCTTCTTGATTCTGTCCCTGGCTTCTGTCATTCTAGTCTCAATACAAAAGCCAGAGTGATCCTTCTAAATTATGTCAGTCATGTCATTTAGATGCTCAGTGTCCTTTAGTTTATTATCTTTGACTCCTCAAGAAATATAAGTTCCAATAGGATACGTGGTTTTATATGATGGTAAACAACTGAATTCTCAGATTTTTAAAGAATGCTTGATGTGTAGTGACTTTTATTCATATTCATTCAAATGAGTGGCATTCTAGAAGAAAGTTGTCCCAAAGATAGAGATAGAAGTCTGAGATGGTGTTTGCAAACATAGAAAGAGATAAATCAGTCACAGGTTGAAGCAAAGAAAGTCAACTTTAACCTTCCAGAGAAATTTCCAAAAATCATGTAAGAACTGACTTTACCAATACACATATGACATCTACATGCTGAGTGACTTCTCATTTAGAGTCTAAGCTGCATACATAATTTACTCCATGTTGTTCAAATGAAGATATTTTAATGAAAGACTACATACAGATGTGTGTATATAATATGTATAATTGTTATGCCAGTATCCATTGAATAATAAGCTGTGACTCATGATCCACAATATCAACTTTTGAATGTTTTACTATTCTTTGTTTTAGTCATTTTGGGAACTGTAAACACAGGTTGCTCTGAACTTTACCAATATTTGAAGAATTATACATTACTGATTTACTGTTGCTCATTACCATACAAACTAATTCAATGCTGTCATTTTACTGGCTGTATGTCAAGAAAATAAGTGAAGTTCATACTGACAAAACAATAATTTATTTTTACTGAATAGTTCATATTTGCAGCTTCCAATATGGGAATTTTCTTCTTCTCCCAGAACAGAATTGTTCACAGATTCTAAAAGCATAGATAAATTAAAGTAAAAACATTGTGCTTGAAATCAAGGTAGCAAATCCCAAGTCCCACTGACTTACTTATCCATTTTCTTCACTTATAACTTCTAAAATAACACTATATATAAACCAATAATCTAGTAATTCCCTCAATTCACAAAATAGAAAACATCCTAGAGAGGTTTGGTGACATATTCAAACTCCAAACCTTTATTATAAATGGTGCCAGAATAAAAACAGAAAGAATCCCCAATGAAATTTAAGTACCTAAAATCCTGATATTATAGGAATCAATTACCTGTACACATTGAGCCTCCCTCCTCTGAGTAGAACAGTTTCAAGTATTCCAATGGTGAGAGAAAACTTTTTCATTGCTTTGTTTTAATTTCACCTGACATATTTTATTAATATTTTTCAGTAGAAAATGAACAGGAACACAAGACAGATGAATAAATAGAAAAACATACAGATACAGACACTACATAAATCATGAAGTTATACTTCTGTGTAGGAGATCATCTTGTAAAATATGAATCTGTTTTCTTGTGACTTCCTAAAAGGTTGAGCTAGTTATGCCTATGCCTGGAATGGGACTTTGCACACAGTAGGGTCTGGACTTGCTTTGTTGTTTTTATAATCTTTGTGATGAATTTTAAAACTTTTCATCTCTTTGGAACAGTGGAGTCACACGGAAAAGTCAAGAAGTTACAGGTAATAAGGATGGGTTCTTATTTTTAAAGCTAACTTTTTTTTCCTAAGCAAAATAATTTTTTCCCAAACATGATAAGATGCATTCACTTGTTAGTTTAGGGTATACACTAAAATAGAATATTTAATCTTTAAAATCAGGAGAAATTTCTCCTTTTCTCTCCCCATTCTTTCACTACCAATAAAGAATGAAGAACGGGAATTCCAAAATATTTCTTAGATTTCAGGTTGCATGTGATTTTAGAACTTATTTGAAAACTAAAATAAAATATAATCTGCATTGTATATCTTTAAATTGTTGAGTTCATTTATAGGGCTCTTTTGATGTGGATAGATATTTCAACTACTGTTTCTTGCTTGAAATGTTTTAAATTTTGCTGATGTTTTTCAATGTTTTTGCTTATACTGCCACTGATTCGAATGGTGCTATTTCTTTGTCTAATCATTTGATAATTTTGTACATATGTATGAAAAATACTTGTAGGCTTTTGTTCAATCATTCCTTCCTCACAATCTCAGCACAAGGATGAGCCAATTGGAACTACACCCACTGCTATTTTAAAAAAATGAGGCAATCTGGAGGTTCCCCAAAGAGTTAAACAGAGTTATCATACAAAGTTCCACTCCTAAGTATTTAATCAAATGCACTTAAAACAGGGACTCTTGTACATCAATGTTCATAAAGATATCATTGGTGTAAATAGTCTAGCTGTTTACCAACAAATGAATACACAAATAAAAAGTGTTTTATTCATACAGGGAAATATCATCTATCAATAAGAAAGAATGAACTGATATGTGCTGCAATATAGATAAACCTAGAAAACATCATGCTTAATGAAATAAACACAAAATGCAAATATTATATGATTATATGCTATTATATGATCGTATACAAGACAAAAAATACAAGTATGTGATTTCAATTATATAAAAGACATAGGATAGGTTTATCAATAGAAACAGAAAGCAGACCCTACAGACTAGAAAATAACTTGAAAATAGTGGTGATGATTCACAATAGTGTTAATGCACTTAGTATCACTGAATTTCACCTTTAAATGGTTGCAATGGCAAAATTTTGTATATGTTTACCATATTTTTTTTTTAAATAAATGAAGCATATCCACCAACTTTATGGGGAAAACAAAGAAAAAATACCAGGAAAGACCTTGTTTGTGTGCAAAATGATTACCATTGCAAAAGAAGGGCTGCTCACTCCCAAGTTTGGGCACTTCATATTAAATGAAAATGCATTTATAATTGCTGTGCTTGTCATCCATACTCAGCACAGTATGAGGACTCTGTATACAAAAATTAATAAATAGGGACACCCCCTGCCCTCATGGAGCTTCTGTCAGTGAGGAAGTCTGGGAAGCAACAAGCCAGCCTCCAAAAAGGGAAGAATTTAAGTGGTATCAGTGTATACCAAGAAAGAGATATAAAAAGTGTGTGTGTGTGTGTGTGTGTGTGTGTGTGTGTGTGTGTGTGTGTACAGGTACTGAGGATGTTCCTCTTTACAGAAAAAGAAGCAGGTAATTCAAAATAAAGAAGAAACAAAGTAGACACAAAGTCAGAAGAGATGGGATGGCAGGTCAGTGTAGCTACTCAGCTACATGGTAGCTGTGTATATGTCCTTATACAAATTTATTAAAAATCCTTAATAATTCTCAGTAATAATTCTCTTCAAACTAAAACACTGAGGCATAGAGAAGCTAAGTGACCTTCCCAAGATTGCACAGTTAGTAAGTGACAGAGCTGGGATTTAGTTCATATATGCTCAATTCCAAAGCTCTAGATGTTCACAAGTAAGTTGCATTTACCTTCTACCTTGTGTATATTAAAACCTTATACAAATAGGTATCAGTGTATACCAATGCAATTATAATATTTTTAAATATTTAGATGAGAAATGCAGCTGAAATTTGTGACATTTTGAAGTCATACTGATATTTAGTTATCTACCTTTCTATATCATTGATGGAGCACTAGAAGCCTCCTATGATGATGAAACAGCATTTTCTTCTGTTTTCACTTTTCTCTTTCTTAGTCTTTTCATTCTCAGTCTTGTTCTCAAGTCTCTGGCCACACATGGCACTAGTAGCAGGGATGGACAGAGTGGATGGAACACAGAAGGCCTGGGGAAGGAGCTCCTGTGGTGCCATGCGGGATCTAGGGAGAGCCTGACCAGTGTGGTCCCCAGGCTGTTAGGAAGTTTGCAGTATAAATCAGTGATGACAGCTGCTAGCTAAAACTAACAGGACTGGCTCTATATGTCAGGTGATGCTGCAGGCACATACATGTAGCAACATATTTCTCATAACTACCTTCATTTATAGATGAAGACATGTGCCACAAAGAAACCAAATAGCCTATCCCAAGTCTTAAGGCCAAAAACAGGATAGCAGAAATTGAACTTTGGCATTTGCTTCCAAGACAGTATTTTTTTTAAAATTTGTTCTTTTTAGATATACATGAGTAGAATGTATTTTGATATACATACATGGAGTATAACTTATTTTAATTAGGGTCCCATTCTTGTGATCGAACATGATGTGGAGTTACACTGGTTGTGTATCATACATGAACATGGAAAAGTTACGTCTGATTCATTCTACTGTCCTTCCTATTCCCATCCTCCCTCCCTTTCCTTCATTCCCTTTG
Source organism: Tamias sibiricus (assembly GCA_025594165.1). Lineage (NCBI taxonomy): Eukaryota > Metazoa > Chordata > Mammalia > Rodentia > Sciuridae > Tamias > Tamias sibiricus. Next base: position 83,372,729 of record CM046657.1, on the reverse strand, counting down.
TCTAATCCAAAGAACTTTTATTCTCCACCACCCTATTATTGAGTGTTAGCATCCACATATCAGAGAGAACATTTGACCTTTGATTTTTTGGAATTGACTTATTTTACTTAGCATAATAGTCTCTGGTTCCATCCATATACTTGCAAATCCTACATTTTCATTTTTCTTTATGGCTGAGTAATATTCCATTGTGTTTACATACCACATTTTCTTTACCCACTCATCTGTTGTAGGGCACCTAGGTTGATTCCATAGTTTAGCTATTGTGAATTGAGCTGCTATGGACATTGACATGGCTGTAGTATACTGATTTTAAGTCCTTTGGCTGTATACCAGGGAGTAGGATAACCGGATCAAATGGTGTTTTTTTTTTTTTTTTTTTTTTTCTTCCAGTTTTTCTGAAGAACCTCCATACTGCTTTCCAAAGTAGTTGCCCCAATTTTCAGTCCCACCAGCAATGTATGAGTGCACCTTTTCCCCTACATCCTCACCAACATTGTTACTTGTACTCTTGATAATTGCCATTCTGACTGGAGTGAGAGAGAATCTCAGTGTAGTTTTAAGTTGTGTTTCTCTAACTGCTAGAGATGTTGAACTTTTTTTCATATATATTTTGACCATTTGTACTTCTTCCTCTGTGAAATAGCTAATCAGTTCCTTTGCCTATTATTGATTATTTGGTTTTTGGGTTTTTTTTTTTTTTTTTTTTTTAGTGTTAAGGCTTTTGAGTTCTTTATATGTCCTAGACATTAAAGTTCTATCTGAGGTGAAGGTGGCAAAGATTTTCTCCCACTCTGTAGGCTCTCTTTTCATGTTCTTGATTATTCCCTTTGCTGTGAAGAAGCTTTCCAGTTTGATACCATCCCTTTTATTGATTATCAGTTTTACTTCTTGAACTTGAAGAGTCTTTTTGAGGCAGTTGGTTCCTAAGTCAACATGATGGACAGCAGGGCTTATGTTTTCTTCTGTTAGGCACAGGGTCTCTCCAAGCCAGCATTTTTATCCATTACCTAAATTGCCTCAAATTCTTAGAGTAACTCTCTTAAGTTCTAAAATACCTAGACAAAATACAGGTTGTTATGAGCAGCGATGAGTGCTCAATCACTTCTGATTTTATTAATAATTGGAACTAATAGTCCGTGTCAGACTGATCAAGTACAGATTCTTTTCTGCTTTCAGAGATGACAGCATCTTTTCATCCATCTAAGTGTAGTTTTGTTACTGTGTAGAAAAAAAAATAGAAATGAAAACAGACCAAAATAATGAAGAACTTTAAAAAAAAATTTCTCTCAAATGAAAAGAATTACTTCTGTAATCACAATTATATCCAAGTAAGCTGTCACATGAGATAATCTCTTGAAAATGACTTAGATTTATGTACAAATGTCCTCAAGTTGGGATAGCTAATAAAGTAATAATGTATGTCTTACCACCTAGAAAATCACTTAAAAACCATGCTTATTCTATGAGCCAAGTATGAGTCTTACATTAAAATAGAACAATGCAAATGCTGGAAACTCTTCAATGATAAAGGCAAGAGTAACTGAAATTAATAAGAAAACAACCATAAATACTTTTGATTGACTTGTCAATAGATACCATTTAGTTTTATCTGCCCTCATGAGATGCTATAAAATGTTTAAAAATCATGGAGGACCAATAAAATTCAACTATCTTCTGTGTAGTGCTTCACATTTTTTAGTTCATTTGTAGTGTTCCTGACAATTTTAGATCTTTCCTCCTGTCTCTGTCTGTTCTTCTTATTTTCTTTTATTATTTTCAAATATCTAAATTATTATAACATTTGATTGTAGACAATATAAATGTCTCTCTGCCCAGGCCCCACCACCCTTCCAGCCTTGCCCTACTCCAGGGTTCCTACTGACTGGAGGCAGGAAATCTGATCATTTGCTCATTTCAGTCTCTGGAATTTAGTAAATGATTTGTAAATACCTTTTGGAATGAGCTTTGGAAAGATATTGAAAGGAAACTCAAAGTAAGTAAGATATTACTAAATCTTTCAGGAGAACTGATCTAACAAGAGATCCACCCTCTGGAATAATTTAACATTTTGGGCTTTGTGGACATACCACCTGCTTTGTGGCAGGCTTCTGCTTTCAGGCCCCCATAAATATTACCCCATTCTTTCCTACCTTCTAATCTTCCCCTTAGAGAGAGTCATTTATCTGTAACAGTGACCTTTCCTTTTTCCCCACAAAGTTTCTGAAAGATCAACAGATAAATTATAGAAACACCACTGGACTTCATCTTCTGATTATATGTAGATGAATGGCACATTCATGCCTCAAAGTGAATCTACGAAGCAGCAGCATAATCAGAAACAACTTTAAAAAATAAAAATCTTACCTCCTAACTTTTCCCTCACATCTCCAGTAACCAGCCATTTGGTTTGCTTTTCTTTGATGTTTAAGTTACTCTAGCCTCAGGGACTTTGCATTCGCTTTTCCTCCAGAGAGAGATACAGATGTGTCCCTTTCTCATTCAGGTATATGAATAAAGCTGGTCATAATCTGGAGTCTGTCTCCTTTATATAAAATGTCACTTTCCTTGTTGCTACCTATCCTCTTGCTCTGCTTTATTTTCCTACATATCATATTATATTTGATGGCCATATATTTAATGTCTGTATCCCTTTAAGGGAACATAAGCTCTAGAGAAATTGGAGGGCAACTCAATGTATTCACTCCTGCATTCCAGAGTCTTAGATATATGCATAGCATCATGCAAACATCAATATTTTCTGAAGGAATAAATATATATATATATATACTTACTTATTCTTAACTTAGTATTTGCAAACCTAATAATAACATTTGTTAAATGATTAGCATGTGCTAAACTCTGTGCCAAGCACTCTACATCGAGTATTTCTATTTAATTTTCACAGAATTCTTTGAGGTGAGTTGTCTTATTTTTTAACTTATACACATAAATTTGTAAGTCAGATAATCTTTAAAATTCTCCAAAGGCCTCCTGGGAAAGTAGCTATAAATTTATCTATAAATATTCAACTATAGACCCCCCCACACCAAATCTTCCACACTAACCCATATCATCATTGCACTAAGTGTAGATTAACTGGCTTATAAAATCCCTTTTCTAGCCTCATACAGTTAACAACTTTATAAGAGAAAGAAAAAATCACCATGCAATGCAATAGAGTCAATGTGGAGGATAATTTGGGACTTTATCAGATTTACTTCACTGACAAAAAGAGAATTTAGCTGGATAAAGAAATATGGGGTGGATATCACTCCCAGAAGTGGGAATTTCTTATAAAAATTCTGGAGTTGTGGGAAAATATGGTTCACTTATGAAATTCCTTTTGGTTATTTTCATTAAATCACTTGAATTTTCAGCTCTATGTTAGAGATGCGTTCATATGAGGCATTTTCAAAAATGTTAAGTAATTAACAATAAACAACCCAGAAGAGATGAAAGAAAATATCAGAGGCTATGGAAAGATTTCAGTTGAGAGCAATCAAGCAAATAATCACTTTTCAAAGGCCAAAGAGAAGATGGGCCTCTCTCCTTATTAGTATACTGGGGAATATTGCTGAAAAGTTAATGTGAAGACTTGGTGGCAAGTTTTCCTAGCATTTCCGGAGCTCATTTACAAAGCTGCATGTAAGTGAATGGACATAACTTGAATCCCCAGTCTGTACAGCTCTGCTGTGTTGTTTTCACAGCAATTAAGGGAACATCCAAAGATGTTTCCGAGATCAAGAACATTAATCCTGGGATTTATCTCAAGAGATGTCTAAGATGTCAGAGTCAGATGGGATTTCTTCTTCTGGCCCTTTCTAACTGAAGAATTCCAGATTTCTCAAATGTAAATAGATAAAGACAGGCATCCACTACTAGGATTGTTGTGAGAATTAAGTGAATTGTGTGAGTGAGGATGTAACAACATTGAATTCACACAATAAACAGTAGCTAGTATTTTGTTTCTATTATCTACCTCAACTCATTTATTTCACTGATAAAGGAAATAAGCCTTCCAGGAAACTGACTTGACTAAGTTCACAGATGGAATTTATAAATTACCTGTTTTATAGGAATGCAATTAAGTGGTAGAGTGCTTGCAGAGCATGTGCAAGGTCCTGGTTCCATCCCCAGTACCATGGTAAATAAATGAATACCCTGGTCCATCAGGCTACTATCAGGGCTCTCCCTACTGGTCACCATTGCCAAGAAATGCTTGTAAGTTCCATCAGAGTTCTCATGCATCACGTAAAAGTTCTATCTGATTTAAGCCCTTGTGTATCATCTCCACATAATCAAGGACCGACTTCATCTTCAATGAAATATACAAAGACTACTTCAACTCTGGGGGCCAGGTTGTTGTTGACTACATAGGGATGGCTCTACAGTGACAGAATATATTTCCTAAAGTGGTTTTAAAAGCACCATTTCCCAGGAAGCCATCCTGTATCAGAGTAGGATAAATGTCCACATGTGTGCTTCTGGAAAGATATTTATCTCCATTATACTATTTGATATTACATACTGGAATTTTATTTTTTAGTGACCTTCTCCAGAATGTACAGATTAAGGTTACATCCTATCTTTGCATCTCTTGCTCATAACAGTTTCTAATATCTGCAAAAATTAATCTAGAAAATTTAATATAATCTGTTATGTATTATATTGCAATTATATTTCAATAGCATCTGTATTACTAGAATGACTGAACAGAATTAGATATTCAAAATGGCGATTTTGGCCAATATTCTTTCACAATGTATAGGATATACTATGTTAGAAAAGCATTCATATACTCTTTAGTATTGTGCCTGAAAAAATAATTACTGTACACATTTCTATAGATCTATACAGTGTTGCTTTGCTAAGTGTCACACTGTCTTGAAAAAGCCAATTGTGTGCATACCTCTCCAACTTTATGCTCAGTAACTTCACATTGGTAGTTTGAAATTGGTCACACTGAGAGTGTTTATATCATGGAAATCAATTAATGCTGCAAGTCAGGGCCTTTTTTTTCCACCAGAAAGCAAGTCTTTGTACATCTACCAGCATACCACTGTATCTAGGTTGTTAATACAGTGAACTTTAATCTATGTGTTTCTGCATTCAAGTTTTTATCAGTCTAGGATAAAAACGATGCGAGGTCTGGTGACACTATGTTCCAAGTAACTCTGGAGACCAAAGGAGGAGGATCACAAATTTGAGGCCAGCCTCATAATCTTAACAGGACCCCCAGACATTGTCTCAAAATTTAAAAAGTAAAAGGGTCTGGGGATGAATCTCAGTGGTAAAGAGTTTCAGGGTTCAATCCTCAGTACTGAAATGAATAAATATAGGTGCTACATCTTTTCTAACTCTACTTCATTCTTTACAACATCTAGGTGCCCATATTTACCAGCTGAGTTACTTTCATATATAGTAGACCCATAAAATAAACAATTAATTAATATGGGGAAATAGTGTCCATATCTAATGCACTTTTCTTCTTAACATAAAGTTTCATTTGTTTTTATTAAATAGTGGTTGAAGAAATCAGCCCTATGAGTGGATCTAACTCAAAGTTCAGTGAACTTGACACAAAACACATTTTTAAATTAGGAAAACATGATATTGCTAAAAGTACATGTGAATTTAATCAGCTTATAAAACCTTTGCTTTATATATATGCAGACACCATAGAATTAAGGCAGTTATTTAGAGTTTGCTGGAAAACATAAGGCTGAGATTGTTTTATCCATATAAAGAAGGAGTGGTCTTATTCTCCCTTAACTTCAGATTTATATTCAAAATTATAAAAGATTATTTCAGGTCATTTCAGCATTCTGAATAATTATCTCAGGTTCCTAAATTGAGCATGGATTTCAAACTACAGGTCATTATTGTAATGCAACCTTTGGTTATAAATCAGCCCACTTCCTCTGTAATCTCTTGAGAGCTGAAGTATTTAAGAATATGGGTGTGTTTTAAAATTCCATTAGAATACTGTTCTCCGTTCTTTTCCACATAAATAGTGGATGCACTCAATTTTTTCTCCCAATGACAGTAAATGAGCAAGAAATAATTTTTATTGCAAAATGTAAATCTGTTCTAAATCTTTGCCATCTCTAGGAGAGTGAGATAAAATTTAACTATGACTGAAAGATGTCTGCATTATAACAAGCATCTTTAATGATGAGATTTCTCTCACACCCATCCCTGGAAGAATTTGGATGTCTGTGAAGAACAAATAACTTGAGAAAGCAATGAATTATTTGGGGAGATTTTCTAAAAGGAACCTCCTGAAAGACTGAAGTAGATAGCATTAGAATTTTGAAAAATCCAAGTTTGCCAAGTGGTGAAAAAATCTAAAGATCACAAAGGTAACTAGGAAACTGTTAAGTAATAAGAATAAGAATAAACACAAACAAAAAAGAAGTGTAAAACATATATAGTCTATAGATTGTTTCAGATACTATCTAAATTCTCAACCACTAAGAGAAATTGATATTTGAAGGGCATATTTTTGGCATGGTCTAGGCAATTTACATCCATCCATTCATTTGTCCATTCATCATTCCATTTAACCATTAAATCCACAATGAATAAACCAAGTTATATATTAGGCATCTAAAAATCACTGCAGCAGTTTCCGATCTCAAAACATTAGCAAGTCAGAGAGACAAATGAAAATATAGTTCAAATAGAATGTAGTGAGTAGAATGAAAGATTATCATGGTTTATGTGAACACAGAGATAAATATACTTGGAAAATATAAATGTGAAAGGAAAATTACATATGTAATTTGAACACCTGTGGTATACCAGCTGCTATGATAATTGATTTTCTATAGTTTCTTCTAATCTCAACATTGCAGACAATATTATTTGTATTTTACAGTTGAGGAAACTGTAACTTAGGAAAAATAAATCAATCAGTGTTTGAGCTGAATTGTGTCCCCTGCAAAAATATGTTGAAGCCTTCATTGCCAGTTCCTCGGAAAGTAACCTTATTTGGAAATAGTATCTCTACAGAAGCATTATGTTAAAAGCAAACTATTAGTTTGGTCCCTAATTCAATATGACAGATGCCCTTACAAAAGGGAGAAATTTGGATACAGATAGACAGGCACAGGAGAAAATAAATTCTCAAACCATTTATTAAAAATTATAGAAATAAAATAATATTCTAAAGGTAGCTTCTTTGCATGTCATATTCTAAAGGTAGCTTCTTTGCATGTCAACTGCTTTACGTCAATTAAAAAGTTAGTGGAAATTTTAAAATGTGGACATTTAAAATTAAAAGACCAAAATGAAACTAGAAGATTCTTAATAATAATGCATGAATATGTTGGAGATATTGACAGTTCAGTACCAGACCACTGCAATTAAATGAATATCACAAAAAGCAAGCCCCACAAAGTTTTTAGTATGCTCACTCTACACTGTTGTCTACTAAGTGTGTAATAGGAGTATTGTTATGGTTTAGATATGGTGTCCCCCAAAAGCTCACATGTGAGATAATGAAAAAAAGGTTTGGAGGAGAAATGATCAGTTTATATCCTTAACCTAATCAGCTAATTAATCCCTGATGGGATTAGCTGAGTGGTAACTGAAGGCAGGTGGGGTATGGCTGGAGGACAGGTTCTTTGGGGGGACGGGGCTATGGGGTATATATTTTGTATCTGGAGAGTGGAGTTGTTCTCTTTCTGCTTCCTGATCATCATATGAGCTCTGTCCCTCTGCCATACTCTTCTATCATAATGTCCTGACTGACATTGAGCCCTGAGGAATAGAGCCTGCTGTCTCTGGATTGAGACCTCTGAAACCGTGATCCCCCAAATAAATAGGAGAGTGAGATAAGATTTAACTATAACTGATGGATGTCTGAATTATAACCAGCATCTTTAATGATCTTTTCCCCTTTACAATTGTTCTGGTCAGATCTTTTCGTCACAGCAGTGAAAAAACTAACTAAAACAAATATAATTAAAAAGCCATGCATATGGTTTAACTAGAAAATACTTTGGTACAAAAATGCTAATGATCATTTTAGCTTTCAGTGAATTATAATCTTTTGCTGATGGAGGATCTTTCTTTGATGTTGATGTCTCCTGACTGATCAGGGTGATGATTGCTAAAACTTGGGATGGCTATGCGAATTCATAACAAAATAAAATTATAATAACATTTGCCACATATATTGACTCTTCCTCTTACAGAGATTTCTCTGTATGAATCAATGCTATTTACCAAAGGTAGACATTCAAAATTGAAGAACAAGCCTCTCAAATGGTTGCTGCTTTATCAACTTTGTTTATGTAATTTTCTAAGTTCGCCAATATTGCCTGCATCTTCACCTGGAATAGATTTCATCTCAATAAACACCTTTCTTTGCTCCTCTAGAAGAAAACACTTTCTCTTCCATCCATTAGCTTTATCATGAGATTGCAGCAGTTCTGTTGCATCTTCAGGCTTTGCTTCCAGTCCTCTTGTTATTGCCATGTATATCTTGATTCCTCAAAATTGTCCATGAGGGCTGAAATCAGCTTCTTCCAAACTCCTGATAATGTTGATGTTTTCACCTGTTCCCATGAATCAAATGATTTTAACAGCATCTAGGATGGTGAATCCTTTCCATAAGGTTTCAGTTTACTTTGTCTAGATCTATCACAGGAATGGCAGGTATAATTTTGGAATGTTGTTTGATAAATGTGAGATTTGAAGGTTGAAATTACTCCTTGATCTGTGGGCAGTAGATTGGATGTTGCACTTGTATAAACACATTAATTTTGTTGTACCTCTTTATCAGAGCTTTTGAGGGATCAGGCACAATGTTAATAAGCAGTAATATTTTGAAAAGAAGTTTACTTTCTGAATAGGATATTTCAACAGTGAAATTAGTCAGTAAACCGTGTGTTGAACAGAGGTTATATTATTCCTTTTATAAAGCACAGGAAGAGTCAATTTAGTATAATACTTAGGACTTTTGGAATGGTAAGTGAACATTGGTATCAAAGTCACCAACTGCAGTAGTCCCTCACAAGAGACTAAGCCTATACTTTGAAGCTTGGAAGCAGGAAATTGACTTTTCCTCTCTAGCTGTGAAAGTCCTAGATGTCCTAGTTCTTCTTCTAATCTAAAGCCATTTCACCTACAATGAAAGTCTATTGTTTAATGTAGCCATTTTCATACCTCCTCTTAGCTAGATCTTCTGGATAACTACTGAAGCTTCCTCATCAACACTTACTTCTTCACCTGCACCTTTATCTAATGGAGATGGAGTCTTCCCTTAAAGTTCTTGAACGAACCACTGTCAGGTTCAACCTTTTTTTCAGCAGTTTCCTTATCTCTTTCAGTCCTTTAGAATTAAAATAATAAAGTCTTGCTCTAGATTAAGTATTGGCTAAATGGAATTTTGTAGCTGATTTGATCTTCTATCCATACCACTGTCATTTCTTATGCATCAGCAATAAGATTGTTTTGCTTTCTGACCATTTATGTGTTCACTGGCATAGCAATTTTAATACTTTCAAGGATTTTCCTTTGTACTGATATCTTGGTTAGCTGTGTAAGGCCTAGCTTATAGCTTATCTCAGCTTTCAAAATACCTTCTTCATTAAATTAATCATGTCCAGCTTTTGATTTAAGATATGAGACATACAACTTTTCTTTTCACTTGACTACTGCAAGGCCACCTCATAGTTGTTAATTAGTCTAATTTCAGTATTATTGTTTCTCAAGCAGTGGAGACATCCAAAGAAGAGGGAGAGAAACAGGATTGAATATCTGGGCAATAGAGCAATTAGAACACAGACAACATTTAACAATTGAAATTTCTGTCTTATATGGGCATGGTTCATAGAACCCACAAATGATTATGAAAATAGCAAAGATCACTGATCACAAGTCACTACAAAAAATAAAATAAATGAAAAAGTTTGATATGTTGTAAGAACAACCAAAATGTGTATATACAAAGTAAGCACATGCTATTGGAAAATGGTGCTCACAGTCTTGCTGAATATGATGTGGCCACAAACCATCAATTTGCAAAAAAAAAAAAAAAAAAAAAAAACAAAAACAAAAAAACACAGAATCTTAGTTTAAGTGCAGAAAAGTGTGATAAAAAGAAGTATGTGTGTAATAAACATAATGCCAGTTATTTGATCACAAATTCAATGGAAACTGCATTTTTTAAATCCTTAGAAATCCACAAACATGGTATTTAAAAATATAATTAATAAAAATTACATGTTTATTTCACATGAGTATTAGAAGCTAAATGAAAGGCAGAGTTCACTCCATCAATTCTGATTTTTTTAAATAGTTATGATGAATTTCTAAGAACTAGTCCAAATAGCTTTGAGCAAAGTTTTATGTTAATAACTTTTTATGAAATTTGATTCATTCTTGAGTAGGATAAGATTTGGATTTAAAATAAAAAAAGATACTTTGTAGCTTTCACAGAACACTAAGTATTCCTATTTTTTTTTCTGTTTTCTATTTCACAAATCTTGAAAGGTCTATGAAGCTAAAACTTTTGAGAGCAAAGCAAGTTAAAAGTATTTACATGAGAATTGAAAAATCATTCTTGAGTAGGATAAGATTTGGATTTAAAATAAAAAAAGATACTTTGTAGCTTTCACAGAACACTAAGTATTCCTATTTTTTTTTTTCTGTTTTCTATTTCACAAATCTTGAAAGGTCTATGAAGCTAAAACTTTTGAGAGCAAAGCAAGTTAAAAGTATTTACATGAGAATTGAAAAATCCAAAAGGACAGGATCACATGGGCTTCCATCCTTTGATAATGAAGTCTCCCCGCAACAACTAAATTTTCATGTCTGGAGAATTTCTGCTTTTCCAAGTGGGGAGAATTCACTATGCTTGCTGGCTTGCTATTCAATATAACTAAAACCAACCCACTTTGGGTTTTGAACTTCCAGCTTCTTTGATAGATTGCTATGTACATTGCCACTGAAAATATTTATCTTCTCAAGTCTGCCAGGTAACTTTGTTCAGATATTACATCTATTACATACAGCTCTTGTTAATCAAAATACTTGAAGAAACCAAGGTAACAGATCTATTTTTTTTTTTTTTTTTTTGATTGGAGTAGATTAGAAAGATGACATTTTTTGAAATGAATGATGTTGAACATCTTTTTGTGTGATTATTAACCATTCATATAGCTGCTCTGGTAAATCATTGATAAAATTGTTTTGCCTATTTTTAAAGATTGAATTATTCTTTTTCTTATTGTTGAATCTTGAGTGTAAAATCCATATTCCAGTGCAAGTCCTATGGCAAATGTATAATTAAGAAATAACTTTTCTCTGGTCTGCAACTTGCCTTCAACTTCTGAAAATATCTTTCACACACACACACACACACACACACACACACAAATAAAAAAAAATAAAAAATAAACTTTGATGAAGTCCTGTAAATTATTGTTGTTTTCATTTTATGAATCATACCTTGATATGACATCAAATAATTATTTTTTTTGGTCACAAAGATGCCATTCTGTTTAATTTTTTTAAGATTTGCAATTTTAGGTTTTACACTTACATGTATAACAATTGTTAATAAGTTATGAGTTTTGGGTAGAGGCCTATTTGTTTACAAATTGGATGCCTATTTGTTCCAGCAAAATTTGTTAACTTTCAATCATGTTTTGCTTAAATTGCCTTTGCACCTATGTCAAACACCAATTTACTATTTCTCTATGTGACTACTTCTCCGTTAAGTTTTCTCTTCCATTGACTTATGTGACTGAGTTTTCACCCGTGCTCTTTTGATAAATGTAGCTGTTCAACAAACCTTGAGTATAGACCGAGGAGTGGGATAGCTGGGTCATAAGGTGATTCCATTCCCAATTTTCCAAGGAATCTCCATACTGCTTTCCAGATTGGCTGCACCATTTTGCATTCCCACCAGTAATGTATGAGTGTGCCTTTTTCCCTACATCCTCTCCAACATTTATTGTTGTTTTAGTTCTTAATGGCTGCCATTCTGACTGGAATGAAATGAAATCTTAGAGTAGTTTTGATTTGCATTTCTCTAATTGCCAGAGATGTTGAACATGTTTTCATGTATTTATTGATTGATTGTAGATCTTCTTCTGAGAAGTGTCTGTTCAGTTCCTTGGCCCATTCATTGATTAGGTTATTTGTTTTCTTAGTGTTAAGATTTTTGAGTTCTTTATATATTCTAGAGATTAGTGTTGTATCTGATGTGCATGTGATAAAAATTTGTTCCCAATTAGTAGGCTCTCTATTTACCTCATTCAAAGCTGAGAAGAAGCTTTTTAGTTTGAACCCATCCCATTTATTGATTCTTAATATTAATTCTTGTGCTATAGGGGTCTTATTAAGGAAGTTGGAACCTAATCCTACGTGATGGAGATTAGGGCCTACTTTTTCTTCTAATAAACACAGTGTCTCTGGTCTAATTCCTAGGTCCTTGATCCACTTTGAGTTGAGTTTTGTGCTTGGTGAGAGACAGGGGTTTAATTTCATTTTGTGCATATGGATTTCCAGTTTTCCTAGCACCATTTGTTGAAGAGGCTATCTTTTCTCCAAACAAGCCTTAAAATCAGGCCATGTGAGCTCTCCGTATTCTTCTTCTTCCTCTTTTATTGTTTTGATTATTGTGGTTCCTTTGCCTTCCCATATAAATTTTAGAATCAATTTGTCACTATCTCCAAAATTTTGCTGGGATTTTGATGGAAATTGTGTAGAATCTCTGAATAAAATTTTGGGAAAATTAAATCTTAACAATATTGAATTTTCTAATCCATAAATAGTATATTTCTGTCCATTCACTTAGGTTTTACTGAATTATTTCAACCATGTTTTATAGTTTTTAGTATGTAAACCCAGCATTATTTTGTTAGCTTATATTTTATATCATCATTTATTTGAGGTGTTATTAAAAGTGCTACTGTTATTTAATGTTTGAAATCTATTTATACAATTCTAATTCTTAAGTGTAAGAATGCTTGTGTATAGTGATGCTGTTAGGGGGATCTTAATAAACACACTTATTAATTCTATGACCTTTTATGTAGATTCCTTGGGATAGTTTACTTATTTAAATTGCCTGTGAAAAGAGCCCATGTTATTTTTAATTTCCAATCAGGTTTTATCTTGCTTCTTTTTTCTATTTATTACACAGGTTAGAACTTTCCAGTGTAATGCTGAATCAAGAGTGGCATGAGAGGACACAATTTTCTTTTTGCTAAACTTAGAAGGAATATACTATTTTTCACCTGATTCATGGTGAATGTATCCATTTCATCTGCTGTCAAGCTTGTGGCCATAATTTATTTGAAATATTTCCTTTAAAAGTTTTTCATGGTATATTAAGGTAGTATAGTGATGGTCCTCTTTCATTCATGACATTGGTAACATCTGTCTTTATATCTTGGTCAATCTGGCCAGTGGTCCAGCTTTTGATGTAAATAATGTTTTTAATTTGTTTTCTGTTTTGGATTTTATCCTTTTCTGTTATGTATATTATTTTCTTCCTTCTGCTTGCTTTGGGTTTAATTTGCTTTTTTATTTCTAGTTTTTTTTTTTTTTTTTTTTTTTTTTTTTTTTTTTTTTTTAAGATTAAAGCTAAGGCTGTTTATTTAAGACCCCTCTTTTCAAATTTAAGCTTTCAACATTATTAATTTATTTCCAAGCCCTGGCTACTGCATCCCATAACTTTATGTCTTTCATTTCATTTTCCTTTTATACAAGCTATTTTCTAATTTTCACTAACAATCGCCTTGATTGTTATTTTACTTAGAAAAGTGTTTTTTAACATCCAAATATTTGGAGATTTTTCAGACATCTTTTTGTTGGTGTCTAGCTAAACTCAATTATTTCACAGAATATATTTTACATGATTTAGATTCTTCCAAATCTGCTAAAGTTTCTTTTGTGTTATAGATTATCATCCATCATGTGAATGATTTAAGTGAATATGAAAAGCATGTATATTCTACTCTGGTTCAATGGCGTGTTCCAAAATGTCAATGAGGTCAAATTGGTTGAAAATTTTTCTCAAGTACTATCTCCCCTGGCTGATTCCCTGTCTACTCATTCTATTGCTGGGAGATGATTATTAAAATCTCCTGTTATGATGCAATTTTTTCTTTTCCTCCATGCAATTCTATAAGCTTTCACTTCAGGTTTTGAATCTGTCTTAGAGATAAACTCAGGTAGAATTGGTATTTTTAATGGACCCTCTTATGATGAAGCATTGCCTGCTTTTAGTGTGATAATTTTCTTTAATTGGTATGTACAGAGTTTGATATTAGTATAGCCACTACTACAGCTTTATTTTAATTAGTGTTTACATGGTATAATCTTTTTCCTCCTTTTATTTCTGTTCCGTTTGTGTTATTTCACAGTGGGATTCTTATTATAGAGATTTTTGTTTGTTTTTTTTAAAATGCAATCTTGCAATCCTTTGTCTTTTAAATGGCGTGTTTGCCCATTTATATTTAATGTAATTAATATGTAATTAATGAAGTGATCATTTTACACATGCCATTATATTATTGTCTTTCTCTTCATTCCAGATTTTGTTATCATTATTCCTATTTTCCCCCTTTGTAGATGTTTTTCTGCATTATGATTTTGAAGTTTTTAGTTTCAATATATAATGTTGAATTGTATTATGTTACTTTATATTATTTTAGAAGTTAATCCTAGGTAATCTACATGTATATTTTTTGTAGTTTATTCAGAATAATAATACATCATTTTAAGTAATATGTAGACCCTTGTAGCATATATATTTCCTTACTCTCCTGCTTGCATTTTTCACTTTTAGTGTATACTACATCCACTTACATTGAAAACTTCACCAGATATTTTATCTATCCATCTAATCTATCCATTCATCTATCTGCCTACTTCATCTATGAAGAGAGAAAAAGAGAAACCAATGTTACATTTAGCCAGATGTTCAGCACTTTTCTTGCTCTTTCTTCATTCCTGAAGTTCCAAATTTCCCTTATAAGATTTTCCATTAACCTGAAGAACTTCCTTTAGCATTTCTTTTGGCCACAGGGATATTTGCAATTAATTTTCTTAATTTTAATTCATCTGAGAATACTTTTATTTCATCGTCTTTCTGAAGTATGTATCTCCTGAACATAAGAATGCCAATTCCTGTTTCACAGTCCCCCCCAGTCCCACCAGGCCTGGCATTTTAAAAAGCTTGTTCAACTGTCTTCTGCTTCCATGGTTTCCAGTGAGGAAATGCAAAAGAATTCTTATTCCGCTCTATGTATTTAGTCATTGTTTTCTGACTACTATCATTTGTTTTATTGCATCTTTGTTATCCAGCTGCTTTTTTCTAGGCATGATTTTCTTTGGTTTATGTTTTTTGATGTTTGTTGAATTTCGTGAATCTATTTTTATTACTTGCTAAATTAATGTTTTGGCCACACATTTATTCAACATTTTCTCCTCCAATCACTTTATATTCCTCCTCTGGAACTCTAATGATATAAATTTTACAACTCTGAAGATGGATACATGTGTTTCTGATATTCTGTCCTTTTATTTTCTGACCCTTTTTTCTCTTTATTTCATGATCTGACTACAAATATGTTTGCTCCATTGCAATACTGCTTTAAATATTTTTTAAACATACAAAAAGATAGATAGGGTTCGTGAAATAGAGAGTATGTTTCCCATGAATCCCCCAGAAGGGAACACTGTATTGTGATAATTGGCAATCATTCCTAGATGACTAACTTGAACATGTTATGTATTATTGCTTAGCTTATTTTATTCAGCATAATAATACTTATTTTCTTAGAACGTTTCTCACATTCTTGAATGTACCTGAGAGTGAGTGAGAAATGTACACTTTTCTGAAGATTTCATAATAGGCATAGTGGAGAGGGTTTATGTTGCACTTATACAATAAATTAAGAAATTCCATTTTTGCTCTTTCCAGATTCCTTCATTAGCTATTGCATATATTGGAATTCTTCTTTTCTTTGTCATTTTTGTACTCAAACTTCAGATTTACCCTCAATACACGAATGGCCACATATATCAAAGGATTTATAAATAAAAAACACATTAATTTAAGATCTGCTTTTTTTCTGTCCTCCGCCCCTCAATGCATGTGATAAAGGATGAACAGATGAGCAAACTAAACAACAACAACAATTTCCTGAGCATTTATATTGGGGGAGCAGGGCTGTAATCTGAGAAGCATATTCAGAAGTTTGAAACAATCTGCCTTTAAAAAGTCTACATTGCTGTCAGAAAAAGAATTAATGGTCTCTGTTTAGTCTGGTATTTTTTTATGTTTTAAAAATTTGTTCTTTTTAGATATACATAACAGGAGAGTGCATTTTGACATACTATACATACGTGGAGTATAAATTATTCTAATTAGGATCCCATTCTTGTGGTTATACATGATGTGGAGTTTCACTGGTATTGTATTCATATATGAGCACAGGAAAGTCATGTCCAATTCATTCTACTGTCTTTACTATTCCTCTCCCTCATCCCTTCCCTTCGTTCCCCTTTGTCTAATCCACTGAACTTCTGTTCTCCCCCTGCCCCACTTGTTCTGTTAGCATCCAAATATCAAAGAGAATATTAGAACTTTGTTTTTGGAATTGGCTTATTTTGTTTAGCCTGGTAGATCCATTTCAGTTTTTATTTCTCTGTGAAGGAAAGACTTAACAAGAACAACATGCTTATTTTGGTTCACAGTTTCAGAGGTTCAGTCCATAGCTGGCTGACACTTTTATCTCTGGCTTGAGGTGATGCAGAACATCATGGCAGAAGTGTGTGGTGGAGGAATGTAGATTAGAATATGGCAACCAGGAAGCAGAGAGAGTTCTCACTAGGGACAAAATATAAACCCCAGAGGCATATCCCCATTGACCTACTTCCTCCAGCCACATTCTATCTGCCACAGTTACTGCCCAGTTAATTCATGTCAGTGGATTTATCAGCTATTTTAATCCACATTTTATTATCTAATCATTTCACCACTGAAAATTCTTGTGGTGTCTCACAGGTGAGCTTTTGGGGACATCTTACACCTAAACCATAACACTTTTTTATTTTTATTTATTTTAATTAGATCTTTTCAGTTACACATGACAGTATAATCCATTATGATATAATTATACAAGCATTGAATATATCTTATTCTAATGAGGACCCCATTCTTCAGTGTATACAATACCATAGTACAACGAAAGAAAATAGTCTGGATTTGCATAGGTGTTAACCTTTAACTTTTTAAAGGTATTTCAAGTGAATGGAGGAAGACACAGAGATGAAAGAGTATAAGGTCATTTTTTGTGTGTGTGTGTGTTAATGGAGTCTAATATATCTTGATTTGGAGTGAAATAATCCCATGCTATGACAGTACACTGGGCTGAAAACACAACTCCAAGGCAAGTTATAGGTCAGGTTGAGTATGTGTTCAGTAATTGGCCCAAAACTAATTATCTCAGTATCCTTTTCCCTGTGAGCCACCTGCCATTTATTTTCATAGGGATCATTTAGAGGGAAAAAGAGATTTTATTTACAGGATTTTCTGGATCTTCATAACCTTAAAATTCCTATGGATAGAATACGTGACTTTCATCTTTACATTCACTGGACTCTTAAGGAACTGTAGCAGTTCCTCCAATTATTAATACAGACAAAAAATCAGAGATATTAACAGAAATTTTGACTTTTTCACAAAAACAATTCACATATTTTTTATATAATATTACAACGACTGCAGATATCTTGAGATATTGATTATTTTTACTACTGTCTAACATGTGAGTATTTATTAAGCCTGTTACTAACTCTTCATATTTAGGGGCTTAATAATAAATGCATATACCAATATATTTTGAATTTTTAAAAATTATTTTGATTATTGTATCTAAATATATTATATAAATATAAAATCTATATATAATTATATATAAATATAACTACATGTATTTGATTTCATGCCTTTAAAGTAAAATTATTACAAAAATTTTAAAGTTTTATTAAACTGCCAAATGAATCCATGACAGAAATGATTGAGAAATACAATGAAATGTAGAGTGAGTTCTTCCATTCCCCTTCCCTATTTTAACGTTCTAAAGAATTTCTCTGTCCTCCAATAAGCCTTTACATATTAGAGCAAGAGATCATCTTTAATGGAAATCTTTAGAATTAAATCTGTATAATATCATTCTTTTCCTATAAAGATAAGATTGATTTGCTTAAAATATTTTACATTATCTATTTTACTTTCATTAATATTTATAATATAATTAATATATGAAATTATTTTTTTATCTATTCTAAAAGATCCCTCATTTAAAATGTAAAAGTCTTACAGGAGAAAATTTTTCCACTTTGCCTTATATTATTATGCATTTACGATTAGAAGATTCACTAATAAAATATAAATTTTAAATCATCCATGATTCTCATTACTCCCCTCTATTTTAATTCTTGAATGATTGAATTTACCTCATCACTTTCTATTAGTGCATTGTTTCTGGTATATTGAAACACTTTTCATCTTGGGCTATTAATTTAAATTCTCATTACTTTTTGCATATATGGTAATATGATATCTTCCAGAACATGTAGCTCTCATTAGTCTCACAAAGATTTCCAGGAATACCTTGATAAACCTAAATAATCTTTTCTGCATTTCTCATTTTTCTTCTAAAAGAAATGTAGATTTCCTTAGTAGAAAAATAATAGTTGGATTTATAAGTGTCTGTGCGATATAATGGAATGAATGCTTGAGAACTGACAACATCTCAGTTTCTTTTCCTAATTTTTTTGCTTTGATGATAATTAGCAAGTTACTGAAGTCTTCTGAACTTCATTTTCTTCATTTGTATGTAGGGTATATTCATCTGTATCATGTTCCTTTATGGTTATTATGTTAAATACAGTATATTTAACAGTCAACTAAAATGCCCATTGAAGTTATTTAATTTGGAACTAGAGCCATTAGTTTAGCATCTATAAGTTTGTTTTTAGTAAATAACATTTTCTATATCTTTGGAGGGTGAAAATATCACATAGGTAAAAGCTGCTCTGGTATGATACTGCCTCCCTTACTAGTGTAGATTTGCTTGGATTGGAATTTACACTCTGGAATACTCTTGACCTATTCTTTCCCTTGCCTTCACACTCTGAAGTCTGATCTAAGTGACACTGCTCCACTAAGACTCCTCTGCAGGTCATTTCCCACCTTGGTCCTGAGTCATCTTATATGGCATTGAGGCATTTAATGCCAGAGACACTCTTTATCCTGAATTTTTTTCTTTCATAGATTCATGTTAAAGACCATTTCTGGGTCTCTAAAATCTAGTGATGATGCTCTCTTATTCAGGCTCATAGATAACCGCTTAAACTATGATAGGAGAACTGAGAAGGGTGTTTAATATCTGCTTCAGTTTTCTTATCTGGGAAATGGGAAAAATTGATGTCTATATCACTAGGTTGTTTTTAGCATCATTGAGACTATGTGTATAAAAGCTGACCAATGTTTAATTTTCAATAATGTTAGATATTATCAATATATTTTCTGGAATTATCATTATTCTATATTAATTATATTTATAATAAACCTTCGTGTCCTTTAATCATTTGTTTCTCTCTGAGCTCTCTACTCTTCTTTTTCTCCATTTTCAAGAATTTACTTCTTATCTCCATGTGACAACCATATCATTCCCTCTTGCCCAGACCTCTCATGAAAACTCCAACATTAGATTTACATTTGAGTGAAAAACATCTTTATATGGATTCCTTTTGCTAAACCATGTGTCCACAGTGAAACACATCATCTTCCCTGCCAAACACCAGTTCCATTGCCCAACTATCCCATCTGTTAGTTGGTCTGTCAAACTGGAAACTATGGAATCATCCTTCCCTCTTTCTTTTGGTATACTACCTAACCCTAGATAACATAGGATGCTGAATGTCATGTTTCCTTCTTCAAACTCATCTGTATTTCTGCTATCTGTATCCTATTTAAAGATCTTGGTAACCAGGGGTGTAACTCAGTGGTAAAGTGCTTGTCCAACACCCCAGCACTGAAAAAAGAAAGAAAAAAAAAATGTTCTTGTCATTTCACAAATTATTTCTCTCAGTAGCTTCTCACAGGATCTCTGTCTCTCCATTCTTTCTTCTGTCCATCCTTACAAATAGCTGCCAGAAATAGTTTCTTTTTGAATTTGTGTTTGTTTGCTTTTTGTGGTGTTCGGAATCAAACCCAGGACTTTGTGCGTGCTAGCAAATTCTCTACCACTAAACTATATCCCCAGACTTAGACTATCATTTTTCAAATTAAGTACTATTGTTATTGTGTAGTTTACTTGCTTGAGAATTAAGTGACTTTTTTTTTTTCTTTTCTGCCTGCCATATCATTAGCTTTCACTGCCTGTCTTGAAAGCTCCCTGCATTTCAGTGCTTTTTCCACTGCTCACCACATGGCCCTATGATTCCCCAAACTAATAATAACCACAAATGTAGTTCATATTCATTTTCCCTTTCCTCCACCCTATGTAAACTTCTGTGTCAAAATTTACCTACTGAAGCATTTCTTCTTTTCTATGTTTTGCGGCCTAACTTGTTCTAACTTCCTTATGGAATTATTTCCTATCTTGGTTCATCCACAGAATAACAGCATATTATCATTGTAAATGATAGAAAACAAAATAAAAAAGGGAGATTTCTTTACTCATGTAATCATGAAAGCTAGGATGCATTTGGTGCAGATAAAAAATGCAGCCCTGCTGGAAAGTGACAGATCCGGTGCCTTCACCTCGCACTTCCTGCTTCTCGGGCGACACCGTTTCTCTCTTCATTTCAGCACGAATCTAGAATCACGGCGGATGGCAGTGCTTGGCTCACATTTTTACAGAGAATAAATAGAATTTACAGAGAACAAAAGCATTCTCTATATTTCTCTGAGTTTGAAAATCGAAGCAAATAACCTGATAAGCAATTTAAGTAACATCTCATCCTTTAAGGCCAACCACTGAGGCCAGGGGGTGAAGAACTCTAAGTATAAAGTAAATTTACACCTCGTTAGGTGTAAATTATTGTGTATTACACTTTTTAAAAATTAACATTTTACAATTTGTTAAGTGTACTCACAAGAAATAGAGAGGCAGAGGTGTGTGTTTCCAGGGAAGGAAGCTCTGCAAGAACATTGCAGAGGGATTTCTCAGAAACTAGACACGTACTATGTTTGCATAGTATAGGATGAATTAGTTCCTTTTTTAAAAAAACATTTGGGTACTGATCTCGTGGGTGCTCGACATCACCAGCCCATTTTATTTTATTTTATTTTTTTTATTTTGAGACAGCATATTGTTACATTGCTGAGGCCAGCCTCAAACTTGCAATCCTCCTATCCTTGTGCCTTAGCCTCCAGCATAGCTGAGATACAGGTGTTTGCCATTGTGCCTAGAAATAATGAGTTCTTATTAAACTTAAAGCATAATCATGGCCAGTTCCTTTCTTCATGGCTGACCTACAATTCTATGAGCTTATGATTCGACATGGTCCCAAAATTATGAAATCTTCCTAAAGTAGACTCGCCCTTCTCAGTGCAAAGTTAAGAACAGATATGACTCCCATTTTAGAAATTTCTATCAGGAACAAGGGCCCCTTGGAGGCTAGGATATCAAAGATATCTTGAGTTAAAGAGAGAAAGTAAACCACATTGGCAGCCTCTGTATACTTCAGAGAATAACTTGCTATCCTGTGTATTAGGTAATCCCAAATGGTTTACTACATTTTAGCATCCCAAAGGTATGATTAAAGAATTAGAGAGTGGAGAAACAACATGCATTAGTGCAACAGAGTGAAAAGCCAACACGTTGGTACTGTCCTGGGATTTCATCAGTAGCAAAAGGAGGACAGGAGAATTGGACCATGAGTGATTTTATTAAAACACTGGGTGAATCCAATCAAGATGCTTTAGCTATTAAGATCCCTGATTACAGAGGTTATGTCTGTTCTGATTTGCTTTGGGGAGTGACTATATGGGCAACAGGGATAGGGATCATGTTTTTAAGAAACACTGAAATGGTGTTAACTGTGTAGCAGCTCAACTGAATACCCAGTTAAGCACCTTATCTAATGAGCAGTGTTAGTTTAAATTTCTGGGAAGAATGCTGGCAGCAGTGGAATTAACATTTGCCAGGTATCTAACTGGAGATATGAATTGGGAGCCATAGGTGTTAGCTGGAACCTTGATACAGGCAACAGCATAAAGAAGGTTTCTATTAAGAGGAACAGATCATAGATAGTCACAGTAAACACCAGCATCCAAGAAGTTAATAGAAAAATAAACTTTTGTGTGTAAGAACAGTGTAACCCTTGTTGAGCCTTTTTCCTAATGTGTCAGGCTCTTTGAAGCATTTCCCACTCAAAAATCAAATTGAGCCTTCTATTCACCTTATAAACATTTGATAGATGAGGAAGCAAAGGCTTAGAGAGATTAGACAACTTGCCCAAACACCCAAATTAGTAGGCTGCAGAGCCAGGATTTGAATAGTTTGGATTAATCCAAATGAGATTTTGAATTCACACTTAAGCTAATTTCAGAACTACTGTCTTAAGACCTATTTTATGAATTACTTAAGAAGAAAGACAGAAAGCTAAGACAGAAAGTAACTTTTTTTGATTATCCATTCTATGTCAGACATTAGGTTGGGGATTGTCCTACCATATCTGACTTAAGAAATTGAAACAGAGAAACCCTGTGTCTAGAAATCATGTGTCTAAAAAATTGCAGATGCAAGTATCAAATTCACTATATATTTCACAAATGTCAATGTCCTTTCCAAATATTATGATCCTTCTGGCTAGAAAATTATGTTAATTTTGTTAATTTCATCTTGCCCAAGTATTTGAGAATCTTTTGTGACCGGAAGCTTGGGTCACCCACAGAGGATCATAGTTGTTGGGTTGAGCCGTCACAACAAAAAAACCACAAACAGGTGGCTTAAATGATAGAATTTTTTCCCTCACAATTCTAGCAGATGAAAGCCCAAGGTCAGGATATCAGTGGGGTTTGCTCCTCCTGAGGACCACTTTCCTTGGCTTGTAGATGATCGTCTATTCCTGTGTCTTTACGTTTTTGTGTTTTTTTTTTTTTTTTTCAATTAATTTTAATGGATGTCTGTACATGGGTTGGGATGTACTTAAAGTGACTGAATCTGGGATCCATGGAAACTACCCAAGATTAAGAAACGTGTGATCTGCATCAGACTTTCTCCACCCACTGACTTCTTTTTCTCACATTAAGTGAGAATTTTAGTGGCATTTGTGAGTATATGAAACTTGTAGTCAAGATATCAATGCTTAACATTGGGACTCCTTCCAGAGGAGAGCTAAAATCATAATTCTTTTGGCCTCAGGCCAGGGTCTATTTCCTTTGCTTTAGAACAGATTCTCCTGGGCAATTTTTGTTAATTAAAAAGAAAAAAAGATAAACACTGGTAAATCTTACTTACATGGAGTTATACATATCTCCATATGCACAGGTTTTCAGTGATTATCATCAAACCCTTTAAATCTTTAGAAATTTATTTAGTGAGTTTTGTTCTCCATTGACTTCATACATATGGAAAAAATATATCTATTTTGTTTGGAAAGTGATTGCTGTTGTTGAGATCTTGATTCAAACTGACATGAGTATATTACAAATTGCATAAACTAAGCAGTTCTTAAAAAGGTTGAAATACCTCAAAAGAACAATTAATACTTGACAAAAACTCTGGCAAATCCTGGTGGAGCAGATGAATGAACAATGAAGGAGTAGTGAGATAAATGGCAATGCGGCTGTGCCCCTTCATTGGAGACTCTTTTTCATGGTAGGATAGCCACTAATAGATATCCTTCAAATAAAATCTGTATTGAGTAGAATTTCCGATTCCCTAAATACAAGATAAACTTAGCTTAGGAATAATTCACTATGTTGAGAAGTGGAAACTAGAATTTGAAGCAAGAACATGTGGAAGAAATGAAAATAAAACAGGGTAAAATATTCCTTTTCATTATTGCAATATAATAAAAGGACCTAGGACAAAAGTCTAAGATCTCTCTATAAGGATTTTTAGAATACATGTCATTTCATATTTGAGAAGACAAATTCACACAAAAATGCTAAGTGGTTTCTCAAAGTTCCTGTAAATAACAAGTCAAGTGACTTAATTCAAGCACTGTCATCTCACTCTATTCAAGTGCTTGTGACTAAGTTGTGCTCTGCATCATAGTATATTTTATCTTACCCTAGCTCAGTCCTTTTGAATCACAATTAATCCTGAGTAGCTTCAATACCAGAACTGCTATACACAGCTATCTATAGTAGATGCTTAATAGTAATTTGCTAATGAAAATTTGATGTTCATTTTCTAAAAATTAATTTACTCAAAATATGCTTAGGCTTTCTAGGCCCTAGAGATAAAGTAGTAATTAAGAGGTAACCCTTTTTCCAATTAGTTCACAATCTCTAAGGGAATTAAATAAATACTTACAACATAAGAGGAAAAATCCTAAAACATTGCAGGGGGGGTGGGCATGATAGCATAGTAGAAGATAGCTGTTTAAAAATGAAAAAAAAAATGTAGAATTATATCCCTTTCAGCTGAATCTTAAAGGATGCATAGGGATTCACTGAATAGAAGATTATCTAAGCATAAAGAGATTGTGCAAAATTTAGAGATGTACAAAAGCATGGTGTATTTGTTGATCTGTGCACTATCTGGCAGGGCTGGAAGATGACTGTACATAAGGAAAAGGCAGCAGTAAGACTGAAGGAAAAAGGTTAGGCACTGGAGCATAAGAAGCCCTGGAGGCTATCAACTCCCCAAGGAGTTTAGTTTTCACCCTGAGGGAACAGGATGTAAACCCTCTCTTTGTATAAATCAGTGCTATGGTAAAAATCTAATGCTAGCCCTGTGTACAGTTCAAGAAATTTGAAAATAAACAGGTGGAATTAATTTAAAGATTGTATTTTTAACTCAGTGTATCCAAAATTTTTATCATTTAAACATGTAGTCAAACATGATAAAATATTAATGAAACACCTTGTATTTTTCTACTAAGAAATGCTAAGTCTTTAAAATCGATTTTGTGTTTTACACTCACATATAACTCAATTTAAAAACTAGCCAAATGACAAATACGTAAGAGCTGCATGTAGCCAGAGGCTACCATGTTAGACAGGACAGACCAAAATTATAGATGAGAAATACCAAGGCTATAATGCAAGAACATGGCATGGTTACTCAACTTAAATGAAGCTCAGAATTCAGTAGCAACAGGAACATAGCCTTTGCACTTCATTTCAACTCTTTCTACTCTTTTTGAATCCAAACTGAGTCCCTCCTCTCAGTATTGTGTCCTTCCAGAGGGACTCTGGCAACCACAGGACCCAGACAGTGCAAATTTAAACTGGAGAATGGAGTGGCAGGCCAGGGAGTTGCTGTCAAAGAGGCTACTTCATTTCAGCAAAAGCTGTCAAGCGTGAACAACTTTGGCTGTGCTGCAGAGGATTTTCTGCCTTCAGCTGGTATGGGAGAATTTCTGCATTGTCATTAGATCCTGTTAGAATCAAGGATCAGAGGTGACTAGCAAGCTAAAACAGAGGCAAATGAATAACTTGCCAGCCCACTCGGCCCATTGACACACAGTTCCATATAGAGGCTGTCCTTTCTCTGCAAATGGAATCACTCTTAATGAGACAGGCACTGCAGGCATCAGCTGTGAAGCTGACAACTTAGGAAGAAAGCAGAAAGAAGTAGAATTCTTGAGGGTTACAGTGGGAATCTGGGTCATAGCTTCTGCCTCAACTTTTATTTTCCTCTGGGAAGAATAGCCTGAGAAAGAAATGAGTCAAAGACTACAGTATTTTTATGAAAATTAGAAAGTTTTATTTTTCATTTTGCAAATCTCAACTTAAGCTATATTACCAAATAATAAAAAACTAAAATCCTCCAGGATTTTTAATATCAGAATCAATTTCTTTGCCCTTTCCCTGTGTCCCTCTGAAGTTCCTTCATCCCCAGCAATGATGCTGTTATGCAAGTAATATAAGATGGGTGGCATGTCTCTTTCCAAGAGCCTCCTCTTATTTTAAAGGCCTTTATCTAAAGAAAATCCATAATTAAGCATAACATATTTTATAGGATAGCCCTGATATTTAAACACCAATTCTCAGCAATGAAATGGATTGGATCAGTTAAGGATAAACCATATGTTTTTAACCTATCTAGAAGCCAGGGGAAAAAACGTGTTAAATAATGCATAGTTTGCTGAGAGATGCGTTCAATTCAATAGTATCTGAAATTAGTTTCAAAGGAAGCAGTGGTGGGTGGAAGAAGTGTCTTTGGATGAACCACTGAGCTAAGCTGAGCAATCCTCCCCGTACTGGCTTAAGAATACCAATACACTATAGGAAGATAGCATGAGCTTTGAAATTTAACAATAGAGTTTGAAATTCCAGCGCTTCCATTGCCTCCCCATTCATACTTTGGTAAATTCTTTCAGCATTCCCAACTTGTTTACAAATGTGGAAAATAATAGCTACCTCAGATGTTTAGTTTATTTTAATAATACAATATATTTGAAGTAACTAGTGCAGTTCTTGGTATATATCATTAATAACTTCTTACCAAATAATTTGACAGGAACTAGGTAAATGCTTTTCAGGATGAACATGATGATGATGATGATGATGATGATGATGATGATGATGATGACAAAATCTACAATCTACTGTGTTCTTACTTTAAGCCATGCCCTGCGATAAGCACTTTAGTATCTAAGGTTCCCCAGTCTAAAATGAACAAAAACCCCTTTCCTTTGATTTCCATGTTCTGATTGATGACTTTTTTTTTTAAATACTTAGTTGTCAATGGGACTTTATTTTATTTATTTTTATGAGATGCTGAGAATAGAACTCAGTGCCTCCACACATGCTAGGCAAGTGCTCTACCACTGAGCCACAACCCCAGACCACCACCATACTACTTAGTCTTCTTCAACCTGAAGTGTCTCAAAGAAGTCAAACAACTCAATGGTCTTTATTTTCTAATCTCATGCACACAAGATCAAGCCTACTTATTCCTTTTTTGTTTGTTTCTTTGTTTTCTGGTACTGGATATTGAATCCAAGGATACTTTTTCACTGAGTTGTATCCCCAGTCCTTTTTTTTCTTTTTCTTTTTTATTTATAATAGTAGTATGTATTAAATTCATAATGCACATATATAGCATCTTTTCACATACAACTGTTTGTATACAAAGTATATAAGTACCATTCAGATCTTCAATCATGCATTTAGGATAATGATATCCATCCCATTTAACCACCAATGCTTTTTTCTTCCCCCCCCTCTCCCCCCTTTCTTCCTCCTTTCCCCTCACTTTCCTTTGATCATTCTAGTGTTCCTCTAATCCTCCTATGTACCCCCATCCAACAACACTGTGAACTAGCCTCCTTATATCAGAGAAAACATTTGGTATTTGGATTTTTGAGATTGACTAATTTCACTTAACATTATATTCTCCAACTTCATCCATTTACCTGCAAATGCCATTATTTTATTCTCTTTTATTGCTGAGTAAAATTCCATTTTGTATATATACCACATTTTCTTTATCCACTCATCTACTGAGGGACATCTAGGTTGGTTCCACAACCTAGCTATTGTGAATTGTGCTGCTATAAACATTGAAGTGGCTGTGTCACTGTAATATGCTGTTTTTAAGTCCTTTGGGAATAGACCCAGGAGTGGGATAGCTGGGTCATAGAGTGGTTCCATTCCCAGTTTTCCTAGAAATCTCCATACTGCTTTCCATAACGGTTGTACCATTTTGCAGTCCCACCAGCAATGTATGAGTATGCCTTTTTCCCTACATCCTCTCCAACATTTATTGGAGTTCTTGATAGCTGCCATTCTGACTGGAGTGAAATGAAATCTTAGAGTAGTTTTGATTTGCATTTCTCTAATTGCCAGTGATGTTGAGCATTTTTTCATGTATTTGTTGATTAATTGTGTATCTTCTTCTGAGAAGTGTCTTTTCAATTCCTTAGCCCATTTATTGATTGGGTTATTTTTTTTTTTTTTTTTTGGTATTAAGCTTTTTGAGTTCTTTATATATTCTAGAACTAGTGCTCTGTCTGATGTGCACATATTAAATATTTGTTCCCAATTAGTTGGCTCTCTATTCACCTCACTGATTGTTTCTTTTGTTGAGAAGAAGCTTTTTAGTTTAAATCTAGCCCATTCAGTAATTCTTGGTAATAATTCTTGCGCTACAGGATTCTTATTAAGGAACTTGGGGCCTAATACGACATGTTGGAAATTGGAGCTTACTTTTTCTTCTATTAGGCGTATTGTCTCTGGTCCAATTCCTAGGTCCTTGATGCACTTTGAATTGAGTTTTGTGCATGGTGAGAGATAAAGGTTTAATTTCATTTTGTTGCATATGGATTTTCAGTTTTCCCAGCACCATTTGTTGAAGAGGCTATCCTTTCTCCACTGTACATTTTTGGCACCTTTGTCTAATATGAGATAGCTGAAATTATATGTATTAGTCTCTGTGTCCTCAATTTTGTACCATTGGTCCACCAGTCTGTTTTGGTGCCAATACCATGCTGTTTTTGTTACTATTGCTCTATAGTATAATTTAAAGTCTGGTATTTGAGAAAGGGACACTCTCAGTTACTGAAGCCTCACTATGTTGCTGGGGCTGGTCTTGAACTTGCAATTCTCCTGTCTCAGCCTCCTGTGTGACTGGAATTACAGACATGAAACATTGTGCCCAGCACACAAGAAAATTTGTACATGACTTCTACAGTGTTGCCCAAATCAGCAGATATTTTCACTACACATTTAGTATTCAGCTTAGTTAGTAGAAATGAGAAAATAAAATCATTGTTGTCTCTGTTGTCTCTTGGGTTTCCATAAAAATACATTTCTTTGGTTTCTGGCTTTCTCCATTGTCTTTGTGAATGATTCCTGCTCAATTAATGTGTGAATATATGAGTTTCTTACTGTATAACCCAGAGTTATCTTTCCCTCACATCCTTTACTTTCATCTATCAGGGTTGTTATCCATATTCTAAGGATTCTTAAATAGTTCCAACTCAAATTTCTGTTCTCTGAGCCAAAGTGTCCTGATTCATTTCCTACCTGACATCTCTACTTGGATATTTCACAGAAACTTAAAAAACTTTTCCAAAACATGGAATTTTTTCCAAATCTAATTCTTTACTGATTTGTTTCTCTCAGTACATTCAACACAATTATATGAACTAGAGTTACTGGAGGGAAGAGTAACACTTTTGATTCCTAGTCCTACAGCCCAGACCAAAATGGCATTCAAACTTATTATCCTGACATTTGTTGCAGTTTTAACTGTCAAGTATTCTTTCATTGATTGAGTGTCCTGTCCTCTGTCAATATGACTTTGTATGGTCAGCTTTACCCTTGTTCTTCAAATCAAACTTCTTTCCTAGACCTATACCTGGTATCCTTATACCCCAATACTCCATATCACGTAGCAAACTAATTGTCATGTACTTTTATGACAATATTCAATAGCCCTGGTTTGCATTCTCATAAATAATATTTTATATGTGTGTGGTTAAAAATCCATAGCTGTAGTTATGTGCATTTATAGCATATGCTATAGTTCTACACAAATAACTATGTTATACAAGCAATTATTTTTTTCTGCTGAGTTCATAATTGGAGTATTAATGAAATGTTGCTGATATAATACATTCTTAAAGAACTATCTAAAGTGAATTTGCTAAATGAGGTCTTTCTAGTACCGACAATAATAGCTCCAATTAAAAAAAAATCCTGGATGTGAGCCAATAATGCCCGGCCTCATGTGGAATATTGTATCGTATGGATCATGTTTTAGAGAAACTACAGTGGAGGGTTTGAACTAATTGGGCCATTGATGAAAACATGGAAATTTGTTAGCAAAGGTTTTCAAAGCCATAAAATTATTATAAGTCATGGAAACTTGAAGACAGTACATGATAGTTGATGCTAACTTTCAATCTAGTCTTTAACTGTAAAAATTTCCATTCATATCTATGGCATCCAAAACACCTAGGTTTCAGTTATTTGATCATGTTTAATAATATTTTTTGCACCATTTAACTTCCTTTTCTCCTTCCATTCAATGTATACACATTATTTTGTTTTGAGGATAGAAATATCTGCCTTGTCTAGTACCAGAAGATAAACATATGAGTGCAATATAAACTTCAAAATGCTATACTCGTTGCACATGTGGACATTATAGGTGAAAAGGTCTGTATTTTTAAAAATGAAGGAATATCATGTTTATAAAAGAGACCAATAAAATGAGAGGAGGTTTTACTCTCAGGTATTCCTCATTCCTGTCTATTTTAGTTAACCACTAGTTGAAGCCACAGCTCCCTCAATATGGGAGTTTGGGCTAATATTGGTTGATGAATATTTCTGGCCCCTGTCAAAGGGCAGAATTTACTGATTGAACCTGCCCATGTGTATATTTTAAGGAAGAACATTATGCCAGGCTAATGTAACAACTCCCATGAGAAAGGGCTGTGATTTTCTTCATTAGCAGATGTCAGTAGGATGCATCATGGTCACAGTAGTAACACGGTATTAGCAGTAAAAACCTTCTGGAATGTATTTTTAAGGAACCACTTATATGGGAATTTTAATTTTACCTTTTTGGTGAAAGATAACTTGGACCAACTAAGACTAAAAGTCCTAATATGGAAGATCGAGCCCAATACTTTCTTTAAAGTGACCTACTATTTCCTAGAATGAAGGATTTCTGAAAGTCTACTCTCCATATTCATTTAGTATCTACTTGGTGATCTTATTTGAACAAACATGTACCATTTCAAGATTTTTATTTGCCTTTTGTGCCACTTTTCTGTTCAAAAAATCCCTAAGTACTTATTGTGTTTAGTTAAGTAAGTGCATTCAATACCTGTGAGGGGCCTCCATTTTAGAAAAGAAGGATATGTAGAACATGTAAATATATATAATGTTTTGAAAATATATATGTGCACACAAATAATATGTATTATGCATATAAAATACAAGAATCTTTTAAATGAAATGTTTAAAATACATTTCAGTTAAATATATATTTTAAATTAAATTAATTCAGAATAATAACACCATAACTCATCATCTAATAGCAAAGTTTTAGAAATCCCATGAGAAAGCATATTATCCAAAATGAGTTCTTATTGGTTTCAAAACAGAAATGGTAACATAGTAGGTTGTATTTCTAACTAAGTTGTTAACATCAGATAAATTATACATATAATTAGTCTTGTCATAAAGGTGAAGGGACCATAATTATAAACTTTTGTAACAATTATAAAGGACCAAAATTATGCTTTCTTGTGTTATAAAATAGATCATTAGGCTAAGATGAGTAAATATGTATAGTCTCCCATATGCCTATTAATATCTGGCCATAAATAGTGAACAAATATCTAGTACATCAGGTAACACGGTCCCAGTGGGAAGATCCCTATGAAGCAGCATAGTGGAATAAATTTAGTTCCTCAAACATTCATTCAGTGGCACCATGTAAAAGATATGGTCTTCACCCCTATTCTTTTCACTGTGAAGAATAAGTGGGACGAGA
Organism: Tamias sibiricus; assembly: GCA_025594165.1. Taxonomy (NCBI): domain Eukaryota; kingdom Metazoa; phylum Chordata; class Mammalia; order Rodentia; family Sciuridae; genus Tamias; species Tamias sibiricus. The sequence goes on along the minus strand of CM046657.1, from coordinate 83,341,050 downwards.
AAGACTGTGAGAGTCCAACATAAAATAATAGTTAAAAATATAGATAAATAGATAGGGATCAGGTGGAAAGATTATTGTGGAAAACAAAAATAAATAGCATACTTATGAAATATAATATTAAGAAATAAGACAAAATAATGGTTGGTAAGTCTTGGAAAAATGAAAGGAGTTGATAAGAGTTTAAGTTACCGGGCTGGGGTTGTGGCTCAGCTGCAGAGCGCTCGCCTCGCACGTGCACAGCCCGGGTTTGATCCTCAGCACCACGTAAATATAAATGCATTGCATTGTGTACAACTAAAGTAAATAAATAAATATTTTTTTAAAAAAAGAGTTTAAGTTACCACAGAAGCATCTATGCTAGGAATAATGAGGGTCAAGTTATGGTCGAGGATGCAGGAGTAAATGCAAAAAAGAAAAAGTATCAGAGAAAGAAAATGTCTTTGTGTCTTTTAGTATGATTCTATTAGTCTAATTTTGAGTCTTGTGATAATTTTCCCCAATATACATGAGCTGTTTCAAGATGCTTTTATACAGCATGTTATGTAAATAAAAACAATGTTAAAACAAAAGTTTTAGGAGAGATGCTAAAGACCATGAATTTCTTGATGTTTTTCTTGTTTATGAACATTTAGAAAATTTTTATTAGTTTCATCATTATCCATACCTTATTTCAAATTATTTATGCAATTGCCTCAGCATTAAATAAAAGCACTGAGTGGAAGGTAGTTGAAAAATAGAGATGGCTAAAAATAAATCAAAGAATAATAGATTACTCAGATTAGTGTAAAACCAGTAATTTAGGCCCCTTGGCACATGTTTCAGAAAGCACCCTTGAAACATTAGTAATTGCAAAATGACTGGATTGCCCACCTGCCATCATCACAGAGGCTTCTTGTTGCTTTCAATTCTGGAAAAGGAAAAAAGTTGCAGCTGGTCCACCACTGAGTTTGGCTGGAACTCAAGCAGGGCTACTCTGCTTTGTCCTTTGCAATTTGTCCATGAAGATAGAACGATGCAAAAATCTACTTTCAACAGGCGTGGTGGCAGCTTCGGAGGCTGAGGCAGGAGGACCATGAGTTCAAAGCCAGCCTCAGCAACAATGAGGCACTAAGCAACTAAGTGAGACCCTCTCTCTAAATTAAATAAAAAATAGGGCTGGGGATATGGCTCAGTGGCCAAGTGCCCCTGAGTTCAATCTCTGTAAATCCCTCCCAGCCCTGACCTGTGTCCCAGTGGGGCACGCACCGTTGCAGGAATCAGAAAATACCTATTTGCTATATTTGAATTTCAGTTTCATCAGCTATGAGGAGAATATGATATTTACCTTTACACAGTTTTTGTAAGGAGTACTGAGCTAATATGTATGAACTGACTTTTCCAAAATCAAACCGTTATTTATAAATAAGTCATCTCTCTTCCAGGCGTGGGAACCCGATGCAATTGAATACCCAGTGCCCAGTGCTCCTTGTTCATTTGATGCCTACTCCTTCTGATGAAGTTCCAGTTCCTAGGTCTAGTTGATTTTTAGGCTGGTAACATCCTTTTACATTCTACATCTTGACTGACTTGTAATAGGCTGCTGCACTCTTCAAATCAAACTTCCTTGCCCACCTAATCCTACAAAAATGCAGAAAATTAGCCTAATGTGATTTATAAAGCTTTCGAAATGCTCCAAAATTATCTAAAGTTGAAAGCATCTTTATGTGGGGAAGAAAAAGCATATACCTTTGAACTTCTGAGACTCCTGAGAGACGTGGAAGAGTGGAGGGAGCAGAAGCTCCACTCTCAGCTCTGTGGGTGGAGTTCAGCCTTCATTTACTGCTCATGCATATAAAATAAAGGGTCAATGTAGACCTAATTGCCTTATCTGCTTTATCCATGGAGTGAGGGTTTTATTACTTACCTCAAAATATTATTGCAGGAGTTAAATGGGATCACATCTATAAAGGTCCTGATATGCTTTCTGTGTAGAGTTGATTAATTTCCATTTTTCATTTACTTTAAAAGAGAGCCAGCCACTAGCTATTAACTCCTGTATTTTGAAAAGAACTTTGAATTTATCACTAACTTGCCTATGGTTATATAGAATAAAACTTTAAATGTTTTTCATGAGTTTATACATTTATTTATGACAAAAGTAAATCTAAATAAAACATCTGGGATTTTTAGTTAAGAGCAAACTACAAATTCTATTGTCTATTAACATAATTTAGTATATGTAATATTTCATACAATTTAATACTCTATAAAATATTTGTATGATAACATTTATACTATACAAAGTATAAGTATTACATTTACATACTGTGTCTTTTAACACAAAAATCTTAATGTGTGTGTGTTTCCATAACACAATTTCTGATGCTAGATAATGTATAAAGGAAAAAGATTTATTTAGTTCATGATAATGGTGATTGGAAATAAATCATATTTCTGGTGTCCAGTTGTAATACAACATGGTGGGGAAGCATGTCCAAGACAAATAAGTCAATGAAAGAACAAAACCTTAAATTCAGATTCTCAAGTTCTAAGTCCAACATCATTAACAGACCTGTGCACTCTTAACACTTTGCAATTTTCTCATTTCACTTTCCCTTTGTTTATCCATGTTTTCACACAGGCAACTATGGTGAAAGTGGAATGGAGGCTTTCAAAGATATGTCAGCCAAGGAAGGTATTTGCATTGCCCACTCTTACAAAATCTACAGCAACGCAGGGGAGCAGAGCTTCGACAAGTTGCTGAAAAAGCTCAGAAGTCACTTGCCCAAGGCACGGGTGGTAGCCTGCTTCTGTGAGGGCATGACAGTGAGAGGTCTGCTGATGGCTATGAGACGTCTGGGTCTTGCAGGAGAATTTCTGCTTCTGGGCAGGTGAGTGACAATGAGAAAATCCACATGTAGTTTATGCCAGGGCTTTGGCAGCATTCAAGGGTATCTTTTGATGCATGAAGACAAATGCTTTAGAATTTTAATCTGTTCAGCGGAAGTAGAGCTTAAATATCATAAAGTACCAGTACTGTGGAAAATAAGTTGATGTTTTCTACTGATTAATAAAGATAACAGGAATCAACACAAAGAGATGTTGAGTACTTACCTCCTCAAAAATATAATTAAATGAGATGGATTCTTAAATGCCTGGGTAATTATTTTGAGAAATGAATACATATCAAACTTGTTTCTGTTGCTTTTGAAGTTGACTATGAGAATGACAATATAGGCTTAGTATGTAATATGAAATAATAGGATTTGGAGTTTAAAATAAGGAATAGTTTTAGCACTAATTTTTAAAACATTGGCAAATATACTCAATATTTCATATTCCAAATGTGTTTTTACCTTTTCAGATCACCTTGTCTGCATTGTTACTAGACAATGTTCTAAAACATTAACTTTTACAAGGATTGATTTTAATTATCCAGAAAGTTCACTTGATTGGCACAGATCAGACCATTACCTGCTAATATTGCAGAATCAGTGTATTAATCAAGTTCTCCAGAGAAACAATCAAAAGTGAATGTATACATACACTTTACAATATATGTATAAAGTTTATGGTAAAGAATTAGTTCATCTGTTTAAGGAGGCTGTGAATTCACAAGAACTGCATTTGGCAAACTAGAAATCTGGAAAAGCTGGCATGTAGTTCAAGTCTGAGTACAGGCTGAGGACTACAAGAGCTGGCAGTCTTAATTTCCAGTCTGAAAGCCACCAAGCCCAGACTCCAGAAGGACCAAAGTTTGACCCCCAAGTCCAAAGGCTGGGAAGGACCAATGTCCCATCTGATTCAGTCAGATGAAAACAGTTTTCTCTCACTCAACTCCTTCTTTCTGTTGAGGTTTTCAGTTTATCAGATGAAGCATGTCCACATGAAGGAGGATACTCTCAACCTGTTGATTCAAATGTTGTTTTTTTTTTTTTTTTTTTTTCTTCCCAAAACACCCTCACAAACACAGGGATGGTAATGTTTGGCCAAATATCTGAGTACCTGTGCCCAATTGTTGCACAATACTAAACATCATGATAATTAAGTGGAATCCATAGACTAAATGTGTGAATGAAATGTTCACCCCTGAGGTGCAACATCACGGTTTGTCAACAACGTGTAAGTTTCCACCATTCCACACTGTTTTAAGGTTACCCACATATCATATCATGTCTTAAGAAGCTGCCAATTTAATAAATAGCAAAAGCCTCAGAAACCACTGCCTTTTTAAATATTTCTGTCCACAGTAGAAACTCATCTTACTTGTTCTTGACTTTTGATGTCTTGTTAAAGAGAACATTTTTTATTTTCCAAATATTTAACTGACCTTCTGTGGTCAAACTCAGCTCCTGCTTGAGACATTTTCTGACAGTCATTTTATGTAACTAATTCTTTTCTGTCTGATCTGATTGATGAGGCTATTTTGGCATGAGGTCATACATTCTTCACAAAAATGGTATTGACTGAGGTTTCTTTTCCATCAATGTTATATGTTTTGTCTAAAATTTTCCCTAGCTGGCAGGTGAAACACCAGTTAGTTTCATATACCCCAAGGATATACCCAGAGACAATATTCTCATTACCAAAGGCATTGTTACCACTAGGGTTTAAACAATGGGAAAGATGCTGTCATTAAATTGTTCTTTTTTTATGATAGCAAGTTAAGAATTCTGAAGCTCCAATCTGCTGCTATTGCCAGTATTAAATGACAAGATTGGTATTATTTACCAAAAAATGGGTCTTTACTATATTTTCAATTTTCCATCTATGATTTTAGTGCTTGCTATACCATAAAGTTAAAATTATATATTTTACATATTTTAAAATTCATTCTTAATACACTAATAACAGAAGGTTATCTCCAAATCATTTAATTCCTACAAGAATAAATGTTTAACCTTTAGTTATATTTTTCAATCCCTTTATTGATTGGTTACATTATAGTTTATATTTGCACAAGAACTAGTTTATTTCATTTTTGAATATTTTTGTTAGAAAAGTCTTCTTTACTCTGAATTTTAAAGATATGTAACTGCTATTTTCAACTCTTGGCTCACGTTCTTTTCTTTAAAAGTAACATGTTTCAGTCTTCCAGATATTTGGAAACCACAGTATGGTCGTAAGTTCCACTCAACTTCTTTCTCAAACATTCATACTTAGTGCAACCATCTTAAAGAGATGGTATTGTGGTTGTTAATGAAAATATTTTTTGTAAACATTTATCAAATAGGACCACTTATCAAATGTTTTGTGCCAATTAGTATGTTGAGCACTTTACATGCATATACTCATTTAACCATTCATTTGAAAAATATTGAGTGTCTCCTTGTGTTACACTGCTTGTGTCATCAGTGAATGAAACAGATAATAATTATTACTTTTATGGAGCTTATATGTAGGAGGCAACAAATGCTATGAAAAAATACATCTAAGAACAATCTGCATGATGTTTCATTTTATAGGAAAAGACTCGAAGGCTCAATAAATATTAAATGATAGTACTATGTAACAGAAAAGAAAAATTTAAAAGTTGTAAGAAAAAAGTTAGAACATCTACCCTCTTTCATTGTACAAATAAGAAGACTTAAACTGTCATAATTTGGATGGCATACCTAGTCATATAACTTAATTTCCATGACTCATATCCAAGTGATTTTCTCTACTACCTGTCTCCTGTAGAACAGAAACAGGTCAAGAGTTATAATTTGATAGCAAATTCCTGGTTCCACATGAGCCCTGGGTCTTTAAAGTAGCAATCCTAGATAATTTTAATTAAGTAAGTATTTTAATGTCAAAGTTACCTTTGAAAAAATTGTTATTTCACTCTGTAACTCCTCTTAGTATTTTAAGATTATTTGGTTTACATATATTCTCCCAGTATCTCTTTTTGCCCTTTCTTTCTCCCAACTCTTGTATGAATGGTTCTGATGAACCATTTGATTTCTAAATCAAAGGTATAATAAAATAGGTCATTTCAGACTTTTCTAGAAGTTCCCACATTCTACGGATGTAGTTACTTATAAATCTACCCAGCTGCCTTGGGTCAGCCATGTTTAATAAGTCATTCAGCTAAAGTGTTTGGCAGGACTAAGACATCTCTGCTGCTAAGACAACTTCATCCATCACTGCATCTGGCCATCTGTGCTCCACATCAATAGAACATTAGAGTGATGTGGCCTGGCCACTGGGTTTTCCCATTTGAACTCTGGGTATTCTGCAGTCTCATTATCAATAAAAATGCCCTATTCAGGTCCCTGAAATGGTCTTGTTAAACACTTTTGCCCTTATAGCAGGATGAGATCAATAATCTGAATGAATACACTGCTGTCATTCTAGACATGGGAAAATATCATGGGAGATACATTATTTATAGTTTATACTTGTTTCTAAGCATGAACTTGGAACTTATTAATTTAACTATTCAAAAGTTGGTTTGTCTGTCTAAGGTTAACTACAATTTAAGTCTAAATTAAGAGTCTCTGTTTTTCAATAAGATTATTACCAAGCCACCAAAGGAAACATACTTAAATTTCAAAAGTTTTCTGGAATTTAGAGTAAAATCTCAATATTTTTCATAATAGGAAAGATGAGAGTTTTATACTAATAGGTACCTTTACCAATAGAGTTAGAAATAATTGTTCTATTAAAGCTATCATGGTAGTTATTAACTAGAAGTAGATACTAGTCTTTATCCTTGGACATCTGTAGAATATCTATTCTAAATCAAGCCATTTGAAAACAAGTATACTTGTCCTCTGCTAGACTATTCAATGCCATGAAAATGCAGGGTGGGAAAAATTATTTTCATTGAGTTTCAAGAGGGGTAGATAAAGAGATAAAAGGAGAGAGTGACAGAGACAGTGTCACATTTAATGCTTTAAAGTGTTGGACATATCAAAACTTAAATGCCTTATTTTATAGGAGAGAAAACAAAGATACAAAGATATTAAGTGAGCAAATAAGATTAAGATTACACTCGCCCATTCCAAGAATCACCAAGAAGTATTTTAGCTACATAAAATACTTTCAACACCACATAAAATTTCAACGCTAAGATAAGCTCAGTTTCATTTTTGTTTTCATTTTTTCATTATCCTCTTAAATTAAAGAAACTTAGTAAAATGCTTTGATAACTTTGGAGATGTTTATGATAAATTTATCATGCAAAAAGCCAAACTATATCCCAGTTTGACTGGATTTTGTTTATCTGCTTATCTACATTTGAGCTGAGGAGGACGTATAAATCATATAATGTTCAGCATCTGAGTCAAGCCAGTTACTTAGGAGCATCTGCCTCAGACCACATGCAAAGCTCTCTGAACAATCAAAGTTGAGTCCAGAGAATATGAGGAGCTTGTGTGAAAGAAGTTTAAAGAGGAGAGTGGGGCACAATGTTGGGCCTTGTGGTATTTTGATATTTATTATTTTGTTAGCAAAGACATTTTTTAGGAATGTGAATATGATAAATATTATTTTCCAAAATATAATGATGGAACATAAAATATGAATTAGAAAGTGGATGCAGGGGAACCAGTGTGCCAACCTAAATGGAACTCCTATAGACTAAGGATGTCGAAAAGTTAGAAGTCTCAGTGATTAGAAAATATATGGGAGCTGACGATGTGTTTGATATTGTGGGAGAGCGTGGAGACTTTGTCAAGAATGATTCCTACAGTTTTTGTGTTGTGTAAAATGTGAATGATAGTTACTTTATGGAGAAGAAGATCATTGAAAAAGAATCAAATACAAACTGGAGGGCAAAAAATGAGTTGAGTTTTGGATAAGTTGACTTTATGTGCTTTTTCAAACATAGAAATAATCAGGAAGTAACTATATGTGAGTCTGGAGCTCAAAGAGAGAAGTAAGCAATGAATAGAACTGAGTAAATGAACAGGGCAACCTATTTATTAACTAAAGACACAGTTGGATAGAATTAAAAGACAAGAAGTTTATGAACTTATTTTCGGGGCCCTTGGCATTTATTGATTGGGAAAAAAGATGAACTGTGAAAAGGAGTGAAAAGGCAAATCCAGAGATGTAGGAGGAAAACCAAGAGTGTAGTTTCAACTGAGCCAATGGAAGGGAGAAAGGATTGGTCAGCTGACTTTAGAAGATCAACAGTAAATAATAGTGAGAGAGCCTTTTAGATTTATTGAGGTAGAGAGAGTTGGTGATTTAGCAAGAAGACATGGCTGAATGGAGAAATAACGGATTAAGAATGAAGTGGCTAAGAAGTAGAAAGTGAGAAAATGAACCCATGGCATATAAATCAGTGTTTTAGGAAGTTCAACCAATAAGGAATGAAAATTTATGAACTATATCTTGAGGGGAAAATGATGTCAAGAGAAAAGTATTTTGGGGGTTAACCAGGGATTGAACCTAGGAGTGCTTAACCACTGAGCCATATCCCCAACCCTATTTTATATTTTATTTAGAGACATTCTAAGTGAGTTGCTCAGGGCCTCAGTACTTACTGAAGTTGTCTTTGCACTTACATCAATCTACCAAGCTTCTAGGATTACAGGCATGCACCACGATGCCCAGCCAAGAGAAAAGTATCTTAACAGTAATTTTATTTATTTCCAAATGTGTAATTTATAATCATGAAAAATACTTTAAATAGTGAACCAAATTACTCACTGAATAGCCATTATATTTCTGTATCTTCATCAACACAGCATATTATTAAATTATTTGCTATTTGCTAATCTTATAAGTAAAATAGCAACATAATACTTTAACAGTTTTATAAATGAGTGACACTATAATCTTTTTCAATGTCAATAATTGATGTATATATATATTTTTTTCTAAAATCTATGTACTCCTTATTCATACACTTAGTCCACTTTTTCTGTTTGTTTTCCTGATTAATCTATAAAAGCTCATTATAAATAAAACAAAGTAGTTAATTGACTTGCCTTTAGTATGTTATTTCTCTTATCATTTAATTTTGATCTTGCTTATGGTGATTTGAGGAATGCCATACTCTACTTTTTAGATATCTTTTTCTATAACTCACTGAATTTGTACATTTGTATACTTCATTCAAGAACCAGCCATGGAGGCTTGTTTACTTAATTGGTCATTTACTTTTGGGATGCAGGTAGGATAAAGGATTAAATTAATGAAAAGTGGCAGTCAATATTTGTGGGTATGGGGGGGTGACACTGGGATGAAACGTTGTCAGTGTAAATGAGAAAACAAGAAGGCTCATGCTGCTAATAAATGGTTCTCTGTCTTACCTTTTAAATATCACTCCATGTGTTATAAACAATGAGGAGAGGAGATTTGACTACACTATATTAAAAATATTCTTAAAATAGAATCAAATTTAACAACTGTGCACATACTGACCCATTAAGTGCTGAAACAAATTATCATAATTAAGGTTTTAAACATTGATTAAACAGCAGTACAGGCTTCAAATTAAAAACCTAAAAGGATAAAGAATGAGTCATGGAGATTTATGTATATTAACTAATTAGAAACCAAGTATCTGATCTGTAATCAAATGGACTTCCTAATGCTATCTTTAAATCCCAAGCCATGGGTGTATGTGTGTGTGTGGGCGGGGGGGTGGAGGGGTGGTGGTGGTAAAGCCTTGGAGTATTTCCCTGGGTTGTTAGAAAAACAACAGAACTCTTAAATCGAGGAGACAGATCATTCCTCCAAAAAAAGAGGCAAATCACACATGTTTAACTTCTTCCCCGTCTTACGATGTTGGCCAGTCTGTCTCCAGGTAAGAAACAGAGGTGGTGGAGAGAAGCTATGAGCTTTCATTCCACGGTTTTCTACTCCTGGAGAGAGGAAACACACCTATTGAGATTTGAAGAGTAAGATATTTCTTTCATGTTGCAAAACAAGAATTAACTTGAATATAGAGATGAAGAACTGAAGCTCAGAGACATTACTTATTTCATCAATGGCTACCAAGATCTCTAGATGTGCCACTGAATCTTAAATGGCATTGTTCACCTTGGAAGGTGCTATTGCTCAAAAAAAAAAAAAAAAAAAAAAAAAAAAAAAAAAAAAAAAAAAAAGAAAAGAAAAGAAAAGAAATGTCCAAGATATCCAAGAGGAGAATAAGAGAACAAAGGTTCTGATGTTATTAGACACAGAAGGATTTCTATGTGTAGGATGTGATCAACCTATAACATTGTACTAACCTCTTGTACCTAACACTGGTGCTTTTGATAAGGTACAGACAGATATGAGTGGTGGGAACATCAGATTAAGGAAATAGTTCTATAAAATTTGCCCTACATGTTGACCTACACATGCTTTTTACTATTAAAAAAGCAATTTACTGGGTTGGGGATATAGCTCAGTTGGTAGCAATCTACCAACTTGCATCACATGCAAGGCCCTGGATTCAATCCCCAGCACCCCACCCCGTCACCCTCCCCCCAAAAAAAAGAGAAGAAAGAAAAAAGAAAAAGCAATTTACTTGAAGCCCTGCCTGGTTGAAATCCATGGATATGTTATAATCCTCAGCAAACTACCTATTATCTGCAGGTCCCCAAATGCCAACAAGAACACAAGTTTCCCTAAAAGGGGGAAATTTCATGACCCTTACATAGAACAGATCCCAGAACTCCAAGAGATAAGGATAATTCCCTCTAAGCAAATCTGTAAGAACAGGTTCTAGTTAGAATTGGTCAGTATGGGCCAAAGTAACCTAGAGTTGTCACGGCAATATGGACTTCAAAGTCTGAGATCATCCTGCTATCAGTCAAATGTTAAGAGGCAAACCTAGGCAGGACACTTTGAAAATTTCCTTGGAACCCCAATAAAACTGGAGGGTAGGAGAGGCATGTTGTACGTCTCCTGTGTGAGGAGACCCAGTCTCTCCCTTGAGAGTATTCTCTTTCCCTTTTTTCCATCCCTTCTAATAAACTCATACCTGCTATTCTGAGTGACTTGAAATCTTTCTGATTTGATGGAAAAAATCTGGGATTAAAGGGAAGTCTTCAAGGTGCCTCAGTTTCCTGGAAGACCTCAGACCTGTATCACTTTGAAGACTTCTGCATCTCAAAACGTTCTGGTAGCTTTGGGTAGATGAACTATTTAAATAATTGGATGATAACAAATAGTTATTTGTATAATGTTCTTGTATAGCAAACATTGTTCTATGTGATTTTTCTTTATGTATTTACTGATTTTTCATAGCAATCATGTCTGAAAATTATTATTAATTTCATGTTTTGGCTGAGGAAACTGAGGCATCAAGAGATAACTAATGTGCTCAAGATCCCACAGACAGTAAGTACCAGAGAGGATACTGGCCAGTAGCTTCTACTCTGAACCATCTGTGAATCATTGGTCATCCATAAATTCAGAAAAAAAATTTGACTCTAAGAGTATAAAATATTTAAATATTTTTCTGTTGTTTAGGTAGACATTCTTTAACAAAGGGAAATTTATAATTCAAGGTTATTCTGCAAAGAGAGGTTTTTTTTATTTTTTTAAAATTTAAGTACCACATGGAGCAATCTAACTTTCTATAAACCAAAAATTTAGTGAGAATATATGAAGTGTTCAAAAGATACTACTATTTTTGCAGGGAATAATCACAATAAAAATTTAGATTTAAATAAATTGAAAAGCTTGAAGTTGAAAACACCCAGGGATAACCAAGGGCAAACACAGAATTTTATTCTTTAGTAAAAGCAGGTCACAGCCAGCTCTTCCCTTGTTTTGCAGAGAACTGATAAGTTTTCTGGTGGCATTCATAGAAAATGTGATAAAGTTTTACTGGGCATAGTCACGCTCATTTACATAATGCCCTTGGCTGCTTTGGGGCTACAATGCCATATTGAATATCTGTAACAGAGACCATATATCCTCTAAAGACTAAAATATTTACTCTGACTTTACATAAAAAACTGTGCTTACTACTGATCCAGAAGTTTTTCATCTCTGAATACGGCTCTGCTTACTTATACAGCCGAGTAAAGACTGATGCTTTCAACATCTATGCAGAATTAGTGGTGGTTTGCACATAAACTGTATTTGCAATTCTTGAAGTTTAGGGGCTTCTGAGTACCATAGACTCAGTGATAGGAGAGTTGGTTGAGAGTCAGGAATACAGGTTTGAATGCTGAATTTGTCAGTGCAGAAGAGATGAAGAACAAAGAGGACTTTTTTTTTTTTTTTTTTTTTTTAACTCATCATCCTGGAACATAATGTTCAAAGCAATTGGAAGAGAAGATGCATTTTGAAATATCTCCTTATTCATCCCCAAGTGATTTAATTTCATCTAAAATAAAAGAAAGTACTAAGTATAATAAGGAATGTACTCTTTGGGTATATATATTAGTCTTTCTAATAAAGTTATTTTTACTCCTCTCGTTTGTTAAATTGGACTGATGACATGGGTTAAAATGCTTCATTTCTTTTCTCTTCTATCCATCTCCCCTGTTTTCATGAGAGCTATTTTTTATAAAAAAAAAAACATTTAATTATATTTTCCTTCTGAAAAATAATTTTAGCTGACTCCCTCCAAGTTGTATTCAACTCCATAATTTGGCATTCAGTGTCCTTTAACATGTCTTGAATCTGCCAATAATTTCCTGTTAAACTTAGAGGTGAGATACTTAAAACATTTTACAACAAGTCCATGGGTTCAATCTCATCTCATCCACTTTGAACAACTGATTCATTCTTCCCAAAACTAAGTCATGCATAAGAAGAAGGGTATAATATTTTTGAAGAAAATTAAAATGTGGAAGTTCTAGAGATATCCATAAGTATCATGTAGGATGAGTCATTTGGGACATAAATGAGGTTTAGAGTATGAAAATGAAGTGCTGACTGGAGGGGTGCCAAATGAGAAACCAAGAGGTGGCCTGGAAGGCTGACTCAATTAAGGTAGAGGACAATGCCACTGTAAACATTGAATTTGAAGGTTCGTAGGAGTTTCTGTGTTTTTAGTGATCATAAGTCCTTACTCTTTAAACAAACAAGTAAACATTTATTATTTCTACAAGTCCTTCATTCAGCCTGAGGAGAGATTGTTATTTTTGTTATTTTTTTAAAATCCATTACAAATAGACTTTTACCCACTACAATAGAATCTTTTTTTTTTTTTTTTTTTTGTTGTTGTTGTTGTACCAGGGATTGAACTCAGGGGCACTCGACCACTGGGCCACATCCCCAGCCCATTTTTGTATTTTATTAGAGACAGGGTCTCACTGAGTTGCTAAGTGCCTTGCCATTGCTGAAGCTGGCTTTGAACTCGCAATCCTCCTGCCTCAGCCTCCCAAGTGCTGGGAACTACAATAGAATCTTAGCTCTAATGATATATCAAAAAAATTAACATGTATCTGCATTTAACAAAGTAGTCTCAAGAGATTGTGATAGCCTGACAACTCCATTTTTATATTATTTACAGTTTCTATAGTAGCCTGAATGATGTAGCCAAATAACCAAAAAGGTCAATGGTTAACACTCTTCTGGGAAAATTTTACTTTTAAAACTATGTAGGATCTTATTATTTCCAAGTAGACAAGCTTTTTTTTATTTTTGTGTTTTTTGAATTTACTTTAGAATTTATTTCTGTGCATTCTGAATCAATATCACAAGTGTAACAGTACTAATACATTATATCTAGTTAGTGCTTTAAAGATTACAGAATGCTTTTATGGGCATTATGGCATTTAATCCTCCTTGTCCAGCAAATGCATGACAGTTACAAGTCCAGATGGCTGAAATGGACATTAGCCATCCAAATCCATGTTTGACTAGTGGCTACCAAATACAGGTCTGTAGGCCCTTGGAAGGGTTAACAAAAGGAGTAAAGATAAATAAATAAGCAATACAATTATATGTATAAGTAATGTTTACAATACTTATATAGCTATGTGTTTGTAGTAGTTGCTGACTAGATTTATTTTAATAAGGATTTTCTCATTTATTATTCCTTCAACAAGTATCAGTTTGGTTACTCTGTTGTAGGCACTATACACTGAATACAATATGGTAAAAAATACTAATTTAGTAAGGTCTAAGTAAAATAATAAATGTGTGCCAAATATTTAGTTCTAAAGTTTGATAAATAAGTATAATGAAGAAACTATTTTTGAAAGTAAAATACTTTCAGATATTAAATGATATAGCAATTTATGGTAACTTGTTTTAGTAAAAGAATAAAATAAAATGGCAGAATAAGAAATTGAATCGCCAGTGCTTTGTTGGCCTTAAAATTATTTTGTAACTGTGATATTCTTAGTGATCCACCATGCAAGCCTTCCCTTACTTGTATGTATACTTTTAAGGATGCTATTTCAAAGGGAGAAGTGATGAATTTCAAAACCAGCTTAACACCTGCAGTGAGACTCCTCTTTTTCCTTTATGTGAAAGTAATTATATCTTCCTACAGAGCAAAGTAACTGTTCAACAGATACAATGTATTATATTTATAATTCAAAATGTATAGTTTGGTTAAAGCTTACAATAGTGCTTAAGCATTCAGTGTGTTAACAGGTGAAATAAAATATGGATGACTGAAAATATCAAAGAAAATAGAGTCATTTGCACTACAATCCAAGCCATTTTATATTCTCTCAATATTCCTTCAGAAATATATAGTGGTAATCTTTCTTATGAGTAAAGGCAGTATTTGCCTGAATTTATCTTAATTCTAAAACCTGTAATCTTTTGAGTCCAGCTTCTCTCTCCTCTTTCATATTTTGAGTCACTTATTCATACTTAAAGCATAAGGCAGCTTTTCTATACATCTAGTATTCATTGTAATTGCACCATTCATTTTCCAGCATCATTAGAATATTATGAGAGAGACCCGCAACTGTATTTTGAATGATATCTATTTGTCGTCTTAATAAATGTCATAGAAAATGTTGAAATGCTAATTTAAGGCAACAGTCATTTCTCAATTAATATAATTAAGATGACAGAGTGTAAACAGGGCAACAAGACTACTTTGGTCTTCCTGAATGGACTGTGCTAGTACAAATACAGTGCTCTGGAGGAAAATAAATAGGAAGGTAACTGATAATATGGATAAAATAGCAAAATTTTTTCAGCCTCATTTGGGTGGTGTTTACCTTGTTATCAAATGGCGGACATGGCATAAATCAAAGAGAAATACTCAGCAATAAATAAGAACAAATCTTAAGCAAAGGATTCAAGATTCATTTTATTTGATCTTTATCTTGTTAACTAAAATAACTCTGATGATTCTGAAGGTAAATTTAATAGCCAATATACAGGTAATAAAAATAAAAAGTTGTACATGAGAACATGAGGGAAAAAAATCAGACTAAGGTACTAGGACTTGTGTAGTGTACTTAGTCTCAGATTGCATTCTTGGTCTAAAGTTGTAGTTTTCACAGGTGCTCATAAGAATTAACTTGTATGTGTTTTATACCTAACATTAAAACACATATTTAGGTTTATACACAAGACTATGCATGTAGTCTATCAAACCCTGAAATTAAACATGCAATACAAATATAGAGCTCATAAAAACTTGACAGCAGTTAAGAGTGTCCAGTTTAACATATACACCTACAGACCCACCCAAACACATATAAGGATGCTAGTTTGCAACTTAAAGATTTTAAATAAATCACAGTTCTTGTACATAGGTTGTTAGGAGAAGAGAACTCACATAGGGATCCAAAGAGACATGTTACCCAAACTGCTAATATTCTCAATCCTTATCCTGCACCACAACAGAATTTTCTGTGGAGCCCTTAAAAAACAATCAGAACAACAAGGACAGATTGAACTGTGGCATTTAATTTCATTTTATCCTGAATATCCAAATTGAATAAGGGGATTTTCCCCCCTCTTAAATCACATGAAATGAAAAGTTTGAAAGAAGAGATGATAGCAATATAAATTTTAAAATGGAAAAATGGTAAGTGATTTAGAAAATAAACTGAATTGTCAAAAAAAGCAACCCAATGTGCAGTCCAGAACTCTCCAAAAGTTCAGAAATTTGTGCTGACAATTACCTCTGCAAGCTGGAATAGATAGTAGGCTGTAGCAAGCAAGAATAGTTAGGACTTAGTTTAAGCGTTAAATAACCCTAGAATCACACTTATCTAGCTGAAGAGCTTATATTTGTTCAGAGTACAGCAAAAAAGAGAAGAGTTCTGAGTTGGGAGGTAGTTCACTATCCTAAGCCACAGTCCTCTTCTCCAGTAGGATTCTAGGATTCTGTTGGGTCATTTTCTATACTTAGGAGAGTGGAAATACCTTCTTCCCTGAGACAGGAGACCAACCCAGCATCAGTGATAGCTCAAAGAAATAAACCAATCAGGATTTCTTGATGTGACTCACAGAAGACAGGCCCTAGTCATGGGCAGAGTCTCCACATAACAGAAGATATTATATCCTGAAGAAAAAAAGCAAAAATGAAGATAATAAGGAAAAGTTTCAAAATACAACTTGGAAAATAAAATATTTCTTACACATGTGTGTGTGTATATATATATATATATATATATATATATATGATGTAATAATTTTAATAAATATATATGTATAACAAAAAGGCACAGGAATGGTACATAGAAAATATAAAAACTGATTCAAGTTGCCCAAACATTTAAATGAGAAATATTGTGAAAGAATACAGAAAATGAATGAAATAAATGGTTAAGACATGTTTTACAAAAACTTCCTAGATCTAAAGAATATGAATTTCAAAATTTCAAAACTGAAATGGCCCTCTGAATATCTGGATATATCACAATACCAATATGTTGAGGCACATTTTTATCAAATTTCAGAAAACCAGAGAAATATATATCAGGTTTCTAGAGAGGTGGACAGAGAGAGAGAGAGAGAGAGAGAGAGAGAGAGAGATACAGGTACAGAGAGAAAAAAAAGAGAGAGAGAGAGAGAGACAGGGGGGGAAAGAGAGACAGAAATAAATAAAAATAGAAAAAAAAAGTATCACTGAGGGAAAGATTAAAATTTAAAGGGGAATATGTACCACATCCATGAATTGGAAGAGGAAATTTTGTTAAAATGACAATTTTATTCAGTCTTGTCTGCTGTCACACTTTCTCACCACCATGGGCCAGCTGAGCTGAAAGTTGTTTGATTTTTCTAAACATGCCCACCTTTTCTCTGCCCCAGTGTTTGCATATCATTCAATCCAAATCCTCTTCTTCCATTTTTTAGTTCAGGTAATTCCTACTCACCCATCATGTACCAGTGAAGATTTTACTTCCCCAGTGAAATCCTCCTTAATACCAAAATAACTTCACTTCTGTTACATTATCCTGTATTTTAATCATAGCACTTGTGAAGTTAGTAATTAAATATCAATTGGCATTTTTATCTGTATTGTGTCCACCTTATTCATGAGATCATAAGCTCAACTACATGTAGTACAGAGGTAAAGGCACAATAAGTCACCTATCAGAATGTGAGTCATCTTCCCTGAAATTATCTATTGATTTAATTATCTTTCCAACTAACATGCATTCCCTGGGGACATAGATTACATCTATTTTTTAACCATTGTATTCTCAGTGTTTGAAATTTAGTAGTTGTTCACCAAATATGTTATATGAAGCCACTTGATTTGATCCAAACAACAATCTGAAAGAGGGAGCATCATTTCTTACTTCAGAGAAGAGACAACTTCCACTGAAATGACCTTCCCTAAGAGTCATTGACAGGCAAGCTTTTCTGTAAAACATTGGACCCAAGTTGTTTCATAACAAAATTCATGTAGCAAATCAGGGAATCTATTATTCACTGACTCAGTTTTTACCAAATATTTATTTTAGACCTAACTTTTGTATCTGAGAGAGGAGTTTAGAGGGGAGAAGAGGCAGGTTTTGTGGGGAAATGCTACGATCAGCATCTGCAGACCACACCTCTCTATCTACTGCTATTCAGGATCAAAACTGAACTTTCTTATTGCCCTAGAATTTTATCATCCATTGTCTTGATTAATCTAGCTCCTTCAATCTTTTAAATACTTCCAAGAGTCCAAGTCTTCTCATGAGAAGCCTATTGTATTTCTTAAATATACCACAACTCCACTAATTCTACCTATTTGGGCAGCTAAGGCAATCATGCAAAAAGACCTTTGTGGCTCACTCTTGCTTCCATTGTTATTTTCACTTCACTGGTGTCCAAAGCCCATTGTGTAGTTCAAGGATATTTTGATGTTGTAATTATATATGGCTTGAGAACAATCTGGAAACACAGTTGAAAAGCTGAAGTCATTTCTTTCCAAACTAAACTTCATCTTGAAGGCAATGGAGTTATGGGAGACATCAAGCAGGAAAAAATGCAAGAGCAAGGTTTATATCTGATGGTTTATTCCAAGAGTAGTATGGAAGTGGATCTAAAGTAAAACTAGAATAGATCTTGGGAAGATCACCTGGAGTATCACTGTGATAATTCATGAAGATGTTTAAGTAAAATAGTGTTGGAAAAGGAGCAGAGAAACTAAAGACGGGGTTTGCACATACATTATCCCAGGAGGCGGCAGTGAAAGCTCAGCTTCTTTTTGTCCTGGCTACTTGCTCAGGCAGGAAACTCTCTCCCCAAGCCATATTCTTCTTTTTCTTTTTGGCTCCTTAGGAAAACTCCAAAGATGCAAAGAACTCAGAAGAAGTTATGAACCACTTTTAAATAAGAAACACAGGAGGTCAGTGGATTAAAGAAGCCCAAATCCTATGCTTTCACTTCGATTTGATGACTTGCTTTCAGAAACTTAGAGCACCTCTTTTCAGATGGATTCTAGAGACAGATGCTTAATTATCTCATTACTTCTAGCCACTTTAACACTGATGTAGTGACCTTTTAGAAGCTCTGCTGAAGTCATCGGATCATTACTTTTACTGACAAACTTCCTGACTTTTGTGCTGTGTGTCTGCAGGCAGCACCCCACATGTGTATATTTTTTTTTCTAAAATGAAATCTTACATATCTAAATTAAAGATACCTTTTCCTTAATTTTGAATCCAGAAATTCTAGGGTTTAAATGAAAAGGACTATGGATAGGACCAATTTTGTGTCTTTTGGCTTCTGAACATTGCAGAATAGTTGTTTTCTTAGTGTTTACTGTATTTCCTAGTAAGCATGTATGTTTAGGAATACATGCCTCCAAAAGATAGACCTGGAAAAGCTTCATTTGCTTCAGAAAGGAAAGTGAGATGATGAGGGGACAGTATATAGTGGGAATAGAATATGTTGTGAGTCAAACATGCACATGTAATTTCCTCTGATTTTCATAAAAAATTAGCAAATTAAAGTCTATATTTTGCATTTTTATGAGTGAACAAGTCAATACTCAGATGGCCAGGCTACTTGTCCAACATTGCAAGGTAAGAACAAGGATAAAAATTACAGTTTTTCAAACCCTAAAGTTTTTTCCTTATATTTCTATGCAAAGAAACCTATTGACCAGTGAATGCCTAATTTTTAAAAGACAAGGGGTTGGAGAGGCAAGGATATAAATAATAGAAAAATAAGTCTTGCTGGTTATATTTATATTACCTCATTTTCAAAAATTAGTCTGGGTGGTTTTAGGAAGGAATTGTGTCATTTATAAGAATCCACTGGATTCACTAAGAATGACTTACATAAAATAAACTTCTTTCTATTTTAATCAGAATGAATGGCAAATCATACAAGTTCCATTATCAAAATGAATTCTTTCTTTCTTTAAAAAAAATGACTATTGAGATATCAAATTTAGTAAAATATATGGAAAAAATCTGTGCAATTTTCTTTTAGGGTGACATAAAAATGTGAGTTTAGATGAACTGACAGCTAAATGTGAATTTAGATCAATTCTATACTTAAATAATGTGTAAACATGAATATAAATTTTAAAAGATGTTTTCAGTGGTGTATCTACAGTACAGTCTGGTGCATCTGTAAACTTATGTACTCATTTGCAGTTGACAAAGTAGTTTGTCAAATTTTGGTACATTATCTGTGCTCCAGAGGAGCTCATGTTGTTAAGAGGTTTATCCAAGGTCATGAGCTCAGAAATGGAGGCATCAAGCCACAGAACTTGTTATTTTGATTCTGAGATCTGTGCTCTTTCCATGCTACCAGGACTGCCCATGTGTCCTTGGAAACATTTATTCAGTAATTTGTAGGAAATCATGGAAGTGTTAATTTTCAAATTTGTCCTGCACACAGAACCAGAAGTTTCACTTCTGTGACTCATGTAACAGAATCAAAATTTGAAAGGAAAAAAAAAATTTTTTTAAATGACTTTTGACTGAAAAGTTAAGCATAAGTAGAAAGTTGTAATTTAGTAGAGATAGATATAAATCACATGAATAGGCTTAATTAATAGATTCAATGACTTTGGAGTTTCTTGAAAACTGTAAGAAGCTTTCAAGTTTACAAAATAATGCATGCTGTTTTAAAGTTTCCTTTCCTTTTGTGTAAATTTGAAATCTACATTTATTTACCTTTGAAATCTTGTGTTGATTTTATTGAATCTATATATAGGAAACCTTGATTGAGAGACAAGTAACATAATTATGAGTCAGCTTTATTTTTCAATTGAACTGATTTATTAGAATAGCTTTGAGAATAATTGGACATCTTCATGGACAGTGACAGGTTTTGCTCTGATGAGGTGTGTTTTTAAGTATGTTTCCTAAGGGTCCTTGTGTTGCAAACTTAGTTCCTAATGTGGCAGGGTTGGGAGGTAGAGGGACATTAAAGAGTTGGGGCCTAATTGGAGGTAGCCTAGGCATTGGGGTGCTGCCTGTGGAAGCAATTCAGGTACTTCTCATGGGGCTCTGAGTCAGTTCTCGAGGGAGGTAGTTGTTTATTAGCAGCCCCTTCTCTCTGGCTTCCTATCTGTCCATGATAGTTGCTTGTTCTCACATGCACTCAAACTACTGTGATGACAGTCACAACAAGGGCTTCACTAGAACTAGGCAGAAGCTGACACCATGCCCCTGGAATCTCCACAACTGTGAATGAACTAAATAAACCTCTTTTCTTTATTGTTTTCCAGTCTCAAGTATTTCATCACAGAAACT